>JAXRKN010000043.1:0-1223846 GCA_038502055.1 Tanytarsus gracilentus | reverse complement strand
TTAATTTCAAAATAGTCAAAAAACAATTGAACTCGTTTCATTTAATTATTGTTTTTATGAGTTAAAAAGATAAAAATCGCAGCTGCTTTAAAGTGACAGTTTATTTATTGAGGAGTGTTTGAGTCACGCACCGGTGTGTGTCTCATTTTACTTTTAATTTCAAGCCCATGTCAAAGTGAAAGAAAGCATTTCCGCATAATTTCTTCTCTTTGTAATGATAAAGTCATAAAGAGAGAAGAAACGGGTGACTTTTGACATCAGTTATGTATGTAAATGGCATTGCGTGTGCTACATGTCTTCCTAGCTCAAAAAAAAGTAAGAAAACTGCGAAAACATATTTAAAGTTTTTGATACGACTGTCATCGAGCATAACTGACAAGGTCAGTCCAGGTTAAAACCTGTCTCACACTTGCAACGTCAAACTTCAATTTAATTGGTAATCTAGTTTAGTTTTTTAACGATCAAATTGTAATGAATTATTGGCGGCTGCTCTACTGCCCCTCACTTTTTTAATACCTGAATTAAAACAAAAAAGAGCGTTGAACGTTCATGGCCGCAATAAAATCTCCAAAAATAAATTCACAGCCTCTCTTTTTTTCGTAACATGTACACACCACATTTCACTCGCTTACCAAACAATTTTTTCAACTGCGATTTGATGATTTTTTTAAATATTAATTGCAATGAAAAATGTTCAACTTTTAGAGATGAAATCAAGCAGGAAAAAGAAGAAATTGAACAGTACAAATTTAAGACGTTGCGTACATGTTTGATGCCGGCTCTAATTGCAATGATATTACTCTTTTTCATGTTACCGCATAAACTGATCAAGTTTCCACAAGACTGACCTGTAATTAATTTTATGCTAATGCATTCAAACAGGGGTAGAGTAAAACTGCAATTATATGGGCGTGCGTTAAAATTTATAAATAATCCATGAAATTTTTACTTAAATTTATTGAGCTTATTAAAATTCATTAAAAGCTTTCAATAAAATTAATTTAGATGAATTTTGTTAGTTTTTCAAAAGCCGATAAATTTTCAAATTTATTTGAATTTGTTTGCATTTTTTACCCTCTGTGACCTCAAACTAGAAATCACTTAATTAAAAATCGACCTTTACTCTTAATTACAATCTTTTTCACCTCATGTGCAACATTTGTGCAAACTTTATTTCGATTTCACGGCAACTACCCAGAAAATTTATTGCGAATCTTATAAATTGATATGTTTTTTTTTAATTTTTCGAGTAAACAAATGAAAGTTAGATAAACTCATTTTGCATGCGCTACACACACCGGCAATTGTTGAACGCATTACTTATTGCATAATTTTTTAAGCATTTTTCTTTCTCACTCTCGACATCAAAAAAAAATGCTTATGAAATTTTTTTTCTGCTCTCCAGCTGACAATCTGCGAGTGACGTATTCGGGTGAAAGGCTCGATAAACACTCGATTTTGTGGAGTTTAATAAACTTTTATCTTTAACTCTCGAAAATGTGTGAGACACACAAGAGCAAGGGGTGGAATCTAACATATAAAAATTACCTTTCCTTGTTGTGAAAGTGCGTATCGAGAGATGTAAGGTCAACAAGTTCCTACATATATCAAGGATTTCTTAAAGTCCTCTCTTTTATTGGCGACGTTAAGCGAAATAAATTGGGTTAAAAGTTGCCTCTCGAATGCTTTCATGCATGAATATTTCTGGTTTAACATTTTTTTAAGTGAACGTGAGTCGGTGAAAGGAAAGAATATTTTTAACACAGAATAAATGGCGGGGAGACTTTTGCTATTTTCGAGCAATTTAAAATTTTCACGTATTCCCACATTATTGATGTTCAAGTTGTACCGTGTGCGGAGCTCGCTTTCAAATCCTTTACCATAACTTTTTTTTGTTGATTGTAGAAAAAGATGGAAAATAAGATAGAAATGCAAACAATTGGTTTTTCCAAGCGAAACGAAATTGCTACTTATGGGGGATCCAGTGACCTTCACACATAAATAGAGCTTTATATATTTGCGAGATAAACTTAAAAGTTCAGAGCACCGGAGAAAATCTTTTGTGCACTTTTAAGTTAAGAGTTGTATTTAAAAAAAATTCAACAAAGAATTAAATTTTGAATCTTCGGCAAAAAAAACTTCTTTGCCATCCTCTTGTCGATATATATATATCTCACCCCAATTTCAGATTCTCCGGTAAGATATCTCAAAATTATGAGTTTTCAAGTTCGTTTATTTGTATGCTAGGCCTACAGCAAAATGAACGTCTTTCTTATTTTTTTCCGCATTACTTCGAATTCGCAAAACGTGAATTCTGAAAAAATCTCACTTATTGGAAATTTTTCAAAGCTTATCTTCTTGATACTTTTCACAGAATACGAAAATGTCTTGAAAATATTTTTATAATCTTGAAGAAAAAAATTTAAAATAAATTTAAATTTCACTAAACTTCAATAAACTGGAATCAATATGTGTGTGCAATGACTGTTATGCAAACACAATCAAAATAAAATTCACTGCACTGCACACGATGAGTATGCATACTTAAATCAACAGAAAAGCAATCGAGCTTAAAGCTCATAAAGTTTCACTTCCTCCATTATTTAATCGCACACGAAATTTCATCTTCATAAAAAACCCTCTTAGAGAGATCAAATTACGTGGGCCATTTATGTGAGCACAACGATGCACATGAGTGCAGCTAAAAAAATTTAAAATTGTGCAATTCTTTACTCGCATATAATAAAAGATATTCATTTCAAGATGTGAAAATACACGTAAGGATTTGTCCGTAAAGTTGGACAAGTTTGTGGTGATTTTATTGCTGCTGCTGGCACTGAAATGAGTTTGAAGTATAAAATCTTCACGCTACTTGAAAATTTTTACACATAATTTATTTGTTTGTTTTGAAAGTCATAAATTAAACTTGAATAGCTGTTGATAAAAATCGCAAATGGGTTGAAAGTAAATCATGGCAAAATTTTAACACTTTTAAAAAATAATTTGAATTTTTTAAAAAAAAATTTTTCTCGCGGAAAAGTTCCAAACATTTTAAACGAGTCCATCGAGTACAATGAGGCTCATATTTTTATTGCCACATATTGTTCATGCTGCATTCCAACGAATTGTAAAATTTATCTCATGCACATTATTTTTTTCGCTTCCCTTCATCCAAACAGATTGCAAGCTTTATTATTCTCTCACTCATACCTGTTGCACTTATGGAAAGTGCTGAGACTGACGACAGTGAAAGAATAAAGCGCTCGGGATTCAATTTACTCGGTGGAGCTTTTCAAGTGAGTATTATTTTAATGGTACGCTATCAGATGACTTTAAATGTTCCCATTATCATCTTTAGAATATTCAAAAGAGCGCCTTCAGTGCATCTGCTGGTTTGTCTTCAGCAAGTACTAGTGCCGTTGCAGGTCTCTCGAGCTCATCATCGGGTGGCTCATCGGGAGGTCATGAGACAAATGTTCACACCCACAGCATTGGAAATGACTTCGATCATAGTCAGGTATGAAAAATTATATTTACGAGAGCTTTAAGACAACTCTTGCATGCAAATCTCAAAGCATTTCAACTGACACAAAAGAAAATCAATGAAATTCTCAACATCTTGTTTGTTTGATGCGACACAATCAGCATTAAGAAAATGAGGTTTTTTGTTTTCACTTAAGGGATGAGGTTTCAATTACAAAGGATTGCTCCGAGGGTTTTCTGAATGCTGTGACACGAAAATGAGATTGAGATTATATTTTCATGGTAAACGTGAAAATTGTTTTGATGATTTATTTTTAACATTTTTGAATATCAATGTCATACCTTAAAATTCGAAACAAATCTCTTCCTTATAAAAATTTTAATTACAATTTATCGTACAAAAAAGCTTTTGCATAAAAAGTAATTAAAACTTGAATATTTTCACTTAATTATCACACTTTACGTGTAAGAGTTACTGAAGCACCTGATTAAGGCTTCTCTCGAGCAAAATTTTCCTTCACTTTCATCCCATTCCATAATCACACATATCGTGTAACATTAGTTTCTCCATCCTTAAAAGCAAAGCGACATTTCTATTTTGTATAGTAATGAGCTTCACATCCATTTCATGATGAATGGCACTGAGTACTCAAGATGTGGTTGGGATGTATGTAAATATCTAGGAAAATATCGGGTTGCCGCATTTTCAGTTTAAACCAAGAATAATTTGCATAACACACACTCAAGCTCTATCTTGACACGTCGCATGTCGACAGGTTGAGAAACACATGAATAAAGTTTCTTAATTCGCACTGCAAGGATTTTATAAAATGTGCGTGACTTTAGATTTTAATTTAAATTGCGTTTAAAAGTTTTAACCCTGAAGTTGATTTCTGAGTTTTAATAATTTAAAGCTTTAAAACTTTTTCAATGAATTTAAAATTTTTATTTTTATTTAAAAATTGAAAAATTTAATAAATAAAAATAAAACCTCAAAAATGCTTTCATTCAATAAAAATCTGTTGAGTCCACAATCAAAGTTTGATTTCAAAATGTTTAAGCCTCAAAGAGAGAGAATTGTTAATATTGACATTCACAGCGAGAGTAAAAAATATCGCAAAAAAACATCCGACAGCATGTTGGATGAAATCAAGAACACACAGCACGTCGATTGAGTATCGCAAACATTCAATTCATTCATCGCGCACCATATTTTCATTCTAACACCACCGCTAAAAACACAAAATATATTTTATCATTTGATATATGAGCTGTGGGTTTTCTTCATCTTTCTCTCCTTTTCAAATATTTCGTGCACAGGATTCAAAGCAATTTGATGGATGGTCATTGAAAAAGTCAATTCTCAACACGCTCTTGCAAGCTGTAAAAGCAATTGCTGGTGGTGTAACGACACTTAAAGGACAACTCATCAAGGGCAGTGGTTATGTTGTGGCAGGAAGTGGAAAGGTAAGCATAGACACTATGAATCAATTCAAGGAGTGTGAAGCTCAGACAAAATTTATTTAGTGCATAAGTTTTCAATCTTTTTATGTAATTTTTCTTTTTTTCATAACAGCTCATTCAATCTAGTGGCGATGCAGTCTCAAATGCTGGCAAGCAAATTGTCGCACAATCACATTTAGTCAAGCCAGATCACGGGTGAGTAAATCGAGAGTCATTAATTTTTAATTACTAACGACTGTTTTACATTAGATCACTTGGACATTCTTTGGGCGGTTCTTTCGGTGGATTGACAAAAACAATTTCAAGTCTTTCCGCTGGATCTTCGAGTTCATTGTCTGGCAGCTCTGCATCCCTCTCATCTTCATCATCTTCATCATCATCATCATCGGGTCATGGACATTCGAGCGGCGGTGGTGGTGTTGGTGGCTATGTTGTTGCTGGACATGACGTTCATGGAGAATGTAAGTGACGAATTTTTTGATTTATTTTTTCCTAACGATAGATCGTATCGATGTATAATCGGTAGATGCTGCCGTTGAAGACCATGGCTACACTGGTTACAAAAACTCATTTGACAACTATGACACGAAACCCGTCGTACACGAGTCATATGGTCCACCAAAATCACAAGTTCAATATCTTGAGCCACATTCAATCTACGGTACACCCGAATTCAATGGTGAGAAATGCTGATGATAATGCCCCGAATCTATAAAATTTCATTGATTTTCATATCCATCCTCATTCCTCACGACTTCACTAAAATGACCTGACATTACATCCTCTAATAAATGATTATTATCGCCTTCCCTCCATCCTTTTCCAATTCCAAACACGAAATTTCGAAGTAAATCAATATAAAATATTTCCAGAGATTTCGATTAATTTTCCTGGATTATTTTTATAAATCCGATTTAATCCACCTGTGATCGATAAATTCCATGAAAAATTCAGCAATATTCCTTAAAAAATCATTCAATAATATTTTCGCTAAGCAATTTCAATTTCAATCTTGAATTTTATCCAAACACGAGAGAAAATCCTTTTTGCCATCTGTCACACTTATAAAGCTCATTTTAATCGCCTGGAAGAAGCAGAAGAAGTGAAATAAGACATGATCTATAAGTGTTTTTTTCTCCTCCTTTAGAAAATGTCACTGCTCATTTAATTTAATTTCCTGGGTTTGATTTCAGTTCTCCCAATATTTCTCGAAATCAATTTAAATTCGTAATTGATTTACGTTTTTCATGATAAAAGTACTGTTAACGTTTTGCAACCCCCTCTCGGTCACAAACACACACACAGTTAAAATTTATTGAGGTATTAAAAGGCAGTTTCGATAATGAATGAACCTTCGTCACAATTTCATTGTTGTTGCCCTCTCACTCGATGATTTTTATCATTTCGCTCTATGCTTTAGAGTGTGAGAGAGAGGAAGAAAAGAAAAAGAAATGCACACAAAAAAGTCGTTTGAGGTTAATGGCTCAAACAATAAAATGTTTCCGTGTATAATTAATGGCACTAAATTTTTTTGTTTTGCAGTACTTATGCACTCACGAACCAAACCGCGAGTGGTTAATGAATGTTTAAGATTGGTGTTGCATAATTTAACAGATAGAGAGATAAAATTTTTTTTAAGTGTTAACCATAATGTTAGTATTAAAGAATAATTGAATATTTCATAAATTAACTTCTAAAAAACCGTTAAATTTTTAAAATTTCGAAGCTTTAAAATTTAAATTCTAAAAAACCGTTGAATTCAAAAAAATATAAATTTTGAGATCAAAGCTCAACAATTAAATTCATTCACTCGACACCAACGAAAGTTAAAAACTTTTCCAGATTGAAAAATATTGACAATTTATTTTCCACGAACTTTTATATCATTTTTGTTCCATCTCAGGTTGCTCTCCTTGCAGCATATATTTTTCAATTGTTTTCGCATCTATTTGTCATCAAACAAAATGAGTCAAAGTTGTAAAGAATCCGTGCGTATACTTTCGAGAACAACATAATAATAAATATTTTCATTTGCCTTCTCGAAATGGGGTTCGAAAATCCATGCCGAGATCAAATAATAAAGATTTATTGAATTATTATTTTCTCGCACATGTTTTTCCATCTAGCTTTATAGAAATGATTCGAGAGAGCTCAATATGAACCGAAAGATGTGGAGCAACCAAATGCGCTCGATAAGTCTTTCACAAAATCTTCTTTTTAATCGAAAAAAAAACCCTTTTTGCGTTTTTATACATGAATATTCTATTCGCATTCACGTGGTGATGGTTAACGTAGAATTTTCTCTCAAGTTTGCATCAAAAAGCATTCGATTATGTTTCGAGAGTTTAAGCGAAGAAAATTGCAAATTTTCTCTTTGCATCATTTGCATGGTAATAAGTCATAAGTCACTTGAATCTTTAATGAATTTGACTTTCATGATAATCAGTGAATGACTAATTAATTTTTCGTATGCATAAAATATTGAAAATCAGTTTTTAAATTAGTTTTTAAAATTTCAAATGCACGCACCTGAGTTTGCGTAACAACCGCATTGATACTTCATTACATTTTCTCCTCTAACAAGTTCGTCGAAATTATTTTCGCTCATTTCAAGCTTGATGTTGATGACACTCAATATGACAGTCTAACATTTTTGTGGCCCATTGGGAGAGATTAGTGCTTGTTTCGTTTTAACTCTTACATTTGTCGACAACATTAAGTTGATAGGAAAGAGGAAGCTCCCGAGTCAATTTCAGTAAGTTACTGCTTATTCTCAAGTGCCACGAGTTGTTCCTTTTCACATCGTCTCGTAAATTGAATGTTTATGGAAATATTTTTGCTGTTCAGAGCTGACAGGGTTGAAAAATATTAAAGTTTACTTTGATGAAATAAAATTTAACGGACTTTGAATATTCGATAAATTTCTTCCTCAAGCCCTGTTTCTGCTTTTTAAGTTATCCCTCGCCTCATATTTAGAGACAATTTAAGTGCTTCTGTTTATTTTTCGGCATACTAAATTTATTCCAGGGTGAATTTCGCAAACTCATTATGTCGAGTATTTTTCATAACAATGAGACCTTTATCTTATTTTTACATTATATCCAATGGAAATTATCAAGCTGTAAAATGATTTCTTCCTTCCTCGCTCATGCAAGCGGACCGAGGGTAATTTATACAAGTTGCAAAACAAAAATGCGATGCGACTTTAAAGTGAAAGAGGGAAAAAAATTTAATTTAAACTGATTCACGCTTCAGTAATCCACGTTTGAGTTTAAATTTACAATGAAATGTGACATTTTCGTATCACGATTGAAATCTTTCATTTAATTGTCTTGAGTTTTATTTTGTGTGTTTAATTGCTTTTAAATGTAATTTTCAAAGGTGATTAATTTAATTTTAACTCTTACACAACATCAACAACAATGTGTTATTGTGATGACGTTAAAAGAGCATAAATATTTTTCGATACTTAAAATTGCAAAGCTCATTACTGAGATAATTAGATTATCGAATATTTTGTGGTTAATTTGCTGAATAATGAGAAAATAACGGAACACAAAAAATATTATGATGAATGAATTAAAATTTAATGGGATTGAAAAGTCATGAGTCAGAGAAATTTTTTGAATTTTTCGAAAGCTCATGAAAAAAATTAAAATTTTTATCTCTCATAAAATTTAAACTTTTATTTAATTCAATTAAAAATTCAAAGAACGAATCAAAGCCAAAATCACCACATGCTGGCCGAAAGGATAAAAAGTTTTGCATTCAAAATGACATAAAAAATTATTTTGCAACGTAAGAAATGACAAAAATTTTATGAATCTCTTTTAATATGAAGAAAAATCTCATCTTAAAATAACTTTTTATGGTGCAACTAAAAGTTGATATTTAAATGCTTTTGTGACACATTTTGATGAATTTATTTCATGAGAAAGCTGACAAAAATTATCTCAAGGATTTTTTATTTCTCTTTAGGCAAAATAAATTTAAAATTTTATGCTTCATCACTTCATAAAAAAACTTTTTCAACCGGTCAAGAAGCAAATTTTATCAAATCTCACAAAATATTTCAAGTAGAAAAATTTAGATATTAAAAGAAATATTCATGATTCTTTGAACGTTCAAAAGAAAATTTTTTCAACTCATTGAATGAAAAAATTCCATTTCAAAAGATGGTCATGGATGTAATAAGAATCAACATGATCCTTTTCTCATTCAACAATAGAAAAAACTTTTTATTCATCGTTTTGTAGTTTGATTTTCGTATGATAAAGACATCTTGCTCATGAAAGAAGGAAAACTATATAGAGCCATTAAAGCTCTTTTTCTTCGATTATTCAAACTCACGTCAACTAGCAAGAAACCCAAGAAACTTGTTTATGATACACATTAAAGTCTTAAACGAGAAGTTTTGCTAAATCCAGGACAAAAGTTAGTTTTTTCGGAGATCCGGCAGTCTGTCATGTCATGTCATGTTAGTGCAACTAACTCGAACGCTTTTTCTTCATCTATTAAAGAAGAGTAAAAAATTCATTATAATTTTCCAAGTGAAAGTTGAAATATTTTATATATAATTGAAAATTCCTTCAATGCCCTTCGAAAGAAAATCCCAACAGGTGATAATTTATAGCTGAAACAAATTCAATACGGAAATTCCATAATCCATCCTTTGCCATTGTTCTACTGCATCATTTCACATTTACATACATGTGAAATATTATCCTGAATTTCCTAAATGTCATTCTCATCTTCCTTTCCTATCCGACATCAAAAGAAAATCTTTTTCGAGAGAAAAATTTAAATAATTTTATATTGTGCAGATGAACAGCATCTTGGTGCACCGGATATGTTGGCGGAAATTCTCAAGAATATTCCCCATAAGCCAACCAAGAATGTCATAAGCAGTGACTCATACTCGAGTCATGGCCATAACTTTAACCAGCTTTCATCTAATCCTCCACCATTTAAACCACTTAAAAATTATCCATCATTATCTCCGCCACACTCTCAGTATGGCGTTCCACTTGTCTATTCTCCCGAATACCTTTCCGGTACCTCCTCTGAAAGTCATCCAGTTATGGTCGATCCGAAAGCTTATGACACTTATCATGCGATGAAAACTCGAAAAGTCTCCTCGCAACAAAATTCAATCTCTTTATCTTCACTACCTGGCTTGGAGACATTGAGAGCGCCTTTCGAGATACAAAAGTCAATTGAATATGAATTGAGACCTTAAGACAAAGATGGACGCAAAGGACAACAGCATCAACCTAATTTATATGTTATTTTTTTGTTAAATATATAAAAAAAGTCAATTAAACTTTTCACAATTTGCTAAGCGAAGACTGGAAAAATGTAA
The DNA here is from genome assembly GCA_038502055.1 of Tanytarsus gracilentus. Taxonomy (NCBI): domain Eukaryota; kingdom Metazoa; phylum Arthropoda; class Insecta; order Diptera; family Chironomidae; genus Tanytarsus; species Tanytarsus gracilentus. The sequence continues at coordinate 1,213,537 of JAXRKN010000043.1, read as the reverse complement.
ATAGAACTTAATTTGCATGATAACGACGACGAAGACCAACTGCAATGCAAACAAACACGCCACACGTAATCACGCTGTCCACAAAATAAACACACACCCACACAATAAATTTTAGTCAAGAAATAATTAAAAAGTATGCACAGGTAACATGATGTATCTTTCTGGCCATTTGTCATCGTATTTTTGCACAGATGAGTGCACTCGGCGTAATTAAGAGGGAAATCTGTTAAATCTATATAAAAACTATCTATTTAAAATTGAGCTTCTAATCAAAAAGTAAAAAAGAAGAAATTCTTGAATTTTTTCAAAATCGGATTTAACAAATTTCCCCTCCAATCTCACCACATTTTGAATCATTTTGAAATATGTGTGATATTAAATTTTTGAACTTTAACAAGCATAATATGAAATAAATCTTTTTCATTGTATCTGCTCGAGGGGATTTTCTCCATTCATGAATGAAAATGAAATATTAAATATTTTGATGCCTGCATAAAGAGACAAATGACAAGTTATTAATTCATTTTTTCACTCGAATATATTTAAAAGTATTTTTAGGTTTTTTTTCGAGTTATTATGAAAAAGCTTTATGGAATGCAACCTAAAACTTTAAATAGAATTTTTTTATTTGAAAAATGTTTTTTGACTTAATTCAATATATCACAAAAAGTCTAGAAAACTCCAAAAGTAACTGACTGAATGTTGCTGATTTTATAAACAAATTATTTCTAGAAAAGCTTCATCAGATTAAAACTTTTTTCATCTAGTCATTTTGGTCTAACCTCAAATTTGAACAACAAAGTCACACAAAATACACACACGACAATTTTACATCAATCAACAAGCGACTATTGAACTTTTCTCAAGTTTATTCAACCATGATGAATTCTTGATCAATGAGAATCATATTTACCCTTTTTTTGTAAGCTTTATAGTCATGGTTACTAATTATATATATTTTTACAGATCATTACTCAAACCAACTTCAAGTGGAATAAACTCACTCAGTAGTATTTTTTCTCTCCTCCCCATCGGATGGTGTCACAACAGTTTTTAGAAAATGTAATTAAATCTCTTCTCTCTCTCCTTTTCCGGGTTCTAGTGGTCATTAAAGTCTATTGCTCATTACTTATTTATAATACTCAGTTTTCTATGTTAACGAGTCTATAAAGCATTTATTCGCTCCTCAGACCTCATTTTAAGCTCATTCACATGTGAAAAATAACATTTCTTATTATATTATTATTATTTTGTTCATATCTCTTTAATTTCCATGTCATAAAGCTCATTTAAAAATAAATTCTCGATGAGAGAAATTCATTGGAAAAAAGTGGAAAAAATAAAAATTGTTGAAAAAAATTGAATAAAAATATTTTAATAAAAAACTTACAGGAAACTTTTTGATAATCGTCGACCATCGCACACATGTGACTTGAGTTGAGGTAAAAAAATTGAAAAGTTTTATCTTCAATAAAATTCAATGAGACGAAACTCGAAAGGTTTGTATATTGACAGAAGGATATACAGCATGTCAACACTTGTGATATTTCTCAAGAGGATTTTCCCATTGCTTACATTGGGGTGATTTAGCAGAAAATGTAAGTCAGTAAAAATGAAAATTATGTCAATAGTTTTTAAAATTTTTAAAACATTTTAAATACTCAAAAGCTTGAATTAAACTTTAAAAGCTCATCAAAAACATATAAAAGCTCTACTGAAAAATTAAAAGCTTTATCAAGTTTTCCTCAACCTCAACTCACAAACTCTCCCTTCATCCTCGCTTTTAACAACTTTTCATCATATCAAACTTTAACCTCATTTTTTTCTTTATGATGACAAACAAGTAAATTTGACACGAGAAAAATATCACTCAGGTGTCAAATAAAACAACATATTCTGTCATCATGACGATGGTCGAGAGTACCATAGATATTGAGTGAGCAAAAAGGAAGCAGAAATTAAATTTGTGGTCACCAAAAGACCTTCCGCAATAATTTTAAGCACACCCTTTCGGATTATATGTTTTTTACTCGCAATAAACTTTTGCAGATGGTAGTGCTGAATTTATTTATTTGTGTCACTGTGACAGCATTAAATTAAGAGGATAAATTTTTTGTTCAATTAAAAATGACGAGATTTTTTAAGAATGACTTTTATTTATTTAAACATTTTAACTTTTTATTAAAAAATATCCGGAGAAAATAAATTTTATAAGCCAAAGATGGACAAAAATATTTAATTATTGAGATTTGTGAGCATGAAAAAATGGCCGATTAATAATCTGAATCTGATGTATCTGATAAAGTTAAAGAATTCAGATAATTAACATCACCTTCAAGAACACAAACTCGTGTCTCTAACGCTGCTGCTTCCTTAACTTGATTCATTTGATGTTCTGCAATTTTGTGAATTTTTGATTTTAATTTTTTAATTTCATCCGAAATTTCGACGAATTGAACTTTAATTTGTGCTACAGCATGCTTGACATCTTGAACACTCCTGGCATCTTTTTCATTGACTTCGTCAAAACGCTTAATCTCCTCGAATACATAATTTCTGAAGTTGACGCACTTAGACAAACCATCACAAATTTCTGCAACCTGATTTATAAAATATTTTCCTTATTTTTAAAGTTTTAAAATCTTTTTTGCTTTAAACTCACTTGACTATTGTCTACACAGACATTAACATTACTTTCAGCTGAAGATTTATCCGACATTGCGATGATTTTAAAGAAATAACTCGACCAAATTAAATTTTCCTAACTTTAATGTGAAATGCGGTCTCTCAAAAATGTGAAACAATACGCAATGAAAAGAGAGCTCATCACTCGAGGAGAGAGAACATTTTTTGAAACACGAGTATGTCTGTAAATAAATCAAATGCAAATTCTTTTGTTTGTTCCTGTTAACATATCGAGCATTTTCATTTTCAATTGAGTTTTATCAAATAAATTGAAGTAAAAAGTAAATTTTTAAATAATTATTTTTTGTCATCTTCACGATAGTCGAATGTGGTTTTCTGAGAGACTTTTTGTTTTCTTCTTTGCGACCACAAGTAATCAGAAATTAAATTTGTGCTCACCAAAAGACCTTCCGCAATAATTTTAAGCACACCCTTTTGGATTATATGTTTTTTACTCGCAATAAACTTTTTTCCAGATGGTAGTGCTGAATTTATTTCTGTCACAACATACGGTTGCATTAAATTTAAGAGATAAATTTTTATCATGCATTCTAAACTTAACTCAAAAGTCTTTTAAATTTATTAAAGCTTTTTTACTGGTGAATTTTTAACTTTTTCAATGATATTATAAATTAAACATGAAGAGGACAAAAAGTAAACAATTTTTTCTCCTTCACGTTCGCCATTGAATATTTGGATGGCAACTAAAAGCTTTTTCAAATATTTACTGAGAAAAAATTTCTAGGAAAAAATTTTAGATTTGATTTTCATGAAAAAACCATTGAGAGTTTTTTTACATAACTTTGGTTCATTGAAGTTCAAATAAGTTCAATAAAAAAGCTTATAACTCCACATAGAATTTATAAAATCATAAAGCTTTCATTAAAATCTCCAAAAAATATTTTGTAAGCCTGCAAAAAGTCATGACATAAATTTTAAAGATTTCCCCCAAAAATAAAACTCGCCTCTTTAAATGTTTCACAAAAAAAAGTTGGCAATAAATTTTTTTATTGTCCTACACACGAGAAAATAAATTACACAGCATATCCGAATGAGATATCATGCAAGGCAGCGGAGGAGGATTTTGGGAGTGCATAATCTATCGCAAGTTGATCTAAAATACTAGTTGTGCGTTGTTGGAGTGGTTTAGATGCGTACACAGGTCTCGATGGCGGTGACTGTGGTGCAGATGTTTGATAGGACTCACGGGGTGCATTGAACTGTGAGTGGAATTGGGATTGTGGTGCTGACTAGAAAATAAATTAATATTTACAAAATATGTAATCTTAAAAAATAATTTTTCGTCTCTTGCGTAGCACAATGAAGACATTTTTGCCTTTTCTCCACTTTCGTCTTTTTTGTGCATGCGTCGATGGATAAATAATTCTTACTTTTGGCTTATAAATGTCACCACGTGGCTCAGAGGCTGGCGTGAAGAGGGAATACTCGTCAGCTCGATTTCCCGCAGCAATTGGCGTGGGCGTAGGCTGAACATTGTCATTTTCCATTGGAAACTGTGGTGGTCGACGATCGGCCAAGTTCTGAAACTGTGAATTATAATTGGCAGCTGGTTTTGAAGGTCGTGGAGCATCTGCGTAGGTTACATCATTTGGAATGGCGTTCGAATATTGTGGACGCGATTGAAAAATCTGAAATGGTGGCGGTGCATATTTTGGACGTGATGGAAGTGTTCGCTGTGTTGTCGTTGTGGTTTCTTCCTCATAGTCGTAATTATATTGCGGTTGAGCTTTTCTCGCCGGTTGCTGTTGCTCTGGTGCAGGTGCGAAGTTGTAAGCTTGAACAGGAACTGCTTGCTGCTTAGGATACTAAAATGCAATTTTGTAAAGAGGTCAAGGGATGGACTTAATAAAAGTTTTTTTAGGATTAAATTTTTTGAAAATATCAAGGAGTGGAAACTCAGTTAGTTTTCCCTTGAAAGTAATTTTTAATACCTTTGGTTTCGATGCAACATTGTATGGTCGTGGACGCTCCTCCTGCTGGTAATCCTGCTCTCGATCGTCATGGAACGTTGGCGGTGGCACCTTGCAATAAATTATTTTATATAATCTCAAGTAATTGCACTCTAATAGATTTCTACCGTAATTCCATCGCCTGAAGGCTGGAAGCCATGCTTGTTTGCTCCGTACTCGACAACTCTTACACGTTCGCCATCGAAATAACCGTACTTTCCTTAATAGAAGAAGAAGAAGAAAAAAATTGAAGGAAACGAGCATGTTAGTGTCATTTTTATTGGTTTTATGTAACGTGAAAGTGCATTTTTTTGCTACCTTTTACTTCTCCCGTCGCTGATTTTGTTTCAATCTTAAAACTACCATCTGCTGCCTCGTAGCCATAAGTATAGCTTCCATCTATCGAATGCACATGCGAAAAAATTAAAATCAATTTTAATAAAAAATTTAGTGAGAGAAATTTGAAGTTACGGTTTTTTTATAAAATAATTAAACCTCACTTATAAATTAATCCCATTAAATGCATTTTACCGAATGCATCCGACTGTGCATTGTCATAAATATCTCACTCGCACATACCTTCATTATGGCGATTAATTTGCTTCAATATCGCAACAGGAGCGGGTGCTGCTGCTGTCTTTTGTTCCGGTTCCGCTTGAATGTAGCGATTTGCGCTATTGAAGTTTCGAGGCTCCGGTCGATACTCTTCATAATCCTGAGCCGTGCATATAGCCAGAGAAAATATCAGCAGCTGAAAATATTTTGTGTTTTAATTTTCGAATATGAAATCGGTTCAAATATCAAATTTCAAAGATCATGAATGAAAAGTTGGATTCATTTGCATTATGAATGATAATTTTTAAAAGCTTTTATGTGAGCTTTATGTTTTTACTTTTTTGATGAAACTTTTTTTAATGTTCATAATTCAAATTCACTAGCATCAGACTTTTCGATAAAATTTCTTTTCATCCATAGAATAAATTTACGGAAAAAATTATTACAAAAAAATTCTAGATGCAGTTTTTATAAAGTTCTGATTATGCAATTTTTTCAAAGTATTTTCACTCGATTGCATCGAATATTAAAAGGAAAAATGAATTAACTCTTTATGATGCTAATTTTGTAGTTTACTCTTTAATTTACATCTCAAAGAGCTTTTGAGCTTTTTTTAGTCTTAAAGATTGACGTTGTAAAAATTTATAAATAATGTAACGAGCTCAATATTTTGTGAAAAAAAATTATAATTTGACAGAAACTCATATGAGGAAATTGAATTTCAAAGAAATTCTTCAACTCAAATAAAATAAATTCAGAAAACTTTTGTTGCAATTAGAACTCGAAAGCTTTGAAAATTTTTTCCTGATAAATTTCAAAGTTCAGCGATTTTTTTTTATAAATGGTTAGAAAAGTTTTTGTAACATCAAAAAGAAAATTCTGACGGCCTGAAATGTCAGAAAAACTCGCTCTTTAATTTTCGGCGATTCTTCACAAAATTTTTCCTTTGTTAGCAACTAACTTGCAAGTTCAGTCGGTTGAGTAAATCGATATAAATTAAGACAACAGTCTGTTTCATGTTCTCGAACGTCATCGAACGCTGTGATTTATGGACATGGTACTAAAATAGGTCACATTTTCGTGATTCAACAACAACGTCAAAAGCTCACATGGTGATCTAAGAAGACTCCATTAATTCATCTTCAAAAGCAGCTCATTAGATCAAGCCATGTTAAGAAGAAAATCAAGTGAAAATTTGCGAGAATTCACTGAGTGGCATTAACAGTGGTTGTTTTCGTTTTATTTGACAACAAAGAATGTGTAAGAAATTTTTACTGTCTCGCTGCTGGAGATTTTAATGGAAAAGGAGGAATGTGAAATTTGGAACGAAATGCTAATGATTGTCATCTTCGAAGGCGGAGTTGAAGATAAAAATAAATTTTTTATGGTCTCGTGAATTTTTCGAGAGGCGGTGGGTCTCAAAAACTGACGAAAACTGATGCAAATTTTTTGGGTTGTTGAGCTTAATGATGCTCAAATTAGAATTGCTGGCGGCAAATTTTTTGTTCAGCACCTTTTAAGAGCTTTAAGCTTTTGGGAGCTTTTAAGGTTGCTTTCCCTGTTTTAATTTTTTTCGTAAGTCAACGCTGCTGGTGAAACAAAAGGTTTGAAACTGCAGAACAATTGGTTGAAGATGCAAAAGAGTTTTTTTGTATTCAAGGGTTGGAATTTAATTTTTGTAATTTTTTAAATTTGATCATGATTCACCAATTTGTGAAATTTTTAGCTATCGACAACAAAAAAATTATTTAAATTGAAAAAACAGCAATTAAGAAATGCCCAAGTCGTGAGATTTTCAACCTTGAATAAATCATGTTGAGTTAAAGTCTTATTTATTTCACTTTTTTCGTGTCTTATAATTAAGAAAAAAACTTGATTAAATTTTTTTTTCCATTTATCTCGAAACCATTTAATTCTCCCTCATATATTTTTCCACATAATCCCCCGAATACTTTTCGAATTAGCATTTTATTGAGGAGAAGCAAAAAAACTGTTTTTATCCAATTACATGACACTGTTTTCAGCAAGAAGCGAAGAATAGAAAAAAGACATAAGAAACGACTCGAGCACTGCTTGAAATGCCATGAAATTAATAATGATGCTGATCAGCAATAGACTAAATGGATAGAAAAAATCCCATGACGACCTTTATTACACGACTTGAACCTTTAAATTTTTTTTTTCAATTTCTTGCGTCACTTGCGAATGGCGAGGAAAAAACATTTGAAGATGTACAAGAAGGCATTCTACGAATGACCATTTTTATAACCATGAACATGTGCTCTCAGTTCCTTTTCCGCATTGCTGACTTTTTTAGAGATCTGTTTTCTACTTCATTGAGCTTCAGCTTATTGAGAAATTTTTTGTTGGAATTCTCAGGATTAATTTTTTTTTAAAACTTCCTTCAAATTAAAATTAATCATTAAGGCATGCACGAATATTTAAATCCGCGGTTTTTCAATGTCTGCGCTGATATTCACGAGAAATTAATGTGGTCAAGGGCATCCAGCATGTCAGTCTTTTCACTACATCTATCTCTTCTTTTTACTTGTTAACTTAGAATTCAAATGCGGCAGTTTAATTTGAATGGAAATTTATTACTTTCACTTCCTTAATTTATTGCCTTAGGCATGGTTGCATAATCCAGTTCTATTATTATCACAGCTTCATTTTAATAGAAAATCATTCGAGAAAGAAAATCCCGTATTAGTTAATGGCGCGAGAGATTTTTTTCCCTTTTGAAGATTGGGATGAAAATGAAATTTACTAACACCAACTGGCATTGGGTCAGTTCCCGGAACGAGGAAATCTAATTTTTAAGATTTAATTTATTTTTATTCCAGGAAATCATTCGGTCAAGAATTTCCAATCAAAGTTTTTTCTTCCTTTTAAGTTGAAAGTTTTCATCATGAAAATTCTTTTTACGTCGAAATATTTTTTGAGATTAATTTTTTCAGGAATAAAATTTTAATTCATTTTTATAACGACAAAATTATTGCCTCAAAAACCGGTAATAATTTCAAAATTTGCACACGTAATCCAATTTTTTATCCACTCCTTAATTAACTCAACATGAATTTGCACTAACCGAAAGTTTCAACAACATTTTGCTAATATATATTAAATGGCTGTCTCTCTTTAGGTAAATTTATTTATTTTTTAATGCACTCCAGTAAGAGTTTCGACAACCGCTAAATTCAAACTAAAGAAACACCTAATTCTACATTCACTTTTATACCACGAGACGAGCGAGTGAGAGAAGCCGACAAGCGAATTGTTGAGAGTCGAGACATAATAAAATTACATGCAAAACCTCACAATGGGCTTAGACAAAATTGCAAACTTTTTTTTCTCATGAAAGCGAGAGAGAGAAAAAACTTCTGAAAATTTTCTCTGCGTTTGCTACTTTGATATAAATTTATTTTCTATCCTCGCAGAAAATAAGAAGCGGACGTAAGAGATAAGAAGAAGAGTGACTGAATGAGACCTTGACATTCTATCGCAGGAACATCAGCATCCTTTAATGGAAGACATCTCTCGTGTATTAATATAAAAATACCATTTTTTTCTTTCCTTCCGACTTTTTCTCTGTGTACAGCACATGTGAGATCTTCTTATCACCATCGTCTCCAGTGGCTGTTAGCTTTATAAAAAATGAAGCTTTCCGCAGCTTTCTCATTTCATTTAACAGTTGACATGAAACATATTGAGAGCTTCCGACGTATATGCATGATGTTCACGTATGTTTTAGAAATGGGAGCAAGAATTTACGTCATGATCTAGTATCAAGTTCGTTCTTCGAAGGATCTAAATTTCAACGAGGAATGTATACATTTGCATTTAGTGACATGAATATGGGTTGAAAACATTCAATATTATTTTTGGGGTAAATCTACAACATGACATGGTGAAAAGAAGAATTTTGACTTTTTTGTGGTTTAAAAATTTAAGAAATTTAGTCCGATATTTTCTTAGGATAAAAAACTCGAAAGTTATTAAAAATGTTTAAGATAATAAAAAATTATCTTTCTGTTTTTAAAAAACTTTTTATTCCTCAAAGTTTTCTCATTTCTTTAATGCAAATTTCTTAGACATTCATAAAATGTCATTATTTTAAACTTAGAAAAAAGTTTGAATTTTTAATTCATTTCCTTTGAAATTTCCTCTCATAACAAAAAATCCACTGTCACCGTAAATGCAAAAAAACATGCGGAATTCTCCAGTGACTTGAAATATGACTTTCAGAAAGCATTTTTTCTCTCTCAAGCTACACAAGTTGACGCCCAACCCACCCTCAAGTTTTATACTTGAGATAAGTCGATTTAAAAAAAATATTTTAAAGCCACTGACAAAGAACTGAGCAAAAAATATTTTAACAAAGTTAAATGCAATTTATGCTCGTTGAACTTTTATTCATTCGCTCTCGATCTTACCATTTGTTCACTTTTTCCCAGACTTTTATAAACGAATAATTAAATTAATGTGAATGCAATTTGTAAATTCATCGAACATCAAATTGCTGTTTATTTAAAATGCATCGTTCGCTACACATCGTGGAATATTTTTTTAATACCAACTTTGAAATTTCTCTATTCACATATTAAGTTCACGTACTGCTGCGAGTGTGATCGAATAATTTCTTTCGCAAAGTGCATTTAATGTATGCTGTTTCAATTGACTGAAATCGCAAGTGTTTTGTTTTTAGACGATGCTTGTAATTTTACCTTTTGGAGCAATCTTCAAAAGGTCTTCAGGGGTTCAACGATCGAAAAAGCTAACTGAAAAAAAGTGAAATGCATTTGTTGGTTTTAGTCGAAATATATTTTATAGGTTTTAATGTTTTATTAGGTCATCAGCATTATGCAATATATTCATTATTTTTAACGACTTTTTGAAATTCAAAAAATAACTCTAATATTTTAAGTTAAATTTTAATTATTTAAAAATCCACAAAATAAATAAAGTTTTTAAATCCATGATTTTTATCCTCAAAAAAAATTTAACCCCAAAACTGAGTTTCCAAAAATTTTAACTCAAACCACAGCAATTTTCCCAGATTTAATTTTTCACTCATCTACTCAGTGCATGACCAAGCAAGAATTCACATCAACAATATCGCATTCCAACTCGTACGGAGATTTGTCCCAGTGTATAATTGAAATCTCTTCTAATGTCGAAGTCGAAGTCAGTCACAAGTTCAAGTTGCATACATATGATATTTCGATATTTCGTAAGATCACTCTCCGATTTCAAGGTACCTCAATGCCATTCATTACCACCGCTCTCAGCTGTTCGTATTGCATGCACGATGAAGTCATTTATGTATTGAACATTTACAGTCAGAACTAACGATTAATATCAAAATAGTTGATTATTTTTTTACCATTTCACGCCCTCCGCTTATCGTGCTGCAAATCAACGGGTTAATGGTGAGGTAAATTGGCGAAAACTGGTTGTCGTGGGTACATTTTAATAATTCAAAATATTAAAAGCCTGCAAAATATTTAATTACGCCACACCTCAAACACTTTTCTATTAATTGAAGCTTTTATTTCTCATAAATTTTTCTCTACTTTTCGAAGAAAAATATTTTTTAACATGACAATTTGTGTTTGATTTTTATTCTTTTTTTTTAATTATTGTTATCTCAACTTTATATAGTTCTTGACTTACATTTAAGGTTCAAAATTTTTAATAACTAATCAAATCTCTATTTACACATTATCCTTCACTGAAGATCAATGCATAAGTCTAGATTTTACAAAAATAAAAGTCCTTTGCTTGAGAAAGTTTAAACGGTCAAAATGGATTAAAATTATTCGTCGATATATATTGTGATGAAGTTGGGAGCTTTTTACAGAATATCCATGAGATATCCTTTAACTTTAACAGTTGGAGTTAACGCGATGAATTTATGTCCGCACCTTCACATCCCCTCTTGAAATAATTGATGATGATGGCTGGTCATCATCCTACTAAGTGTCTTAATCAAAATAAATTTTTTCCCCCGACTCTCATTCTAATTTTTTTCCCTCCTTTAAAGATTATAATTGATGATTATTCTCTTTTGAATATAATTTTTTTATGCTTTAACATTTCTCATTTTCATAATGTGGATCTCAAACAATGACAATTTTCTTATTATTTTTTGTCGAAACTTTTTTGCATCTTCTCTGGATTCAGTGAAAAGGAACTAACAGAAAAATTATTCTTTATCAGTGTTTTCTTTTTCTTCTATGTACAGGAACATAATCTTCTTAATATACAGATTTGCCTCGTCTCAACACACCGCGTGCATTGCTCTTTCTTAAAGCGAATACAGCAATTGTACTGAACTTTTTGTTTCATCTCTAATTTGGAGAAACATTCTTTTTTTGTTCTCATCTTCTTCCTGCATGTTCATTTAACATTTTCAAAAATGAAATGAAAATTTCTTTATATCTGTTCCTTGCAGCAGTTTCGAGTGATTCTCACCGTTTAATTGACATTCTTGATTAAACAATTACGTTTAGAATTAAAATAAAAAAACATGAATTGATATTGAAATTTTAGGAATTAAACTTTTTTTGACAACCTTAATTTATTTCTTAATATCCCTCCTAATTAAATGTAAATGTGATTTTATTGGAAAATGCTTAACTTTGTCCCATACGAATAAAATTAAAGCTTTCCATTCCTTCTTTAAATTGATATTAATCGCCATTCATTAAGAGAGACATTAGTCTACAAACGTTTTCAATCCTTCTAAGAAAAAATCACTATCTTTTTTTTGTGTGTGTTGGGAGATGAAATTGATATTAGCTGGCAGAAAAAGATAACTCAACACTCTTTTTAAATGGGACATTATCAAATTTTGAGATATATTAATAACGACTCGAGCTACTAAGGTTCTTTTTATATTCCGAATATTCACTTGCACTGGGTCTAAGTGTTTGATTATGAGCATAAACGATTCCGACTGACGACATTGCGGGCAGTTCCCGTGGATCTTTTTGCAAAACAAATTGCAATGGCTTGGTTAATTTATTGTCATCGAATGGTAGGGGAGGAGAAGAAGTGCTATTTGAAGTGACGGGTGCAATTGGTGCGACACTAACAGGTGATAAATTTAAATTGCTTGTTCGCTGCGTTTCATCTCTCCGTTGTAAAATAAATTTAAAGAATTCATATGTCGACCAACATACGGCCGTTGCTGGCATTTGATAAAGGACGCGCGCTTGAATTCCCTTAAAGAAGCCTGCCATACCAGCTACCCGATAAACTTTTTTAATCGCATCGACGAGCCCATTAGTTGCGCCGACACCTTGCTCCTGTGTATTGAGAAGTGTTTTACAGACATCCAGTGGAGTTGTGAATGCTGCCGCCGCTGCTCCTGCCGCTCCACCGGCGACAACGTGTGCCATAGGTGAATATTTTCGTTCTTTATTTAGCTATAAAAAAATAAGTAATTTTTGTGCGATAAGCGAAAGTCAAAAAAAAAGTTTCAAGGCATTAGCTTACTGTTTCCTGAAAGAATTCATAGGTTGAGAAATGAATAGCGTGATAAGGCAGATTCATCACAAGTTGTGTGGTATAAGAGCGATAAAATGCACCAAATCCCTCATTTTTAAAGACTTTCTTCGCACATTCCACAACGGTCTTGTAGGGTGAATCGTACATTTGTAGTCGCTGTTTTATCACCTCTGTCGGATTCGAAATTGCATCATGAATTAATGTTGCCGATGTTGCGCTTATTACTAGAAATGATGAAATGTTAATTATACATTCGAATTGATTGACTCGTAATTACCATAACTGAGGTTGCCATTAATTTGTAGTTTGGCTAGTCCCTCTTTTGAAAATTCGTACGAACTAAAATAAAGAGCATGAGCTGGTCCGGCACCGATAACGACTGCACTTGCACCGCGTAATGGTCTTTAAGAAAATAAATTAAATTAATTAATGCAATTGTAATTAATTAAATCGAACTATTTAGTCATAGCATGCAACAACGTTTACATTTGTACTACAGAGTCACAATCAATAAATATTGTGAGGGAGCTGATAAATTATTTAGATCGATTTTAGCAAAACTATCCTCAACAACTGACAACTGACACGCACATCAAAAAGTGCAGCATAAAAAAAACCTCCAAGTTCAATGTCGTGACGTCACGCGCAACCTTGAAACATACCTAAAGAATCCCTCTTGCTGCACCATTTCCCGCATAACTCCACTGATTGAGCTCGATGTGTGTGACAAACTCTGCATTCGCGTCTAGGGAAAAAGAGTAAGAGTAATATAGTAAACAAAAGATAAGTCATAAATAAATTTTTCGCAAGGCACACAATGTGATAGGGAGCATTCTCAAGAGATTTGATGAGAGGCGTTATCGCATTGTCCAAGAGTCTCGAGGTGGGAAGAAGTGAAAAAATTCGTGAACGAGTCTCAAGTATGGTATCAATCACGTTCCTGTTATCGCGCAATAAAACCCCTTTCAATAAGACTACACCGGCACATACTCATAAATATATCTATATACAACAATTCATATACTGCGTAAATATAAACCAAATCGAGAGTTTCTAAAATTCTCCAAAGATGATTGTTATGTCAGCCAAATTTCTGTGCTGCTGTGTACACAAATTGTTACTTAATTTAAAATTATCATCGCATTCTCGCGTGTCTCTCATAATATTCTTTCATGTGTTTTTTCGGCGATTATTTCGCCCGTCTTGACATGGGTCAGTGATTTTTTCCTAAACGGACTGTCGCTGATATAATTCGCATTTCAACCTTATCACTAATCACCGACGAAAAAGAACTGACTCTCTGTCAGTTTATATAACTACAAAGTTTTCTCTATATGTCGCACATACATAAGATATAATTTAGTACAAACTGTAAAATTCTATTTCTTTTTTTTCGCACACACAAAAATCTCACGAGGTTATTCAATTTAAATTTGACCACATTTTAACCACTTACTTTGATTGTATCAACCGGATACATCACGATATGTTCCATTATGCCCGCACATGCTCCCGCAAAAAGTGTTATCGATAGTTTTGAATTTGGTAAAGCCTCGTAATCGTCGAAATTCATGATGTAATTGTTTTTTGACGTTTATTCCTAATTATGCGCTCACTAAACGAGTGTCAATTGAACGCAATGAGCGTTAGCAACTAATATTTCGGGTTGTCGATGCGAATTAATTAAAGCGAAACTCTAAAACTGACTTGTTTCTCATCCTTTAAGAAAATGAAAAAAATTTTTGACAACTTATATTTTTGAAGCGTTTGTGTGCAATTTATTTTGACCGTCTGTCAGATTGTTTTTAATTTTGGTATTTTTTAAATCTTAAGAATGTTAGTGGACTAATTAAATTGTTACATGATTTTTAAATTGAATTTATTCAAAGTTTTTAAAATTAAATTGATTAATTTTAATGACAATTTTAATAAATAAAATTTAAATTTCCCGCACAAAAACGGGGTGAAATTCAGCTCATATAAACACAAGAATTTTTAATTTCAAGTTTAATTGCTTATTTCTTGTTTTTAAATATTTAATGTCACTAAAAAATCATTAGAACTAAAGGCAAAGCCGAAAGGAACAACTGTCATATCGAGAACATCAATAAAACAAATTAAATCACATCAAAAATGCGGTAAGTTGAAATGCCGGTTGTTTATGTAAATAATTTAATTAAAAATTATTCCAGTCTCACTGTTGATGGCTTGATTGTCTACTTTCCGTATGATTACATCTATCCAGAGCAATATGCTTACATGCTAGAACTTAAAAAGACACTTGACGCTAAAGTAAAAATTATTCAAGTTAATTTCACAACATTATAACTTACTTCAAATCTTTTAGGGTCATTGTCTTCTTGAAATGCCTTCGGGAACTGGCAAAACAGCAACACTTCTCTCACTCATTGTTGCTTATATGGTCGAGAATCCACACGTTGTCCGAAAATTGATTTACTGCTCACGAACAGTTCCAGAAATTGAAAAAGTCATTGCTGAATTGCAAACGCTCATGGATTATTACGAGAAGAATGCACCGGAAAAGCCAAACATCACAGGCGTCGTACTTAGTTCTCGTAAAAATATGTGCATTCACCCGGAAGTGAGTCGAGAGAAGGACGGAAAAGTGGTTGACGCAAGATGCTATGGCATGACTGCTAGCTATGTCCGTGATCGACAGCAGTACGATGAGACTCAAGAAGTTTGTCAATACTATGAGGGATTTCAAGCTGAGGGAAAGGAATCACAATTGCCAACCGGTGTTTACAGTCTCGATGATCTAAAGGAGTTTGGACGGCAGAGAAATTGGTGTCCATATTTCACCTCTAGATTTGCAATCATCAATGCACAAGTGGTGGTTTACAGCTATTACTATCTTCTCGATCCAAAAGTTGCCGATGTTGTTTCGAAAGAGCTCTGCAAAGAGTCTGTGGTGGTATGCGATGAAGCTCACAATATCGATAACGTTTGTGTTGATTCAATGAGTGTGCGAATTAACAAGCGAGTCATTGAGAGAGGCACACAAGCGCTAGAAACTTTAGAGAAACTCGTTCAAGAGATGAAGGAAGACGATCAGAAGAGATTGCAAGACGAATACGCTAAAATGGTTCAGGGTCTGAGGGATGTCTATCAAGCGAGAGAAAATGATCAGATGCTTGCAAATCCAGTTCTACCCGATGACATTCTTAGAGAGGCAGTGCCGGGCAACATACGACATGCTGATCATTTCTTGGGATTTTTAAATCGTTTCATTGCGTACTTAAAGACACGATTAAGAGTTCAGCATGTGGTTCAAGAGTCGCCGGCTGGATTTTTAAAAGACATTCACGCAAAAGTCTGCATCGATAGAAAGCCGTTAAGATTTTGTGCTGAAAGATTGCAGTCACTCTTGAGAACGTTGGAAATCACAGATTTAAATAATTTTGGAGGATTAACGGTCATTACGCACTTTGCAACGCTTGTGTCTACATACACGCAAGGATTCACAATTATAATCGAGCCTTTTGATGATAAAACGCCCACAGTAGCCAATCCAATTCTCTATTTTAGCTGTCTCGATTCATCAATCGCCATGCGGCCAATTTTTCGACGCTTTCAATCTGTTGTAATAACATCAGGAACACTCAGTCCAATGGATATGTATCCTAAAATTTTAGACTTTGATCCGGTAGTTATGAGTTCATTTACAATGACTCTCGCAAGACCATGCTTACTTCCGATGATTGTCACAAGAGGAAATGATCAGGTTTCGATTAGCTCCAAATTCGAATCACGTGAAGACACTGCAGTTATAAGAAATTATGGTCAGCTCCTTATTGAAACGGCAAAAATTGTACCCGACGGCGTTGTCTGCTTCTTCACATCGTACATGTATCTTGAATCTGTCGTGGCGTCGTGGTATGATCAAGGAATTATTGACACACTACTTAAATATAAATTGCTATTCATTGAGACTCAAGACGCGGCTGAAACTTCTTATGCACTCATGAATTACGTTAAAGCTTGTGATTGTGGTCGAGGTGCTGTGTTGCTTGCTGTCGCTCGTGGAAAAGTATCGGAAGGAGTTGATTTCGATCATCATCTTGGACGTGCTGTACTCATGTTTGGCATTCCATACGTCTACACTCAATCACGCATTTTAAAAGCTCGACTCGAGTACCTTCGTGATCAATTTCAAATTAAGGAAAATGATTTTCTTACCTTCGACGCACTAAGACATGCGGCACAATGTGTCGGCCGCGTAATTCGTGGTAAAACTGATTATGGTATCATGATTTTTGCCGACAAGAGATTCACACGTCAAGATAAACGTGGAAAACTTCCCAAGTGGATTCAGGAATATCTCACTGATAATTACTCCAACTTGAGTACAGAGGAAGCAATGCAAATCGCTAAAGTGTGGCTTCGTCAGATGGCTCAACCGTTTCCACGCGAAGATCAACTTGGTCTAAGTCTTTTGACGTTGGAGCAACTTAAGAGTAGCGAGAAACAAATTATCGAAAAGCATTTGAAAAATTCAATAAATCAGTAAGGTAAATGTTTGAATAAATTTTTATTTCCACAAATATATTTTTTTACTGGATAAATTTTAAGATACACTTTTTTTTGATTATAAAAAATACTCTGCAAATATGTTTTTGTTTCGAGCGGAGATGTTTAACATTAATATCAATTTTTTTAAGCCAATCCCTTGAACATCAACTATTGATGCTCGATAATGAGACAAATCTCAACAAAATAAAATTCGATCTCACTTGAGATTAAATATGGAATTTTTCAATTTTCAACTAAAGAAATTATTGATCAAAATTGTCATTTAATCATCAATCAACAAGTCAGTCTTATGATTAAAATTATTATCATATTCTTAAACAACAATGAAAAGTTTGATTGAGACGAGAACTAAAGACACACAGGACCAGCCAAGCAATAGAATTATCCAAATATTACTTTGAAAAGGCGATCGAAATTCATTAATGACTCCACAGCCGAGCACATTACGGCAAGTTTTACGAGCGAAATAAACTAATGCAATTGGGAAGCCATACTGTATAAAGTTTCCCGCGAAACAACCAGTAAAGCTCACTAAACTCGCGACATTTTCAGTATTAAATGTGATTATGAATGGTGGAATAATTGCCATTAATGGAAATAACATGCGACGCACGAAAAAGTTTTGAGCGTCAATTTGGTTCTTATCGACAAAAAGCGCCTGTAAATTATTACGCAATGTGATTGCGACAATGGGGAAGGTCGTGGTTAGTGTGAGCACTGGAAAGAGAGCAAGGAAGAATTCGACAAATTTAAATACGAAAGACTGTTGGCTTCCAGGTTTCGGAATGAAATTGACCGTGTAAAGGTCATCAAGTTGTGTAAAAGCAAAAATGCCGGTCAATGCTAAAACCAAATAAAGAAGAGTGATAAGAAAGTAGTCGATCGTTACGATTTTTAATATTTTTTGTTTCTGCTGTATTGGCACTAGAATCGAGCTAAGAGAATGCTGACTCATAAACGCATAAATGAGTGATCCAATTAAGAAGGGAACAGTCGTAATGTTATACTGAATTGGATCTGGTCTGTCAGTTGGATCTTCAGGATTTATAATTCGATATGTAGCGATACCAATCATTATTGAAAAAGCGATTATACGAAAGCTTAGTGTCAGAAATTGAAGATGCTTAGTTTTTGAGAGATTAAAGAATACCCACGGCGCCATGCAGAGGGTAAAGCCAACTTGACAAAATCTATAAGCATGAAATCTCGTGATATCAGATCCATCCCAACATGGCAATTCAAGTTGAGCTGACGCATTATTTTCAGTGCCATTCGTTAAATTTCCATTGCACATGACGTCACGAATTGTGGAACTAACAACAGCTGAATATATTGACATATCTCCGAATAAGTATACGGTGATGCATACAAAAAAAGTCATACTTCCGGCCGAATTGAAAAAAATCTTGCTCATTTCGCCCATTTCAAATTTCTCATTTAACGTATAGAAATTATTAGATTGTATTGTCAGCGGTGTGTCTTCCATTGATGCATTAACAAGTGATCGTTCTTCGTCATCCGTTGAATTTGACTCGGCATCTGCGTCTATTCGTCTACCAACAACAACTCGTTCGTCATCGTCGCCCGAGTGAATAGACTAAAAATAAATAAGAAAATATTTGCATATGCAACAAAATGTGTCATTTTTTCAGGTCATTACCCCTTCCCGCTTCAAGACTTGTAGTCGCTTCCATTTTAGCAGTGCATTGCAACAGGCTAGAACTTCAATTATAAAAGTTACAGTAAGATAAGATGTAAAGGCGAGAAAAATAACTAGCACAGTGGATAGAACATATCCGGTTTTGGAGAATGCCGATGGAAGTAGAAGGGATCCAGTGCCGACAATTAAATTGAAGACAAAAACAAAGCCAACCTAATTTTGAGAGAATTTTTTAATAAAGAAAACAAAGAGAAATTTAAAAGCAATCAAACTCACCCAAGTTGGATAAGTGTCCATGATTCTTCAGTTGCCTGCAGCTTTTAACATAACTTGGAAGAGATTTAGATAAAAATTAATATTAATTTCGCTTTGATTAAGTAAAAAATTGCCAATTAAAAAAAATTGTTTTAAAAAAATTTAGGGTTGATGTCAATTTTTTGAGTGGTGAGTTTGTGGTGAATTTAAATGTGGGGTCTGTTACTTTCTTTTGTTTTGAAAAATTTAAAAAAAATTGTGATAAAAAATATTTAAAAAAACAGTATAAAAATGCCTTCACCACCTCCGCTCGTGACTGGAATCTCGCCTTAGGAAGGTCCTCGTAAGTATTAGCATAAAATTATTAACTTATAGGTGAAAAAATTGAGGTGTGCAAATCTGACTGCCACACATGTAATACTGGAATCACATCCATCCAGTTGAGTGCACAATGGAGCGAAGAGGACAAATTAACAGTTGCTTTTGGAATGTTGAAATTGTCACTTGCAAAAGATTTATTCAATGCCTCTGGAATTCCAATTCCTGTCACATGTAAGTTTTTTTTGTCAAGATTTTCTTTGAAAGGTTAAAAATTTTAGAAACAAAATAATATTTAAACTAACTAATTATAGTCGCCGATAAACATGAGATTCAAGAAAATATTCAAGTGGACGAAATTCAAGATTTTCAAGATTGTCAAAAAAATTTCAAGGGTTAACAATAACTATTTAATTCAAAAATTTAAAAACCTAATTTCTAATATAAAATTTCAATCCACAGAAACTGCCGAGAATGCACAAGTTGTGGACGATTTAATAGGTACGTGTTAATTTCTCTCACTGCTATTAATATTTTTCAAAAATGATTTTAATAATTTTTAGATGATGATGATTTGCCGGAATAGGATCGAAGTGTGCGTTGAAAAAGTGAGTTGCAAAAATTATTGGCTCCGGTGATTAATTGGGTTTTGGCAGTGCTAGAGTAGGTAAAAGTGGCTAGTTAGTTAGATTAGGACAGGTAGTGATAGAAAATGTTCGAGTACACTCAATTTGGAAGGAAGGAAGTCTGTTTTGGAAAAATTGTCCATTGAGGATTTTTCAAGAAAACTTTCATGGGTAACTATGTAATTTATTTTGGTAAAAGTTTGACAGGGTCCAACTGAAATCCGGTAAGGATCAGTTGAGGAACGGAAGTGGAGTTATATTGAAACAAGTTTAGGTTAAACAGGGGAAGTTTTTTTTTGTTGATGAGTGAATTGGGTAAATTTCATTTTCAAAATAAAAATGTCAGCCTGGGACTTGTAATTTTGTTTGAAAGGATATTTATAGATAGGAGTTAAGGGATTTGCACACTTCGATCTCGAGGGAGGGTTTGTGTTTGTGATTGTTCTAAAATGGACAACGGACATATATTTTGACTCGACACACCAACTGTGTACACTAGTCTCAGTTGAGGAAGGTAGTGGTGGAATCACGGCTTTTATCTAAGTGATTTGAGACAAATAAAATGTTGATTTGGTTTTGATTAGTTGGAAACTGTAATATCTGCTCAGTAAACAAGACTTCTTAACCGTAGTTTCACTAGAAACTACAAACAAAAAATCATTCGAAAACAAAAATTTACAAAAAAAACACTAACACACTAACATTGCCGTAAAGGTATTTTAAAATTCCCTATTAACCAAAGCCGATGATAGAGGGTGTTTGCCCGGCATCGGTTCTCACTAATGATTATCTAACTGTATTTACTCCAGTCAGGGGTGTGTTCGTACCTGTGGTTCGTATCGACTGTAGATACTTGCCTAAGTAGCCCACTAGGCTTCGCTTTTCTGAGGAATCGCGGGTCAATCATGTGAGGTTGCGTCGGACGTCTTCCTACTTCGGTAGTGGCTACCTGACTGTTATCTAATCTAATCTAATCTAATCTTTAGATGATGATGATTTGCCGGAATGGGTGGACAATTACTGCGATGGATTGTCTCATCACACCACAGAGAAAATTAAATTTTTCTACTATGAAGGAAGCAGAAAAAATTTATAAATCAGTTGAGAATAATGTTGACGAATGCGAAAAGATTTTTAAGCTGCCAGGTGTTAATTTTTTTCGTGCCATCCTGCCTGGATATGAGCCAGAGAAGAAGAAGAAAAAACAATCAAGTATGGTTACGTACTATCAACAACGTATCAACAAATCCCAAGCCGGTTACGTTTTATCAACGTATCAACAACAAATCCCAAGCTAAAATATTTAGAATTAAAAAATTGCCAATTAAAAAAATTTGTTATAAAAAAATTTAGGGTTGATGTCAATTTTTTGAGTGGTGAGTTTGTGGTGAATTTAAATATGGGGTCTGTTACTTTCTTTTGTTTTGAAAAATTTAAAAGAAATTGTGATAAAAAATATTTAAAAAAACAGCATAAAAATGCCTTCACCGCCTCCGCTCGTGACTGGAATCTCGCCTAAGGAAGGTCCTCGTAAGTATAAGCATAAATTAATCTCTAAAATAGTTCTAAATAAAAAATTATCTAGCTGGAACGAAAATTACAATTCGTGGAGAAAATCTCGGATTAAAAGCTTCTGATCTGGTTGGCGTTCAGATATGCGGCGGTGACTGTTGGTTCGAGTGGCAATCTAAGAATAAAATCATTGCTCGAACTGGAATTAATGGACAGAAGGGAAAGGGCGATGTTGTCATTATCACAGTAAGTGGCGGCGTTGGAAGTTGTACTGTGCAATTTAGAACGTACATCGAGATGATTGGTCCATTGAAAGAGTCTGCAGTGTGGGTCGAAGAATCACCCGTTCAATCGTTGGCGTGGGGAAGGAGATCTATTAACACATCTGGATTTCACACTCAGGAAGATCCATTGGGTCTTTCGATTGAGGGAAATGAAAATAAATTTCCTGACGACCTTCGAGAACTCTTCCCCGAAAACTCTGGTGATTTATCAAATGAAAATTTCTCACCTTGTTGGTTCCTGCTTGAAAATCATCATGGAACATCTTTTGAAGATTTAAGAGCTGGTTATTCGTATCTGAAGAGAAAAGTTGAGGGACAAAAGGAAGGGCATGTTAGTTTCCTCAAAACTCATGTCAGTGGCGTTATTGATCAACTCGACACGATGATGAATTTAAAGTCTAAAATGGATAGCGAAAAGGATGTCGATGTGCGTATGCGTGTCCACAACTTACAAGGCACAATCACTAAATCAATCGATTCATCGCACGCTCTCTTCGACGATGTTTTACAGCGAAGGGAAAAGGCTGATAAATCAAGAGCCGCTTTATCCGTATTAAATCGCTATAAATTTCTTTTCTGTCTACCCAAAAATATCGAGAAAAATTCCGCTAAAAACGAATTTGAGATGATTGTCAACGACTATGCGAGAGCTAAAAATCTTTACGGAAAATCAGACATTCCTCTTATTCAAAAGGTGTTAGCTGAAGTCGATGAAATAATTTTGGAGGTGAGGAAAGATATGCATAAAAAAATTCAAGAAATGCCGCAAGGTGTCGATCAGCAAAAAAAGTTCGTTAAGTCACTCATCAATCTAGAGTTTCAACAAATTGGAACAAAGCAAGCTGATAGATTAAAAATCACAGATCCAGCATGGGACGCAATAGCAAGCCGTGCAAAATACATCGATGAAACTTTTAAACGAACTTACGAGGAGTTTAAAGAGAAGGAAAAGGATCACAGCAAAAGAGATCCTAGCTCACCTCCAATAAGAGTTTTATTTTGCGAAGAGATTAATGAAATTGCCACCGGTCAATTTCCCGATTTATGGCGTCTCGGTCAATCATACTTTAATGGTGAACTTCGCGGCATTAACGAACCAAAACCTGGAAATTTCAAACAGATAATTTTAAGTGTCATCGAGCGATTCTGCTGCTATGTCCGTACTGCAATTTTGCCACAAAACAATAAATTTCCAACTATTCCTGCATGGCCATTCGCATCCACTTCACAGCTAAATTTATTCAGCACATGGCTCCCGACTTGCTTGCGCTATTTGCGGATATCATACGCGTCATTAATTCGCTTGGACCTCCCAAACGAGGCACTCGACATTGTTTTGAAATTGATTGATGAACTTCGACTCTATTGCCTCACAACAATTTTAAAGAAAGCTTTTGATCGAGTAAAAAAGTTGCACGATAAAGAGTGTTGGGAATTGACTGTAACTGAATTTCCAGGAGCGACAAGTTTACCGGCAAAGCTCGAGGAACTTCTAGCCGAAGTGCTTGACGAAGGACAACAAATGTGCCTTCAAATGGAAGTTCGTGAGAATCCACTCTTTGATACGCCCAACTCCGAGGGACAACGAGAGGTGTCAAAAATCATCGAGACAATTCTAAAATTATTTTGCGATGTGATTGAAGAGTTGGCAACTGAAAGATCTGACGATGAAATTCAGCAACTGCCAAAGCAGCTCATCACAACATACAATCTTCCGCACTCGTTGAATTTAAATGAAGCAAAATCAATAAGCTCCGCTATCATAACGTGGGAACATAGACTTTTGTGTTGTCTAGCAAATACCGCCTATTGCAATCGGATCTTCTTTAATAATTTAAACAACCTATTCACAAAATACGGTTATCCGGTGCCAAAATTGGCACTCGAAAACTCACGCTCGAATGCAAATTCGGTGTTTTCGAATCTCCTCGAGATCTATGTTGAGCATAAAGCTGATCCGCTCGTGTCAACAATCGAGCCTTCAATGTACATGGTGGCTCATTTTAAGTGGAATTGTGTGGAGAAATTTAAGCACTTGAGTCCCTACGCGCACGAATGTCTCGATAACGTTGTTTCTGTTTACAGTGAAATTTTTGTGATTTCACCATTCCTTCTGCGGCCAATCCTCGAACAAATTATTCAAACTATAGCGGAAGAGCTGGCGAGATTAATGTCGAGTGCGGATGAATTTAATGTGAATGGAAAGAAGCAGGCAACTTTGGACATTCGATTAATAAGAGATGCTCTCAGATTGTATAGCAATGAGAGAGCTAAAAGTTCATTTAATGAAGCACTGGGTGCGATTACTAAATTAACCACTGAAGAGAATAAGTAAGATTTTAAAAACTTAATCATATTTAAACTGATTTCATGTTTTTAATAGAAACGTCGATTCCTTACTCGCCGACATCAAGCAGCGCATGAAAATTCAATTAATGTGCTTGAGCGTCGTCAACCCCTAAATCAAAAGCTATTAATCATAATCGAGGGACAATTTTCCAAATAAATAATTCCCATCGTTTATTATTCCATTAGGTAAGGTATTACATGCATTTATTGCAAAATTGAGTATATTAAATATATATTCGTCATGTATAGGCGCATCAACAACAATATCATTAGTTCACTTATAATAATTTTCAAAAATAGCAAAATAAATAAATTACTTGCATTCTTAACAAAGCTTTAAAAAAACATTTTAATATATTTTAAAAATTAAAGCTTTTAAGAGATTTCAATTAGGAAAATATTTTTCATCGCATTGAGCAAATTTTTAAAAAATTAAATAAGCCACAAAAATTACTTAATGCTTACAACTTTTAAGGCATTAGCTTAGCAAAAATATTTAACTTTGGTTTCATCCTCATCAAGATTTACATTCAATAGTTCAGCGATTCTCTGCATTGCCAACTTTGATCCATCGTGAGCTTCTTTCGAGAGCTGTAAAATTCAAGATTAACAATTTATTAAACATTCAAATTAAGCTTACTCTTGAAAAGTTGAGAAATCCATGAGGAAGGCCTTCGAGTATGTCAAATGTCAGATCAACATCGAGATCACGGAGTCGCTTTGCAAACATAATGGAATCATCCAAGCATGTGTCGAGTGCGAGCGATAAAATTTTAATGGATGGAAATTGCACCAACATATCATCGCTGGCGTAGAAGGGCGATAGAAATGGATCCTTAGGCACGGAAAATATAAAATCCATTGACGGTGAATCGCTGACACACTCGTCATTTTCGAAACTCGTAAAGTCATCGTCGAGGGAATAATTTGATCGAATAATTGGTCTATTTGTCTTCGTTATTTGATCAATTGTTGATGACACACTGTCGACAAGCGATGAAGCAACACGATGAATTTTCGATTGAAGATTCTGCACAGTCAGCGTCTCGCGGGAAACATCAAAAATTATATTATCCTCACTCTCGGTCTTGGATGCTTTCCGAAGAACCGGCTTTATGCTTCCATCGTCACACTTTGCAGCATCGAGCACGTACTTTTCAATAAAGTCATCGACATATTTTTTATTGCCCTTAATCGTATCCTCAGATGTGGTTGGATGTTGATCGTCGTTTGTCCTTTCCGATTTCTGAATTGTTATTGGAAGTGAATCTTCCTCGAGCGATGTCGCTGACAAAATGCTATCGATCGGACTTACGAGTTCAATATTTGAATTTTTAAATTCGGTGCCGGTTAAAATTGAAGTGCCAGCAAGTGTGTCGTCGTTCGATGCAGCACTGACGTGTGAAATGTGTGCCTTAATGTCTGAGTCTGTCTGATGACGTTCAAAGCATGAAATTTCCTCAAACGAATCCGATTTATCTTCATCACTCAATTCCTGCTCAATTTCGGGTGGATTTAGTGAACATTTTCTCTTCAACTCTTCATTTCGATCGGCTTTGGCACGTTTCATCTCCTCAACCACCTCACTGTCGCCTCGAATGCCATTACTATAAGCTCTCAGACATCTCATTAAAAAGCCAAATGGTATTAATGGATCCAACATACAGAGAAGTCTCGATGGTGACGGATCGAAGCCAACGAGAACGGGACAGTAAGCTAAGAAAATTCCATCAGGCTTTCGAATATTCATGTCAATGCATTTCATCAAAGTGGCAAGCGATAAATTTGCGCCTGCCGAGTCGCCGCACAGAATAATTCGCTCACATGTCGATCCCAAAAACTCGGCATTTTTAAGTGCCCAACAATAAATGTAAATCATTTCTTCGAGAGGCTTCGGATAAGGCGATTCTGGCGAGAGTGAATAGTCGACGGACAGAATTGGTACATTTAAATTAACTGCCCACTCGAGCAAGTACACAAGATGAGATTTTGAACTTTGACTCACAAATCCACCGCCATGAGCGTGAATAATTAGATTTTTAGATTTAGGAAGTGTTGACTTTTTTGGCTTCTTATCGCCCAGCATGCCATCGCGACGATGAGAACTTATGAGGCGAACATTAATCGTGCCAATTGATGGCAGTTCAAAGGACTCGCCCGAAGTCTTTTCCACTTTCAACGGTTCCGTAACGAGTTTTATAAGATGATTAACTTTTACGCTATGATTCACGAATGGAACGTTGTGCATGAGTTGATTCTCCGCCAAAAACCAAAAGCTCTATCGATAGCACAAAAAATATTTAAAAAAAAAATTGCTGAAAAAATTCCAAATTCAAACTACCTTGCAAAAGTCGATGGAGGCATTGTTCGAGAGATTAACGATTCGCCTTGACCTCAGTTCAGGATCGAGAAAATATTTTCCTGTTGTAAACATCGAGTTGGTCGCTTTAATTAGTGTTGAATTTTTACTAAAATATGA
The DNA here is from genome assembly GCA_038502055.1 of Tanytarsus gracilentus. Lineage (NCBI taxonomy): Eukaryota > Metazoa > Arthropoda > Insecta > Diptera > Chironomidae > Tanytarsus > Tanytarsus gracilentus. The sequence continues at coordinate 1,186,778 of JAXRKN010000043.1, read as the reverse complement.
CTCCGAGTAGCCGGCCATTGAGATCGAGATGAATTTAAGTACGGGCTTAATTGAATCATGATACTGAAATCCCATGCAACGTCCATAAAAAGCAAACTGATTAATTCCCGAAACTCTCTGTAAAATTTCATCAGGCGTGTGCTCCTTTTTAGTCGGAAATAAGTTTCCATGCTCACTCCATGAATGAAAGCTCAGCAAGTGATTGAAAATAGTCAATAATGCTGCCAACAAGTGATTGCATGCTTCGATTTCCCTACGAGTGCAAAAATAGAAAATGTCATTTGTATGCATGAGAGAGAACAGTGCTGCTAACAGGTGTGTCCTAAATGTATTTGCAGTTTTGAGCTTTTAATTTAATTTGAGGTCAATTTCTTGAGGAGACAGCCAGACGACAGAGAGAGAGAGAGAGAGAGAGAGAGAGGGAACTCGATAAAAAAAAATAAGGTCGGGGATTTTAAATCAGTGGCCGTGAATTGTTCTCTTTTCTGTGCCGCAGGAAGAAAAGTAAGAGTGCATACTCACTTTGTGTAGGAACTTTTGCGAAACAATAACCCCGATCGATTTTCCGTGACGTATTTTAATATCTTCAGTGTATGATTGATTGCGGAGTCGAAGATTTTTAAAAAGCTCCGATATCCATTGCCCTTGTGCTTTTCATCAAAATCGTAGAGTTTACAGAACGACTCAACTTCCTCGTAGAGAGGTCGAGCCTCGTCAATCTGATCAATTATTCCCAAAAGTGCTTCATGAATCTTTGGCGTTTCGTCACTCTTAAAATAATCGATATTGTTATGAATAATCGATTTAAGCGCTTCCCAAATGTAAAAGTTATTTTCACTCGCGGAATCGTCACGTTTCTCCATAATTAGTTAATTCTTTATTTTTATGTTTTTTGCGTTAACTTTTAATTCTTTGAATATTTTTACACAGCGAAAAAAAATTCCATTAGTCACACTTTATAATTGAGCTATATTTAACTTTTTCCTCTTCCCCGACCTAACACAAGCGAGCAATTCTAATGGAATTGAGATTCATTATCACAGATCATTAGACTTTTATATATTTCTTTGGAAAAAAATAAATAAATAGTTCTCTTTATTCGAGAAGTTCTTTCTGTTGTTTTTCCATCTGTTTCACTTTTTATACTGAACTCGCTCTTTCACTCTTTCACAATTTTCCTTATGAGAGAGGTTTATGCGATGAGAGAAAAATGACAAGCGGACTGGATGCGATGTATACAAAGGAATTTTACAATGTTTTGCTAACTTTGAGGGTGGCTAGGAGAGCTTTTGCGCCTCACGAAACTTTTAACACCCAAACTTAAAAGCACTTTTTTAAATATTTTTAATATCTTTATTTAAAAAAATATTTTTTAATATAAAAATGTTTTTTCTTAAATATTTCTAATTCCAAAAAATATAATAAAAAAGGAAATTTAATCAAAAACCCTAAAGTGAAAAAAAATCTCGGAATGCTTTTTAAATTGCTTAGAGATGATTCTTATGGTTGCTCCACTTGTAAGTGCCATAAAACTTAAAGTTAGATTCGGCGCATTTCTGATTAGCTTCTTTCGGTCCACGACTTCCGTATTTATATGGAATCGGTTTCACCTTGTTTTCTTCAATGTGATGCAAGAGAGGCGTGAAAATGCGCCATGCTTCAGTGAGCTCATCGCTGCGAACAAAATGCATTTGACTTCCACAAAAAACGTCAAGAATAAGTCTTTCGTAGGCATCGGGCAAAACAACTCCCTTGTATCGGTGCTGATAAGTCAAATCGAGTTCAGTCTCTTCCATATCGAAAGTTATGCCAGGTGACTTGGTCATCATTTTTATGTAAAGAGCTTCGCCCGGTTGAACGCGAATAACGAGCTCATTGCGCTTTGCTTTGCCTTCAAAAATATCACCGGGGACATCGTGATATTGAATTCGAACTTCAGCTTTACGCTCGTTAAGAGCTTTACCGCATCGCAAAATAAAATTGACACCGTCCCATCGCTCATTGTTAATACGCAAAACAGCCATTGCATAAGTTGGCGTGACGGAACCACTCGGCACTGTTTTGTCATCAAGATAGCTCATCTTAGCATCGCCCTCACCTTCAGGATCTCCAACCTGATAAAAAATAATTGATTTAAATAATTACTTTAAAAAATATAAACTCACATATTGACCGAGAACGACATCATCGAGCGTGATTGGTTGAATGCATTTGAGAACTTTTACTTTTTCATCGCGAATGTCGTCGGGATGAATTGAAGCCGGCTTCTCCATAGCGACGAGCGTTAAAATTTGCAATAAATGATTTTGCATAATGTCACGAATGATGCCGAACTCATCGAAATATCCGCCACGACCTTCAGATCCGAATGGCTCTTTAAATGAAATCAAAATCGATGCAATGTTCTGACGATTCCATGTTGGATTTAAAATTTGGTTGCCAAATCTTATGGTCATTAAATTTTGAACCATTTCCTTTCCCAAATAGTGATCAATTCGATAAATCTGATCTTCTTTGAAGAGTGAACTCAAGTGTTCGCACAACAACTTGGAGCTATCGGAGTCTTTGCCGAATGGCTTTTCAACAATCACACGACTCCATCCTTGTAAGGCCATGCAACTCTCACGAATGTTAACGGTGACCGTTTGAAAAACCGATGGAGGCAGTGCAAGATAAAACAAGCGATTTGCACTCGATTGACCGTCAAACTTTGATATTTCTTGATTCAACATTTCAAAGTCACGACGCTCCGTGTAAGAACCGGCAACATAGACGTTGAGCTTCCAAAAAAGCTCATACTTTTCCTTTTCATCCTCTTTAACTTTCATGTACTCGTGACACTTGGTGCGTATATCTTTGACTGACAATTTACTACGCGAATATCCGAAGAAGATGGTAACTGGTGGAAGTAAACCATCACGATAGAGCCACCATAAAGTTGGATAGATTTTTTTCTTGGCCAAGTCACCCTAGAATTGAATCAAACCAGTCGGATTAGTTTTAATCAAGAGTGGATTTATATTAAACTTACCGAAGCTCCCATAACTGTAAAAATATGAGTATGACAATTATCCCAGTGTGTACCATCATGACAATCACTCAAATGTCCAAGCTCCTCGCGGATGAGATCCAATGTCTTTTGATTACTCATGTTGCCGTTTCCACTCCCCGAGCTGTTTTGTCTTGTAAGTTGATTTAATAGAGTGATTTTCTGCGAAACTGCACAAAAAAAGTGTGCGATAAAAAAAAAGAACGAGAATTATAAAAAGTGCAACATGATACATATAAGGCCTTCGTCGAGAGACGCATAAAATATGCTACTTTCGATCGTATACAATCACTTTTAAACTCAATTCTGATGCGTTGTCGCATTAGTCATTGAACTCGATACGCCCAGCATGGAATATTCGCATATTAGATTGTGATCTCACGTGAATAGACTTAATTAGTTTAGAAAAAATATATATGAATATTCTAAAAAAACAACCATCACTGTGATTCTTCATTTTTTAAGATGTAACGCAATTAAAATCTTCTTTTTTGCTGCTGGTAATTTCCAGACATGACGCAAATCATTGTTGTCTGAAGTCTGAAGATCATTACGTAAATACTTAAATAGGAAAAAATAATGTTAAGAAATATGAGAGCTTAAATGTCGATATCAACATTTTTAAAAAAGTGATAAAACAGAAATTATTTAAACAGCAGCGAAATTATAAAAACAAAATGCGAAATTTAATTATAAAAGTTTTTGTGACGTAAATTATTTTAAAACAATGTCGGATGATGCCGGCATATGAAACTATTTTATAAGTGTATTTGCACAAGTGCACGAATTGCTCTCAAGTTTTCTCTTCACTCTGCTGAATTTACCTTCAAAAACTATTTGGCGATTTCACCATTAATTTAACACTTTACTTTTAGAGTAAATAAAAAAATTCGTTTACTAACAAAAACAATTTTTATAATAACGATATGAAAATAAAGTGATAAAATTTAGATCCGTAAATTGACAATTAAAGGTAAATTTTTATTTTCGCTTCTTACTCGATCCCGGCTCGATTGATACTGACATAAACTTTATTATCGAAGCACGTGAAGAGGGTTGAGTGTAGTTAAGTGAGCACAATACACCTTAATTTATTGTATCAAGTACTGACGTATGGATATGCGGACTCAACATTGTTGTTGAAATTTTTAAATTTCCAGCCTTGACTTAATTGTGAGATCGAATCTTTTATGCGCGGAATAATTGCAGTCTTAATTAAAAATGTTAATTGATTTTTTAACATTTACATAAATTATTTAAATAGAACATAATGGAAAATGAAATATTTCTAATAAAACGGAAATTGAAACATGAATTAAATTAAATTAAAAAATATGAAGTGACGGCACATGGAAATGTTTTAATAAAGTCAAAACAAAACACAAAAAATAATGTCATCAGTACAGAAAGTCTTGTTGTTGAGCAATTTTGATCTTTTTATTTTTAAAAAGAGAAAAATATGTTTTTCAAAAAAAGATCCAGAAGGTAAAAAATTCGAGAATGAGATTGGTGACAAAGAAGAACCGATTACTCACCGTTATTCTGCATCTTGTACCGTTTTAAATTTTAAAATCACAAGCGAGAGAAGAAATAAGTCACAACTTGATGAAATGAACTCTAAACACCGACTGACTTTATTGCTTAATTATTTATTAATTCCACTTTGCAATGTCAGCGCTTACTTTCGAATGCAAAAAAAACTCTCGATTATCACACTCAATCGCGTGATTTTATAAAGGTAATTCCAGCTTACAGCGAGGCACGATCTACGTCTTTTTGACTTCGATCTCAAATTACAAATGACTCAAGATTTATTTTTTTTGCTCTTGTCTCTCTTTCGCTAAAATTTCTAATACGCATTACACTTACACAATCAAAAATCTACGTCAGTGTATAAATCAATGAAAAAAAAATCAACAGGTCATTCGCTGTGAAATTTTTACTATGAATTAATTTTCACTTTATTTTGTGTTTTTTGAGTTCACTTGAATGTTTTTGAATAGTTGAGTACGTTCAGCTGAAAGCGCTGTCAATTCTGACCTGCTAACGTGACAATTTCACTGCTTAAATTGGTTTTAAATTTCTAACTTAATTCCGGCGTGTTTACGAATACATGCGCAATTTTTGTAAATAACTGTGGAGACTGAAGTGTTGAACACCTGCGAGTCTTCGTTATTAAAAATTCAAATTTGAAAGTCTCTTTTAAAAAATACGTTGGATTTTTTTATATACGCGTAAAAAATTATTTCTGGGCGAGCAAAAAGTGTCTGAAAGAATTTTTAATTAAAAATCGTGTCAAATTTTAATATTTTTAAATTCATATTTTATTTTTTTTTATTAATGATTTGATTTAATTTTCAATATATCTAAAATATTCGCTTTTCAAATTCTCTTTTGTTGCTCTTTTCATTTTGAGTGAATGCAATAATTATTTTTACAGATTTAAAGAAAATTTTCTACCAACTGCCATCTCTCAAATGAAAATTCTACGGAGAAAAAACTTTGATCCTATCTAGAGATGGTAATTAAATATTCTCTTCGCTACTAAGTACATCAATTGTCGCATAATTTGTCAAAATGTTTGTTTCGTCTCTCTTTCAAGCAGAACATCATAATTTTATGTCTTATTATCTCTCTTGAACACCGAGGAATATGTTGCAGATTGAGTAATTGGTAATTCAATATGTTTTTATCTCCTCCAATTTGAGTTGAATAAAAAAAACTTTTGATAAGAAGCAAAAAAAAAATTAAATAATAATGAAAAAATCTCCTGATATTCATAAATAATAAAAGTTATTGTAGAGAAAGGAGAGAGAGAAGAGTCGGAAGTGTTTTTCTTTCTTTAATGTCTCGCGATGAACTCATGAAGAACGATTGGAACTTGATTGTGGTATGGAATATTGTGTTTCTTCAAAACGACCGCCGCCAAACATGACAATTTTGTGTAGCGCACGGGATTCAATAGTTCAGTAATTTGCTGGCCTTGCAGGAGACTTTCAAATGATTCACCATGATGATTTTTCGTGTCCTAAAAAGATTTAAATTAATTAAGTAAATAAATTTAATTATAAATTCTTACCAAATGTGCGCCATGCTCGACAAGTGCAAGTGCTAAGGTTGATGGACATGGACGTGCTAATGCGGAAAGATGCAGTGGACTGTTACCCTCTTCGTCGAGGGCATTCGGATCGGCACCGACGAGAAGGAGGGCTCTTACGAGTTGTGGAAGTGGAAATTGGCAAACTGGATATCGACCTACAAGTGCCGCCTCTCGATTACACGCTAAATGCAGCGCTGTCCTTCCCTGTTTTACTATCACCTTTAGAATGTTGAAAATTAGCATAAAATTTGCATTTTAAGTGAAAAACTTTTACTCACTTTTAATTTTACTAAATCGTACAATGACTTCAATATTTGCCTTTTAACATCATCTGCACAGTCTTCCTCGAATATGAGACGTGAGAGAAGACATGCGAGATGAAGAGCTATCACAAGGGCGCGATTCAAACCGGAAAGATCCTTTTCTTGGGAGGTTGTCGGATCGTTGAGCAATTTCTGACCCAGTTCCACTTCGCGAACGGCACGAATAAAGACTAAAAGCATATCGGATGTCTCGATGGGCGGCACAACTCGTCCGCGTGTTACAGGCCGTCCTGCTTCACCTAGCATGAAACTAAACAGCTCCGCGAACGACAACAGCGACGATTGTGTCATTGGATTAAGCGGCTCGAGAATTCTCTGTTGCATGCTTAAAGCATAAGTCCATAGCTCAATACAACGATCGAATCGACCACTATCAGCGTAAACAGCACCGCGGAAGCGAATATAATAACTCGTGTCGGGATGAACTGGTCCAAGGATTCGTTCTCTTATCAAAAGTGCTTGCATTCGCATTCTACAATGAAATTCATTAATTAAATTTTTTCTCAGTAAACAAAGAAATTCTTACTCATCCGGATCCATGACTAATTCATCTAATGCATTTAGATCACTCACTTCACCCGAGTAATCGTACGCCGCAACTGGTTCTCGCGATGGCTTTGGAATTATTGGATGGTTATTGTATCGTTCCTCCATCGCTCGTCGCCAAAAGTTCAATGCATTGACCATATCACGTTTCTTGTCAACATATGTTGCACCTAATAATTCTAAAGCATTTATTTTCTCCTCTCGACTCACGATTGGCAAGCCAATTAAGTGTTCTACTATGGCCACATGTCCAGTAACTGCTGCCGCCGTCAGTGGGCTCATTCCATACGAATCAACGTCCATTTGTGCTCCATGTTCGAGGAGAAGCTGAAGAATTTCCAGAGACCCACTCTCGGCACAATCGTGTAGTGCGGAATTCCCTACAAAAAAATTCAAATTAAATTAGAGAATTAAAAAAATATATGAAAATTTAACTCACCTTTTACTGACTTTCTATTAACATTTGCTTTCAAAGAAAGCAGATACTGTGCGATTTTATAATGACCTTTATAGCATGAAATCATTAGACAAGTGTGTCCATGTCGATTGGCAACCTCAATATCAGCACCGTGCGCAACGAGATATTTCACTATTTCAAAGTGACCATCGAAACACGCAGCACGGAGTGGCGTTGAGTTTGTTTTCGTTGTAGAATTCACATTGGCTCCGTGACGAACGAGAAGCTTAACAATATTTATGTGACCGGCTGCTGCGGCACACCTAAAAAATTTAATTTTAATAATTAAAAAATTTCACAGTTAAAATTTAAAAATTCTTACCAAAGTGGCGGCGCATTCTCTATCGTCTCGCCATCAAAAATGACTGAACCGCACTGCTCGACGTCAGCATGGCATCGCTTAAGGAGATATTGAACAACATCATAATGGCCATTTCGGCATGCAATCAGTAATGGACTGCATCCGCCCGTTTTTGCAGAAACTAAAGCATCGATTTCACTCTGTGAACGTGTACCAATGAATCGCTAAAATGAGACAAGAATTAATTAATAAAAAAAAGTGCTAAACAATAACAAGGCTGATAAGGAAGTTGATCATGACACGGTTGACAACGCAGATTAATTTAAAAAATATCGTCTAATCAATCGAAGTCAAATGCACTAAACTACATTGAGAGGGTCAAGGACCGTCCATTACATTAAACATTATTATTCACTTGACGCATAGAAACATTGTCAGTGTGATAACAATGATGAGCACAAAAAGAGATTACATGAATTATACAATGTTGATGGAATGCCGGCAAGGTCGAACGTCTTAATTGTTTCACACGTTTTTGAATGTATTTCTTTTTGTTAAATTTAATTAGCATCAAATTTTTAATCAGAAACTTGAAAAAAAAACAAAATCACTCACGCAAGATCTGCCAAAAAGTCTCATCATGGACGATCAAAAAATTAAACTGTTGTTTTCACAACCACGCGCAATCGAATTAAACTTATTTGTTTGTTTTTTTATTTGTGAGCAATTTCAACTAAATATGTCTCACCATTCACATCTTCACAGTGGAAAATTTCAGCACAAAATGATTCGAGAATACGCTCGATGATGCATGCATGCTTCAATTCTCTCTGTCTCTCGGAAACGACAATAAAAATATATAAAAATCAGGGAGTGCGATAGGGTTCTTATCATTACACTTTACTCTCTTGCTCGCATGACTCAATAGAGTCAGGGCGTCCCAGAAAAAAATTTTGTGAGAGAGGAAATAATTTGTTTACAAACAATTCAGTTGGTTCTGTCTTATCGGAGGGCTAATTGCTCTGAAATTGCTCCATTCACATGTCACATGCGCATCTCCCATAAATCACCTTATCAGTGGCATTACTTATTGCACACTTTTATTTTCGAAAAGAGATATATAAAAAAATAATTCATTTCTAAACCAGGTCGCGAGTAAAATAAATGAGTGAAGAGTATTGATGTCGCTCACCGAATGATTAATGTTATCATCTACATTATTGTTGTTTGCTATTACTGCCTTACAAACTGATATCGCTCTTCCTGATATCGCCTTTGTTCTCGCGTCTGATGCAATAATCGATGAGAATTTGTGGTAAGCTCTCAGTGCGTAATAAAATTGCCTTATCGCCAATCGAAAGGCTCGCATTAATTTGGAGCGTCGTTTAATGGAGAAGAAGAGTCGACTTGTGGTCATCATATTGTGTGAATGGATTAAAATTAGCTATGTAGGTATAATCTTGGTGACGCACGTTAACGAACTGAGAACTACTTTCAAATGTCGAAGGGGGATGGCAAATGATTATTTTTTTTTCAAATTCCTGGAATTTAAATTTAATGAAATAATTTTTTATTTATTCATTGCCACTTGCAAACCCCTTTAAATTTTTGTTTTTCTCTAGCACTGTTTTTTTCCAGATTCTTTTGTTTATTTTTCACGAATCATCATCTCGCGATTTGACAGAAAGCTCATCACTTTTTTCAACAGTGAATAATAATTAAAACAAATCTTGAACTTTTGATGATATGGCAAAAAAAAATATCAAACGAAAATGAAAATATATTTTTTGTGATAACAAAAATTGTTTATTTTATCACTTGAATGTCCTTCACGCGAAATTGAAGAAGTTAATAATAGTTAACATTATCACTAGAACGTTCTATTGTCCAAAAAAATGCGACTGTCAAATTCAAATTTGCGAATAGCACTGGCGAGTTACAACAATGCTAGTCAAGAGCGACTCGATCTCAAATAAACTCGTTGGCGAGAAAAAAAAAGTGTGCAAAAAGAATGAGAAAAAACACAGACAAAGGCGATGTTCGAAATATGAGGCAAAACATGCACCCAAGAACTGTTCTCTTCGGGAGAAACGATGATCAACTTTTAAGTATGAACTTGTTGAGCAACTTTCAAAGTTTATTTAGCACTTGAAGCTGTCTTGAGTTAATGAACTTTACATTTTCTTGTCTCTTCCTCTCCACCATCATCATAGCCGCGCATAAAATGTGATAATTAAGGCGCCAAAAGGTATAATCGATACCTATCGAGTGGCATTGAGATGCTCACAATATATTTTTCATTTTACATATTTTGAAAATTGAATTTGTGTGCGACAAAATATGCCTATAAAATTAATTTTTGATATACAGCTCGCGATATTACGCACACTCATCAATACTGATGACATTCAAATTTTTATGGACTTGTGGTTTATTTCAAATTTTATTATTATTAATTTTCATTGTCAATGTCAATGATCTGACATAAAAATTATTAACGAACGAATGAGTAAATGAAAAATTAATTTTGTAAGCAAAAAATCTTGTTGTTTATTTTTGATTATGATGTTAAACATTCCGAGAATTCTTAGGACTTGTTTTTAAGAGCGAAGATGTTTCTGTAACTTTTCAGATTTTTTATGTAATTAATTTTTTTTGACTCATTAAATTTAAATAATTTTTAGGTTAAATTCCATTCTTTTAAAACCAATTTAATTCTAGATTTTCCTTATATAGTAATACACTTTTAACAAGCTCACGCAACTTTTAGAATTAAAGGCATTCAGCATCGATAGAATAAGCACAGCGAGCTTTAAGTTTAAATTTTTTTCAGCCGTTGTAAAATAAAATTTTCAGTCAAAAAGCTTCTCTCAATACAATGTTCATTAAACATGTAAAGCAATTAAATTTAAAGGAGAACAAAAGAAGTCATTAAGTTTCTTCTTGAAAAAGAGATAACAAAAAACCAGTTGATTGCAAAGTTCAATAACTTCTTCTTTATTTCATTTCCAGCCAGTCCAATTAGCAAAGGCCACTATCAAAAATTTATTGAGAAAGGTAAGTGATGCGTGTGGTTTTTTTAACTGCAACGCGATAATAAAAAATGTTGAAAAAGATATTTTGATTGCTCACTCATTTCACGCCCACTTGGCTACTGTGCAAACTTTAACGTCGATAGTCACACACTGCGGTTGGTTGCTCAACCAATAGGCAAAAACAAAAGATTCAGCAATATAATTGATCATTAAAATTATTCATTATCTTTAACTCAATAAATAAAAGCTGAAATGATGAGCATGAAATCCTATTTTCGAGTTTATTGTCGTGCTTTTGTTTACTTTTGCCCCCACAAAAAAAAATTCTAGGCGACTGTCGTCGGATATACTTTACGATTTACGTCATGATGTTATTCAGGAAGGAAGAAGAACTCGGAAAGCGTATGAAGAGCAGCCGGCATGCTCAAAAAAAGTCAATTATCTTCTTCCAGTTTTCTTTTTTTCGCACAAGCGGATCTTTTAATAATCCTCGCTCATCCCGATCACTTTATCATGATTTTTACAGTTGGCAGCAGCATATGACCGCTAATAGCTTTATGATAAATAACTTAAAGTAATATTTTACTCTCGCTTTATAATTGAAAGCCATTTTTATTGTAATTACTCAAAAATAATAATTTGAGAATGACTTTTTTACAGCCAATTCGAGCATCATAATAATTTTCAAAATGTCATTTGTAAAAATAGACCAAATGCCATGGGAAGCAATAAAAAATGTTGTTTGATAATCAAAAAATTTTATGACTGGAGCTTTTCATTAAATTTAAAAATAGAATTACAAAAGTATTTCAATTGAAATTATAAGAATTCTTGAAGTCTTTAAAATAACCTCAGCTGAAGATTTCATCACAAAAGAAATTAAAAATCATCGTAAATAAATCAAAAATCAACTCGCTGATGTTTAAACATTTTGAGGTAAAGAAATAAAAATTGTAGCATTTCACAGTTTAATGGTCGCTCACTCGTCTCTGTCTTACTGCTGATGAAACAAATATTCGCACGAATGTCTTAACGAAATAATCTCTTTGAGCCATTTGCGTTTCCACAATTTTCGGAGGCATTAAAGTATAATTTCTTGGGGTAAGCACGAGGCAGATTTTCAACACTTCTTCTATGCGAGATATTTAGCAATTCTGTCATTTAAATGTAAAAATAAAATGCAGCAAAAAAAAGTTTGCAATTATTGAAAACCTTTTTTTTCTGCGTTATGTAAATCCGCCGTCCTCCACCCTCGAAAGTAATTTTTTGCAACATTTGCACAAAAAACCGGTTTACTTTGCATCACAAGCTTAAATAGTAAGTTTCCCGTCTGATGTCAAATGTTAGAGCTTGAAGGCAGGTTTCTTACGCTATGCTGCAGTCAACTCCGAAACATTTCCTCAATTCTATTGCACAAGTGCAGTACACAAAACAATTTCTTAATATAAAAAGTGCATTTCAATCGGTAGCTTCTGTTGGATTAGCAAGAGAGCAAATTGGAAAATTTAGCGTGATTCAATGTTAATCGCGTATGGCATGCAATACTTTAATTTTTCGCTGGCTAAATTTTCATTACTGACCCAGACTTGATTTTTAATGTTTTATTTTTTCTCTCTTTCTTTCTCAATTTTTTATTTATTCGCTGAGCGATGATTTTTAAACTGATAGCGAGCAGCGAAGCGCACTGACCTTGAACTGGTTTTCACTTTCAGTCGTCTTTTGCAAAACGTATAGAAAATAAAAAGAGACATCGAGTTTATTTTCACTAGCTTATGGAGTAAATAAAAAATGTGTCAATAATTTGCAGTTAAAATGCTATCGTGGGTGAGCTGTGATTACTTTTAAGAGCGAGCGAGAGTAGAAATTGCCAAGTTATGCAATTAACTGTGGGAAATACTTTAATAAAAAAAAAGGTGGCACAATTTACAAACACACATGCCTCAGGAACTTTTCCAGACACCAGCAAAACGTGCTCTATGTTCACTTTGTAACGTGTACATGCTGCAGTTATGTCGTGACACGATTCTTAAACTGAACTGTTGATTTAATAAATTTGATTGAGATAAATTTAATGTGTGTCTGAAATGTGATTCGAAATTTTCAAAACTTGTGATTTGTTTGCACATTTTTAAGGAATGGGCAGTTAAAATTTTTTAAACTAAATTGAATTAATTTTTATTCTTTTGAAATCTAATTAAAAATTAATGATTCCAATTTTAAGTACACAATTCAGTTTCCACACCTTGCTTCACCGTGCAGACATTTAACTTTCGATCAATTTCAGCAATAATGTAATTAATTTCATTAAATTATCCTTTCATAATTCCTCAACCAAGAGTCAAATGACTCAACTCCCAAATAAAAATTCTTTAAATCTTGAGTCACGATTTCATTTTCAAGCTAAAGCCATCACTGAATAAATTAGCATTACACGACTGCAGTTCATGTGTTGGATCATTTACTCATCATTTCTTCCGTTTAATTAGTCGCTCATTGAGCCAACAAGAATCCGTTAATAATCAAATAATTTAGTTCAATTAAGAGTGTCATAATAATTAATTTATCAAGGAACTGAGCGAGGAATTTTCTTTATCCAAAACGAAGCGGAAGCGGCTCGTTGCATCTTCACAATTAGAGGCAATGAAACGTAAATTCTAGCTTCCTCCTTTCACACTTTTACTTTGATCTCATCAATGAGTCACGATGCTTATTAAAAGGTCTTAAAACTACATTTTGCAAGCTTTATATCTCACCGTAGAAATAATAATAATTAAGTCTTTGTCTCTTCAAAATAGCAAAAACATCATTATTTTCTCATAAAATCTGGGACAAGATTTTGAGTATTTTATATACTGAGCAGAAAATATTTCATTGCATTGTGCGAGGGATGGACATTGGAATTCAAATAAATTTTTATTTGTAAATAACTTATTTTTTGAAGTATGAACTAGAAATTAAAAAAGTGAGTGTCTACCACTTGAATATTGCCACTTCACAATAAGTCTAAATAAAACAGAAAAATAAAGCAGTGAGAAAATGTTTTTCATCTGGTTTTTCTACTTTTCATTTCTCTGTCTTCATCTCACGCCAAAGTATGTCACCTAATAATCTTGCACTCTTATTCTCATGCCACTCGAAAGTCAGCCGCCACAATGAAATATGGAAGCGGGAAAAAAATTGCGTCACGTGCTTGCAAATGCTAAAGAGAGTAATTTTTATGTTAATGATGCAATAACATAAATGCTGTCAACTGTCTATTGGCAATTGTGCAAGCCGCCGGTATAAATAAAATAAAAAATTGCTCAATCGGAAGATTGAAATTGTTTGAATGACGACGTGCGAAAAAAAAAATTAAAAAAATCTCATCAGCATCAATTATGAAGATTAATTTATTAAATATGGAAGTGTCGAGTCTTTGAAAAAAAAGAGCTGCGGGCTGCTGCTATCGAAGGTCATCTTTAATTCTCAAAAAATCGATCATAGTATGGAGTTGTGGGTAATTAAATAAACAAAACCATCATCCGAAAAAAAAATAGTATAGCGTGTAATACGAATAAGGTAATCGAGCAGCAGCGACAATCCAAAAAGAACTCCAATAGACATAAGGAAGCTCTTATTTTTTTTGGATAATGTTGTTGTGAGTATGAAAAATGTGTTGAAAAAGATTTCGCATTATGACGATCACGGAAGTGTCATGAGAAGCTGATGTGAACACTTTGGTGCTTGGGGAGCACATTTTTAAATCACCTAAGCGAAAAATTTGTTCGCCACAAAATTATATGGCTCTGCGATCTCTTTTATTGCATCGAGCCGTAAATTGTTTTCTAAACAAACACATCGCACACAAACATCTTGTAACAATTAAATTGATGGAGCTGTATAGCGAGAGGTGAATCGAGCAATTTAGCTCTATTGCCATATGATGTGCCTCATTCATATGTGTTAATTACAAATCTATCTGAGCCTTTCAATAGAGCGCAATCTTTTAATGAATATTTGAATTGAGTGGATTTAAATTAAAGCTGGATTATTTTAATTTGTTTTAATTTTTAGAATGGTTTGACAGTTGTCGAGATTTTAAGATGACAAATAAAAGTTTCAAAATGGGCCTCTGCAACTTATTCGTTTTATTGAGTTTTATAAACTTGGAAATTTTTTCCATTTTTAATGATTTGAGTATCAATTTCAAAAAAAACCCTTATAAATACTTAAGCACAACAATCGTCCATCCCTAATGACCATTCTCGTTTTGATTCGAGAGAAAATTGCATAAATCAATCGAATCAACAAATCATCAAGCACCCCAAGAAAAAAAAACAATGTTGCATGCTTTTCATTCAGAATTGCTTTTCTACATTAAGAACGTGTCATTAGGAACGGACGAAGGTCAAAAAACACAGTAAATGCCACACAATATATGCTCCACATTTCACCCTCAGTACAATCGCGCCCTAATTTACTCTTTTTACTCATCCAACATTGATTTTAGTGAACTACCTACAATATGTGCTCGTTTGCTTAGCCTCATTCTATGTATGTTTATTTTCTCATTCATTCAATAAAATTTGTGAGAGCGAATGCTTAATGTAAAAGAAATAAACAATTTTAAGAATGTACACGAGGCAACAACTTGACTAGCGAAAAAAAGTTGTGAAGTTCATTGAATTCCCTTTTCTGCGGGCAGATGATTAAATTAAATTTGAAACAAGTTCTTAATAAACATCCCGCGTGAAAATGGGAGAGAAATTTTGAATTGATGAGAGTGCGACGCAAGTGGGCGGAAAATGATGAAATTTAAGCATGAATTAATTTTTCATCATCGTTACAAGACTCATTACATCTACCACAATATATATCTCGGCAGCTAAAGAGTCACACGTGGGGAGCACACTTATAATAAGAAGACGAGAGTACGATGTAGATTACGCACATTATATTTTTTACATTGTACACATATATATATTTCAAATCATATTGTGAATGATGCAACGGTTTGTTTCACGTGAAACATAATGAGCGCGTATGTACAGAAATTACAGACGTAACATGAAAATTTATTTCAATATGGCACAATTCATGTGAGAGATTCGAGCTGTTTCTGACATCTTTGAGGGATGATTTTGATTATTAATATATAATATTTGAATATTGTTTTGTAATAAGGTCCACAAACTTTTGGTTTAAAATCACCTTAATTTTAAGTAAGATCTCTGAGACTTTTGTGTCACATCAGTATAATTAAAAACCCCCCATAAATAAATTTCGCAATTATGATGAAGAACATTTTAAAGTTCTCAAGAATATTTCCTTGCAATTCTCACTCGAGAGAGACACAAAATAAAAATCAACAAACTTATCATCGTTATTACTTTTCTCATCTTAATTCCTCACTCGCAAGAGAGTAATGCGGTGTGAAACGAAGATTTGGATCGCATCCAACTTTGTTGTGACTCAAACGGACAGCCAGAAGTTATTAAACATTTTTAAGAGCGGAAAATATTTTCATGAAAGAAAAACGCACTCGGTGTGAATAAAATGTCCAAACACATTCTGATGTCGGAGCACTCGCTGCTCTAGTTCTATTCATTCGGATAATTCATTGTCACAATTGTCTTCTCAATGCGTACATTTAGATTTCTATTTTTAGTTACTTTAAATTATATAGAAGAAGATTGAAGGCCATGCAAACAGAACGAGAGAGAGAGAAGAAAAGTGTCCACAATTTGCGTGATGAATCACCAAAAGAAATGAACAGACACATGGGAGCTGTTTAAATAAAACTACATTCCAACAGCGGTTGAAGGAAGATTAATTGACGTAGAGTATGCGGAAGAAAGCACTTCTTATTCCCTATGGTAATTCTCTTTCGCAAAAGATTGTCAGGCATTTCTAAGCCATTAGTGATTTTGCTCAATTTGTGGTGAGTGTTCGCGGTTTCAAAATATCGTTGCGTGCTCAAATGAAATTTACACAAGAAGGTGCTATTGGAAATAACGGAAATTTTCATCAAGGTCAAAATTACAAATTAGTTATCGCTGAGCCAGTAAACGAATTTCATTTGGGCAGTTTCTATAAAAACAACGCGATAGTAATAAAAAGCAAACTAAAATATTTATGGTTCAAGGGAGCAAGAGAAAATTTATATTATGCTCAAGGTAGCCGCATAATTAAGTTCAAATTATTTAGAATTTCTCCTCACATTCAAGCTCAATGAACCCAACCGATTAATCTTAATTAGTGAAAATTGAAAGTATTTTTTTTGCTCTTTTTTAACATGCGACATCTCTTAATTTATTTTGGCATATATCCATCGAAAATTTATTTATTTTGATTAGAGCCGGCTTGACTCGCTCCACTCGAATGAATTGATACATTCTTACATCGAAGGTCAATGAAACTCGTTAAACACTTGATCACATGTACCGTTTTTTATTTCCAAAGTCCATTTAAGGCATATAAACGAACACACCAGAGTTCACTGTCAATGTAAATCAACTCAAAAACAACATCATCATCGTCGAGTGTTTATTACAAGCATGATGGAAGTCTTAACCTTCGGCGGAGAATCAGGAAATTATTTCTTCTTCATCTTCAAAAAAGTATTAAATTAATGCAATTGAAGTTCAAGATGAATCTCAGCAAAAGATAAGTGGATATTTTTCATAATATAAGAGAAACAAGAGCGGCGTAATTAAGGTTAATATTATGAAATAATTATTGATTTGCGACAATGAAACGTGAGTGGCTCGCAGTGAACGCTAATGAAAAAATTATAAAGTGATTAATAAAATTACAAGAAAATATAAAAAACTTCAGTTAGAAATTTATTGATGGCTTAAAAATTTAATATTCAATTTTATTCTGCCTCTCTAAAACCCACTAGTTGCCTTATTATCGTACCTTCTCTCTTCTCGCTTTTTCACACCGAGATTATGTTTGATAAAAAGAAGCAGCCGTAAGTGAAGAGAGGCATAGTAACCTTGAGTTTATTTTCACTTTCCTTCGAGGTCAGTCTGAGCCGAGAGATAAATGATACGACTGGACGCGCTGCAAATTAATTGGAGGTCATCATGCTCATGAGAAATTTAATATTTTTTCCAGCATTATTTCTCAAAACTAATAACTTCAATTGGCGCCTTCAAAATCTTACATAATCCAGCCAATATTCAAATGTGAAAGAATTGCATAATATAGTGCAGAAAAAACTCTCTGGCTGCAGATTATTACATGAGTTTTAGATCTAAGACACAAGTATGAGTCAAATCAACTATTAGAGTCGCAATAACATTCACTTTAGTGCATTTTTAAGAGAATGCACACACCGCACCGCTTTCAGCAATTTCTTAATTCACTTTTAAAATTTCTTTCGACACATTTGGGTTGATTGGATGCGAAATAAAAATGAAAATGTGAAGGAATTAAAAAAAATTAACACTATGTCAGTAAATCAGCCAAAAAATAGTAATAAAAAATTAACTGTAAATCTTTGCAGCTAGTTTGCGGATCAACTTAGCGTAATTTAGGTATTTTGTAAATCACACACAAAAAAAGGTAACTTATGCAATGCAAACAAAAGAAATAAAACATTTTCTCCGCTCAATTGAACAACAATGTGGACTTTTGCAACTTCCATTAGCCGTTTTCAAGCGCACACATAAAATTGAAGAGTGTTCTTTATAAATTTTTTTTTCTATAGCAATTTTCAATGAAAATCGAACAGTTTTTTTAATGAATTAAGAAAGATTATCGTCACTTTCTTTCGCATATTCCTCTTACTTACTAATTCTTGGCGATCGTCCAACATTCGCTCAAACAAAAGTCATTAAAAATATACACAACGATGCGAGGAGGAAAAAATGGATTTTTCTCAATATTTTTTTCGTTCGAGTTGCAAGATTGAAGAGGTTTTTTTTTGAGGGAAAATAACTCGCTCGAAATTGAATTCCATTTGAACATCAATAAATTGTGATGCAATTTTAAAAATCCATTTCTGAGTCACTAATGAAATTTACTCACATACTGTTGACACATTTCTCTTATCTTTCTTTCTCACTTGCAAACACGATAGTTTAATATTAATTAAAATCCACAGCACGATCATGCATAGATAAACAATTTACAGCAGTCTGGAGTTACATGGTGTTTACGCAAATTACGGAAGCTTTTAAGATCGAGTTTCTTCATTATCAGAGATTGCATTTTCAATTTGTTATCAATAAATTTTTTTAAGAGAGCTTGTTAACTTTTGAATGCATTGTGAAATTTCTGATAACTTTCTTTAAAGGAGTTTCCCAGATTTTTAAGCTAGCACTTTTGTTTTGTACTTTTAAACAGCACGCAGATAATTTTAAATGGGTCATTTTGCACTTTGAGAGATAAGAAAATAATTAAGAAACATAAGAAAAGTTTTAATCCTTCAAAATATTTTAGTTTTCATGCACGCTAAAGATTATAAAATGATTTTTATAGATCTTTGAAATTTAAAAAATTAATCGCATACAAATTTATTTCTCATTTAAACTCGTGAAAATTTTAAAAAATCTCATAATTATTTTTCCATATTAAGATTTAATTTATCTAGCAAAAATTCCTTCATCCACTAAAAATTGCTAAAAGTTATTCATTTATGCAATTGCGGTAGTGACTAGTGAGTGAGAATAGCACAAGCAGGTTTTGGTTGCTAAATTAATGAACAAATCTCTACACGTGCTTTCAACCAAACAGCTGTGTATTCAAGGACTCTAAGAGCAATGAATGGAAGTTAACATTTGAAGATTGAGCTACCAGCGTCAATTACACATTAGTTGAAGAAATAGTGAGGAAATTGAAAGGGTAAGAAATCGTGATAAATTCAGGGTCGCTAAGAACTTTGTGAATGCGCAATTTTCACACAGATTGATAAAAAAAGCGATTTTGCTTTCGTGTGCAAAAATAAATAGATTCAGACACAATGCTGATCAGTCAAGTTTATTTTCAATTCCGGTGCCAATAAACTTCAGCTCGCAAATAAACCTCTAAATGCGTCAAATAAAAATTCTTCGTCTCAATGCTTGATTCTAATCTCGCGGAAGCACACACACTCATTTCTGACAACTTGATGAATGTCTTTTCTTTTGACGTCACCTTTTGAAGGTCATTGTAACTTAATAATGTACCGTTTTTTTCTCTCTCTTTAGTATATATGCTGTTTATGGCATCTAGGAGTGATATTGTATAAAAAGGTTCAGTCATCAACAC
The DNA here is from genome assembly GCA_038502055.1 of Tanytarsus gracilentus. NCBI lineage: Eukaryota > Metazoa > Arthropoda > Insecta > Diptera > Chironomidae > Tanytarsus > Tanytarsus gracilentus. The sequence continues at coordinate 1,166,730 of JAXRKN010000043.1, read as the reverse complement.
TGCGGTGTGTATGTTACTAGAGAAGAGAGATATACTGTGAGTGTTGGATCATAAGATAAGTTACTTCTGCTACCATAGATGGAAATGTCCAACCTTCGACAAATCAGGAAAATAAAATTAATGGGGCTCACTAGCAACATGAGAAGTCATGAAACGCATTTTGAATTAGAGTCAGTGGAGAAAGATGTGACGATTACGGAAATATATCATCGGTGCTTATGTGTTTGTGCAGTTGTAAGAGAGAGAACTACGAGAATGCCTTCTATCGAAGTTGATTATAAATTCCTTATATACGAATACAAGTGCGGACATTTCTTTGAAATTTTTGTACAAACTCACGCAATTGAAATTAAATGTTCTCACATGCTTTAGAAACGAGTTTTCCGCTGATAATTTTTACACTGATTTCAGAAACGTAAACAGACTTTTATTAGTCATCGATAGTGTTTGTTGATGCTTTTCGACGCAATTTTTGTAATCAGGATTTTTTTAGGTCGTAAGTGAAGAGCTAGACACGAGGTAACAAAGAACTTCTAAAAAGTTGGTAATAAAAAAATGGAACAAAGAATCGAGAGAGTAACTCATTTGAAATGGCCTTGGGGAGTTAAGACCTTTTTTCTCTCATCCACAGCAAAGCTATAATACCTTAGGTAGAAAATGATTCGAACAAAGCAATTTTAATCTATCTTTCATGCCGTATTGATTTTTAAAAGATGAAACAATGTGATGATATTTTACTCATATATATTTGAGCGCTAATAAAGATCTGAATGGAAAAATAATTATTTATAGTTCCTGCTCATTTAAATAAGAGAGAGAGAGAGACCTCACTAGGTCATTATCAATTTCAATATATCATTTCAATATTTCATTCGGAGGAGCAAATAAAAATTGACATCTTTGTCATCACCGTGGACGGTTTAGACGGCGAAAAAGACCTTCGCGTTATATATATTTTATTTCGGCTAAAAAAATTGTGACGATTGGCAGAAAAAAAAATTATTCGAGACTGAGTTCAACCTTCAAAACGAAAAATTTAATAACAGAATTGCTGATAATGCCGCTTGGTGTGTTTTACATTTTATATTCATTCTCATTATCATGAAGTTCAACATTTTTTTTTTGTTTTCGGCATGAGGAATCTTTGTTATCATCAAAGCACTTCCTTTTCAAATGTGCAAATTGAATTTTCATGACTAACGTATGAGGTTTTGTGGAGGGATGTGGGCTTTTTAAGTGAATCTCGAGGTTTGTTTGAGTTATTATTTAGAGAATAAATTTTAGGGGTGTCATGACGACGTTTCTGAGTTGAAATTTTTAAAAAATAAAAAAGTTAAAATTTCATAAGCGATTTTTGAATGACGGCAACTCCGTAATCGTAAACTAGTAATCGAAAAGACGAGTCAACAAAGTGTCGCATCACAGAAATAAAATACGGAGTTTTAAACTCACACATATTATTTTTTAATCGGCATTTTGAGCAAGTTGAAAAACGTCCGAAAATCGAATCAAAATAAACAACGGAGAGTGAAAAAAGGAAAGAAAAATTCAAGGTTCAGTAAAACTAAAATCTGGTTATATATTTTTGTGCAAATTTTTCAGGGTTCCGACACACTTTTTTTTGGGGTTAATTGGAGTGGGCACTTGCATTTACGAGACTTACCTTTAAATACAATAAATTTCCATCTCTTGCCGCTGTATAAACTTGCTCCTTCTCCTTTGAATTGCAGGAAGCCATATCCAGAGAAAGAAAAGATTATGCGAAAAATTCTTCACTCTTTTTTTACTTTTTTAATTTAAAGCTTTTTTACTCCTTTCTTTATCACTTTTCGTGGAGAGACACTTATTGTGGCTTTATATTTATTCCTGCGACTATGAATAATTGAAAATCCATAGTAATTTTCTTCCTTTCTTCCTTTTTAGCCTTTTTTGCACAAATCCTGATTTTTTTTTGCTTTATTTTTTAAATTCAGGATCTTGCTTATAAAAACTGCAAATTTCACTAAATAAACTGCTCAAAAATAACTTTATGAGACACTTTTATTATTCTTTGCTTAACTTAGCCGCAGCACGCGCAATTTTAAGTGTTGTTTTTTCCTCGACTTTCGAGCGACTGAAAAAAATTCAACTGTGTAACTTGAAAACCGCAAAATCTAAACCGGTTCAAAATTTGAATTTATACGTTAAGAAATGTTAAATTACCGATTGGTTCAAATTTTTAAAATACGTTACAAACTGGAAAGAAAAATTATTAAAAAACTTTTTCACACTCATATATTATATTTTTTGTCGTTTTTCATCTTTTTACAATAAGTTTTTGTTCTCTTATAATTTTCATTAAAACAAAGTTGACAATAATTTTTTTTGATGCCAAACTTAAAATTATTTTTAATGGCACAAAAATTGGTAAATATATATTAAATTTTTTCTCATCTGCATTTAGCTCAAAAAACAATTTGTATTGCAACAAAATTTATAATTTATATTATTAAACTACATTTTGGAAATATTGCAAAAATTTATTCACCATCTTATCGCATTACTTTTAAATGTAACAAACACAGGAATTCTACTTTGGAAAATTTCATTCGACTTCACTCAAATAGAAAATGTGTAGTGTTTTTTTTCTCATAAAAGCTCTTGGGTTAATTTTTAATCTTGTTTTAATGTACTCTGTATGTATTTTTTTACTGGCTAAATAATGGCACCCCATCATCATCGTCCAAGCCCATTTTTCTTTTTCTCATATATATAAATTGTATATTAAATATTGTTTGTAGAAACGTAAAAACATTCAGATTATTTTCCTTTAAATTTAAAAATCTTGTTCACATAAATCTCGCTTTATTATCATTCATATATTTTTTTTTCCTGTGGGTATTTTAGGTGGTTTGTTATATTTATTTGAATCTATGGGTAATGTAGTTTTTCATGATGGATGTTTTATAAAAAATTATCAAGGTCATTCTGTTTTGTAAACTTTACAAACACCTTTCAATAAAATGAAACAGGACATTTTTGGTCATTGCTGCCCTAACTACTTGATCGCAATTCTTTTTTTGCCACACTAGATTTTAATTGTAGCTTTAAATAGCAAAATATAAAATCTTTAACAAGAACGTTGCTATTTTGCATGCTTAAAAAAATTTAACTAATAATTGAGAGCAAGAGATTATAACAAAAATAAAGAAACTCATTTATTCGAGATAGGACGAATCTCAGTACACAACAATAGTGCTTTTCTAAAAAAAATCATTTGAATCTAAAATTCTAGGGATGCAAAAGTGTATGCGTGTAATTTTGTCATCAACATTTTTCATGGTTTTTTTTATATAATGGCCATCAATGGGGATGTTTTATGAATTCTATGATTTTCTTTGTATATAATATAATTTATGTGACTTTAATTTTTCTCATAGTTAACCAACTACCGTACTTATGCTTAACATGCCTAAAAATATGCTTGTGATATTTGATTAGAGAAATTTTCCATCATTTATCAATTATTTTTCTTACTTTTTTAATGTTTTTCCCTTTACATCCTAAACAATATTTTTGTTTATCATTTATATCTTTTTAGATAATTTGAAAATAATATTTTATGCAACATGTTTCGTGTATTTTTTATGCAAATAAAATGCCGCACATTATTTTAGGATTTGTGAGATTTTTAAATAAATTTTTGTTTAATAATTTAAGTAGAAATTCTATTCGATGAATTTTGACAGAAATTTTCGATTTTAAAAACACAGAGAAATTTTTTAATAATTTTTAAGAATAAAGTTAACATTTTTTGATATTGAAAGACGGCGATGATTTATTTAAAAATGATTCATTTTCATGAAAATTTGACAAATTTATTAAAATTCAATTTTAACCGTTAAATTTTGATTTCAAATAAATCTATTAAATTTTTTAATTTGCCAAGATTTAATTTTAAATCAATTTTTTTCATTAAACGCAATTCAATATAATTTTTCACTTTTTCCTCCTCTAACCTAACTACTTTTCTCCATCTCCTCGGGATGCCTCAATTAAACTGTTTGTCATTCAACTTCATAAACAGTAATATGCGTATCATCATGAGGAGAGAAAAAATAAAATAAGAAATAATTTTCATCTTTTAGCTCTAAACATTTGGTGGGAAATATTTTTTTCTCCATTCGAATGTGAAAATGCGTGAAAATCATTTTTTTGGAAAAATTAAAGCGCAAAAGAAGAAAAGTAAAAGTTATTATTGGTTGTGACTGTTGATTTTAATCGTTCCTGACTACATCATGGTGCTTGGAACTCATTTGCTACTGTGGCCGTAATCGAATGGAGTTGAGCCGCTTAAATTGCCCGTGTAACTGCGATGTATGTGAATATTTTGCCATTTTCCATCACGTTTATGCCAAACTCGTGTCTCTTCCGACTGATGAGTGTGAGCGTTCATTTGCCTGAAGAAAAAAAAGTTTATAAATATTTTTTTGGGGGGATTTTCGAAAGCTTACTTATCGATATATTGTGTTAACCGTACATATGCAATGCATGCAGTTTCATCTCCCAGCAAGTGGACATGAGGGTTGAGAATTGTCGTGTTGATGGCTTTGCAATTTTTACCCAGTACTAAAAGAATGAAATTTTAAAAATATTTAATTAGCAATAAAAATTTTCTCTCACCATTTTCAAAGTAAAATTTATGGAAATCCATTCCTTCGACTAGATTGCCAAGTGACTCTGGCTCAAATGCAGTTAAATGAGGATCACATATTTTTCTGTTTTTTGAATAGTTAAAATTAGTTAATATTCAGAGGAATTTTTGCACAATGAAATCACTCACGTGTATGCATCAAAATCGCCATTATTTATGGCTTCGATCAATTGTTCAGTCATTTTTATGATCTCCTGGCGGCGAGCTAAATATAGAAGAATGGAGAAAAATTAGCTACGTGAAATTCCACGAAAATTATTATTTTTTTCACCGCTTTTAATTGAGCGGAATAATTTCAATTTTATACGAAGAAGAAACAATACAAAAATTTCAAAAATAAACAAAATCTACTAACGAAAACTTCGAATTAATTAAATGTTTTTTAAACATCAGCGAATTTAATTGAAAACAAATAGCAACATTGACTTTATGAATTCGCAATAAAATGGAGGTTTTTAACATTAATAAAGCAAAATGAGAGAAAATTTTCAATGTTAACATTAATTAAGCGATAAATGGGAATTTCGTTTGAATTTATTTAAATTAGACAAAAGTTAATTTCTAAAAACAAGCAAAATCCAAAAATTATTTCATAAATCTAATAAAAATTTTTTTTTCTTGTCGATGTTATAAAATGTCAAAAATATCACAAAAACTCATTAACTTTATAAATTGAAAAAGCTCAGCAGGAAAAAATATCACATAGAGAAAATTATGTACAATAAAGAATTTAAAAGTATTTTAAAGCTTTCATGTCGAGCTTTCCAAAGTCAGCTTTAAAACTTTGTTCTGATTTTTCGAATGAAGCTTTTATCGCATATTTTTTTCCTTCTCTATAGAAAAGTTTTACGAGCTTTAAAAATTCAGCGAAAGAATTAATGCGATTTTTATATTTTAGAGTGTATTGAAAAGCTTTTCAACACTGAAATTTTTCTTTGAAATGTACATAAATTGACGACACTTGTTGCCTATACAACAGAGATAAATTTTTTTTTCGCATAAATCTTTTTCTTCCACGGCAATAAAATTTAATCTCACAAAGTCATAAAATCTCCACAGTTGGATCTAAAAATAAGCAAAGCTGTTGATGCTTTTCTTTGTACTTTTTTTTCACCAAGTAAACACCAATTTGGTTATTGTTTCAGCAAAAATATTTATTTATTGATAAAACAGAGGGAAAATTTTCACTCAAAAAAAGCAACAAGAAAAAAAGAAACACTTGAAAAACTCTTTCATCAGTCACATACGAGAAAAAATAGAATTTTAATGATAAAAAAATGTTAGTGGCATCAAATTTTTGAGTCCAAATTAATTCAAGACTCGCATAATATTAAGAATTAAAAATAAATCAGAAAGATGAGGCAGACATTCGTATTTCGGCGAGCGGATGCACGATAATGAGAAAAATCTTACCTGAACTTTGTGAGTTGGTGGATTGTTGCGAGTAAGTTTTTGCGGGACACACAATCCTTATGTCTAATTTAATGTCAAAGGATTTATCGTCATTTATTTTTTTAAGGTTTCAAGGCGAGAAAAAAATTTGTTATATTTTTCATGGGGTTGATGGGTGTTGTGAGGTATAAAGAGTGTAAAAATGATAAAAACGTGCGTCGGCATATGTTTTCAAAAGTGATAAAAAGCAAAAAACACAAAAGAGAGGCGAAAAGAAAAATTTTATGGTGTGTAATGCATCGTTGTTTAATAACTTGAGCATAAAACTTGTTGAGTGTTCACAAATTTTTCCATCATATATAACATCCTCAATTATGATGTTATTTTCCGAGAAGGAAAAATTTCTGACGGATGAGAGTGCTTATAATGTGAAAGTAATGATGTAATAAATTCAATATCACATTTTTTTTGAAGTTAAGTTTTTGTGCTCATCAATCGGGAGCAGATGTTGCCTCAGGAGAAAAAAACGAGATTTTAACATTTAAAACTTTACAAAATATTTTCAATTTCTTCATCAAAAAGTTTTAAAGTTGAATTAACAAGTTCTAGGAAATTTTTAGAATCCATTAAAACACGCCCATAATTTTTTTATAAATTTCCTTCGTTAATATAATCAAGAAACTTTACGAATTCCCTCCAGCACAGCCTTTAATAACCACGAAAAAAAATTTGCGAAAATCTCCTTAAAGCGCTCGGAAGAAAAGTAAACATAATTAAAAAGTGATGAATATTCAAACTGAGCTTCAAGGATATATTTAGGCGGCTGTAAATTTGCAAAGACTTAGAGAAATTTTTATTTTTCTCCTTTTTCACATCTCATCAAAGAAATTGATGAAAAAGCCTTCGTAGAGCGAGCAAGAAGATTAAGCTAAATTAAATCCTTGAAAATCAAAAACGAGAAATAAGGGTTGTGACGTGAATCAGATGAAAGATTTTCTTTGATTATTTAAAGGCACGTGAGTTTTGGCGAAGGCAATAACCAAAATCCTTGCTTTTGAACGCGTGTGAATTCTTATACGAATTCTACTCAAGAGGTAGAAACTCAAATTATCTCAAAGACTGGAAGCCCATACAAGATAAAACGCCAGAGAAATCTTATTTGCCTTTCAGTCTGCGAAAAATCTGAACTTGTATGGAAAAAAAAGTCAAGTCAATGAAAATTTCAAATTATTTTTTTTCAAATAAAACAAAGTTCCTTTTCACATAAAATATATTTTATCAGTTCAATTTTTATGTTTGGTTTAAATTATGTTGTTAAAAAATTTCAGTAAGATGGCTTGTTTACTCACAAAATGATAAATTAATTTTCCCAGAATTCGTCATCACACCTGCTTGCTTCATCAAAAGAGCTTATTAAAATTGCATCTGTGTGATAAAAATGCATTGGTGTGAAAAAAAGATCCAGCTCCATTAAATTGTTAAATTTGAAAATAATTTGATGACTGGATTCTAACTTTCTAATCTTAAAAGTAAGAAAGCTACCAGACTCATGATTTTCTGTGATCCTGTACACAAATTTCTTTAAATTTATTACAAATTTTTAGAAAACAAAAATTTCAATTTCACTCTGAACTGTAAACATTGTGTAGGTGTCATAGTTTAAATTTTTACTAACCGTTACACATTTGCTCAACCATGAAATAAAATTTTATTAATTATGCTTAATTGTGGTTAAACTTTATTTAAAAATAACCCTGAATTTTATTTGATGATTCATTTATTCAAATTAATTCATGTTGAGGAAAAAATCTTTATAAAAAACACATCATTGAAAATCACCAATGCACGCAAAAAAATATGACTCCAATCACTATGTTGTGTGATAAAGATAAACCATCTGAATCTGCACAAAATATAGAGAGCACTAATGGAACTATATTAAATTTATTTTTTAACTATGTTGGAGCAAATATTTAATTAAATTTAAGAACAATCGGAATCACTTTATCACATTTTTGAAAAAATACGTTACAAGTGAGTCAACTGTCAGCTGTATAACAAAAACTTAATTAACTTCAAAATTGAGACAAAATCGAAAAAATTATTTAAATAAATATTTTTTGTTTCATTATTTCTAAACTTTATACGATGAAATTTGTTGAGCTGCTGCACTAATTCCATGATTAAAAGCCAAATTTTATTTTTTGCACGAAAGTCACTCACACTAAATGTAATTCGTATATGGATACGAACAAAAAGAAGAAATAAGACCAAAGCTCAAAAGCTTCTCTGGCGTTTTGAGCTTTATTTTGTATGGGCAAAAAGCTTCGCTTTAGTTCCTTGAATTATCTTTAATTTCCTTTATAAAAATGCCTGAAATTATTTTTTTAAAACCTTCAAAGTTGTCATCCCTTTCTCAATTTTCCCAGAGATGAGGAAAAAAGGATTCAAATGCGCCCATGATTTTTAAGGTTTACTTTGCATTAGCATTTCACTTTCAAAAGCTATCCCCTCTTTTGCACGCACCCCAAATTTCTCTCATATGGATATTTTTGGAAAAATAGAAAAGCGGATTAATTGCGTGAATTGGCTGTTTACAGAGGTACCGCGGATGAATTTAGTTGATTTTCTCTCTTCATTTTGAGGCAACATCTTGCGCTCGGAATGATTTTATTCTGCGTACAAATTAGATTTATGTTAATGTCAGCGAAGTATTTTAAACATATATGTAAAGCGTATTCCAAACACGCGGGTTTGACTATAAAAAGATGCTAATCAATTACGGGTACAACTTCACAACTTGCTCTCTTTCTACGGAAAATAAATCGATTGACAATTGTCGGGTAAATGTTTTCTTATATTTCAAATTCAATTCGGATTACGAGCGAATAAAAAAAAGAGGTTACATGGCATACAAAGTAGAGCAATATATATAAATCGAGGGGAGAAACAGAAAGCATTGTATCGATTACATGATGACAACCAACTGCAATTGATGATAAAGCTCGTTTGCGGAAAATGAAATGAAATCAATAAAAAGAGAAACGCAATTTGTAAGTGAATGGGGAATTTTATTTTCTAGTTAGCAAAATGTCGAACTGTCTGTAAGCTTATCAGTGTCAGTTGGTAAGAAGGGAAGAGCGGTAATTACTTATTTACACTTCATTATTTATATAGCAAACTTTCTTCTTCAGTAAGCATTTATTCAAGGGACGAGAACTTGCAATTTTTAAATTTTTAACCTTTTTTTTAGCCTCAAAGTTTTAAAATTCAAATTAAAGTTCTCAACTCTTTTTTTAAACCCATTTGCCACTCGCACTCACCCTCATTAGGCCAATTTCCATTTAGATGCATTGCGCCCAATGGACGATAAGCAACATCATCCGAATCTTCTAAATATTTTTCATTTTCAAAAAAAAACAGCAAGTAGAAAGCAAAAAACGAGAGATTTAGATAATTTTTTCAGTAGGAGGCATATGAGAATTGGTTAAGATGGATTGGAAGCGAAATCCGGCAAGCAATGTTAGGAAGCGGAAAATTTAGCATCCTCTAGGGCACTTTTCGGTTCGATTATTTATGGATTTCATCCCAACTTTTAATGATTCAAGCTTTAAACTATAAATTTTAATGAACTTCGTTAAAGAATTCTTTTTGGCGGTGAGAGGGAGGCTGAGAGTGATTTAAGGGTAGTGTTTGCTTATTTTATGCGATGAGATTTATTTACCGGTATGTAACGATTCAATGCTCGGAAAGCTCCCAGTTGAATCATTTCTCATGCTGTCGTCACGATCTGTCGTTTGCACGTGTCGAACTGCCATAAGAGTGTGTTTGTGCAAGTTCACAGCCGAGAAGAACATAAAAGCGTACATGATATGGTTTGTTTGGTAGTCAATCAAAAACATTAACGGGAAAATATCTTATTTGCGTCAATGGTAATTTGAGGCAAAGTGTATTATATCGCAAGTATACCCAAAAAGCCATGTGGAGGCGTTTAAGTTTGAAATTTTCACTGCATTGAAGGGGGTTCAAATTTTTTTCTACTTTCCATAAAAACATTAAAAATATTTTTTTGAATATATCCAATTTTAATGAGCTTTAAAAACGTTAAATGTTCGCCCATGGCCGAAAAAGAAATCTGAGAAAATCTCTTTGTTCAAAACCTCCCCAAAGTATATCCATGACGACGAAGCCGACAATGAGCCAAGAGAGAGAAAAGTGACGTTAACAATAAATCGCGGATTTTGTTATTTAAAGCTGTTAAAGCAAAGTCCAATAAATTCTAAGACTTACAAGATAATTAAAACAATATTTCATCAAAAAAAAGTAAATTAAATTGTTAGAGAAGAAAAAAAACAATTGCAGTCGCCACATGAAACAGATGCGCACACAATTTTAGAGGAAAATTAGATTCTGTGTACCTTGGACGGATTTTGGCGACGAGGAAGCGATGGCGTGAGATTCAATCATTGCGGCTTGTTCGGCGGTTGGAACTGTAATTGGTGGCGGCACATTATTAAAATTTGAATTGCTCGTTGAAATTTGAGCGGGCTTTGTCGCTGCACTTATAACTGATTTTAAATTAAAAATGCTACTAAAACCGCCGGATGTTGTGGTCGGTGTGCTGCCTCGTCTCGTCGAGTCTTGATTTGGATTTGCACTTATAAGATTTTCCATTTGCATTGCCGGACCGCCGAGCGCGAATCCTGCAGCCGCCGCTAATGTGCTTCCGATTAATCCCGCACTCGTCGACATCGCGGATCTTTCTGATTTTCGATGCAACGGCGTCATAATTAAAAATTAAAGTGTTTTTAGGCCGATGATAGATTTATTTAATATGTGAAATAAAGTGCAATAAAATTTATTTATTAAAAATAGTGTTAAGAAATTATAAAAAGATTCAACAAAAGACCATCAAAAAAATAAATTTTTGAGAGTTTAAAATAAAATTGTAAAAAAAATAAAACAATTTCAAAAGCTTTCATAAAACTTGAAAGTCTGGAATAAAAAAGTTTAAGAAACTTGCTCTTAATTTTTTAAAAGCTTAAATTATTTCAATTTTTTTTTTGATGAAATTTTGTTTCAGTTATTTTAGGTTTAGATTCATTTAATTATCAAGCGAATAGCTTAGAATTTTTTTTCATAATCTTATTTTCCGATTTCCCAATAAGTTCAAATTTTTGTGGTAATTAAATATTTGTCACGTGTCGTGGTACCATTCGTTTGATCAGCATCAATCGTTTATAGAAGAGATTTTGAAGCAGAAATTAAATCGAATTTAAGCAAACGTATTAAGTACTTTTTATGAGATTTTGTTTTCAATAAAATGGTGCAGTGAAATTATTCACAATTACAATATAAAATTATTATAGTATGAGTACATGATAAATATATTTTTGTATGTTTATAATAATTTTAATTAAGGTGTTAATTTTTTACCTTCTGGATCTTTAGCAATGACAGTTGAGCTGCGATCTACTCCTCCTTTCTTATCATCTTTATTATTTTTTATTTTTTTGAGTGTGTGTTTTGTTGGGTAAATTTTATTTATTTGGTTGAAGAAACGAAAATAAGAACAAAAAAAACAAAGAAATGAAAAGAAATTCGGCATTAATTAACCGACATCATTTAATAGAATTATATTTCAATATCACTTCATCATCAATATATATTTTAAATAAAAGATAAATTCAAGAGGATTAAAAGTTTTCTCGGTAGAAGTATAACTTAGAAAGAATAAGGGAGGAAAAAAGTTCTTTACGGAAGAGATTATAATAAATTTAAAATGAACGCTTCCAACTGCTACAAGGTATATAAAGAAAAATTCCTCGAAATGATAAATTAAATTATCAGCGAGGGATTGAAAGAATAATGAGAAAAAGAAAAAGAAATTTTAAAGGTAAATGAGTGATGAAAAGTGAATGAGTGAATTCTTCAGAGCTAATTAGATTTTCCATTTCATTTTTATGAAAATGAACAACAGAAAGAGACAGAGACAGTGTGTGAGGACGAAAATATTCGGTGAATATTTCATGAAAAAGCGAATAAATAATTGAAAATGATTTAATTAAAATTTGATTAAACTTTTCAATTTTGTTCTTAATTCATCCGAAAATTTGGAATTTTATAACAAAAGTTTCAGGATTTTGTTTTTAAATTTAGCGAAACTGAACTTTTATGTTCCAACAGAAAACATCAAACATAAAAAAATTTAACAACAACATTAAAGCATTCATTCTCCACAAAATAACTTAATATTCTTAAAATGCTGTCATTGCACACATATACATCAGATATGACATCAATGACTTCAAATTTTTCTGCTGCCTCTTTCATAATCGATTTTTAAACTCGAAAGGAAAAAGTGATTATCTACTTTTTTGATCGATGACGAGGAGATGCGTGAAACTCTTCAGATCATTATGAGCTATGTGTTGATGTGTCTTATAAAATTATGTGCGTTTATTAGCTGATAAGATTGACGCTATAATCATTTTCATGTTTTATCCTTATTTTCTCATTATTATTGCATCTTCAAGCTATTACTTCGTGAATTGCCTCGTGAATAATGCAAAGACTAATTAATTAAAACCTATTCCTACCTTAACTCTTGCCTTTAACACATACAAAACTTTATGCTTGACTCAAACATACTCTACGTGCTATTTTTAGTTGAAAAAAAATTCTCAAATCGTTTGTCTTTCCTCGTGCAAATGCTAATAATATCATTCATTCACTGAGTGGTGGAAAGCACAAAAAGGGCGCAAAAAATAGAACAGAAAAAGTGGTTGGAAAATTTATTTTTTTACTATTTTATTCGGTGCAGTCAGGCAATGTGAAAAAAGCAGGCAGTCAGTGGTGAAATGTGTGTGTCGCTTCACAAATAAACAAATTATCAATCAACAAACTGGTGCTGTTGTGGAAAGTGAGGGAAAAAATGAAGTGTAGTGCAAAAAGTGTTTAATTAATTAACGCCGAGAGTGATCTATTACAAAAAACACACACACATTTACTGTACATCAACAAGTGTCCTTGTCATCACGAGGGATTTCTGATTTCTAGCAAAATGCGTTTGATTTTTTACGCTTATCAGCAAAAATTTTGCTTTATCAGTCATCCAAAAAAATATATTGAAAATTATATGGTGATACGCAAAAACTCCAAAAAGACACGATATCATGCATATAAATATATACGGCGGTGATTTTGGTGGGAAATGGCGAGGGGATGATCAAAATGAAACGGAACATAAAGATTATAATCAATTAGAGGAAGACGCGAAATCATAAAAATTCACTGTCATATATAGAGAGAAAAAATAAATAGTAGAAAAAAAGATTCCGTAAAATTTTAGGGTACTGAAGAAAAATGTTTGAAGAATTTTTTACAAACACCATTTAAGCTATGGTGAATAAAAAGAATTCTAAAATTTTTCCAGCATCCCAAAATTTATAAAAGTAAAATTGGTCTGAATTTTTCAACCCAAATTTTGAGCTCTAAAAAAAAATTTTAAGCCATCACATTTAATAAAATTTTCAGACCAACTTAACCGAGAGTTTAGGAAGAGTTTTCTCGGAAGAAAAAGAAGAATTAGAAAGAAATGCAAACTCTCCCAACTTACCCTTGACATCCTCATCCTCCAATGTCGTGCTCGAATCTGTCGATTCTTTCTCCTTCACCTGTGATCCATCACTTTTCTTCGTAATCATAGTTTTACCTTTAAGAGGGAAGAGGAAAATCTTTAGAAAATGCTTGACGTCATTCGAATCCGAAAGGTAAACGGATGACTTGATTTCGAGGCTTATTTATGAGATAAAAAGGAGATTATGATAATGAAATCATCTTCTTAGACGGAAGAAAAATTCTCATGGAGTGCTTACTTGAAAAGTTTCTAGTAGCCAGCATTGTTGTGAGGATGGCACCCTGTACATGATTTAATGACATAATTAAGAAAATTGTGATCAAGATAAAGGAACCTGACTCACCTTAAGCTTACGGCGGGCATTGAATTTCTTCAAGCAGTCGACAGTCTCTTGCCTATGTACAATGGATGCAACACGCTCACGTTGCTAAAAGTGGGAGAAAAAAAAGATTTTGTATCATTACGGGCAATCGAGAGGGTTTTTTGAAAATTAAGTCACACCTAATTTTTGAATCAAATAGGTCGAAAACTTTAAATTTTACAACCTCATAAAAATTGTGATCTTAATTTACAAATCACCCCCTGTAAAATGCAATTTTGTAACGATTTTTCCTTCCTCTCGTAACCCTCGATGAAGAGATAAAAATAGCAATTTTAGCTCTTTTGAGAAATTTACAACAATCGGAAGTTGAGCTCGCAGACAATCGGTCGCCATCGTAATATCATTTAAATGCGGCAATAAAATAAATCCTCTTATTACTCTTCACTCACTAATCGATTTTTACAGCAATTACTCTTTCGTAATGTGACAATATACACACAAAATATCGATATATTTGAGCATGTAGCGTACATACGCGAGCGAGCACCAAAATGACAAATCTAATCTTGTTACATGCGAAGATATGCGCGCATTTTAATATTCATACATTTTTTCTGTCGTGACAACATTATGAAAATGTTTGTCATATTTTATGACACATTTTTTCCTTTTTACTGAATTTTTATGAGTGCACTCAAAGTTTTTTTTAGACATTACTCAATTTCAATTTTGATGGATTTATGAAAAATTTGAAATATTTTATGTTAAATTTAAAAAAGTAAGGAAATTTTTGTGAGCGTTTCTTTTTTAAAGCATATAAAAAATACCACAATTTTTCTGATTTAAATCCACATCATGAAAATCAATTTTTATATTTTTCTATCATGAGTTTTTTTACCCTTTACATGTGTGGAAAATTCTTTGATTATGAAAAAGCAAAATATCATCAGCATAATAATGGGGCTACAAGAGAAAGTTTGCCTCTTATATATTATTTCTGCCATACGATTCTGAATAATTTTCCTGCACGTTTCTATGTCAAAAAAATTGATGAGACCATGAAACTGAGTGCATTGCTGCGTAAATTTTGAATAATAATTTTTAACACAATGGACACGCTTTAAAGTTGAGAAAGTCTCTTTTGAGACAGAGCGGAAGCATGAGACAAACGGAAACGGAAAAATCTCTCGAAAGGATCCAAAAGTCGGAGGGAAGTGAAAAATCATCAAAACTTCCGTAACTTACGCAAATCCATGGATGCTTAAGAGCTTCAGCAGCAGTGATTCGCTTGTATGGATTAACAGTTAACATTTGATTGATCAAATTCTTTGCCTCGGGTGTCACTGTGTCCCACTCAGGCGATGGATACTGTCAATGATATTTAACTTTATGAAAATTCAATGGCCTTTTCAAATAATTCTCACATCATATGTTCCAGCCTTGATTTGTGCATACAACCGATGTTGATCCTCATCCCAAAATGGCGGATAACCAACCAGAAGGATATAGAGGATGACACCACACGCCCAAATATCGACGGCCTTTCCATACGGCTCCTTCTTCAATACTTCCGGTGAGAGATAGCCAGGCGTTCCAGCAAAGCCAAACCATGCTTGTTGCTCTGCTTGCACCTCAATGGCGAGTCCAAAATCTGCCAATTTCACAGCAGCTCCTTTTTGTTTACTAGCTAAGAGGAGATTCTCCGGCTGTTAAATGCAAGAGATTTTTTTAATTAACGAAACATTTAAATTATCTAATTTACCTTAAGATCTCTATGAACTACCCCATTTTGATGGCAATGATTAACAGACTCAAGAATTTGCTGAATGCAATGCGAAGCGTCGGCTTCTGAATAGAATTCACGTGCCACAATATCCTCAAAGAGCTCACCGCCCGTGACACTGTAAAAAGAAGAGATAATATTCGATTTCACATAAAAACGCTGTCGAAAGTTGTCAAGTTCTCGACATGAAAGAGAAAATGTCATGTATCTACGAGTCGAGTTGTTGCTGAAGTACACACTAAAGTTTATTTTTCGTGATTGACACCATTTCTCGTACAAAAGCAAAGGAAATTGTTTTAGTGCAATGCAATAAGCTTTCACGAACATAAAATGACATGCCAGAGCTTTTGTTTATGCGTCTGAGAGCGAGAAAGAACAAAAAAGTTTCCACGTCTACATCTGGTGATATGGCAAAGCTGCAGTTTATTGTTCAATAAAACTGACGTCAATCCACGACACTGCTACTGACTTAATAGTGAAGCGAAGTTTATTAAACAGACCCTTTTTTCTTTATTCTGATCCAGAGATTGACTACACAACGATAAAGTCAATATATATACGTAAAAATAAAATTGACTTCAATAATCATTTTTCATCATCATCGTGTTCAATAAATTTGCATATTACAATAAATTTTCTTTTGTTTGAATGATCTCAAATTATTATTAAAATATCGAGCAGCGGAATTCTATTTTTGAGTCTCTTTCAACGAGAAGAAAAATTCTTGAATTTGCGTTCAAATAAATTTTAAATTGAGCGCAATAATTTGAGGTAGGTTTTTTAACAAAATCTTACAAGGGTGGAATTACTTTACAAATTTATTGAATTTTTTTTAATGGATTTTCGACTCAATTCTATTCACTTTAGCATAAATTTTAATTACCATGCTCGATAAAATTTTATGTACAAAAGCTTTACTTGTTAATAAATATTTGCTTACTCGTACACGAGCAATCCTCTTGAGGTTTCCTTTGAGCTTCTGGTTACGTTTCAAAGAGTTGTCATGGAGTTTTATTTCATTTTTACCGTTTCCAGGTAAAAAGTTTAGCATGAAAATTTCAATGTCTCCACTTTTAACAACATTTCCACAGCCTCAAACTTTTATGTTCAATTTTAATATTCTTTCAAGCGGAACTTTCCTTCCCTAGCAAATATTTCTTCAGCCCTCGCAAATAATGCCTTCGAGCAATTTTTCCATCGCTTCTTTTGATACCATCGCACTCTTTTTCATAAGCTCCGATTTCAATTTATTTAATGTCAATTTTTTTGTTCATGAGATGCCACACGCGAGCCTCGAAGCAAGGTGTAGAGAGAATAATTCTTTTTTAGTTTTAAACACCTTAAATTTTCCGCTTCACATTCACGACGCAAAGAAAAAATTGTTTCACATGCATGAGTCGCAAAAAAAAAAGAGAGAAAGATCTTTCTTATTTACAACATCGTGAATGGAAGCCACACAAATTGGAAACGCATGAGAAGATTTTTCTTCCAAATGACTTTGGTGTGTGCGTACATTTGTGAGTGTTGCGGGGTATTAATAGCATGAAAAACTAACAAAAATGCCTTGTTATTAATTGAAAATGATGAATATAACAATAAATCAGATTCCACATTGGTCGTCGTGCCATGTATTTTTAGCAATTTTTAATATAGATTTGTGGATTGTGTGTGTTCATCCCTGTGGGTAAAACAAGTTTGATATATTCAAGGTTGAGACTTGTTTGACACATTCAAGGACATGTTATAAGTTTTTTTAATATCATAGAGTCTTAATTAAAAACTCTTGAATTTTATCAAGATTTTTGATATTTTCTTTCAATTTTTTGTAAGACACTTTTACTCGCAGGGCAATGATGAAAATTGTTGTTGCCACGGCACCAAGTGGAATCATATGATTCGCATCTCCGTCAACACAGTTGGTTGTGATTGAAATGGTGTGTATAAACTCATTAATGCCAGGCGCACACAAAAAATGTACGCAAAGTGATTATTGATTAAAAACATGCGAACTCGTTATAACCGACATTTCTTTGTCATGACAGAAAATGCATAAAAACTGAATACTCACAGATCAAACACCAGATAATGAAAATTTTCCTCTTGAATACTGTCGTGTAGTCGGACTGTGAACATAAAGAAAATTAGATTAGTTATAGGCACGCACATATGAAATGATTTTTTGTCTGTCGATGAGACATTTATTTAATTTCCGATACTAAAGCTTGTTGTTTGGGTTCTCTATTAATATTTATCATCAGGACTTTCATCTTTTTTCCGCCTTTCGAAATATTTACACACATTTTTTTTACCCATGTTAAATAAAATGCGAGAGAAATTTAATGAATTGCGTCAATGCGAAATTGCGAGTGGATGGTAGGTTGATATTTTATGATAATATTTTTCTGTTTTTGAAATAAATTATTCAGAAAAAAAATTGGAGCTTATAGTCATCAAAATTTAAAAAGGTTTTGTTTGTCCTAAAATGCATTGAAAATTTAAATAATTTTTTTTATTCAAATATCAAAAAGTAGAATTTCATAATGCTTTCCGAAAATAAATGTTGATTAATTTCTTGTAGCAACTTCATAACAAATTTAATACACTCAATTGCGTAAGTTTCTTTCAAACAACAAAAATAAATTATCGAGAAAAGAAAACTTTTTCTCTCGAAGAAGAAAAACAATCTGTTGATATCCTCTTAAAGACGGCCGCGTGTCACATTGCAAAAAAAAGAAACAATAAAAAACTCTGATCACGTTTCAAGGCATGTGAGTGAACAAATTCATACGGTAATGAGATTATTTTTCCACCCGAAGACGAAAAAAGAATCTCCAAAAATATTCATGATGATATCTCTCAAGAGTGCGGCATCAACGACGCCAAAAAATTACATCCAAAAGGCAGAGAATAACACAGAAAATCACTTCGATTTAATTTTAGTCATTCGAGAACGAAAATCGAGAAAATCATTAAAGAAATTCGAGAGTCGAGAAACGGCACGTAATACTTTAAAGATTATCGAAAATTGTCGCATACAAAGTTCATTTTTAAAATTTTTACACAATTTGTTAAATTTCTGCTCACTGACAGCAATTTGTAATTTTCCTTATCATCAGAATTATAAAGCAAACAGTCAAACATAATCCAACCAACCATTTTTTTTATTCTTAAGTGACAGTGAATAATTGGACTAAAAATACTCGATGACTTCTTTTTCCTATCATTACAATGCTCAGATGGATATGTCTATCAAAATGGGGCTTTGTTAAAATATCCCAGCCGACAAAGAGCTTAACAAAAAGAAAATAATGATGGAAATTAAATTGAGACTAAATTACGTGAATGTAAATAAACGATGAGATTTCGAGAATTCAATATTTGGTGAACGAATGATTTTTAATGTCCCCGGCAGATTTTTTCTCTCCCTCCCTCATTCAACAGGTTCTTTTATGTATATTCGCATCCTAATCTCCGGATATACTTTTGTGCGTTTTCACTTGTCTGTGAGGCAAAAGCTTTTAAAGTCGATTTGGGATTTTTTCTTTCCTCGATTTGAAACTTTCACAAAAAAATTGCAATAATTTAATGAACATCGAGTTGTCAGTAGACAGACTAATATGATCATAAAATTTTGTTAAATTGACATGAAAAATTATATGATCAAGCTGCGAAGGAGGTGTCATTTAACATGAATGTAATTTAAAACTTGATGGAGAAGACAAGAATGAGAATTTTTTTTAAAAAGGTGTAAAATGAAAATAAAATTCTAATTTTTCAAATACAAAAAAATTTAACGTAAAATTTTCATGTTTCCACTCATGGATTTCAGTTTTATATCCCTCTATTGAGCATCCCTTAACTGTCATGCAACCTTCGGAACGAGCAGTAAAAATTAATTTATTTTCCTCCTGTGGATAAGCGAGAGCAAACGTCCCACCCTTTGATAACTCAACGTGATGCATGAAATTCTCATCGACATTTCTTATTGTATGAAAAAAAAATATTTACCTATATTAGGATGCTGCAACTTTCGACAGATTCGAGCTTCACGTTCTAGTTTTTGGAAGTCTATTTATAAATAAGTAAATAGTCATTGAGGAATGCTCTCGAGCATGTTTATTTACATAGAGAAAGAAAGGAGGAAAAACTCACCTCTAGACGTTAATTTTTTTGTGTTTATAATTTTTGCAGCAAATTCGAGTCCTGTAGATTTTTGAACACATCGTTTTACAATTGAAAATGCACCTCTGCGAAAAAGATAAAATTCGATTAATGAAATGTGTTTACACGGCATATCTCTCTATCGATATAGGGAAGTTTATTATTATTCGAAGTGCCATATGGCTTTTATGACTTTATTTTTTTTTGCGTGAGTTTTTCTCAATCAGCTAAGTAAGCATTAAAATGCCGCGTGTCAAAGCACCCCCATTCCCTCTAACATTCTTTGTTAACTCTTTTTTACAGGCGCTGCATGTGTGACTTTTGTACTGTCTCATGCACACACACAATTTTTTTCATGAACTTTTTCAATATGTTTACCTGAACATACAAAGAACAATTTTTAATCCTCTAGCATTCGAGCATTAAAGCTCGTTTCCTTCTTCTAAACAAAAAGATATTTTCTCATCACTCTTCGTTAAATCAACAGAAAAGTTTCTTCATTTTATTCTTTCGCCCTCCTGCAATTGTATCAAAGTTTGTCCTTCGAGCGAGAGAGCTTTTTACATCAATCATCGGAAATTTGAGTATAAAATGTAACAAAATTTTGAAATGATGAGATTTTTTAGAGGGATTTTTTAGTTTGAGCGTTATTGTTTCAATGGCTAAAGACTCTAAAAATGTTAATACACATCAAAATTAGAAGTTCTCAACCCTTAAATTTTTATACAAACCAAGAAAAGTTTTTAGGCTTTTCAGAATCCAATAATTATTGAAAGAAAAGTTTAAGATTCGAACCCTAATTTTCCAAAATGCTTCATAAATTATGGAAATTTTTTAGAGCTTCATAACTGCTGAACTGCAAAACTTCTGACCGGAAATTAATATTTTATCATCCAAAACTTCATCTACGCTCCTCTTTGTTCAGAGCTCAGAGTTTCAGACTCGAAAGCAGAGAACGAAAAACTTGTTTACATACAATGCAAAAAAGTATATAAAAAAATCTAAAAGTATTCAACCCCTGCTCGAAAGTTCACATTTATGAGAGAAGGCGTCCAATTAAAAAAGTTTTACTCTTTCGCTTTCTGTATCATTGCTTAAGAAGAAAAACTTTTTCTAGGTTTTGTGTTAATTAGATTTTCTTTTTATACTCAAATGTCTATACAGAGAGTAAATGAGAGTTTGCAGCATCATTAGCCCGTGCGATGATGAAAAGCTTCATTTTTATTTCAACATCACGTACAACATAACGATTGAATCGTGATAAAGTCCTGCTTGAGAGCTTTCTTTCCCTTTTTTCAAGTGTAAACGTCTAAAGGCGTTTTATTGATGAGTGCTTAATGACTCGTTTACACGATAATTTAATTTCAGATACTCACTTTCCTAATTCCTCTTTAATCTCATAGTTGTCTGAGAATCGCGTGCAGGTTGTAGCCGCCATGGTTTGATTTTTTTTAAAAGGTTCTTTACACTTTAACCAGTTCGAGATTTCGAAAACAAGTTTTTTTTTATAATTTTTAGATTCTCAAAATCACATAAAATGTTCAACGCATCCTCCACTGTTGAACTTAGAATCGAGACTACTTTTTTTCGCTGCTAATACACACAGCAAATATCTTAGAAGTGAACACACACACGCTAAATATCACTGTGTCTCTCCGTTATGTCAACTTATAATCATTCGGTTTCCAATGTTGATTTATTATTGCACATGACCCCCGCGCGAGAGAGTCGTTACACTTTTACACACCGTATTATTTTTTTTTGTGATTTATTTTTTTACTTGTCGTTTTTGTCGCGATATTCAGCACATTTACACATGCTCGAAACTTGTTCTATAAAAGGGAAAAAACTTATTGAGATGCATGCTAAAAATGTTAATCATCTCATATGTGAGCGACCGAAAATCAATTTATGCATCGATATCGTGAGAGAGTGCAGATCTTGCGATGTAATAAAATTACATGAATGAAACTTTTTTAATATGCTGAGGTACTTTTTTCAAACATGCTTCTCAAGTATTTTTCTCGACAGAGTTTCAGACACATGCAATATCATCAGTGTCATAAGATTCATAATGTTAGACAATCGCTGTGTGAAGACTGTTGAGAGTGAGTTCATAATATGAAGTTTTACATGTGGAAAATTTTCAACAGTTTTTTAAATCTTAAAACGTTTTAAAAATATTTTAATAAAGTTAAGACAGCGTCGACAACATTCCTGAATGCTAGTACAAAAAAAGTGAATGGATCGTGTGTGTTTGTAGATGTGTAATGATAAACTCATAAAGCAAAAACTTATTTTTATGCACTGCATTCTAATTGCTTATATTTTATTGCTACTGTTAGTTCAACGTTCTATGTGCATTTACGATAATTTAATTTTGCATTTTTGACGGACATTAGTTGACGACCTCGAATCGGGAGGAGAATGTGCGTGCGTCTTATATATTCTCGACAATTAATGTGTCACTTTAAAAGCTCATTAAAAATTACATCCGAAACACATTCTCTCGCATGCCACGGACTGGATTCTTCACGCGACCAACTTGTAAATGCTTCAAGACGCGTGTAACCGTCAGAAAAATTAAATATTGAATATTTTATCGAGCATTAATGCAATTTTGCCTTGATAAAAGCAGTTCAGCTTGCGCTTTTGCTCATCGCGAGGCGCTCGACATTGTCCGTGCCATAATAGAGAAAAAAAAATCGACCGATACAAATCGATAATGCTGGTGGAGAGGAAAAATTATGAGGTGGAAAATGAAATGAGAGACGTCGCAGCTAAATGGAAATAAAGTCTGATTCCACCGCGAGAGTAAGAGAGAATGAAAATTGAAACTTCTAAGTAAAATTGATTTTTTGCTACTGATCTTTGGTCGGAGGGATTTTCACAAATTAGTCTCGTCCTATTTCACGTTTCTTTGAGCATATTGAATGTCGGCGACATTTCCCTTTTTCATTATCGTCGTCCACACGCCTCTCCGAAAACAACAAAAATTCATTGAGACTCTCGTGAGCATTTTTTTTAATCTAGGTAATGTGGAACAAAATTTTAAATACGCAGTCGGTCGATTTTGAAGGAAGTATATGAGAGGAGAGAAAAAGGTCAATGAAATTGTGAGTTTTTTCCGCGATAGTTGTTGAGCTAAAAATGTAAATTTTTTTCTCTCGCTTTACCACCTACTCAAACTGTCTCCGCTATTATTTTTAATCAAAATGTGACTCTTATACAGGTTAGATTCGTCACACGACAAAAAATATGTATATTTAGTCCCAAATATTTTTAACACATTTTCGGTCAAGTTAATTGAGAATTTTAAATTAATTTAAAAATTTAGAAGCTTTGATTCAAAATAAAATGCCTATAAATTTTAAATTTTTAGAAGAAAATCTTTAAAAATTTTTTCCATCCCTTGCTTTTACGAGTGTACGCTTGAATCGAAATAAAATTATTGTTTGTGCTCCTTAGTGTGCGCTTTTCGAAAAAAATACCTGAAATATACGACGAAGAGTCTTGTAGTACTCAAGTATAGTGAGAAAAAAGCCATCTAATAATAGCGAAAGAAAACAGGTTTTTCGGGAAAATCGACAAAAGAATTTTTTGAGCTTGCAAAAATGCAATTTCGGCTAATAATTGTCAAAATGTGCGACTTTGTTACTCTTTGGTTCTTTTTGAAATTAATTTTTTTATCAAAAAGTGCAGAAAAATAATTTTTAACTACTTTTCTATTCAAAATTTTAAAAAATTAATTTTAATGGTTTGAGCATTTTGAAAAAAATTGTTTTGTTGAACTAGGTAACAATAAATGTTCAACTAGTAATAATGATGATGGCATGACTAAATATTCGTCACATTCATCCATTGATGTACACTGATAATAAAAAAAAACATTTTGACAGTTGGTTGTAAATTCTTTTATGAAAGCTTTTAGAAGTTGATGACTGGAATTAAATTTTATTTGAGATGTTATGAAGTCAAATGATCATCAAGGTCATTTTATGAATGAATCTGACATGTTTTATGAAGCTTTTTGAGGAAAGTAAAACATTAAAATAATTTTTTTAATCAATTTTAAGCTCAAGCTGTGCACAGTGTTGATAAATCACAGTTTACTGAGTCATAATTTTTTTTATTTTCAGTGTATTCATTTAAATAAAAAATCTTCATCGTTTTAACAAATACGTCATTGAATCTAAAGAATCGTTTGTGTATGTCTTAATTGAGCCTTCGATACACTCAAATGTACGCATTTATATAGAGATGTGAAAAAATATTCCGGTACAATCGTAATTAATGTTTACGATCCATTCACAAGTTGATGTTCTCAAAGGAGAATTTTAATTTCGCATAAAGTGATAAATTAATTTGAACACAGAGTGATTTTATAAACTGTTCGCTGGTCGCGCGACAAACTTTCAATTTCATTTTTTTGCAGCTGCAGCAATTAGGCTTATAAATAAATTATTCACTTTAGAGAGCACGTTTTTTTTTGTTTAAAAATAGTGAAAAATATTTCTTAGTTATTTTTCATGTCGGTCTTTTTTTGACGAATGATTTTTTTTCTAATTCTCTCTCACATACTTTTCCCTCTTGTTGAACTTTTCCGACTTTTCTTTCTTTTTTACTCGCAATCTACGTTAAATTCTTTTGACTTTTTTTGTATTTTATTTTATTTTTTATTTCGAAGAGTAAAATTTTCAGTTGCGCGTGCGTCCTGCCGACTTTTCATCACTCTTTTTTTCACTCAAAGATTTTCCGACTTTTCTTTTTTCTTTCCCGACTCAAATAGATCTCTCTCTATACGCTCTCGCACTCTACTTTTTTTCCAATTAGGTGACTTTTGCTCAAAGTCAAGAAGACATTTTATGGACGCACCGATATTAAGCCAGCTTATTTAAATCGCTTCGATAGGTACTCTCATAGTAATTCCAGGGAAAAATGTGAAAATTCCTCTAGGAAATATTTTAAATCAAAATATTTAATCACCAACGACACTCAACGATATGATGGCATTATTTTCAATCGCTCGACACACTTGTTAATTAATTTTACCAATTTTCACAATTTATATCCTTATATGAACGCGAAATATTAAGACTTTTTTTTCACGCGACAGAATTTGACTGAACAGCGGATCTAAATGAGAGCGACTGAGAGGAATGACTCATGCCGCTAATGTATGGTTATTTTTTCGATGGAAATAATTTGTGATTTAAAATTAGAAAATTCCGTTATTTTTAAAAATCTGGGTGATTAATTTTAGCAATTTTTAAAGGTTTTGAAAATATCAAAAAATATTTAACAGGTTCGAATCCTAGTTTTATCAAATGATTAAAATTTTAAATTTAATAATTAACGCTTTTTAATCACTTTTACTCAACATCATCATGATTGATTTTTACGTAGTCTGATATTCATCGTCGACCCTGCTCATTACTGAAGTCGAATTCATTGAGAGTCTTTTGCTGCTCTTTTTTTCTACAATTAAAAAATGGTAAAATTACATTAAATTCATCCCTAACTCACTCAAAAATGTCTTTAATATCTTGCAGAATTTCCTAGGCTTCGGACAGAGCGCGGATATTGACATTGTGTTTACAGATAGTGAAAATCGAAAATATGCGGACTGTCGAATAGATGATAGTGGCAAAAAGGAGAAATTATTACTTTATTACGATGGTGAAACGATTTCAGGAAAGGTAAGTCAGTCGATGAGCATAATCCTCGAGAGAAATCGATCAATTTTGATGATTTTGTTATGCAATTAAATATTTCATTATCGCATTTCCGGAGGAATGTAAAAGAAAGAAAAAATCTCAAACTCCCCCATGTACATGGACCATCGAATGTTTGAATGTGATGCATATAATTTACTTTCCTCCACATCAGCGTTATCAATTATGTATTTTTATCGCTTGCAATTTTTAACACATTATCATCTCTCTCACTCTCAATTTGCATAGGTCAATGTAACGTTAAAGAAACCTGGAACAAAATTGGAACATCAGGGAATTAAGATTGAATTGATAGGTTTGTGACTTTTATTCTTTGGCAGCGACTCAAACACTAAAAATTCTAAATTTTAAATTAGGACAAATTGAGTTATTCTATGATCGTGGAAATCATCATGAGTTTTTGACACAGCTCAAAGAGCTCGCAAGGCATGGCGATTTGATCAAGAACACAAGTTATCCCTTTGAGTTTCCCAATGTCGAAAAACCATATGAAGTCTATACGGGCTCTAATGTTCGATTGAGGTAAATTCATTATCATCTCAATTAATGAAGTAATTAATTACACATCAACTTCCAGATATTTCCTACGCGTCACGATTGTTCGCCGCATAAGTGACATTGTGCGTGAAGTGGATCTAGCTGTGCACACGTTAAGCAGTTATCCCGAAATGAATAGTCCAATAAAGATGGAAGTTGGAATCGAAGACTGCCTACACATAGAATTTGAGTACAACAAGAGTAAATATCACCTTAAAGATGTCATCGTGGGAAAAATTTACTTTTTATTGGTGCGCATCAAGATCAAACATATGGAAATTGCCATAATAAAGCGAGAGACGACGGGTGCTGGTATGACTTTCTCATTTCAATTATGAATAAATTCTAAACTAAATTCTATTTTAAGGCTCAAATGTGTTTACGGAAAATGAGACGATAGCGAAATATGAGATAATGGATGGTGCGCCGGTTAAGGGTGAAAGCATTCCCATTCGAGTGTTTCTCGCCGGCTACGACCTTACGCCGACCATGCGTGAGATCAATAAGAAATTCTCTGTTCGCTATTTCCTAAATCTCGTTCTAATGGACACGGAGGATCGTCGTTATTTTAAGCAGCAAGAAATTACATTGTGGCGCAAGTCTGAAAAGACAAGGAAATCACTCTCGAATAGTGCGATTGGTGGCCAAGGAAGTTCAGGTAATCTGACACAGGCGCAAGTAAATGCCCAGATGCCGACACATTTAGTGACTCAAACGGCCGGTCATCCTGGATCTGGGATGGAGAGCAGAAGCATCGTTGCTGCTGATAGTCATACGTCGCCAACAGGTTCCTCGATTGTTGAGCAGCAGTCGAACAACATGGGACTCTTTACGGAGGAAGATAGTCCACAGCATGAAGCACTCGGCTCTAAAGTTCGAAGTAATCCATTAGCATTTGACACCGATGAAGATAGGACACCAAGTAAGGAAGAGGAAGTGCCGGTCACTGCATCGAAAGAACCTCCCCAGCAACAGCCGTCACTGGAAGAATCATCATCGCTTTTCGACGAACCAGTAGCGGAACAATCAAACAATACTGTAAGCAATAATGACGACGGAGAGAAACTCGTAGAGGAGGTGCTCGATGAGGTGAAAAAGGAAGGATCTAATTAATGTATTGCTACAAAAAAACCGTAACAACAACAATGAGAGTATTTTTTTGGGAAGACAAACAAACACAAAACATTCAATGCGAGAGTACGATAGTTTAAGTAAAAGAAAAGAAAAGTGGAATATTTCGTGATAGATTTTGTTAAAAAAAAGTTATGTTGAAAAGAGTGCACGAGGTGGTAAAAAATGCGCCTTTCGTATTGTTGCAAACTCTAAGCAAATCTCATTGTTAAAATCTAATTATGCGATTTATCGTTTTTACACACAGCGTATTAAGTTCGAGTTATCAATTAGCATTATTATTCCTATTCACTAAATATACACGCGGTTTCATGATATAATTTTATATAATTTTCAAACACCTCTCTATACACTCAATATATGTATCATATTCTAAATTATACTTATCAGCATAATTAATTTTTTTTGGGTTCAATCAAAAGATTGTTGATTGTTTTTCGTTAAAAATAATTAGTTTAGCTGGAAGAGATTTTCCCTTATGTACTATGTTATATATTCCAATTCTCCCCATTTTTCTCTCTAATCCATAAAACTAAAGTAAAAATAGTATGAAAAGGAATTTTTTTTATTCTGATATAATTAAAAATTTATTGCATATTTGAGAAAAAGCAGCAATGTATAAAAAATGAAAAAAATTCACTCCAATTTATTCTTTTTTCTTATAATTGTAATAAAAGATTAAATAAAATCTATGATATAGCAAAAAAATCTCAAAACTGTTTTTAAAAAAGCATATATAGTAAAATTACCATCTCAAATAGGATTTGCTATTCTTAGAATTGCTTACGCTCAGCATTTGTGCTCGACTTATGTTAATTAAAGGATTTAATCTGTCTATGAATTTCAAATAATTCCTCTCGATCTCTTTTTGATACTCCTTTTGTTCGGATGTGATTAAATTTTTGTTCTTTTTGAGTGCGTCGTTACATCTGTAATGAAATGATGTGAATAATTTAGTGGTAGGTCTTAATAGAATTTTAAATGGGAAAACTCACTTCTTAGAGAAATCTTTAAAGCATAACCGTAGTTTATTTTGCTCTTTAGTTATCTCCTGTCCCTCGGCAATTCCTCCCAGGAAGACCAAAGCCATCTCTAAGGGACCTTGATTGACAGACGCTGCCAAGCTTCCCTGTAATACCATTTGTAAAATTTTCGCATCTGTCGGCTCTTGATGCGTCGCACGTGCTAATTCTGCCGTTTTCTTCTGTATATCTTCGATAGCCACTTCGATAGGCTCCAAAATAATCGTTTGTCTGCTTATGACTTGTAATCTTGTTTTCACTAAAATGAAAATGAAAAGTTTATATAGGAAAATGGGGGAAATGTCAAAAATTATTACCCGAAGGAAAATGGCTAGCAGTTGTCAAGATTGTTTTTCTCTTATACTGCTCATGAAGCTCGCCATGTGCCCGACCCGATTGCGTGAACGGTGTGGAGAAAATAAATCGATTAATGTTAAAATTTCTCTCGAAATGAGTTTCTCGTTGTCGCATCTCGAAAGCTTCAAAATAGGGCTCGACGAATGTGATTTGAATGTAAATTTTATCCTGATCTAAGGTTGAAACATCGACGGGATTTGAATCCTTAATGATGACAGTAATTTCACTTCCAAAACGTCCTTCGTAAAAAAGTTGCAATCGATTAAAAATTTCGGGGAGTTTTGTAAAAGGCGGTTCTTTATAAATGAACTCGAGTTGATCTAAATCGCCCAATTTTGAGCCGTAAAAGGCAACTCGGAAGTAAGTAGCAAAAACTCTTTTTCCATGCAACTGTGAAATCCTATTAAAAGCCTCCTGAAGCTTTCCGTGAACTTTTGCGAGTTTTTGAAATTCTTTTGAATGCTCTAAGATGGGAATTAACACTTTATAAACGTCGTTCATTGCCTCGTACATCCCTGCGATTTGGAATTTCTCAGCTGCTGCTTCGAGAAGATTTTTTAATCCGCTTTCACTAAAGCGATTACCCAAAATAATTCCATCTTCGCCTGGCGAAAGCACATCATCGCTTACAGCAGATTCTGCCAACATATTTGGAGAAATATGCTTAAAAGAAACTGCTCCAATTGGCATGTAATCTTGAGATTCGAGCATATGTAAATATTCGGCTACAAGTGCACTCATATGAACATAACACATGGCACTTTCAGTATAGTTTTGCTTCTCAATGTGCTTCTTTGAAATATTTTCGAGCCATGTGAGCCTTAAATCAGGCGAATTTTGATAACCTTTGGCAATTCTGTTCATCAAATCGAGCAGCATCTCATAATCTTCCTGATACTCTTTCATTTTGACAGTGTCCGAGAGAATCATGTGAAGATTAAAAAGTAAATCTTTAACCTGCTCTGGAAATGATGTTTGTTGCAAATCTTGACGCTCCTCTTCAGCGTAGACTAAAATAGTTTTTAATGCTCGCCTCAAATACACTTCATTGAATGTTTTATCAAAAGTCGATCCGCCCACAAGTGATGAGAGAGAAATTGTGATAAGCATTTTAACTCGCGAAAAATTATTGCCATAAAATTCGAAATTTTGTCTCATGAGACAGTAAAGAGATCCGGCCGCTTGAGATCGAATTGTTGAAACAGATGAGCCACAATGCTTGAGTAGAAGCAAGCATAAATCAGCACAATTATCGCTCTCTTCATCGAAAAGAAGATTATGAAATTTATTGACGAAAGATCTTTGCGAGCTGAAGAGATGAATTAATGCCGTTAAGCTTTGGGTTCTCGAAAGCTGATGAAGTAAAACTTTAAGAACAGAACCGAGAAGATTATTGTGCACTTCAGATGTGGCCGCAACTTGAATTATAATCTCCAATGAGTCGAGAATAATCAATGAGATTTCAGTTGAGAGAGAACCAGCAATGTAGACTGTATCAGTTTCCTCGTACTTTGATTGAACGAGACTCTCTTGACGATTTTCCGTGTTTTGTTGCCTATAAAACATTTGATCTTTTCGAAAACGTAACTTTTCACCAGTATTTCCATCTTTCCTACGATTAATTAAATCATTCCTCGCCGAGTTATTTCCACGAATGATATCCTCAAGTTTATCTTTCATATCTGCCGATTTTCTAAAACTTTGACTCTTTCTTGTAACTAAATTCGGTTCAATTTTGACATGTCCTTTGTATTCGAAAAATGGTATGCAATTATTTAGGACTTGAAGGAAGTTGTGAACTTTTTGTGGTGCCAAAAAGCCTATGAACTTCAATAAAACTGAGTTGTCCAAGTTTTTGATTATCCACAAGAAACATGAGAGTAAATCTTTGGTGTGTGCCTCATTCAATTGAGGTTTTGTGGGTTTGATGGACTCGTTTGTGACCGCATACAGTTTACTGCCTGAGATGGCATTAAAAATGTCTGGATTTATAATGGAAGTACTGATGGTCGGACCTTGATAATCCTCTAAAATATATCGCTCTGACTCGATGATAAAAAGCGGTGCACTCATGACAATATTTAGCAATGGAAGATATAGAGCAGCAATACGAGAACGTGCATCAGCTGAAGTGTATCGAGTGTCGGTCTCATGTGATGTCATTAAATTTTTTATGCATCTTATAGCACGACCATGCAAAGCCTGATTGGATGTCTCAAATGCCTGTGCAACTTCAGCCAATACGAGTCCAATTAAAAAGTGCTGCTGTCTAAAGTCAGTTGTTAAATCGGCAAACGCAAATTTATCTTGGTTTGATCCTCCTCCCGAGCTTACGGCAGAGTGTTGACTGTTGCTCGATTTAATACTCAGAGTTGGTGATGCTGGCGCTGAAATGTTGTATGTAAATGGAGTGCCAAATGGGAGATTGAGAGCGATGAAATGCTCGTGACTGCAAATTATTCTCAGAAAGTCTAATTTGTAATGATTAACCTCGGGTATTGAAGAACTCTTTGTTGTCACAACTTTTAGAAAGTTTTTAATTAGCATAAACACAAATCCTCGATCCAAAATGCTGAACAGATCATAGATGAAAAATGCCAATGAATTATTTAAACTTGATGCTAAATTTTTATCGGTGAGATGGCAGCCAATTATTTTTGAAGCAACCATGTGAACAAGTGTCTCAATATCGTCCGTAAATTTTCGCGAAAATCTGTTCTTTCTGGGCGAGTTTAATTGATTAGTGTGATCCAAATGCTCAATCATGCTCTTGATAATAATTTCAAATAAAAACCAAGAGTTTGTTAGACTTAAATCTGCTGCAGTATTGTTAGCAACAACCCAATGTAATGCAATTTCCTCATGAAGATATCTCACCGGTGTCTCGATATCTTCGCTTTCGACAGTTGTTGGATGCGGAATTGTGCATTGGAACTGCACGTATGTCGATAAAATCGATTGCCGTCCATAATTTTGACAATCTTGCAGTACAAAGAGCTTTTCAGCGATAAGACAAATCGCTTCAAATGCATTCGATTGAATGGTCATTGTATGGTTATTTAATTTTTGTGTTGTTACCATGAAAAAAAATAATTGATCCATGACAAGTTGAAGATTTTTCACAAGTGCATTCAAATCGGATGATTGTAAATCATGAAATGCCTTTTTCAACTCTTTCTCCATGTTAGCCTCAGTACCGATATGTGTTGGAATTTTCTTATTTTCCAAGCACTGAACAAGATGAAAAAATTTGCACAAATATTGATCGTCAGTGTAGACAGTTGAGAAAGCATCTACAACCACAGTGAAGAGTGATTTATGATTGTCACACCATCTTAAACCTGGCAAATTAACGTCTGTTGTGATATATGAGTATGAGGGAGGTGGTTGATGAAGTAAAATCGGTAAATTAAATTCTCCAACATTCAACCGTCCGTCAATCAACAACGGAATCCAACTCCATCCGACCGGTGTCTCAGTTTCTGTAGTTTTATCAGAGCGGCACGAAATGTGATATACGGTGAAGAGAATGTGATGGTTTTGATTTAAATTTGCGGGCAATTGAACTTTGATCTCATCGTAAAATGCTGGTACCTTATTGTGGTAATTGACTAAACTAAAAATTTCATTTTGAAATTGAGGGCATGACGATTTTCCATAAATGACATTGAGTGCGTCTGATGGCTTTTCGCCAGCCATTACTTGAACTTTAATTGCAATATTTCTTGCCGATCCTTGACGTGTTGCAAAATTCAATTCTTTTGGGCTGATGAAGAGTAAATTGCGATATGAGTAGTGAGTATTAAAAATTGGCAGCACTGGAAATTCCAAAATTTCTTTGGTAGGTCTCAAATTTTTCTCTTCATAGCTGTACGGTGCGATTCTTGCTAGCTCCGGAGATAAAGCATTTTTAGTTTCACCCTCACTATATGGCGACACTTCGAGTTTTACTGAACCAGGTATGCACTTGTATTTTTTGGCAACAGCACCTGGTCTCTTTAATTCTGGCAGGAATTTAAATAAATCCTCATCTTTCATTTTTTCCGCTTCTTGCTTAAAGAAACTCGAAATTGTTATTGATATCGGCTTAAAATTCTCAATTGAATTTGAAAAATCTTCAAAATCTTTCCACGAACTTCTTTGACTTTCACGTCTCTCTAATGAACCACGTCTTGAGAGAGTTGTTGATACCGTTTCACTCGCACGTTTCTTAAATTGATCAAAGCTACTTGCACTCTTTCTATCGAGACTATTTGAGCTTGCAGATGTTGATTGAATGCTCTCACGATCCTTTTCATCTCTATCGTTGTCGCCTCTAAAAATGTTATTTAGATAAACAGCAGTAAAAGCGAAAGGTTGACGATAGGCACCAAGTCTCTCGGTGTAATCAATCGCATTTGATTTTGCTTTATCAACATTCGAATATTCTTTCATATATGGTTCAATAGAGTCCTTCGTGTCTCCTTGCAACACCTTCTCTAATCTAATCACCAAAAAAAGGTCGTTTGATGGGTGAGTTATTTCAAAGATAGCCGAGCGACTTTGTGTGCTTATATCTGCGTAGGGTATATGGGAATTTAACATTCGCTTGATTGACTCGGAGTTCATGTCAAAATAAAAATTTTCCGATACCTTTTTCTTTTCTTTTGCATCGTATATTGCAGCAGTACAAAATATTGGCTCAATTTCAATTTCAAATTTGAGTTGAAGGAACTTGATAAAAATTCTATGTCCCATGTGCTCCATTGGAATCTCGGCTGGCATTCTACGCTCAATATAATCATCATCGTCGTTGAGATGAAGCGAGAAAATGTCCTTTAAACGTGATTTAAAACGGTTACTTTCATTTTCAGTATCAACGTTTTCGGTCGGAATTTTCTCAAGAATAGGAAGCAGCGCATCGGAAGCAACAGATCTTAAATTACACTCCTCAATATCAAATCCGGAAACCCATGAGCCACGACATGAGGGTGTCAAAGTATTGTCAGTGTTCGTTGAGGAAATGAGCGAGTTGCAACTTCCTGTCATGACAAGTGTCGACTCATCCATGGATGAAATGAAACTGATTGACTGATCAATCTCATACTCTTGATGGTTATATGAAAGTGGATCAATTTTTCGCTCGTACTTATCACGATAGACATCTTCGCGAAAGGCGAATCTTATGTGGCTCCACGGTTTTACATAAGCATTAATGCACTTGATGATAATCATGGGTAGATCATCTCTATTTTTCTCATACTCTTCAGGCAACACATATTTTTCGGTTCGTATCTTTCTCGGTGTCGATTTTACAACAACATCGTTTAGAGGAAATTCGAAAACATTTCTCAATGGATCTCTTACGAATACCTTGTTATGTCCAATAAATTCCTCAAAATCTACAGAATCAATTATTTCATTCAGTGATATTGTTGAAGAGCAAAATGAACTGCTAGTGGTAATAATTTGATCAGATTGAACTGCTCTACGCACTTCCGATGCAGAAAATCTAAAAAATTGAATTTTTTTTTCAATGAATCATAAATTTTTCATAATGGCGAACGAAGAAGAAATTTCTTACGTCTGTATTCGGCCAGCAAATGATCTTTGCGTCATCTTTTTATAATTTTTTGAGTTTAATTTCCGACTTGTAACACTTTTAAGGTATTTGCGGCATTAGAAAATTTACTTTTCTTGGATAAAATCAAAAAACATAAATTGCACAATTTTTTTTGTTTGCGTTACAGTGCTTAAATTCTTATAAGAAAAAAAAGTCGAAATATTTGAATTAAATTGCGAATTGACTGATGACTAACAAAACATAAATTTTTCATAACACATACACACACTTAATTAAACATTTTAAAAATATCCACATGCACAGAATTTAGAACCTAACGTGAATTAATTTAAAATAATTCACAATAAATTCTTTAACGGTCTAGCGGTTTTTAAACTAAAGTCTCCACCCGAAAAATAATTATTCAAAAAACAACGCTCACCAAAATTAAAATCAGCTGTTTATGTTTGTTTACATCCAAACTTTTTTAAAGTAAGAAAATTCTAGAAATTAAATGTTTTAAAGCAACGAAATGACATCCAGTGAGAGTGAAGCAGAACCAGAAATAGCCAAGAGCTGGAGTAGACTGAAGACAAAGTCATATTTCTATGGTAAAATTGAAATAATATTTTTTAGCCATTTCATAACGATTGCTCATAAATTTTAGTGCCAAATTCTAATGGGCAGACTAAGCTACTCGTAAGACGTCGCCGCAAGTCATCATCCTCAGTTGATGAAATCGATGGAGGACGAACAATTTTCACTCCATCATCGCCATCAGTCAAATCCAGTTTACTCGTTCAGTCACTAATCGCTAGTATTTGTAGTATTTTTGAAAATGAGCCGACTCGCGCAAAGGAACTAACTCACAAGCTTTGTAAAAAATTGTGGGAAAGTAATATGATCGATAACAGCTATGAAAGACCCGAGTTTGAAGGAATTAGATTACAGTACACGGCAGCAATTGAATCGTTGATCAAAATCATCAAGGAAAGTTCACTGCCAATTCAAAGACTAGAAGCAGTTCCACTTCGAACGGAATCTAACAAGCTCGAATGGTCAAGGTATTTTAATGATTTTACGGAAATTGAGAAAATCTCGCAAGGAGGTTTTGGTGAGGTATTCAAGGCACGCCATAAGATTGACAATCACATTTATGCCATCAAGAAAATACTCATCAACTCCGATCATGTCAACACCGTCCTTTCACATTTCAAGGAAGTGAAAACTTTTGCCTCTCTATCTCACCTTAATGTCGTTGCATACAAGAGTTGCTGGCTGGAGCCACTACTTTTTTATAAACCAAAAGTAATTACGAATGAGTTCGATGACAGCACCATGACAGAAATGAGTGATGACAATTTCCAAGTTACCAAAAGCAATGAAGACTCTTTAAGACTTCAATCTAGCGACAGCAGTTTCGAGGTTGCATTTCAGTATAGTCAAGAAAATACGACTGATAGTGAGAGGACAGAGAGTCGATCTCAATTGGAAGCGCTAAGAAAATTAAATACAACATCGGGTCGAGCCAATTCAAATACAGCAATGATTCCGCATGTCGAAATCGCGTGGTCAGTCCTCTATATTCAAATGAAATTGTGCCAGAAGACACTCAGAAATTTCCTTGACGAACGTAACGGTCAATCGAATTTCCTGGAATTCTACAGAGAAAACAATTTAATTGGCGACACTCCGAATGCGATTGCTCTTAATATATTTTCGCAGATTTGCAGTGGCTTAGAGTATATTCACAATAAGTCAATTGTTCACCATGACCTAAAACCTTCCAACGTGTTCATTAGTTTTGATCATCAAGTGCCGATATTTCAATTAGGTGATTTTGGACTGGCTTGCCCACTCGAAGACAATAAAATGACACGTCACGATGGATTTGGGACTCGACTCTATGCGGCCAAAGAACAAATCGAGGGAAAGATCTGTACGAAAAAATCTGACATTTATAGTCTTGGGATAATTTTCATTGAAATTTTCTCGAAGTGCGTGACAGTCATGGAGTGTTCAAAGAAAGTTGATTGCATCAAGAAAGGCGATAAAGTGGATGATATCGATCCCATTTTATGCAAAATGATCTCAAAACTCATAACCGTTAAGTACGAACAGCGCCCATGCATCAGCGATCTAAAGGAAGAAATCAAACTGCTTTTAGAGAACGATGAAATTAGCAAACTTAGAAACATGATTGTGGCAAAGGACAAGGAACTCGAATCGCGCAATAAGGAGATTGAGGAGCTAAGAGATCAGATTCAAAAGTTGCAGCGGCAATTTAGTCATGAGTAATTACTTAACATATTCGAGACGACACTTTCAAACCCCAACGCGTTTTTCTCATTTGGAAGAATTTGATTTAAAAATTATCGCTAAATTTTTAAAAATAATAAAAAATTGAGAAAATTACTTAAATTCAAGTTTTAATAAATTTTCAACGTTTTTTTTGAATTTTTCACAGAACTTTTTAGTTAGAAAAACGCGCTCCAAAATATTACGTGGATTTAAACTAAAAAGTTTATAAATTTATTTAATTAAGCCATTTCTGAGTGAATTTTTGAGCAAACGACGTCTGTAGGATATAAAATTCACGTCAATAGACTTCGATGAACTGAAGAAACGACCAAAAACCTCTTCAAATAAGCAATGAAGTTCAAATTTGTAATTTTAACTTTTACGATACTCGTCTTAGCTTGCGCATTTGCCGCATTAGATTTACAACCACCTGAGTCAACTCAATCAAATGAAAAACCCAATTCGCTTGAGCGAAAAGCAGCAAAAGGTCTCGATGAGGACACTTCAGGTGAGGTCGATGATGAAAAAAGTTCAGCCGAAAAAGTTGACGATTACAATACCGAAAATTTCATAAAAATCATGGCGAATGACTTAAACTTTCCGAGCGGCGGAATTAAAATTATCAAGGAACCAGATTTAACGAAAGACAATGAAGGAAAGAAAATTACCGAAGCACTGTCGATGATGTTAGAGAATCAGGAGAAATGGATTCAAAAAATCGAGGAGGAATTGGAGGAGATTAATATGAACGAAAATTCGGAAGTTCAGATTGAACGGGAAAAAACGGCAGAGGAGATTGAAGGTAGAGCTATTTTAATGCCAACAATAAATTAATTTTGTATTTTTTAGCTGACAATCTCTATGATCAAGCACTTACACTTCTGAATAAGACAAAAGCATCAGCCCGTAGCGAAGGATTTTCACTTCTTCATAAGGCAGCTGACAAGGGGCATAAAATGGCAAAAGTTAACATCGCATGGGCTCATCTCATTGGAAATCCACTCGAGTTGAACGTTGAAAAGGCGAGAAAAACTTTTGAGGAGCTGGGAGAGCAAGGAATGGCTGAAGCTCATATGGGCTTAGGATTTATGTATGCATCGGGTATTGGATATAACGTTTCACAATCGAAAGCTATTGTTCACTATACAATGGCTGCAATCGGCGACAATGCTTTCGCTCAAATGGCACTAGGATATCGTTATTGGGCGGGTGTGACTGTTGCAAATAGCTGCGAAAAGGCATTAGACTTTTATAGAAAAGTGGCTACAAAGGTTGCATCGGCAACGACCTTTTCAGGCGGTCCAGCTATACATAGAGTTCGACTATTGGATGAAATTGAAAATTCGGGATTAAGCTCAGGTGTCCTTGACAATGACTTAGTGGATTATTATGAGCTTCTCGCCAATAAAGGAGACATTCAGGCACAAGTTGGACTAGGGCAGCTGCATTATCAAGGTGGTCGAGGAATTCCTATGGATCATCGTAAAGCACTATCTTACTTCCTCCCCGCAGCCAACTCTGGCAATGCTGGTAAAATTTTTTTAATCTTTATAATGTCATGTGAAAA
Source organism: Tanytarsus gracilentus (assembly GCA_038502055.1). Lineage (NCBI taxonomy): Eukaryota > Metazoa > Arthropoda > Insecta > Diptera > Chironomidae > Tanytarsus > Tanytarsus gracilentus. The sequence goes on along the minus strand of JAXRKN010000043.1, from coordinate 1,128,548 downwards.
CTATAAATTAATTCTGATTACAGTCGCGATGGCATTTTTGGGAAAAATTTATCTCGAAGGAAGCGAGAATATCAAAGCTGATAACGACACTGCATTCAAGTATTTTAAGAAGGCTGCCGATTTGGGCAATCCTGTAGGTCAAAGTGGACTCGGAATTATGTATCTGCAAGGAAAAGGTGTGCCAAAGGATACGGAAAAAGCATTAAAGTACTTTACACAAGCGGCCGATCAAGGATGGGTTGATGGACAATTGCAACTTGGAAACATGTACTATAGTGGCACTGGAGTCAAGAGAGATTTTAAATTGGCCAACAAATACTTTAATCTCGCATCACAAAGTGGACACGTCTTAGCTTTCTATAATCTCGGACAAATGCACGCTTCCGGTGTTGGAATGATGCGTTCATGTCCGACGGCAGTTGAACTTTTTAAAAATGTCGCTGAGCGCGGTAAATGGGGTGAGCGATTGATGATCGCCTATCAAGATTACAGAGCTTATAAATACGATGAAGCTTTTGTGCAATATTCATTACTCGCTGAACTTGGCTATGAGGTGGCTCAGAGCAATGCCGCATTCTTGCTCGATAGAAATGAAATTAAGTTTGTTAACAATCGTCAAGAGGAACTTGTGAGGGCACTTCAATATTGGGGACGTGCCGCAGCACAAGGATATTCAGCTGCACAAGTAAAACTTGGTGACTATCACTATTATGGTTTGGGAACGGGCATTATAGATTTTGAAACTGCCGCATCACACTATCGAACAGCATCGGAACAACAGCATAATGCACAAGCAATGTTCAATCTAGCTTATATGCACGAAAAGGGACTTGGAATGAAGAAGGACATGCATTTAGCAAAGAGATTTTATGATCTTGCTGCCGAGACAAATGCAGACGCTAAAATTCCAGTAGCACTAGCACTCCTTAAGCTTCAATTTCTCTATAAATTTGAGTCATTCTACAGTCGTGAAGATAATTTCTTTAAAGTTTTCGGACTCGACAAGAATATCGCTTCCAATTGGGATTTATATCTCATCACGATTATCACAATTCTCCTAGGCATGATAATTTATTCGAGGAGGCCACCGCCTGAGGCTCCAATAAGACCGCCAACTCCACCTCAGCAGCAACAACCAGCGAGCAATGAAACTGAATCCAATCAAAGGCAATCACCATCAGTACCGGAAAATTCACAAAATAATCTTCAAGATGATATTCAATAGAGAGCTTTCATTGGATGTTAACATTTTGCACGAGAAAGACGTTTTGTGTGATAGCTCAAAGGCATTTTTATATAAAGTGTAAATTATTTAAGTCATCATTAAAAAGAATTCTCACTCTTCAAATTAAAGTGCGTTAACAAAGTCTGTCAATTGATTAATTTCAGCCTTTGAGGACTCTGCAAAGTAAACTTTCTGGGCGATTTGAGAAAAGTCAAAATCCATATCGGTGCGGCCTAAAAAAACAGCCGAATCTGTTGAATTGTCCACCGATTGAAGTTGTCTTGTTCGAGTTTTACGAATGAGATTGCTGGAATGATTTTATTAGTTATTAAAATTAATTAAATGAGTTAATTAAGCCTTACATCTCCTTCTCAAGTAGCTGCTCAACAACCTGCTTGCCCTTAGCCATCGTTTCATCTTGTTTGTGACATAGAACTAGAACTGGAATAGATGAAAGTGCTTTGTCGGCGAGTAATGTATAGAAGTAGCTAAAATGTGAGCAAATTAGTTAATTATTTAAAATCATAATCGTCAAGCTTACTCAGCAACGTCCTTAATATCTCTCTGAACAGTATTTGAATCGATGACATAAATCAAAATTTTTGCAGTTGCCTTGTAGCTATCTAAAAGTCTCAATCGCAATCTTTCGTGTCCGGGAAGATCAACAACACGGAAATTCTTGCCAGTTGGAAGCGAAATGAATCCACTGTTTTCTTTGAGCGATGTAAATGTTTCAACTTCCTTTCCACTAAGCAGTAACGAATAAATGAGAGTTTTTCCAGATTCACATAATCCAGTGAGTAGAATGTCTGTTCGTCGTGGGCTCCGCTTCTTAATTAAATAAATTATAACTAAAAAATGATGAATATGAATTATTATTTTTAAAAAATCACGAAACTTACTTATGCTCAATAGAACAACAGCAACGGCGATTAAAATCGGAGTGAAATTGAAATCACTGAGCTTAATCGGCTCTTTACGAGTGGTTTTATCCATCTCGAGTGTTGTTAATTAAAGAAAATTAAATTTGAATTTTTCTGATGTTTTTTGACAACACGACGTGAATTTTTAAGAATTTACTCGAGTTGATCACCCTTCGGAGCAAAAAACCGTTAAAATATAGAGCACGTGGTTGAAAGTTTCCAACAAAACCACAAAGTCGTAAATTGTTTCAACATCATAATGGAAGCTTATGTTCAATCATTTCACTCTTTGTAATATTTCCTATCGATACGACTCTCACATAACAATTTCGAGTTCTTTTGAAATAATATTCGCAGAACATTTACATGCTTTCTTCAACTATTGTTTTCACTCCCTTTTATATGCTGCATCGATTTACACGGAGCGAGAAAAAACATTTTCTTAATACTGTTTTGAACATGCGAGAAAAAAAATGGAAATTTATACATGAAAAAAAAATTGAATTTTTAAAACTTCGGATAGAAAATAAATCAATAAATCATACTCTCAATAGATAATGTGCGTTGAAGTACATCATCATCATAATTTACCGTGTCACATTGTCGAATTTAAGTTTTAAAAATTAATTCGCATAAATTTTATTTACATACAAAAATGCCTCATCGATGTCACTTAAACTATGATCGCATGATATTTTATGCAAATTACTTTTAAAAATACTCCGACAATGTTTTTAATAACCGAATGAAGCATATTAAAAATACACAAAGCTTTGCAGTAAGGAAATGTATGGAAAAATTTCAGCTTCTATTCTTCTCATTTAACAATGGCGATATTTTCAAATTTCATCTCGTTTTATTGTTGAAAATTCATGCACACACGACGATTATATTGCAAAGCAGTTGGAGTTTCATTTTGCTATTAATAAAAGTGTATACGACTCATCTTATGTGAACATGTCACCGACAGCAGGTGGAAAAAATTACGAGGAAACCGGCGGATGCAAAAAATTAAAAAGGAAATGAAAACACAGTTGGAAACGTGTAAATATATCACTTAACGATTTTCTATCGACGCTTCTTCAAGGAGTGTGCAGAATCTAATTTTAATTCAATCGCAAAATAATTACATCCGATGTGATTTGCATTGTTGATTAAACAGAAAATTGATTTCGCTATCAAGAAAATTTCTAATTAATAAAAATTGCATTTCAAAAATATTTCTTAAAAAGCTTCAAAAAATTTATGACATCATCATTTTTATTTTTGTTAAAATGACAATTTAATAGTCACAAACTTAAACTCCAAGAAACGCTTTGCAATTAGTTTTATTGTGACAACACGATTAATTAACAGACTTCTTATTATAGCTCCGCTATATATTAATTTTGGATTTTTCCAAAACCTGTTTTCGGCCCCTAGTGCCAAGACATTACATTGTGCAATATCAAAACATATACTCAAATGATAGGCCTAGTCAAACCCTACAAACTGGCGAAAACAGATTTGAAACGGTTGACCTACGAGGAGTAGAGCATTTAAGTATCTACTTTCTTTCTTTCTTACTTTCTTAGTTTCTCACTTTATCAATTTCTCAGTATCTTATTTGGCGGAATATCTCAAGAACGACTGGCGGATTTAACCGGTTTGTGGCTAAAGATGGGTTTTGGCTCTAGTTGTGCAAGAAGATTTAGTTTTGAGTACGACCCTCCAAGGACCGTCCCTGAGGCAAAAATCTTTTTCATACAAATTTTCTTTTATATGGCTTCATGGGTATCGTTGAACTCATAATTGCATCAGAATCGATTGCATGAGATTTTGAGTAGTGCCATCTGCCGGCCTGGAGTGCCACTAATGCCCATTTTTCAGATCTATGGCTTCATGGGTATCGTTGAACTCATAATTGCATCAGGAATCGATTGGCATTGACGATTTTTGAGGAGTGTCCATCATGGCCGGCCTGGAGTGCCACTAATGCCCATTTTTCAGAACTATGGCTTCATGTATGTCGTTGAACTCTCATTCTCGGAACGATGACATTACGATTTTTAAATCATCATGTCGGCCAGGAGTGCCACTAATGTCCATTTTTCAGAACTTTGCTTCATGTATTCGTTAACTCGTAATTGCATCAGGATCATTACATTGATGGTTTTTCAAGGATGTCCTTCATGATTAACCAAAAGTGCCAACGGAGTAGGGTACTAATCTATGCGGAGCTATTGGAAATGGCAACGCCGTTTGCAGACCCATCTTGTTTATTTTAACTCTAAATATTTGTCCAAGATAAACAAGTCTTCATTATCTCGATGAAGAATTCCGCTTTATTATCGCGAGCATTTAAATAATGAAATTACATTCAAACCGTGACGGGAAAGCCGCTGAATTAATTGCCAGAGACAGGACTTTATTTAGCCTCTAATTGGTCTCTGTGACATGCACATATAACGAAAGTTCTTTGTTTCCAAACCATCCCACAATCTATTGCTTGCGGAGGTCAATGAAATAATTATGGGACACAAATTGCGTGTCACACCAAAATTAGCTGGTAGACAACAATTTTCCTAATGAAAGTTGAGCGAAGTAAAGAAAGCTTAGAATGGAAAAACTTTGAATAAACTTTGAGGATTACTAAAAGATCAATATTGAACGACGATAATTTTCAAAAGATAAAATTTTAACGGTTTCATTATATTTAAAGTTTGATAAAAGAAAACTGTTCAATTTCCATAAAAATTTCTCTGTCTCTAAAAGCTATTGCCAGATATGGAAAATGATATCTTAATAGCGCACCGTTTGGCTGCAATGGGATGCAATTTCAGCTCACAGCCAACTGGTACACAATTTCAATTTTCTCTCTCTATGATATCGTTTTTAAAAGAACTAACAAGTCCGGCTGATGACAAAAACTTGAAACGACAAAAGAATTCCTTTCTCAAAAATTATTTTTATCATCCTTCAAACTTAAGCACAACAGAAATTTCTGGTAATTACAAGAATGCTGGATATTTTCTCAACACAAAGCTTGGAACATACATCAAGGCATTGTAAACGGGTTCTTTCATTCATTCATTCACCATTGCAGCATGGATTGTTGGAAAATTGTCGTAAATATTTCCTCTTTTGTTGCGTTCATGAGGTTTTTAATTGGTAACTAGAGATGACAATGCACACAGCAATATACTTTCCATCCACATAATAATATCATTCGTCTAATAAAACCCACTGCTAAATGCCTAATGGCGTGTGCACATGTGGACGCTTTTAGCTTAATTTATTGCTTGTTTTGTCACCGAGCTTTGTATTATGCAGATTTATTTGTCGTTAGAGTTTAATTTTCCTTAACTCGAAGTGACTTTATTGGATTTTTTTACTTTTTAAAGCTTTTTTAAAAAATTTATTAATTAAAGCTTAGAAACGCGATTGAGCAATTACTAAATAAAAACACTCAAACATAAAACATGATTTATTAAAAGAAAATCCACAGAATTTTGCCACAAAAACCATTCGACATTGTCTTTCTCACACCCATTTAAATTTCCCTCTAAGCATTTCCTTACGCAATAACTTAGAGAATTTTGTTTCCGCCTCAAGCTTGTCGCATTTAAAGTGAAATGAGGGAGTCGAAGGAGTTAATGAAGCGTGAAAGAATTCTGGTAGAATTTATTGTTTTTGACGGATATTAGCGTAAGATATTCGCGGTCGATGACTTTACAAATTCTTAAATTATTTAACTTTTTTCATTGCACCAAATCATTTTTGATGTTAAAATTTTATGCGACATATCTTTCCAAGATTAATCTTGACATTTTACGTCTTGCCACGTGATTTCGAAATTTATTGCACGCTTTCGGTTTTATCGCAATGCAAAAATCACTAAGTCGCAATGGAAGATTTAATAAGCCGCAATTTGAGTGTACATGACAGCAAACTTCATGAATAATTTTCTTCAAAATCTAGAAAATTAATTTTCACCACTCATATCAGTGTCAGGGAGAATTTAGCTGTGTTCTCTTGTTCAAATCCACCCCTTCGGAAATTGCTCGCAAAAACGGCAATTTATGCTTAATTTTTTCATTAAAATCTCCCTCTCCTGCGGCATAAGAACTTGACATTGTGCGAAATCCCATTGGGAAGTATTTTATTTGCCTTCGAAGTTTTCCCCTTTTACCAAAAATAATCATTCTACAAGTGTTTTTTTACGGCTCTCAGGATTTTTGAGTGGAAAAGTGAAAGAGGGAAATATCGGAGAAAAAAATAATGGTGACGAAAAAATTTCGAATAAATTTTGAGATTTTAAAATATTTTATTAACCTAATAAGAATTATTTTAATTTTTCTAAATACTAATTCGATATTTTAATAAAAATGTTTCAAAAAGCAGTATTGAAAATTAAAAATTGAAGGTTCGATTATGGGTTCGATTCCTAATTTGAATTTTAAAAATAAAAAATAATTTTTTTTTATATTTAGCTAGTTATTTATTTAAACTTAAGGCTCAAAATCTCTGAAACTCCCTTAAATAAAAATCCTTCACTTTATAAATTTTAGATTTTATCATTTCATGGCTCTATAAATTCCAGCACTCACTAATCTCGAGCATGAAAATGCTGCTGATAAAATAATTTTTAATTAAAATCCCTTTTTGCACAAAAATTATTTCGCATAAAATATTCACATTCTCATTTATGTTCTCCGAGAAAATTATAAAGTCAGAGTTTCGTTCTTTAGTCTTCACTTTTGTGCAAAAAGTTAATATTTCATGTCTTCTCCCCTATTGTTTGCGAAAATTTCATATCATCATGAAAGATTCATTCATTTTTCTGCATCTTAGAAACGAGCATGAAATAAGTGTACTGAGGGTGTCTAGGTTGTCATGGAGATCGCAGAGAAGCGATAAAAGGTGTTAAATGAGAGGGAATTTTTTTCGGCAATAATCGATTTTTTCATCCCTCGATAGTTGTCGTCAACAACTCATTCATGTTTGGTCAGAAAAAAATTCTTGTAAAATTTTTCTCATGGAAAGCCACAAATTTTACAGAAAATATTTAATTGAATGTCTAAAGAAGAAAATTGAGAAATCACACCAAAAATCTGAGATTGTGGAATTAATATTAAAGATTGTTTGGTTACGGACATTTCAAGGGATGGAAATTTATATTAAATTTTTTCAAAAAAATCTTGAAAAGTTTTTTATGAAAATTGTCATTTACAACCTCTTGAAAAGTCATCATTAAGAAAATTTTCTCATCTGCCTTTAATGTCTTTCGATATTTTCCTCTCAATTAATTTTCACCCAAAAATTTAATTTCAAACCAGCGCTGCGGAAAGTTTTGAAAAATTTTACGAACCACTTTCAGGTGTTTGTGGCGTTGTGATGCCAGCAACAGCAGTGTGCGGTAATAAGGTCGAATCGATTCGATTAATAAACTCAATTTTATCCTCAGAATTTTTCGATTTAATGGCTTTTTGAACAAATATTGAATAGATTACTAAGACCCAGCATGGCATCGAAAAATTGAGGGTTGATTTTCTCATCTTAACTAAATAAATAAATTTTCGATAAAATTTGTGGTCCTTTTTCCTGAAAAACTCATTGACACAAATTTAATAAAGTGCTTTTCCCAGTTGTGCAATCGAAAGTCAGCTAGTTAAGTATTTTGAGAGCTCCAACTTCTTCAACACTTTTCCAAAAGCTTTTTTCAACTTCTTGATGACTCTTTTGTAGAAATGCTGAAAAATTCACAAATTGCCATCACTGCACTTTTAGTGCTTTTTAAGTCATGGTGAGAAAATATTTAAGAGCGTCATGTTTGCCGTTGGGATTTTAATGACATTTTCAGCAAAAAATTTGCGGTTAAAACAGTTGAATAAATTTTTATTTTTTATCAAATTGCTTATAAAAATTAATTTTGATATAAAAAATATTTTTAAAATGCCAAAAGAATCCTCACACACTGACTTAATCCCTTATGCAGATTTAAAAATGTTTCACTGCACATCGTAAAAAGGCACAACTCAATTATGAAAATTTTGTGACGAATTTTTTTTTCGTTCTTTGACATAAAATTTTTTCACCTCGTAAAAGCATAAAAGTAAATTAAATCCGCATGGTTAAAAAACTCACTGCACAAATCACTTAATACTTTTTGTTAAATTTTTTTTTCATTTCTGTGTGAAAAATTCAGAATGAGAAAAGAATGAACTGAAGAAAACTTAAAATTCAATTTTAAAGTTTTTTTTCACTTTGCAGCGACGATGAAGAAGGAAGACGTCAAGCTATTTTGCCATTGCTGACTCGTTGTGTGTGTGAGCGAGAGAGAGAAAAACTTCAATTTCAAGCCAAAAGAAGGGAAAATTCATTACGTAAGAAATTCCAAAAGAATTTAATTTAAATTCAATTAAAAAATTCCACTGCAGAGTGAGCTTTATGTAACCGACTTTAATTGTCATTTAAAGAATTGCACATAATTCAATTTGTCAACGTGAATGTGAATAACAAATAGTGACTGTGTGATCATGGAAAGTTTTACTTGTTATGAAATTTCTCTCTCCCTGTGTCGTTATGCTGTCGTGTGTATGGTGGGACAATAAATTTTTATGTTGAACTTGAAGTGGAAAACTTTTTGTGTTTCGAGGATAAAAACTCATATCAAATGTGTGTCTTTATGATGGATAGAAAAGTTTTCGGAACTTTCTTTTGCTTGTTTCTTTTTAACACAGAAAGATAATTCATTAGAGTTTTTTTGTGAAGAAATATAAAAAAGCAAATGTTTGAGTTCTTTCTTGAGGTTAAAGTTTCAATTTTCTATGAACTTTTTTTTATTTAACAATTTTTTATGAAAATTCGAATTTTATTAAAATTTTATAGTTTTGAATCTCTCATGGAAAAATTTCAATTCATTTTCGAGATGTATCACCTTTTTAAAACAAACAAAAGTTCAAGTCAATAAAACGCAAAAATATTTCATAAAATTAATTAAATTAGAAAATGTCCAAATAGAACCTGCAAATTTTATTTGTTTTAAAGCAAAAGTTGAAATTCCAATTCAGACACGTTTCAGAGTTTTGGTTCATAATTTATGGGCTCGAACGCATATTTATTGAGCCGTCTTTCCAATATTTATTCAGTGTTCGCGTGCATGAAAATCCTCTCAAGATTGATGCTCGAATTCTCTTTGACGTATTACTCGGAAGTATCCCGCATCTGCCAAATCTTGAGGGAGACTTTATTGATAAACTTTAGAGCTCGAATATAATTTTTTCTTATGCTGTTAGTTTATTATCATTGAAAAGAAAGAAAATCACGTAGCAAACCCTCAAAAAGCGAGCAAAAAGAGGAAATAGCGTTGGGAGTAGTTGCCAAAAAGTTAAATAAGGTTTTTTGAGTGTGCTGATTGTAATCCACAATATTTAAAACTTAAAGACCGGATAAAGGCTCGCCTTCTCCTTATTTTGCCTTCTGCGAAGCTTAAGAGTCACAAATTACTTGAACATTTTCTATTTAAACAATGCAAAAGATTCTTTCGAGGGTTATTAACATGCCTTTTGCTTCCTTAGTTTGGAGTTTTTGGGGTGTAGTTGCGAACTTTCTTTTGTCGCTTTAGATTTTTCTTCTTTCCGCTTGTGAAAATGAGTAAGAGAAAATTTATTAATTGTGCGTTGCGAGATTTCAATTTTTTTTAAATAATTTTATTTCTTTAAATTTTCAACTTAAATTTTCATTTGATTAAATTTTACAAACTCTCTTTCTCTCTGAAAAAGTTTTGAGTCGCCACCCTATGCAAAAAAAATCTAAAATTAATTAGGAAAGAGGAAAATTAGCTTCGAAAGTTTTGGTCATATCTTACTGCAAGAGAGAGAAAATGAACTAATTAAACAAATTTGTTATGCATGAAATTTCCCTCCGCGTTGCTTTTCGTGAAATTTTAATGTTGATAATATTTCCCGAGTGCTCTTGGAGTGTGTGTGGATGGGGTTGAGTTCCTCTTTTAAATATAAACAAATTTGTTTGTTCCGAGTGAAACAAAATCAAGTGCTAAAACACATGGTTTTATCACTTAATTGTGTTGAGGATATTATCAACAGGTTGATAATTTCACAGTGAAATTTTTTTTGAAAATAAATTCAGTGCGTGGGATTAACAAAATGAGTTCCTCAATGAAATTGTCTGAAGAAGAAATTGAAAAATTCATTGAGAAAATCCTACGCATAAAAACATCCGAAATACCATGAGTGACGCACATGTGCCACTCAGCCTTCTTGGAAATGTCAAAATTCCGACATCGCTCAATAAATTTTACTTTTACAAGTTTAAATTGGATTTTGGCAACGTTTTATTTTTTGCCTTTTAATTAATCCCAATAAACACTATATATAGTGATACGAAAAATTAACTGCATGTGGAGGAAAATTGGAAAAATTCAATTAATTTTCATTTTAAAACCCACAATTTTTTTTATTGTGTGAATTTGGGATGAAAATTTCAGTTGAGGTTTTTCTAAAAATTTCAACTCCCAAATTTTAAAGTTAATTTTTTTCTGTAATTAATTTTCGTTACAGAAACGCTTCGAGAAACTAATTAAATTTTTGAGCAACGCAATTTACTGGATAGGAAAAGTTAAATGGATAGCAATTGTGGTAAATTTTTGGAAAAGTTAATCAGACATTGCCAATTTAAATTTATATTCTCAAAAATTATTAAAAAAGTTCAATACACAATTAATGACATTCACTCGGCAGAACGGACACCTATTAATTATCTGTGATTGATTTGATTATTGATGATAATAAAATTGTAAAATTGGCTGATGGGAAATTTTTAATTTAATTAAAATTTTCCCTTAGTTGTGGCTTAGACTGATTGTTTTTATGCTTTAAAAATGCATTTCAAAGTTTAAATTTAATTAGTTAATGATCTCATTTTAGTAAAAGGCTGAATCTCAAGTTTAACAGGTAATTTTTACGTCGCTTTAAGTAATTATTAATTAAAGTTGCGAAAAAATTAACTCGTCGTTGAAACAAACAAGCAAAAAGAATTTTTTAATTAGCACTTTTGCTTTTAACGAAAGAATGAAGTAGAAACAAAAAATGATTTAAAAAACAAAATTAAAATAATTTTAGAGTGCAAAAAAAGTTTAAAAAATTTATTCATAACTTTAAAGCTAAAATTAGTAAAAATGAGATGAAATTAGCAGTTAATGGCTGAATCTTTCGAAAAAAAAAATATTATTCAAAATTTGTTAAATATTATTTTTTTATTTATAAAGAAATTTTTCTCGAATTTTCCTCTTCAAAGTCGTAAAATATTGGTAGATTTTGCTGGCAAAAAAATCATTCGAGAAGAAAAAACAGTCAATTAGAAAATAATGATTTTACTGTGAATTTTTATTCTTCAATTTTACGTTCCTTAGTAACGAAATTTAAACTCAAATCCATCAAAAGAAAAGTGAAAAAAGATTTTCTGCCAATCATGCGCTACAATAAATTTTCACTTCACAAGCTTCCATTGAATGATGTGCTAAGCTAAGTGAGTTTTTCCTATGGGTGTAAATTATCAGATTTGAGGTGAGCAAACTGTTAGTAATGCAGGTAATTGGTTTTTTCCCTTTTCAAAATTTCTTTTTAATTCAATACCAAGAAAAGATTTTTTTTATTACTTGGCAACATGAATCCTCGAATTTTATGCGAACTCATCACTCGAGCGATATGGATTTAAAAATATATAAACGCTCTGAGCTCCATCGATATGAAAATGCTTTTCGCAAACAAATTACATCGAGAAGAAATGAAAGAACAAATAAAAGCTTCAGTAAACAGAAAAAATATTTTCAATGCAAATCGGAACTCAATCGACAGTAAAAGTTTTTTTTTCTTCTTTTACGATTTAAATAAAAGTTGAACGATATTTTTGGAGTGCACTAAAATTTTTTATTTTATCGTTTATTAAAAAAATTATCTGCAAATAAAAAGAAATTTTAGAGTAAAATCAAACTTTTAAGTGCACTCGCTTGAAAAATGTTTAAAGCTTTTCGAAAATAATTTCAGAGATTGAAGTCGATTGAGAAAAAGTGTAATTTTTTTACAAATTTCAAAAAAGTTCGACTTACTTTAATCCCTGGAAGGATTTTGCAACGCTCGATCGGATGCACAGTAAATGTTCGATAAATAAATCAGTGGTAATGTTCTTAATTTATTCGAGTGAAAAGGCGTCAAGAGAAGTTTTTATGATGCGATAAAAAAAGAATTTGACTGAGTGACTCTGACAGGACTTAGAGTATATTTTGCAATTGGGAAGGAAAAAATTGTGAAGGTGAAGATGAAAATTTCACATATTCATAAATTATCAGTCATAAAAGGGGTTTTTGTCTATTTGAACATGCTTGGAGGCTGATAAAGCTCTTAACCCATGAACTTTTGCCTCTCGGCACGCATTGAAACCATCTTAATCTGCTTTCAGGGGTTAAAAGATTTCAAGGAGAAAGAAATTAAAATTTATTTTAAAAAAATTAAATTTTTTTAAACATTTTAAATTTATAAAAGATTTTTAGAGTTTTTCCCAAGTTTTAAACCCCTTTCTCAAAATTACTCCTACAAAGTGCTTCGACGAGCATAAAAAGCACATTCATTTTCTGCAAAAGGGATCAAGGATTATTATTGTGCGATTATTATGCTCAAAATCGTGCTTGAGCTCTACACAAAATTTGAGTTTAAACTCACGTTAACATTTCCAAATTCTCGATTGCGATCGAATTTCAAATCGAATAATTTCAATTTTTACGTTAATTAAAACAATTTCATGCTTCAACGGTCATTATGGTAATTATTTTGATTAAAATGCTCACTTGCATTGAGGTTTTGCAAATTTCCATATCCTAAATAAATTTTTAGTGGATTCCGCATTAAAATAGGAATTTATTTATGGTAATGAAAAGAGGATGGAATAAATTAAATCGGCCGTCGTTTATGAAATGTGTCGATGAGTCAAATAAGCTCGAAATTTAAATGTTAATAAATTTCAAAAGTGCAATATCAAACATTTTCGTTTTGGAATTTCCAGCATGAAGCTATTTTTTATTTTGCTGCAACACAAATCATCTCAAAAACGTTAAAAATTGTTTGTTAAAATTAAAAAGCTCTCTTGAAAATTTTTTTAAAATTTTCATTGTGAAATTTTAAAAATTTTAAATGACTTAAAAACTTTTTTGTAGGGGGAAATTCAGGATCTCTAGCATGCATTCAATGTAAGCGTGACGAAATTTTCCTTTTTTTTAAATAGTCTATAAAAATATTTTCCAGCAAAAATAAGTTCAAAAAGTGAAATATTTTAAAATACTCATTTTCACTGGAATTCCATTAAATCCTTTTTATGTTTGCGACTCATTCAGCACGTACTTGTAATGAAATGAGTTTCCTTTTTCAAAAAAGTAAACGTTTTCTCTTACCTTTTCACATTCAACAACATTCTCGCACCGTACTCACTTTAAAATAATATCATGCTTTCAATTTTTTTCAAACCCTCTGCTCCGCGTGGTGAGATGGAACATAAGAAGTCGTATCATAATTATTAAATTATTGCGGTGGAAGATGATGATGCACTTTTATGTGGTAAGAAAAGCTCTCGCGGAGAAATTTTGCGCATTATTAAGTCTTCATTAAAGCAATTTCAAAAGCTCCATAAATTGATTGATTAATGAAGCGTGTTGAGAGCCGATTTGTTTTAGAACAGCAACAGGAGGATGAAAAAAAAATTCGAAAGCTTTCGTGCGAGCATATGGCAGTAAAAAACTTTCTTAATTAAAATTTCAAAAGAAGGGATGTTTCGCCATAAATTTAGAAGTAAACATAACCGTGACGTGGGAGTTGTTTAGAATCTTCGAGTTTACATGTTGATGGAGGCTCTGAAAAGTGTTTTTTGAAAAGGATAAAAACATTTTTGGTTATGTGTATTTAGCACTTTTGGCGGGGTTTTATGAAAATATCAAAAATCTTAAAAATTTATTTTGTGAAGTAAATGAATGTCTCATATTGTGAGTTTCCCCTCCTTGCTACAACGATTTTAAAGGAAACACTTTTTTTTAATAGCTTCCGTTATTCCTATACACCCTTCAAAATATTTATGACATAAAATCTTGTTTCTCCTGTTTTAATAAAATCATCTCGCATGTTTCTGACAATTATAAAAAATCTGTTCCGACAAATGCATGAAGATGTTCCTTACATGTAAATTTTATATTGATGTTTTCACGCTCGAAATAATTCGTGTACAATTTCAGTGCGTACTCAAATGCTTCAAACTGTTTCCATATCCTTCCATAATTTTATAATGTTCAACTGCTGTTTCCTCATTTTTCATTTTTTGCTTCACCTGCTGTGAACGTTGACATTCTTTTCCATCCCTATTTTTTGCGAGATGGCATGGTGAAAATGCGATTATTACTGTTGCCATCCATTGTTGAAACTTCCGTGATGAATTCTCGTCCTTCTGACATAATAAATTCTTCAAGAAGAAGAAAACTTTTTTTATTCTGTCCCAATATCAAGGAAGATGCTTTCCCATTTACATCTCATAGAATAAAGAAAAAACTTTTTTCATGACTGTTTTATGAGGATTTTTTCTTCGCAAGGGAATTATATGAAAATAGTTTTTCATCATTTTTCATAAAAACTAGTCAGTAGCTTTAGAAAAAAATCGCCTCGTTTTCTTTTTCCGTTCTCATGATTTTTTCCCTTTAAACAAGAGATTATTCAAAATGTCTATACATCTTGGAATTAAGTAGGTCAGAGAAGTTTATCTTCGCGCATTCATCGGCAATCGCGGAAAAATTTCATATATATGAAAAAGTTTATGCTGTAAGAGAATTAGCTTTCAAAAGGTCGCTTTTAGATTCTGATCTTAATCAACGTGGATTGTTAGTTAAATGTGGTGTAAAAGTTTCGTTTCTTTTTTACACAAGCTGTAATCGTGAGTGAATTATGTGACAATGTGACACTCGAAGGCGTCAGGGGGTCTAACGTTCTGAGACTGGAAATCTGCTTGATTTTTATGAAGTAACTTGTGAAGGCATTTACAGTAAAAATTTAATTTATTACTTTTGTTACAAAATTTGAATCTTTAATAATTTTAAAAGCTTAAAAAATATAACTAAATAATTTTTAAAGCTTAAAAGCTCTCAAAAGCTCCAGATTTAAAGTGCTTAAACAAAATGAAGTCACTTCACATGCACAACGGCGAATTATCCTAATCTCGACGCTTAAATCTGAGCATTCATAACATATGAAAGTATGTACACATCACAGTCAATGCTCATAGCGTGAGCACTCCAAAAAAGACAATAGTTTGTGAATGTGTGCGAGTGTTTGGCTTTAAGGATGAATCGTGACTGGAATTTCTCTTCACTAATAATTGGCATTTTAGCTATTCTCCCTTCTCCATAATAAATTTGATATCTCTTGTGTGTAAGGAAAATTCCTCATGTCTTGACTTTGAAAGGATAATAGGATTCAATTAGAAGTGAGAAGGCTGGAAACGCCTTAAGGGAACTTAATTGGCTTTACATGTGATTTATTTTTACTTGTGCAATTCGGTTGAGATTTCTGTGAAATTCAATACTTTAAATGAGAACTTACTTAATCAGTTGTAAGAAGCTTAAATTCTGAAATAAATTGTTGATTTTGATGTTTCGAGTTTCTGAAATAAAATTTTGAGTTCATTGGAAAAGCTCTTTTAAGGCTTTAAATAAAATTATTTTTTGAGGAGTCAAAAGCAAGAAAATAACTGTCACTAAAAGCTTACGTAAAAGTTAAATGTTAAAGTTTAAAAGTCAAATTAAAGTTTAAAGTATAATTAAATGCACTTTATTACGTCAATAATATAAAAATGGCTAAAAACTCAATAAGAATTATTTTTGATTAAAATATTATAAAATAAATAACTACAAAGTCTTTTACGTTTTACTTTTGATCTTCGATACTAAAATTTTGTTTCTATTCGGAAGCATCCGAATCATCGTCATTATTATCCAATCTAGGAAATGTTAATGGCGTGTCTTCCATTTCGACAACATTGTACGTATATTTTTCCTGTGATGACGATACGTTCGATGCTTTGCTCATCAGCCGCTTCATTCGCTCGAAAATTGATGTGAAAATATCACAATCACACTTGATGCATAGCAAATAAATACAAATGCATGTAATCATTACCACCATGCCAATCGCCGTACTAATGAGCACAATTTTCTCGAGCGAATAGTTTTTCAGTTGATTTGTGATACCACTTAAGGCTGATTTACTGTCATCGATTATGGCCGCTTTTATTGCTTCGCATGTGATTCTCGATCCGATAATGATTTGATTATAATCGGCATCGCATGTTAGACAATCATGTTCGTTTGGACCTTTACACTTGTAGCACGATTCGTGGCATGATCCGCAGAGCTTTTGAGGTGCAGAAGCAGCTGCCAACGCCGCCGCTCGATTTCTCATCGTTTCCGTTCTCCCGATGATATCCTCCAAGCTATCAAACTCATTCGAACCCAATGCACGTCGCTTTAGAGCATTTTCAGATACTTTCTCTTCCACGATGTACGATTTCTCGGGACACGAGTTGTAGCATCTACCATCGAAAATAAATGTGTGATGCGAACATTCTGAAAATAAAATTGTTGGATTTAAAAAAGGTTAAAATCATAAAGAAGGATAAAAGTGAAAAGAGGATTAAATAAAATCGTTTGAAATGTGTTAGGTGTGCGATACAGTTAAAGTTGTGATATGAATATTTTTATCAAAAAAATCAAAAATTAGAAAGTATCGAAAAAATAATTTTTTTCCTAGAAATCTTTCAGTCAATAAAAAATAAATCATCAAACAGGAAAATTCTAAGAACCTTGAAGCGGGTTTATAAAAATATTTTTTTAATGTAATGCAAACACAAAATTGACGATCAACAGGTTTCACTGAAAAAATGTTTGAAGCTTATTAACTAAATAAACTTTCATATTGAAAGCTTTGTGGTGTCTCATTCTTCAAACAATGTCCAATTAAGAGAAAGCTCTCTTATCTCAAAATTCAGTTTAACCATAGCAATATTTCTTTCATCATTAGGAATATTCTGTGTATTTTATCCCTTGCGGTGAATTTTGAGGTAAATTATTAAAAGTTTTATTTAAAGCTTTAGTAGAGCTTTAAACTTTTTAATGAGATGCTTCGATTATTCTTTAAGCTTTCATAAAACATTTCAATAAGCTTTAAGTCATCACATTTAATCTCTATCAAATTTACCGCAAGGATTTATTTAATCTATGAAACCAATAAATAGGTAGGAGGTTACAATAATCATCAATCGCCATTAGGGGTTAATATGTGAGTGTTTGTTATACGATATTGAATTTATTATGTTATTTATTATTGAAGCAGAATTAATGAATACAAACAATGAATAAATAAAGCTATTGAAAAAATGAGAACGAGAGGGAAATAGCAAAACCGCCACCTACCATTTTTTCCAAATTGAACTATCAACACTCGAAAATCACTTTATGAACTGAACTCTCGCGAATTTTTTTAACAAAATATATAAATAAATAAAAGTACAAAATAATTTGCAGTATCTGCGTGTGCATGCGGCAGGCAAAAGAAAAAGCTATTTTTTATGATTTTTTTTGTCCCAAAAAAAGTTTATTTTCATTTTTTTTTCATCTGAAACTTTTTCATATAAATTTTCTATATTTTAGCCATGTTGTAATATTTATAATAATTTTCTTTATTTTATTTTTTGCGCTTTGATTACGATCCCTATCTAAAAATATATTTATAATCAATGTATATGTGTGTGTGTGTTAATTCCTAAATGTACAAATGTTTTTTACCTTAAATTTATATACAAAAAATTTTCTATTTGGCGCATTTTTACGAGCTATATTTTTTGACAGTGGAGATTGCAGAAATATTTCTTAAGTTATTTATTTTTTTCGTCATCTACATCAAAATGAACATCATGAATTTTCTTTCAGCTTGTCATCTTACCACAATCTCCTCTGCCATTTTCTCTTCTTTTGGTGAGAATTTTTTTGAGCTTTTAAAATAAATTTTCCTTTTTCACATAATTTTATCGACCTTAAAACATATTTTTAAAGACTAAACTTCGAGTGTGTATTTTTCTGTTGTGGTTGTGTGAATGCCTTTTTAAAAAAATTATCTTTCACATAAATTAAGACGATTTTTATTTATTTATATATTTTTTTCTGTTGAGATTATAAATTAATTAAATAATTTTATTGTGTTAAGTTTTTCTCTTTCATGAGTGTGTTCTATATATTTTGTTATGAATGAATGTGTGTTCAATATGGAAACATTAAACTTTTTCAAAGTGCTATAAAAAAACTTTAACATAACTAAAAAGTTTAAAGCTTCTCTATTTCGCTTTACACTCACACACACATATATGGAGGAGTGAGCTTTAAAAGTGTAAATAAACACAATTACAGCACTTAATTACCAGATGCTTTCGATGCAAATGTTAGCTCCACACTCCACATATATGTATGGTTGTAAATTTTATTATGAACGTTGTAGTTGAGATAATGATAATGTTAAAATATGGTGAGAGAGGATGAAGGAGGAAAATTAGCACCAACAAAAAATGTAAATATGTTTGCGTATATGGAGAGGAAAATGAGCGAAATAAAAAAAAGAGAGGAAGATTAATTAATTTCCATATATTATATAGAAAGAGCTGAAGAGTTATGAATATTAATTTAACAATTAAGCAGAATGTAACAATTTCACTGTACTAATTATTCATTAAATGTAGGTTACAGCTTGAGACGCATGTTCATGTGTATGATGTGTTTCTTATAAAGTCAAAAATTAAGTAACTCTAAATTAATTAAGTTTGTTGGATACATTTGTTTAAATTATCACATTAAATAGGTGAAATTTGAGAGTTTTCACTCGAAAGTTTTATTTTTGATTAAAATACTTTCGAGTGTCCAATTCTCAAATTAAAAATTAATTCAATTAAAAGTTTGATATATAGTTGCTAAAAAGCTAAGTAGGAAGTTTTTCAATTAAACGGATACGTTTTGATTATTATTGCAGAATTTTTTTGATATATAAATTAAATTAATGTTGACGCTGAATATTTTTCATTAAAATAAAATGCGGAGAAAAATTGCGACTTAAAAGCTTCTCGGAATCATTTTGGCTTTAAATTTTCCTCATTTTCGTGTTTGGAAATGTCCGAAAATTTAAAATTTCTCTCGCTCGCATAATTAATTGAGAGATCAAAGCTCGATGACGATACAATACATCAATTAGCGCGATAGACACAATTCACGTCTATTGTCAACATTATGGTGATATGTGGAAATTAATTTCACGTTGAAATGATCAATTTATGCAAATGGTGGAAGGAATTTTAACATATGTACGAAATTAATTTTATGATTACGAATGTCACAATTGCACGCGCAAAAAATTTAAAATTTATGAGCTGCTGATATGAAAAAAAAATTAATTAAATTTCCACTCTTTAAATTTTATTCAATTAAACATCGATTTGCTAATCACGTTATTTTCGAGCTATCAAGACGAACTAGTTAAAAATGTGTGTGTGAAGAAAATTAAGAAGAGCGTTGCGATGAAATTAAATTCAGGAGAAGAAAATTTTGTGATTATTTAATTAAAATCGCATCAAGATACTTAATGAAGTGAATTGAGATTAATGACGACGAAGTTTATAATTTTTCAACGCTTCCTTTAGTTTGTGCTGATTTTGCAAGACTTTTATCAAGTGATCGAATTATAAAATTTTCCACTCGAGAAAGTTTACTCGGAAAATTTAGTGTGAAGTTTTGAATCTAATTAAATATTTTACAGTTTTGAAATTTTTAATTTTTACTTTGTGTCAATCAAAAATTACCTCATGTGAATTTTTATTTCACGTTTTGTAATTTTCTCAAGTGGAAAACATTTTCTTTTTGCAAAAAATTTTTGACTTTCAAAATTTGAGCTAAAAATTTTGGGTTATTCAACAACAATCGCGATAGTAACAAGATTTTGCGGGTGAATATTTTTTTCGAAAAATTTTAATTGCACTTTTTGTGTGTTAGAAATTTTTTTTGACTATAGAGTATGAAAATGTGCAGATGACATGTGTGAAGTTGATTGAGTTTGTGCTGGATTTTTTTAAAAAAAGCTCTCTATTAAAATGTCATTATTGTTGCTGAATGTGCGAGAGGATGATGATCGACGGAAAATGTAGCTAATCCGCTTTCGCAATTTAATCACAAAAGCGGGATAAAAATATTTGCACATTTTGTACACGCATGAAATGCTCATTAAAATATTTAATGCATGTCCCAACATGAGAGAATCATTGAGGCGTAAGAGCCACAAAACTAACCAATAAATCGAATTTAATTCAAAATACTATCAGTTTTTTCACTGCAACACAATTTGAACCCCCGCAAAAACGAATCCACAATGCATTGAACTTTTTACCCCTTCGCACGAGTAAAGCAAAAACAAAACTTTAATCGCACATTTCAAATCATTGCCAAATAATTTTGCGCCAAAGAGAGCAGCGCTAAGTGCAATAAATCAGACAAAGCTTTAACTGTGAAAAACCCATTTTAAAAAGTTCAACTTTAATTTTTTTATATCATTCTCAGTCGTGTCGTTTATTGAGCAGTCAGAAGAGAGCATTTAAAAGCTCATTTCGATATGAAATAAAAAAACTTTCCAAGCTGTTGGCACATTGCCGCGGTAGGATCCCAGAAAGCAGTTAAGATATTAAAAAATTTATGAGAAAAGCTTTCACAAAACTTTTTTTGCTCCTTAAATTCCTGACTGGGTAACAAGAAAGTCTTTCGGCATTAACACTGTCACATGTGTCAAAAGCCACACTTTTCTAGATATACTTTCAACGAAATGAAGCTCAAAATTGTGACTGCATGTTATTTTAGCTCGCAAAAAATATTTGGCGAAAAAAAACGTTTCTTCTTCTCACAATAGAAATTATGTGAGTGAATTAATGACGTTCATAAATCTCAGCGCGGAACGTCGCAGCATAATTTGGAGAGTGAAAATTTTCTTTAATGTCGTCATAAAACAAATCTAGTAAATGCCTCTCTTGGTGACATTTTTCTCTGTCTTTACTTTTCTCCTTAAACACAACTTTTTCTTTACTTCATACGCAAAATTTATTTTTTTTGCGTCATTGTTCTTATAAAAATTATCTCGACATGCTTCGTAAATTAATTAAAATGATAATAAATAAGCACAAACCTAAACAAAAGCTTTTATTGTTATCGGTAAAATGTAAGCATGCAGAACTGGTTAAGTCATCGTCGACTGTTCGTTGAACATCCGTGTGAGATCCCATTTCAGCAACCTGTCAGATGGAGAAAGATAAAGAGATTTAGAATCGAAATTGTGGATGCGTGAGATGAGTTGAAACAATTGCGGGCATGTACGAAAATTACAAAATGACTTGAGGGAACTTTTTTGAGCTTCGAAAGCTCTTGTGAAAACTTTTATGAGTAATCAATATTAAATTCCATATAGAATATTTTTGATGATCTCAAATGCCCAATAAATCCATCACATGCTCATGTAACAACTCTCGCATGTCGATGTGACTTGATAAGGATCTGCAATAATAATAAAAGAATCACTCACATCTTGCGTTATAAAGCCCCATTGTGAATTTTCCAACGAGTTGTGAATCAACTCATTGACAGTCTTCTTGTTGTTGCCCAAATATCGAGGCGGATCGTTTTTCTGAGGTGGCTCATTCGTGCCATAAAATATTAGATTCCATTGTGTTATCTGACCTGAAAGTGACATGACGAGGGAGAGAGAAAAAAAGAGAAAAATAATCGTTATCGTTAGTGCATACGAGGATAGATAAATAAAATAATTCTTGCTGTATTTAATGGCTTAATTCAACTAGCACCATGGAGATAGTTAGTGAGTGACACAAACATATAAGGCGAAGAATTAATTTAAGCTATAAATCACATGCAAAAGCAATTAAAAAAAGAGAAAAATAAATGAACACAATTAAAATCCGCCGCAGATCCTCATAAATTCTCAACTATGTCCTCTGTCATCGATTTTTTTCAACCCTTCCTCACACTCGCAATCATCAATTATATTTTTGCTGAGCTTTGAACACAAATTCACATCACTAATTGAATGTCGAACATAAAAGAGATTGTGTTGGAATGCTGACGGAGGGAAGCTAAGAAAAATGTCTGAGATAATAAAATGTATATGATAAGGATGATAAAAAGGCGAAATAACGGCATGGGATGGCAACCATTTATTTACTCGGAAACAACGAGAGAGAAAAATTTAGCTCCATACATCATCTTAGGCTAGACTTCAATCATAATTTTTATGACTTTCGTTCCCAGTGAGCAAAAAAAAATTACAATTTTACGTAATTAAACTTTTTAAAATATTTAATTTTAATGCCGTTATAATTTAAACCTACGAGACCAATTTATTTCACTTGATGGGGTGTCTCGACTGTTAAGAAAAGTTTCTAGAAGACGATAAAATCAAATAAGGATAGTTTCGCTGAATGAGACTTGAATTGTACCCAAAAGAGATTCACTTTAGAGACCGAAAATACACAAAATCTGCTTTTAATCTTCTTCATATATGTTCTTTGGCTTAAAGGCAAAACCCAAAAAGGACCACATTCAGTTGAAACTTTCCACAATGATCACAAAGATTGTTAGCTTTTTTTCATCTCAAACACAAAAAAAGGGAAAAATTTGATTTAGGGCACAACTCGAAATATTTGAATGATAAATTCTTGAATAATGTTGCGCGCACAAGCTTTTGAAATATTTGGCTGATAATAAAAAAGAGACATTCATTTTTCTGATGATGCTGCAAATCGATATGTGAGATGGCACTTTATCGAGAGAGAAATCTCGATGATGAATTAGATTGAAAAATTGTCGGATGAACGATAAATAGAAAATTGGTTTGGAGCTTGAGAAAATCAAATTAATTTTTAAAGAATCATTGTGGAATTTAAAAAATTAAATGATTTTTGACATTTTAGCTTTTAAAAAAAATTTTAAGGTTAAGTTTGAAATCTTTTAAATTTTTTAAAGCTTTCAAAAACTTAATAAAAACTTTAAAAATTTAATATTTTAAACAGCTCGTTTTGCACTAAACTTTATTAAAAAAGGCTCATATCGATAATTCAGCACTTAAATAATTTTTATAAATTCCATTTGACTTTTCATACGAAAAATTCTTGATCAAAGCTTAAGAAGGTACTTTTTTTTGTTGATTTGATTTTCTCGGAACTTATTCGAGTTCTTCTCACAAAAGAAGAACAAAAACTTTCTAAAATGCTCCGCACAAAATTCAGTTGAAAAAATTCTTTCATTGCAGCAAACTCAAATCAAAGAGCAGGATGTATGGCGTACACGATAAGAGGATATAATTAAACGAAAAAAAGAACATAAAAGGAAAAAAAAATCTCTTTTCAAATCCTATTGATTGATAGCAACAGAAAAAATAAGTGAAGATGGAGAAAAAAGTGACTTGAACAAATTGTACCCTTTCCACTTCTGTCGTTGTTTTCCTTCTGTCGCGATTCCGATCGATCATTCGGCGTATTCTTCTTCTGCGGCATTGTCGAGTCAAATGACGATACAAAACTGCTGAACGATTTGGAATTTTCACGTGACGGCTTGCCATTGCTCACAGTAAAATAAACCGGATTAACGTTCTCTCGATGCGGTTCGAGTTCGGGAAAAATTTCCTCAATTTTCTCGTAGCGCTCAAACATTTTCAAGATTGACGGATTTACAGTCGATTGCAGTGACGATAGAGAGTTCTCTTTCACTTGCTTTGGCGCTTTGCCCGAAGACTTTTCATAAATGTTGGAATATTTCTGATCGAATTTCGCAGATGATTGGAGATTGTTATTGCTCTTCGTGTTTGGTAACTTTACAGTCGGTCGTGGACGTGCGAACGATGTCGTTGTTGATGTTAAAGCCGATTTAGTTTGATTAAATCTGCCAGCTTTACTTTTCGCAAGCTGTGTATTATTCAGCATGACAGTCGTGTATGGTCGAGCTGTTGTCGTCGATGATGCTACTCGCTGGTTATTTTTGCCATTTTTATTTTTCTGTTTACCACTCTTACGTGGAGAGTTCGAAGTCAATGTGCTCTGGGTGGAAGCGATTGTGACTTTTTGCAATTGCTGCTGCTTATTTTTATAATTCTGTGATTTGATTCGATAAATTGTGTTGTTATTATAAGAAGGCGACGGCGGTAATGAGAATGATTCATCTTCGCCACGCTGCGGAGGATCGGCAGTACCGTAGAGTATGAGACACCATGAGCGAAAGAGAGCAAATTCTATTGATCGCATTTAATGTTAGCATGAAATTTGGACGGGATAAGTAATTAGTAATCCATCACCAGTCGACAACAAAAAGATGAAGTGAAATGAGAGGGGAAAGCACTTACCCATATATCGACCCCTGTTATGTATTTCCAATTCCCAATTGCCATGTGGAGCTTCGCCCCATTGATGAACGGTCATGAAAGGCCAATCATTGAAGCCGGATCGAGAAACATCGTGAATTCTGCACAGAAAAGAAGAAACGTTTAGTTCTCAATGCAATGCGGTCGATGATAAATGATTATTTTCTCACCTTTCGGTTAACAGGCACGTACGAGTGCCAGATGGCGATGTCAAATATATTACGATATCACCACGCCGTTGTGTCGTTAATGTGATTCTCGCTTGAACATGCTCCAAATAATTAACACCTTTACAATGGTCCACATTCAATTGAAATGTTACATTGCGTTTTGGCGGAATTGGCCTAGCGTAAAAAAAGAGTAATTAAAAATCTTATAAAATTTATCATCATCACTTCAACACATGTGCGGACGTTACGAATGCAAGAAATTTTCTAATTTATTTTTGGCTGCTTACTTGTCCAGATGTGGACTGTGAATTTCACAGCGTTGCTGCTCGGGCACCGTCTCCCAAACACGCGCCAAACGAACCATAGCAGCTGCATCCATCAATCCATAGCCAAACGAGTGCGAAACTTTTCGTGCCACTCCATTTATTGTCCATTCGTTGGCGTTTTTGCCTAAATTTCCCGGATTTGCCGTACGAACAACTGTGAATGAGTGTGCAATGTAATAAATTAAATCGTGTGAGAGGTAATTTAGGACAAAAGTTCATTTATCAAAGCACACAAAAAAATATTTCGTACCAATATGCTGCATATCTCGCCACGTCAAATTGGGATTAGCTTCTAAAGTTAAAGCAACAATTCCTGCAGCCAGTGGTGCCGACGCTGAGGTTCCCGTGTGCGATGACGTGCACATGTGATGTAAGTCAGTTGTCACCACTTGTTTTTCATTCTGTTGACCACTGCTGTACGTTGTGGCGAGTGTGGAACTGCATTTTTCAGAATACCACGGAATATCACCGTACTCAGTGGCACTTGATATTGACAGTGTCCAAATTGAGTTTGTATATCCATCACAATTGCAATTGTCTTGCTCTCGACCGCCATTACCCGATGCCCACACAAAAATGCTTCCCTTTCCGCTACGACCCTTTGTTACGCCATCGAGAAAGGCTTTTGTTGCCATATCACCCGGACCATCGACAGTTTTTCCATCGTCATCGGGTCCCCATGATGCACTATAGATGTCAATATGCTGTGGATTGAGCCCTAATGATTGCGCTTCCACAGCATCAGTTACGTCACCGTCAAGCATACGAACACCGCCTACTCTCGCATTAAACGCAATGCCGACCGAACAAAGTGAATTATTTGCCGTTGCCGCAACTTCCCCGGCACATCTAAGTTGATATTGCAAGGTAATTTTATAATCAGATGAGGGAATTTGAAGTAACTTTACCTCGTCCCATGACGATTCGAGTCAGTCATATCGTAATGTGGCATTGGATCAGCATCGTGACCATTCACGTCCCAACTCGCACCGGGATCCTGTAAAACATTGATTAAATTATAATGATGACAGTTGTGAGTTTTAACTGAATAGAAATGCTAATTTCTTATCGGCATTGCGTGATTGCCTCAAAATTGATGATTTTTGTTGTAACGTATTTTTAAAATTTAAATTAAACTTAAAATTTTTTAAATTCTTAAAATCCGATAAACTTTCGTGGAATACTTTATAAAAAAATCCCCGGACTTTACGAATTCTCCCCAAGGACAACCTCAATACAATTTATAAGCACTGCTCGAGAGCAGATTTTCAACGACTCTGAATTTTATTATGGAAATTAGATGCGGATCCACTTTTTTTCTTTCCCTTTCTTCTCGTGAAAAATAGATTTCCTTATGCATATTGTTAAATATACGAAAAGAAAAAGTTTTTTTAAGAGCGAGAAAAATTTTTCATCGCTTTCGAGGCGATAGCATGTATACACAAAAAAAAGTTGATAAAATTTCTTTGTGAACATCATCAAAAAAGCCCGAGTGAAGAGGATGAACCCGAGGAAGCTAATCAACAGAGAGAAAAGTTATGATTTTTTTTTCAAAAAACTTCCTGATAGAATTTATCTCAACGAGGTTTCCGTATGTGTGCCGATGATAAACTTTGTCTTCATACTCACATAATTGCGCTCTAGATCGGGATGATCTGTCTCCAAGCCATCATCTAATATTGTCACTACAATGTCTTTGCCAGTGATTCCCTCTCGCCATGCTGGTATCACATTCATGTCTAAGCCTTCGCCACGCTGTGAAAAGTGGATGAAAATTTTTTTAGGCAAATAGTTGAGAGTTTGGGATTTGTACGGAAATTAAGTGAATAAAAATTTATTCTTGGAACATTTCATAAAATTTTAAATTGTTTCACTTAGCTCATCTTAAATTGTCATTTTCTAGCATAATGTGGAGCATTTTCAAATGAACTCATACAAAAACGTGCTCGTGCATATGATTACAAATTTATCCACATTTTATCGTTACACGTCCTCATCATCAGCATAGAAATGCGAATCAAAAGAATTTTACTCGTTGATTTCTTTCGAGCGCGTCTCCAAAAATAAAATTATGCGATTTTTGATAACAGAGTTATGGTTTGGATGCTGAAGAGAGCATTAATTAGAGTTTAATTTAATTTTGATAACAATTTATTTTGTGCACGTGAGTCTCTGTGTACATGTGAATGAAACAATGTGTGACACAATGTAGGAAGTTCAAACGAGCACGTTCGCTCTCATGTTCTTCCGGAAATTCCATACACACAATAAACGAACACGACATTACTCATGGTCACTGCAAGTGCTAAGTGCTTTACAACCCCGAGAAAATAATTGAAAATGAAAACTCATCAATGCTGGAGGATTAAATTGATTTTATTTTACTGTGTGCCACACTTTGAAATTGATGAACGTTTATTGAATTTTCATGAAGCTTAATTTTCTGTCGTGAGGCATTAAAAATTGACAGTTGCAAATTTGCCTTGCTCTCGAAAAATTTATTTTTAATTTAATTCCGCTTGAAATTATTATTCGATTAAGCGTGAAAATACCATTAATGTCCATGAACGAGTAGGTGGATGTAATTTAAGTTTGAAGCAAAAATATTGGGATTCGAATCCAGGATAAGTTCAATAAAATTTTTATTACTCAAATAATCCACCATGAAATTAATCGAGATCAAATGTCGCCTAAGGTATCAATTACAATACTCACGTTTAAGTACCACATATTCGACCATTTCGGGTCGTTGAGTAGCTTTGAAATTGATCTAACGGGCTTGAGTCGTGTAAAGTCTCGCTTTTGTCGCGACTTGGCACGCTGTTGTTGCGACCACGCCACTCTATTGTCCTCGTCGAGACGTCTTTGGTGATGATTTGATGGCGATATTGATCTCTTCGCCATTGATCGATGTTCCAAGTGATAATGATCGTCAATTATCTGAAAAATGAAGCAATCATGCGTCAGTGGTATGTGATTAAAAAGTAATTTCGGAGGGAAAGTTAATCATCATTACAATTGAGTGACTGTAAGCGAGAGAGTGAATGAAGTTCCATTTTAATGCATCAATAAATGCATTCTACAATGTGCATTGTGTGACTACGCTCGAAATTGAAATTTATGACAGCGGAGCGTTTGGGAAAAAAGCGAGCGAGAGACATTTAATAACGAAAAATGTGCTCGCAAATTTTATGGCTGTTTGCATAAACTTTCTTTCATACAAAATTTTTTCATTTCACAAAAAAAAAATATTTTTTTGTTGATATTAAAACATTTACTGGTTGCGAAAAAAAGCAGCAGTAGCGAGTTTTTAATAACAACTGCGATGTTTTATTTAACATTATCTTTTTTTTATAGCTTCAACATATCATGTATGTTTATAGAAAAAGAGAGCAATATGAACCTCGATTGTTTTGTCTGAATTTCTTCCGAGTGGATTTTTTAAATCAACTCGAAGTTTATTAAAATTCCTGCATGAAATTTATGACGACTCAATAGAGAATGAAAATTATAAAATTTAACGGGCATAATATTTTTAAAATACATAAGAAAATTTTTTTTTAAAAATCATCAAGCAACATGGAAAAATAATTAGTGCAATTTGCAAACAAAAGCACCAAACTCTTCTCATAAAACTTCCGTAAACTACGTGCTTTTCCATAATTTCTATCGTTTTACTCTAAGCATCGTCGTCAGCACACAATGTATAGTCCTTGAGTACAAAAGCGCCATCCTCTCTCTTTTTTTATTCAAATAGTCTCTACGAAGACGATGATGATAATAATGAAGAAAGCTTCTTTACTTCCTTCTGCTTTCTTTCACGTGTACATTCGCCATGCCACTCCGCTCTAATTTGCAATAGAGAACAAAAGTGAAATAAAAATTTTCCGCTCCTCTGGAAAGATGAGCATCGTGTGCATCATGAAACATGCATAATCGGGAAAATTATAAGCTTGCATAACTGCTGATATCAGCGGAAAATTTCTTTTTCACTATTTGTAAGCTTTTTGACTCAGTACTCGATCGAAATTGAAGCGCTGAAAACAGGGTACAGCAATGTAAAATTAATTTGTAGTTTAGTGAAACATCTTTAGAAAAAATAATAATGCAAATGTCAAGTCGCTTCTCTATTTTATTTTGCAACAAAAGCAATTCAACTGTCAGGCCTTGACACCGCCACAAAAATTACCAGGAAAGGGAAGAATTCATACGATGAGAAAATTAAGTCAAGGCAGGAATAATAATACCATCAACCGATGGGCGCCTCGTGAACATTCCGATGGAAATTTATGAGTCGTGAGGAGATTTCGAGCAGAGCGCGCGAGCTCATGTAACAATTCTCTTCAAATGGCACATTGAAGCCTTTTAAAATGTTGACTCTCAAGCAATTGCACCCAATGGCATTTCGCACCCATAAATTTTATTTATTGAAATATTTTTTCTTCTTCTTTCATTTTCTAGTGCACACACCTCTCTTTTGTGTGCTATGACTGAATGCATAAAACATGAAAAAAAAATTTCAATATTATATTTTTTTATTGCGCTCTCTTTCATCATTTTTGCATAAGAGCGAAATGCTTTTCTTAACGTCTTATGCATAATTCACCGCAAATCGGGTAATATCTGAGGAAATGTTTAATTTTTTTTGCACCGCAATGCATTGTGAGGTAAAAAGCACAGTTATAGCTGTAAAATTTTAAATATTTAAAATTTAAAATCAACTATAAAAAGAAGAGATTTCACTGTATTTAAATATTTTGTGTTATCTCATGCTTGTCCATTCTCTTTTATGCTCTCGAAAAAAAATCTAATTTATTATTAATTCACGACATGATGAAAATCAATCTGTTGCTATGAGTTTTTATTTATAAGTACGGAAGCTATCAATAATGATTGGAGGCAAGATGATGGCAGTGGGAGGTGCACCGCATCACATCTAGAAAATTTCCTTTTTCACTCCCGCTATAAATAAACTTTACAGCAACATCAGCATGAACTAGTTTAAATTTTTCCTCTCTTTTTTGCTCTGTTCACAGTTCATGTTAACCAAATACAAAATACACGCCTAACAGTACTTAGGTGCTGCTAGATAAAAAAATAGAGAAACACGATGATGGTGTAAATTGATCAAAATTTATTTCACAGAAATGTTTTAAAATCAGACCTCACATGCACGCTCTAATCAATTTATCAAAGTCACTTGAGGTGCTAAAAATTTCAAACGGAGCATTGACTTAGATTTTTCTTAAGCTGTGATTCATGTTCATAGTTTGTTGAAGAATTTAGAATGATTTTAATTAAATTTCGAAGAGAAAATTTTACTTGACACAAACTCAATTAGTTTCAATAAGTGTTCAGTAATTGAAGTTAGTACGCTTGACAGGCGATCTGAAAAATTATCTAATTATTAAGTCAAGTGAGAATTGACAAGCGAGAAACCGTGAAATTCCAACGAATAAAACTTTCGAGACTATTGAAGTGTTTTTGACGGAATTGCTTTTGGTTGGATGGTGTTGGAATTTTAATTTTAAGTGATTTAATTAATTTTTTTCAACGTATTTTTTAAGATTGAATTCAAATATTAAAATTACGTTAAGAATCTTTGAATTTTGCTCAGAATTTTGATTTGATTTTGATTTTGATTTTATTTCGCGTACAACGTAAAATGGCGCACGTAACCTCAGAAACAGTTTGAAATAAATGATTACAGTTACAGAAGGAACAAATTTAAATTAAAGTTTAACAGGATAACAATTCAAAAAAAAAGAAAAAACAGTTTTGACAAGAATTACTAATTTTTGTGTAAGGTCAACAGAATTAACAATTTCAGTGAACAATTTAAAAGAAATAACAGAATATTTTTCATTATGAATTACAGTTTAGATAAGAAGTAATGACTTTGGTTTTAATTAAGTCAATACTGTGAGAATCGATTAGAAAGCTAATGTCATTGCAATAAGCGTTAAAGTTTCTCATCAACCTATCAAAAACAGTGACAGTGCTAACAGGAGAGAAAACCTTTCTGAGTCTAGTTCCACGAGAGGGGACATGGAACCGAAATAAATGTAAAAAACTAGAACCGTCAATTTTTCCAGTAAACACCTTGGTTGTAAAGCAAACGTCACTAACGACTCTTCTCAGTTTTAGGGTATGAATGTTTAATTTATTCTCGTATAGAGAATAATTTATGGGTCTACTAATATCGTTGAAGTATTTCCACGCAACAAAGCGGAGGAATCTATGTTGAACCGCTTCAAGTTTGTATGACTGCTGTTGGTGGTTTTCTGAGTGCCATATGTGACTTGCATATTCAAGACCAGAGCGGACCAACGCAGAGTATAGTGTTTTTACGGTGTTAGGATTCTTGAAGTCAGAAGAGTTCCTAATGATAAAACCCAACATCCGCCTTGATTTTTTGCAAATGGTATCGACATGACTATTAAAGTTACACTTCGAATCAAAGGAGACACCCAAGTCTTTGATGACATCTCGTCTGGCTAACACGTGATCTTCGATTTTGTAGTCAAAGCAAATAAAACGGGAGGTACGACGAGTGAAAGATGCAACGTAACATTTCGATGCATTAAGCTTGAGACCGTGAGAATCACAAAACTTAGAGAGATTATCTAAAAGAATGACGAATCAACACCCCTGCTTGATTCTAATCGAGATCACCTTAATTAATTTTGTCTTTCTCTCATCGAACTAATTATTCGAAGACGTTTTAAGTCAATCAGCACAAAATCATGACATTTCCATTTTAATTCCGAACGTGATCAACAAATCTTCTCGTGAATAGCTAAAAAATTCTATTTTGTGCGCTTTCAATATCACGTTTACAAAAGCGTAAATTGAAAAGTCCCAGAAAATTCTTTTGAATCGTGTCAAAATAATGATTACGTGGTGTGCACGAGGCAACATGGAAAGTCAAATGGATTTCAGCGGATGTGTATGGAAAAACTTTTTTCGCTTCATATCGAAAATTTCTGTTGAAGAAGTTTGCGATTCGGGTGTTTTTGCCGCTTGTCACCACTGAATGTACCGGTTGAAATTTGAGGTTTTTACCATAGTGAAACTACACGAAAATTAAACTGATGCTCAAAGCATTTCTAAAACTTTTTTAACCGTTGAATTGTAAAACATTTTCTAGTTTGACTTTTTGACATTAACTTTTTTACCACCACAGAGCGAAAATTTACATCTCAAAAAGAGAAGCGCTAAATGAAATATCAGTCGCGCGAGGAAAGAAGGTAAAAAAGTTAATTACATTTTCGTCAATGATAAAATGAAAGAATTTCACTCCAAACCCGGCGGGCGTCCGAGCATCAACAATGTCAACGACGAGAAAAGTAATGAGATGAAATTAAATTATTTCTATTTTTTTTTCAGAGACAATAAAATGTGGAATATCATTTTTCACATTAAAAAGGTCTTGCCTGCTCACGCGATGCTTATTTGGATGTCCCGAGGGGTAAAACATCTTTTTCAATTGAGTAACTCGATACGATTGGGATTAAAAATAAAATAATTAAAGGCCTTTTGGCTTTTTTGTAAAAAAATTTGTAAACTTTGTTTTTCAACAATTTTTTGACGTTTCTTTTCAATGGTTCCATCGATTAATTTTTGTTATGCAAAAAATGTTTTCATAGCATTAAAAAATTGTTTACAAAAATTCTCTGGCTGCTATGATGATACTCTAAGGTGTATGTAACCGTCCGAAAATCTCCGAAGTACTGAAAATTTTGATGAATGTCGTGAAATTCATCTCCATCTCACTCTCATGTTCCCTCGCCAGTGAAGATAATATTGCTGACTACGACAATGGAGAATGTAACAAAATTCAGTAATGAAGATGGACGGAAAGTATGATGCTTCTCTTTTTCGGTCTACGAAAGCAAATTTTTCTTGGTTATTTGATGATGAAGCCAATGAAATAAAAAAAGAGAAAAAGTCCGGCAAGTGTTGTCATGACGCTTCAAATCTCAAATCTATTCAACTTGCTTTTAAAGTAACGAATGAGGGTCAAGTGTGGTAAACATTCAATCGTTGAACATCCCATGAAGCAGTTTGATGGAATTGAAAAAGGGATGGACACAAAAAATTTTGACATTAAAATTAAATCTCTTTAAAGTAATTTGAAATTTTTCTCTTCTTTACACACTCGGTAGAAACTTTTAAAAAGAATGTGTATAAATTTGAATTTTAAAAGCTCAACAGAAAAAAATGCTTGAAGCTCCACAACTCACAATAAATTGGTTTAATTAATAGTTTTTCTCGCTGGCAAAAAGTGAACAAATTGTTTGGTTAGAGCGACAAAGTGTAAAAGACAGAAACGACGACTATATTAATTTGCCTTTCAGAAACTTTTCCATATCGCTTAGGAGCTTTTTTTCACATCTCCTTCATAAAAATTGTCGAGATTGCGGTTAGCGTATGACAAAGTTTTATTTCAAAACTTTTTTCACCTCTCTCGTGTGTGAGAATGACAGTTTATGCATGTCAGGCATCTACGCCGAATGAGAACCTTTCTGTTAATTAATAACCCAATGCTGAAAGGATTTTAATTAAATATTAAACTCGATATCCTTTTTTGCTCTCTTCTAATTAAGATACACACATAGAATTGTATCGATGGCTGAGTGGAATTAATTATAAAACTTTTTATCCTTTTCATGAAAACTTTCCGCACAAATCTCCGTGCGAGAATGAATAAGTCAATTTAAATATGGCTCAAGAGATTTCAAATGATATTTCTCGTCTGAACTTCAATGATGGAGATTTCAAATGCTTTAAGTTCATTAAATCGATTTCGCACTAAATAAATATAGGAAAATTATATTGAGAAAAGTGTAAGAAATAAAAATTCCTGAAATCGAATCACGTAATTTTCTCTTCTTGACACTTTTCTTCGCCGAAAGTATAAAAGGAGAAACTCGAGAAGAGTTGAAAAAGAATTTCAATAAATTTTTATTTCTTCCTTCATAATTGTTATTATGGTGTATTCTCTCTCTTTTATGAGGTTATCTCAGTGAGTACAGGAAGAAGAAATTTAAAACTTATTTAGGGAGTTTTCACTTGATTGTGAGAGAAATTTTTTTATTGAACTTTGAGCTAATTGATAATGTTTCTTTGAAGTGATTACTTTTAATTTTAGTGTGACTTGAATTGAGATTAAAGTTTAGTTTATAACAAAACAAAACAATTACGACATGAGTTTCAACATTTTAAAATTCAGAAAAATAAATTCACTAAGTTTGTAACTTCATGAAATTAAGATAAAACTTTTAACATTTTCCCATCAAATTTCTCAATTACCAAAAATTTATCTTTATAACTTTTTAAAATAAATTTTCTCAACGAGAAACTTGCAACTTTTCACATCGGGAAAAACAAAAAGTCAGCAGATTTTCTTGTGGCAATTTTCAACTGCTAGAGTTGAGTTAATCTTAATAGAGAACACTTCAATAATCGTATTTTGGGTTAAAGTTTTAAACTGTAAACTGTTACTGGAAAGTGCATAAAGTCAACATAGCTGAAAGATAATACCCTGGATGAGAGGAAGCCACAGCAATGTTATATGCTTCAGAAAGTTGTCGACAATTAACCACAAGAAGTTTTCATTGTTATATGATCATGTTTCTAGCGGTATTGTGGATGAAAATGCGTGCATACATGCAGAGTAAACGTTCCCATAGCGTTCATCATCTTCCTATGAAAGATGTCAGGTTTTAATAACGCTTTTGTGCTGTCAAAAAGCCAGACGATATGTGTGAAAATTCAAGTGCTTCTGCGGGTACTTCCTCGATGCCTGAATTCATGTCAATTATCTCACATTACACTTTCGTGTAGTAATAAAAAAAAGAGAGCAAAAAATATGGTTTGAAGTTGTTAAAAGAGCATTTTGTAAAAGTTTAAATTGCACTTGAATTACTCAACTATTCAAATTCAGAGCTCGACGTGTTGGAAGTCACGAGAAAAAGTTACTTTTTGAAAAGTTGAAATAAATTTTTCTTTATTTGCACGAGAAGCCTCGCGCGAAAACTCAACCACAGTTCTAACAAATTGCGCAAAAGTTTTATCTAACTGCCATCGTTTTGCGGGTGAATTGTGCTGTCAACAAAGAATGAACAAATTTTATGTCAGTTACAAACAAGACGGGAAAATTGACATAAGATAAGAAAACAATTGACATTAATTGAAAATGAAAAACTTTTTCAAAAAAATTAGAATTTGGACTCAAAAGACATTTAACGGAGCTATATGCACAAGAAACATAAAAAAATCAAATTTAAATTTCCATTAAAATCCAAAAGGTCTGAAAAGTTTGCTTAAATTTTCCCATGACATCCTGCTCCTCGCTTTTTGCATGTAAATTTGATTTCTCACTTCAATTTAAACAAGTAAGAGGATCATAAAATTCTCGAGCATGGAAGACATTGCCGATGTAAGTACATTCCCACTAAAAGCTCAGAGCAAATCGAGTCATTAAAATGACTTTTAAAGGCTCTTACGCTCTTTGATATCATCATTAAATTAAATTTCATCCGAACTCACCACAAAATTCACACACAAATCTAATGAACGAAAATTGAAGTGAGTCTGACACAATTCAACAAGTTTTAATTTTTATTTGTATTCATTCGGATTGTTGGAAAAGGTCAATTGAAAGTTCAAATCGAAACTTTTAGTTTTTCTCTCTCATGTCAATCCCTCGAAACATCTCACTCACTCGTGGTGTATTTGTTGCGAAACAATTGACAGAAAACAACATGTGAAAGTTTAATTTTATTTGATTTAACATCGAATGGAAAAGTTTTTTTCATCCCTGTCACAGATGAGGATCAACACACACACACACATCAAGAGAGCTTTCACTTAGTGATGGAAGGCATATGTGTACAATGTTCGAGAATTAAATTTGAATATGTTTGACACACTGAAGAGAAGTTTATGCAAATTTTCGGCCAAAGCTTTATCCCAATTTTTCTCTCGATTTATTCTCATGAATTATTATGTTTGACAGTCACACGTCATTCACCTTCTGTGTTTATTTGTTGATGATGATGTCAAAATGTCAAAATGACAAGAAATAAATTGTTTTGAGTAGTCTCAAGGTTACGGAAAACAAACAAACAAACTTTTAAAGAAAATTATTTGATGACTCACTTTTCCTCTAAAATTCATTCCATGCTCTTCCGCCACGTCTCGAGCAAGTCGCTCGCCGCCAGGAATGTGCACAGCCCAGGTATGTGTGTAGTGCCCTCGTGCTCCGACCGCCTCCAAAGATTCATCACAATTTACATTTGTTACAAAATTACACAGAAGATGCAGGAGAATGACAGTGATAAGACAAAGGCTTCTATTAAGACATTTTGGAGACGAAGTTTGCGTCGGTGTGGAATCAACGGTAAGATTATGTCTACTATCACACTTTAAACGAACATTACGGTGCTTATGAATATTAATTACACTAATTTGATCATCATCTTCTTTTATGTGATAAACGGATCGAAATGTATATGAGTCATTAGTATCCGCACGTGATGCGTCGCTGTCATTATCATTATCGCACCATCGAACTTCATCATTAGACATTTTTTGTTTGTCTTCGTTCGACCTTCGGATGGATTTGATCTCGATTTTGCTCCTCTTTGTTCTCCACCGCTGCCAGTTTCCAATCAATGAGTTCAGTTATTGATTAAAGTGTGATTTGCTCGCTTTTGCATAAACCTCGATGATATTGATGACTAGAATGATGTGCAAGAATGTGTGTATCGATTACGGTGCCTCGTTATCGATATCTAGGTCATACAGAGACAATTCCTTAAATGACACTCTTCATTCTTTTCAACGTTCATCTGAAATGATAACGAAAAAAATTTTAAAATTATTTTTAATTTATGAAATTTTAAAAATTAGCAAAGTCGATTTTTTTTAAATTTTAACGGACATTTCGAAATTGTCTTAAAGTAAGTCGAGTAAAAGAGGAACGCATGAGAAAAGAGATAAAATTAATTTAATTGATGTTGAAAATTGTCGATTGATTTGCGAGCGTTTATTCACTTCTTGTGATGATATTGCGAACAAAGACGAAGAATCGCTTTCAATGGCAGTTCTTATATTGAATTTATTGGACTGAATTTAAATCAATGAACGGGAGATAAATGGCACAGAAAATGTGCTAAATGGTTGATGTGTGATATGTTACTGCTTTAACGCTTTGTGCACTAAAAAGCATTAAATCATTCAGCAATTAATGAATATGGTTTTTTTGCGATTATCTCACGATCACATCTGATGGCTTTCGGCAGTATTTATCCACACTCTAATTAATATTAAATGCGACAATTTTCTATGATAATCTCTCATGGCATGTTCAAGTTAGAGTGGATCTTTTAATATATCAATTCACTCAACACATTTCTCGACTTTATTTCTTCTTCTTGCTGCCTTTTTTTGGTCGTAAAAACTTTTTAACAAAAAATCTCTTTTTATCATCCCCTCAAACTTCAATCATAAAATTTATGATTTTTGTATTAATGAATAGCTCATTTTCAGTGCTAACATGACATTGCCATTTCAAGAATGTTATATGCACACAAACACAAACACGTGTTATCGCTTTTTATTTTATCGCATTCATCGTTATCTTAACGACGAGCCATGAAAAAAGAAGAACAGTCGTACAGTTTGTTATCACTCGAATGCCATTTCGATGAGACAAAACAAAATTGATGGAAAATTGATAAAAAGCGTGTTCATCGAATTTTAATGGTGAAATTGAATTTTAAAGCGATGTTTTGAATTTTTAAAAA
Organism: Tanytarsus gracilentus; assembly: GCA_038502055.1. NCBI lineage: Eukaryota > Metazoa > Arthropoda > Insecta > Diptera > Chironomidae > Tanytarsus > Tanytarsus gracilentus. The sequence continues at coordinate 1,090,563 of JAXRKN010000043.1, read as the reverse complement.
ATTAAAAGATGTTTAATCTTTTTAATGAAATCAATTAAAAAAATATTTGATCAAAAATTGATAATTTACGACATAATTTCCCTCGTGGGCTTTTAATCAAACTTGTTTGCTTACAATATGTCAAACACGACGATAAGACATGCATGCGTCTATAAAACATCAAACATTTTCTTTATAACTTTTAATAACATCAAGAAAAAAAAGTGAAAATCCGAAATACTAAGTTGAGCTCGCGGGTGGAAAAGGAAATATTGATGTCAAGCATGTGTTCTTCATTTTTCATAATACGAGAAAAACATGTGTCAGAAATTGATGCAATTGACTAGAAGATGGTAATTTTTTCATTTAAACACGGCGCCTTCAAGGAAAATTGCGTCATTTAGTCTGTGGGAGAAGCGTCAGCGGTTGTTGAGTGCCATCGTCGGATATGAGAATTTCTTAAATCTCTTGGGAGGATAACAAAAGGTTCCTTTTCACCGTGAAATGCTCACGACACGATGATGCGGCACAAACAGCTTGTTTGCACTTATCTCAACTTTACTCGAGCTCCTGCTCGGATAAAAATGTCATTTTTCACTTTAGGCATTTTAGGATTTGAAAAGTTCGTTGACAAAAAAAAGTTTTCCGCTCGATGTTCCACATAAATGGCATATTAATCAAGTTTGAATCCAACGCGATTTATAAAGGATTAGTTGAGGACTTTTATGATGGGGAAAATGAACTTTTCATTCTATATATTGACGTTTTTATAAAAACGAGGTCTTGAAACTTACAGAAATGGGGTGAAAGTTTTATAATTAGAGAAAAGTTTGAAATTTTTCACAGGGTGGAAGTGTTCCATTGTTAGCATCGTGAAATTCTTTTTAACTGAATATTTTTAGATCTTTATAGAACACCCGCGATCATTTATAAAAATATTTTTCTTGCTGAACATTTTTGAAATTCCCTCACATACAACACTATCAAATTTCCATCTTTTTCCCCTCTCGTGGGATTTGAAAACACTCTCAAATCCACATGATGATTTATAGCACTTGCCATTAGTACTCGTCAGCATGAGAGACATTAAAAGCCGTAAATTGATAACGTTGTGCTCGCTCTCGTGGTGCGTGCGGTATGTTCCCTGATTGAGTTCTCATGAGTTCAAGGTTCATTTGAAGTGCCTTTGCCATGGATGCGATACCGAGGTTAACACTCACACACTTTTCGCATCATAACAACAAATAGCAATCACGATAAATACTTTTGCGGAAAAAATAACACGAAACAAATTATCGACACGGGTGGAAAGGCAAATTGAGTGGAAAGAAGAAAAGTTTAATTGAGAGACAAGTTGATGAGCTGATAATGATTTGACGTATAATTAGAACTGATAAGCGTGTGAAATGCAATAAATTTTGTAAACAAAATTAACTGAAAAAAGAGCACACACATTCGTAAATCCCACTCAAGACACTCATTACTCGGTGACATTGACTTATTCAGAGCTTGAGTGAAATTAAGAGGGGAAATAATTTTTGATTAATTAATTTAATTTTCAAAAAATTTCCAACCCTTTCTGCAGTCATGAATAGCACAATTCACTGTTAATAAAGAACTCTTGATAAGACGAAATTTACTTGAATAATTCATGAAGTAATTAACAAACAAATTTTTTTGAGATAAACCTCTCATGACATCTCATCCCATTTCCTCATTAAATAAGTGAGTTATTTGAGTCTTCATCAGCATATATAGATCGTATGTAGACCCTATCTGTAATGAATTTTTGATGTAAACATTTTTTTTTTCGAGAGCAGAGAAAGAAAAAAGTTAATTAATTCGTTTTTCTTTTCCTTTTCTACCATAAATACACACAATAATGCTCGACATGGCCATGCCATGAATGAAGATCTTTTTAATATTTTTTCACACTCGCACTTGTGTGGTTTTTATTTCTGAGAAAAAACTTTAAATATTTTTCTTTTTCGAGCACGTGTAATTAGAAGATTTATAGTTTGTTTGGAGAGGTGAAAGAAAATTCAACAAAGTATTAAAAGAAACCTTCAACAAGATAATTTTTGATGACTTGGAGTTTCATTTCCTCCTCCGGCTAAGCTCACAAAAATCTAAAGCAGGTCAAATAGAGTCGAGAGAAAAATGATGAATGCCACAAAAATTATTAGAGACGATTGAATTCACTTCATCTCGTCAGATAATGGCAAATAAAATCACGTAAAGAATTGAAATGAAAAATGTAAACATACGAAAAGTCGTGTCTAACAAAGTAATCACTCACGCTTCACATGGCAAGAATAATCGCATTATGAAAGAGTGAATCGTAAAAAATAATATTTTTAGATCCAAAAGTCCATTAATCTCTCTTGAGTCATGGGCTAATGGGAAGGAGTGAGATATAAAAAATCCAGGGGGCGGACGACTAGTATATAAATTTTATATACTTTATATACCTCAAAAATATAAAAATATAAATGAGAAATATAAAAATATAAATTTATTTAAAAATATAAATTGATATTTTATATACTTTATATACTTTTTGTTTGTTTCTTAACGACAAAAAAAAATTTTAAATTGCATTTCGAGCATTTGGATCTCAATTTAAGCACTAAATCTTTGTTCGAATGGCTATCAAATCCATCGCTGGATCTTAGTTCTACTGGATCTCACTTCCAGCACTAAATTTTAAAACTGCTGGATCTCACTTCCAGAGCTGGATCTTAGTTCCAATGGATCTCAATTTAAGCACTGAATCTAGTTCGAATGCCTATCAAATCCATAGCTTGATTTTACTTCTACTGGATCTCACTTCCAGACTTCCTACACTAAATCTTAAAGCTACTAGATCTCACTTCCAGAGCTGGATCTTAGTTCAAATGGATCTCAATTTAAGTTGTGGATCTAGTTCTAATGGTTATCAAATCCATCGCTTGATTTTACTTCTACTGGATCTCACTTCCAGACTTCCTGCACTAAATCTTAAAGCTACTGGATCTCACTTCCAGAGCTGGATCTTAGTTCAAATGGATCTCAATTTAAGTTGTGAATCTATGTAGTTCGAATGGTTATCAAATCCATCGCTTGATTTTACTTCTACTGGATCTCACTTCCAGACTTCCTGCACTAAATCTTAAAGCTACTGGATCTCACTTCCAGAGCTGGATCTTAGTTCTAATGGATCTCAATTTAAGCTCTGAATCTAGTTCGAATGCCTATCAAATCCATCGCTTGATTTTACTTCTACTGGATCTCACTTCCAGACTTCCAGCACTAAATTTTAAAACTGCTGGATCTCACTTCCAGAGCTGGATCTTAGTTCCAATGGATCTCAATTTAAGTTCTGAATCTAGTTCGAATGGTTTTAAATCCATCGCTTGATTTTAGTTCTACTGGATCTCACTTCCAGACTTCCTGCACTAAATCTTAAAACTACTGGATCTCACTTCCAGAGCTGGATCTTAGTTCCAATGGATCTCAATTTAAGTTCTGAATCTAGTTCGAATGGTTATCAAATCCATCGCTTGATTTTAGTTCTACTGCATCTCACTTCCAGACTTCCTGCACTAAATCTTAAAACTACTGGATCTCACTTCCAGAGCTGGATCTTAGTTCCAATGGATCTCAATTTAAGTTCTGAATCTAGTTCGAATGGTTATCAAATCCATCGCTTGATTTTAGTTCTACTGCATCTCACTTCCAGACTTCCTGCACTAAATTTTAAAGCTCCTGGATCTCACTTCCAGAGCTGGATCTTAGTTCAAATGGATCTCAATTTAAGTTGTGAATCTAGTTCGAATGGTTATCGAATCCATCGATTGATTTTACTTCTACTGGATCTCACTTCCAGCTTTAAATTTTAGTTGAAAAGTCACAATATAGAGTAAATTCCGATCGAAAAGTATATAAAAATATAAAAATATAAAAAATATAAAAAATATAAAAATATAAATGAGGTATATAAAAATATAAAAATATAAATTTTAGATTTTTATATACCCAAAAAATTTATATCCAAGTCGTCCGCCCCTGTAAAAATCTAACGAGTTACTTGCATTTGAATGCATCAGCATCATGGTCATTAAAAATTATTGGCGGAGAAAATTAACTTTTTTAACTTTTATGCTTTGATCAAATAATTTAGAAAATCAAATTAGGTTTTTATGAATTATTAATTTGGTAGCAACCTGATCGTCGTAGTTTTAAACCGAGAAATTATTAGATCTCTCTTCCTGAACTTTTTTATTCGACTTGTTGCGACATTTTCGATCGTTAAACTCAAACACTTCTATAATCACACCTTCATGTCTAGAGATTCAGCAACGGCTTGAAAGAGTTAAGCCATAATTGAGATATTTTTAATTTTTCCCCCGAAATGAGAAGTCGCGTGATGATTATGTTTAATCACTCGCATCCGTCGTTGCCACAACGAGCGACAACAGTCAGTAACATACAAAGACGTTTCATTCATCTCTCGCTGCTTTAAGAAGTGAAGTGGGGGAGGCTAAAAAGTCATAAATAAGATTAGAATCTCATTCATTACGAATGCGGTATATGAGAGTGAATCTCGACATGCATGCACATGGCCCATAAACATCATCATCAAAAAAATGAGAGCTCTGCGTATTGAATAAATTGACACTTACATATTCATCACTCAATTCCTATATTGCTTTTGGAATCATGTAATGTCATCAAATTGTCAGAGATTGGATGTGATCTGGCCATAAAATGTCAGCCCATTTATATCCGATTTTAGTTTTACAAATGTCTTTTTCATAATCTCACACTCCTTTTTTCCTATAAACGATGACATTAAAATGTAAATGAAGATTTTACCGAAAAAAAAACTTTTCGTGCTTCTAAGAGATGCCGGTCTAAAGACGAAGGCAGAATTTCTAAGTAGCAAAAGGATAGAGTGACATAAATTCGGTGCTGATAGCGGTACAGAAGGGTAAATACACACATAAGTGAAGCAAAGAGCGAGAAGTAATAAAAAGTCGACTAAATAATTTACGAGGTCATTAAATTGAGTAAAAAAGCAAAAAAGGTTTTCAGTTGTTTTTGTTCAATTTCATTTTTCCAAACCACCAACACCCAGTCAACCGATAGAGTTCTTCCATCATTTCTCATTTCTAAGGCGACATAATCGACTCGCTTTTTATGTGTTGCTGATGACGATGGAAAAGGAAAATATTTTCACTGTTGTGGGAAGAAAAAGTTGCTGTGAAATCTTCAAATTGAAATTTGTCGAAAAACTGACCAGTTAAATTTAGAAAACTTAGCCGTTAATTTTTTTAATTTATAAATTTAACGGATTTTTTAAAAATAAAAAATTTTGCTCTAAAATGTACCTTCAAAAAATCTCGAATTTCAGTGAACTTGGTAAAAATCTTCCTTTTTACAACCCACTTGACAGCAATGAAAAAAAAATGTTCAACCAAGCTGGCGCTTCATTTTGTTTCTCATTTAACGAGAACATTATCTTTTCATCGTAGGAGCGAATTGGCTAGAGAAAATACGGTTGACTTATAAGTTATCTTTCTCTAATTTTCAAGGACAGCATGCGGTACAGAAAAAAATATACTCTTCTACCTGACTCACTTCTCTATATTATTTTTTCATGCCATTCTACTTCTTGCCTTTCGTTTATCTTGAAAAACGAAAATAAACAAGCGATGACGGCGCTGTGTGCTTGAATGTATTGAGCAAGAATTTCTTTTCCTCTCCTTCTCACTTTACACTTTGCTTCATCTTCTACGAAAGAATTTTCAAACTGTTCTCATATCTTATTGAAGACATTCGATTCTAGAGAAAATGAGGGTCTGCTTGATCACACATGATGTTGATGGAGTAAAAGGTTCGAGTTCTTTTTTATTTGAGGAGCGATTTGCAAAGTCATAAAATGAAATGAGGATTTTTGGTAAGTCAAATTTTTTTTATTTAAATATTTTTCGAACTAACAAAAAATTAATTTTTTTTACAAAATGCTCTTCAAATGAAACTTTCAGAAATGGATTGTTTTTTTTATTAATGATTATCTAATGACCATTTGTTGAGTTTTGAAGACCACCACAAAATTCCCTCCAATTATGATCATCAAAAGTTATTTTTCTTGAAAGATCTCAGCTCTAAAATTATTTAAATTATCTCGCTCTCAGAATCATAAGACGATGAAATGCCCATTGAGAGCTATAAAAAGCCACTAATTTTTAATGTCATGCGGAGGCAATTTGATGAACCCTAATTTCTGAAGAAGAAGAGCAAAGAAACTTTTTATAATGTTTGCTTGTTTGCCATGCCAATTAATCACAAAATGGCTTTCTCTCAAAATTTAACCTTTTTTGTTGGTTTATGTTTGGGGGATTGTGGTTTCAAATGGAGAGTCAATCAGAGCGGATAAAAGAGAGCGAAACAATCGCATCAAAAAAAAATGTATAAAATTATTATTGACGATGAGGTCAGACAAAATATTTTTTCATAATTCGCAAACAATTTCCAACCCAAAAGGCCACATTTGGCTTATGGCAATTTTTTGATGGCAATCAATGTCAAAATGAGAGCAAAGAAGAAGATAAGATTGAAAACTTTTTACCATAAGACAAAAAAAATCTTTGAACGGCTTTTTAAAATATAATAAGAAGATTGAAAAGTTGCCGGCATTTTTCTCGGAGAGTTGAATCTGCTGAAGTCATTAAATAATGCTAGCGGATTGATTTTTACAGAGAAGATGATGAAAGCTTATGATGAAGAGTAGAAAAAATAAATAAACCAAACTTCATCATTTTTTTTCTCTCTCACCGAGCAAAATTATTCTGTCTATCAGCTTCAATGAACAGTGGCGATGAGTTAAAACGTTTGTTACGGGAGAGAAAAGCGTGAATATTTTTCATGGATATGTACACACTCATTTGCCAGATCTTATTTTATATTTGTAGTACGTGAATCTACGGGAACCGCAAGCACTAATTTTAGAGGTAAAACCGTGTAACCCGTACACATTTATAAAAATTAAATTTTTAAAGCCTAAAATTAAGTTGACATCCCAAACTTTTAAATATTTTTTTCATTCTGATTGTTCTTAAAATATAAAAAAAATCATCACAGTCCCAAAAGAAAACCGTTTATTGTTTCATTCCCTTAAATCACCATTCAATTATGCAGATTTTACGGTATAAGGAATTTAAATTGTTTATAAAACCGAGAAATGGAAAGAGATTTATTTTCATTTTGTTCCTTGGCAAAAACGTGAGCGAGCAAATTTGCGGTTTATGAATTGTAAGTACAAACTGAGTACTTCGGGGAAACTTTGAATATGCCTTTTCCCTAACGCCTCGAAAAGAGGGCAATTTACATTTTTCGAATGCTCGATGGTGGTTATTATTCTATTAAGCCTTTTTTTGTTGCAAAGAGAAATATGGAAATAACGAAGGTTACTTGTGAATCTCATGTGAAATCTAATCAATAATCCTCTCTACCATTTTTTGTATCCTGGTTTCAATTTAATTGAATTCTCCTCAAAATCATCTAAAATCTGATAGCAAACATACACACATACATATATGTTGCCCGAACAACCTCAACAGCAGCTTGCAAAGGCAGTTGTTGCCATTTTTTGCCTCTTCTTCAAACGACTTATTGTCGAGAAATACACAAATATTCAAGTGACATGTGCGGATATTTAAAAGTCTAATTTTACAGCAAAAATTGTGTTTAAGAAAAGTATAAGCATTAATAACTTGTATAATTTCATATGACCACCCATTGCAAAAATATATAGAAAAAAGAAACAATGCATTTGAGAATCTTTGCCAATAAACTCGTATTTCCTTTTTTTCCCCTCTGGTATTTTCACTTTTCAATGCAAGAGAGAGAAAAAAAATTCACAAAGGAATTTGAATTAGTTCAAAGGCGCTCATAAAATCTCATCTGGCAGTGACTATTCGAAAGTCATCACATAACGTTTGGTCAATAGCGAGGAGAACACAAAAAGGCAACATTCATAAAAAATTTCGGACATCTAATAAATCCATGTAGCATGCATAACCTAGTCATCTACGAGGTGGATCATAAAAAATTATTAAAAATGCCACAGCATGGAAACTAATCGCATACCAGGCCAATGGCATTTTGTTATCTCGAAAGTTTCATCGGTTTCTCCCCTGAAGTCTCCACAGGCACGTAAAGTGGAAAGTCGTTACACCCTCTAAAAATTAATATCAAAGTAGGGTTAGATTTTTTGTATATCAAACGACACAATCAACATGACACAGGTAAATAAACTGCATGCTAAAATTTTCATGGGATATTCTACACTGCGCCAACATAGAGAGTTGAGTTATGTTAGCGCACAAAAAAAGATGCGGCATTAAAAAATCTCCTTGAATGTTTGAAGAAGGGAAAACACATAAAAAAGTATACGTAAATGTTTATAAAGATCTCTGGTTTTTACGGGGCGCTTGTAGCACACACATCGTGCATTGCGAGAGTAATAATCAAGGAGTGGAAATGTTGAATAATAAAAAAATTTAAAAGTTTTTTTTAAAATTTAAATTTATTTAATTCCATCAATTTTCGATTTTAAAAATGTCTAAACCACATCCAAAAGAAGCGCATCGTAAATATGGCGTGATGAAAGAAGAAGCAAAGAACCTTTTATAAAAACAAGTTCATGAATTTTTTAGGTTTTTATGTTGCCTTTCATTTTCGCATTTTTCACTTTTCTCTCTCTCTCTCTCTCTCTCTCTCTCTCTATTCAATACTTTTATCTCATTAAATAATATATATTTACTTTTCAATATAAACACTATACGTACATTCCATAAATGCGAATAAAAAACTATCTTTCTCTCGCATGTCTGGCATACTAAAAGAATTGCAATAAAATATTGAATCAAGTGCACTTTTTTCCTCTTTCATTTTGTATGAAAAATCTAAATTAAAATGCAACATGAAGCACAAACTGAAAGAAAGAGAGAAAAGTGCACATTAACATTTCAAGTTTGAGTCGCTTTCAATTTGAGGACGGTCAAGACAACTTTTAAAAAATATAAAATTTGAAATTTTTAACGGACTTTTAAAATTTGAAAATTCTAACTCTGTACTAACACATTGCCAATATTTTTGCGCGCCCGCACATTTTATTGCCAAATTAATTTTCAATCAAACATTTTTTATATTTTTCTTAACGCTCTAAAAATAAATAAACAAAAACCGCAAATATATTTCCAATTTAATTGTCAGTCGCTTTATGTTTTTTTATGCACATTCATTCTCTCTCTTTTTCGCTCATTGTTCCATTGTTAAATTCACTCGAGACACTCGAACTGCAGTGAGAAAAGAAAATTCACGAAATGATAAATGCAAAGAATTAATTCTTGGAATATTTCGATGATGATGACTTTAATGCCACAATTATCTCCTCTTTCTGTTGTTTATTGGCTTCTTCTTCACATTCGATTTAAAATTAAATTGAAAATTCCGTGTCACGACCCAAAAAAAAATGTTTTTGTATTTTTATTTATTTTGCTGCATGCGAAAATTTCAATGCCAAACGAGGAAGTTAAATTGTTTGCGTCATATTTGACCCAATGTTATTTCATCCGCGAGTATCATTTACGTATGAAGTCATGATCAGTAACACTGAATTATAATTTTTATTTGTTGAGGGTAAAAAAATTATTTTAAGAAATTCGCAAACGATTAATTTGACCTTGAATACAAAGAAACGAGTTTATGCGGCAAGACAGTGAAGAACAACCGTATGTACAACACACAATAAGCAAGGAAATGATTCCGAAACTCGTTTATGATTTTTTTAGGTGCGTCATGAATAAAGGAATGTAGACATGCAGTCGAACTCACAATGCAGTACATTAAAAATGAATAAAAAAATTGTTTGGACTCAGCAAAGAGCACTTTTGACTTTTGACAGTTATAAAAATTTAATTCAAAACTTTTTTGCTCTCTAACTTTCTTAAAAGCTCGGACATGCACATGCAGTGTCACAATCTACCTTTTTTAATCCATACCACATGACTCATTCCATCTCTTTTGTATTTAATCGGAAGCACAAGCATATTTTTAAGGTCAAACCAATAAGTTTCGTCGAGATTGCAACTTTTGCTGAAACGAAACGATATTTCACTCCGAATGAATGGAGAATGAGGATATAAAAGCAGGAAGAAAAGTTTTCATTGCAACAATTGAGCGGGGAGGAGAGGAAAGTCTCAGGATGTGCTATAAATATTATCCAGTGCAATTCGAATGATGGTGTAATCGTAAACTTTATCATTTGATGGCGCAAAAATCTCTCAACTTGCACTCGATTCATTCAGTCGATAAATAAAAAGGAGAGAAAAAGTTATTCCTATCCTGATAAGTTTTAAGAACTTTAAAGAAATTTTAAATAGAGAAAAAAAAAGCAATTTTAAACATATTCAATACAAGGGGAAGGAAGTTGATTATTTTTAAAATTTTACTTATTTTAATCGCTCGTAATCGAAATTTGATGAGCGAGAACTTTTTCGCAATCAACTTCGTAAACAAAAAATATGAGATTAATCATATTTCAATTGGAATTTTCTTGTACATCGAATCCAATTTCCAATTGCAAATAATCAATACCAAGAAGAAAAACTCTCCGACGTATACATATATTCATGTTTGTAAATCCCCTTGATAAGCAATTGATATTGCCTCTCTTCAATCACGTGGAGAGGTTATCAAGAGAGCCATTATATTTGCGACAATACAAAGTAAAATGAGTCATTCGCATGTGAATCAACAATTTTTTTAAAATGAAATAAAAAATAATTAAATTAATTAAAAATTATTCACTAATCCCGAGAGGGTCAGTAGTTTTTATTACACGCATATTTTGCGCTTTGATGACTTTTATAATGAGTTATATTTAAAATGAGTCAAAATTTATTAAAAAAATAAAGTCAATTTGACGAAATTAATTAAGACTTTTTTAACTTTCAAAGGAGAACTTTTTGGCAAGTGGGTGAGCGAAAATTACCTTCTTAAGATTTTGTATAAAAATATTTTCAAAGCAACACGCGTTTAATTTATGAATGAAACAAAATCAACCCTCGAACGCCAACACACGGCTGTTGTTCTGAGAAGATCTATTAAATATTTTTTATCATAATTCTTTATCAAAATCAAGGCCTACACGGGTTTATACTTTGTTGATCGGTTTAAATTATTTATTTAAATTTTTAACTCAAAATTAAGAAATAATAGCAAGAAGCCATCATGATATGGTATAACAGAGATTATAAAGAAAATCTTTGTTTTTATCTCATTACATGCGTTTGTGCCTCAAAGCGACTTCATCATCTCACCGTCATCATCAAAAACACACTCATAGTGATGAAATGCCTCATTCCTCACATTTTCGCCAAACGCTAATTGAAATTTTGTTTCTTTATCGTATTTTTCACTCGTGATGAGGATTTGAACGGCTTGTGTGAAGCTAAAAAGATTTTTTTTCGCACTCTAGTGATTCATAATGAGATGGGTACTATATTTAATTTTAAAACGAGAGCATTTTCCCTCATTGAAAATTTATGAATGGCGACATTAAAAAATATTTTTAAATAGCTTAAAGAGTTAAGATTAAAAATTTTTGTGTTTCAGGAATATATTAAATCTTTTCAAAAATAAATTCATTTAATATTTTAATAAAAAGGAATGCTTTAAAAATTAATCAAAATTTCTTGCTTAAAATGTGAAATTTTATGATGATTAATTTTAATTAATAATTTCAAGCAAATTTTTCCATAAAATATTTTCATCATCTATAAAATGTACAAAGTAACATTTGTCATCTGAATAGAGTTTTATTCCTGTTTCAGCTGGTGCATGGCAGGATGGAAATAAAATTCGGTGTAGAGATAATAATAATATTTTGTAACAATTGTCTGTGCCAAGAGCACTAGCGGGAGAATAAATCCAAAAAGCGGGTCTTTTTATTGATTTTACAACGAGACTCGTGTTTTATATGGCAGCAGCAGCAGAAAAAAATTATTGAATGGAAAGTTTGCGAGTACAAGCATGTGAGAGATGAAGTAAGAAGAAAATTTGTTGGATCTGTTCCCAATCCCATTGTACACGCAGCAGCATGTCGAGCTGACTATGAAATGAAATGCATATTTGTATGATGCGATCCCTATACAAACACTCTTAATGCCGTAGAGATTTTCCTCATTGACAGAATTTTTCTCTCTCACTTTCGTTTCAGGATGAAAAAAACTGCAAGCTTTCAATCGTGAACGGCGACGAAAGAGAAATTCTCATGACATCATTTCAAGTGCCATTGACTCACTCGACTTTGCTTATTTTATATTCGTCTCATCATATCCGCGCTTTTGTCTATGACAACTCACCTGTTTGATATTTTCAATTATTTATTTTTTTCTGTTCTTTGCATGAAAAGTTTATTCCACAATTTTTTTTTCACAACTTTATAATTTTTTCTTTTAATTAGGTTGATGTTCTTAGTGATTCTCACGTTTAGAACAAAAAACTTTTTAACCAACACAATTTTAGAAAAAAAAATTATTTTCTCTTCTTTTATGTAGACTGAAAACTTTCAAGATTTCTTTCTTCTTCTCTTCTCTTTTTTTACTTATACATTTTTGTGATTTTTTTCTTCTCTTATTCTTCTTTTTTCTTACATCCAAAGAAATATTTTTACACACATTTCTCTTCGAAATACAAGAATTCTCTCGACATACGTATGCTAGGTATGAGAATAATTTTTTTGATGCCTTCTAGTCCACCAATTGATGCCGAATTAATTAATTTTTGAGTTTAATCTTCATTTGCACTTATAGAATTTAAATTAACACAGAAATTAAAGAATTTATTTTAAATTTTTTAGCGGACGAAAAATGCGAGTTAGCTTCACGATACCTCACGTACGTCTGAAAGTTATATGCTCTTAATTTTTTTTTCGTGTTGGCTATATGGAAAAATTAAGAGAATATTGAGAGTAAAAAAAGTAAATGAGAGAGAGTGAAATCCAACATTGGTAGCGGGCGAGAGAATTTTTAAAAGTTATTGAGTGAGAAATAAAATTCTGCACCAATTTTTATCACAGGTACAAAAATAACTCAAAAACTTTCATTACCAAAAATATTTCCAATCATATTTTTAATACTTTCATTCATAATTAAAACTTTCTAGCATCTTCAAGTTGTTTCTACTCTCATAGTTCTCCTCCTCTCTCTTTCTCTCCCTCTCTTATGGCAAGAGAATAATGAGAATTTTATGGCTCTCTTCTTGAACCCTCCAATAATGTTAAAATGTTATGTTGAGCCGAAGAGCAGCAGTAATTTTTTCATATGAAACATTTCACGCTCTACATTGTACGATTTATTCGACTATTGAAAATATTAATAATTAGTCAATTCATTTCAATTCATTCATACATATTCAATGCTAGACACGACAAAACATGAATTGGAATTACTTATTAGGAAAAATGAGCATTAAAGAATTTTTGGCGAATTTTTGAAGAAATGTTTTTTTTCTCGCAACTTAAAAAAACAAAATTTTCTGTTTTCAGACTTTTATCAAGCAACGTCGCATTTCACTCTCAAAAAAAGATTCTTTCGCCTAAACAAAACACAAAATATATTCTGCTCAAAAAATACACAAACGACTGAATAAAAAAATTATGCTAATGAGAATTTTGATTGTATCAGCGAAAAATGTGCATCGTGCTTAGTTAATTATCATGAGAGCGAGAGAAGAATCGACTGAAACCTGTTCTGTGCTCGCTGCTGCTCCACCGCTCAATTAAGCTTTGAAATTATTCTAAAACGATAGCGAGAGAGAGAGACGCTTAATGCCGCATCGATTATTGTCAGTGTGTTCTAATTGCTGTGCAAATAAAATTACTTGCAAAATGAATCAATTATCAATTTATCACTTTCAATGTGTGCCTGCGTCACTCGCTCTGAATTTTGAATATTTTTTTTAAATATTGCATACCCAGTTGCTGAGTGATAATTAATTTTAACGGAGCGAGGAAAATTTTCTCCTATCTACCGTTGCTAAGCGTTAGGATGTGCATGCGAGAATTTCACTTCGTGTTTACGACACTTCAACAATATAAATAAAATTTTCTCTCCTTTTTTTACTCAAACAAATTTGCATAAAGTTTGCCTGCATTTACAATTTTCAATTCATCAAAATTCCGCGAACTTTTTTTGCATCCAATTTGGTTTTCTAATTAAAATTTGCTCAAATTGTTTAAACTTTCTGAAAATTTCATTGAAAACTTCTACTTCAATAGAAAATAGTTTCTCATTGAGTCAACTGCAAAATGCTCTCGAAAATAAAATTTATGTACTGCACACTGTATATTAGATTTCCTTGCCCTCTGTATGTATGCAAATTTCTAAAAACGAGAGATTTTAAGGCCATAAAATGATGTTGAAATAATAAAGAAGATTTCATAATTCTTTGTGGTAAATGTTGAAGAGAAAAATATCCAGGAAATTTTAAAATTGAGCAAAATATTGCGACAAAAATTTTCATATATTTTTCTTCACATTTTTTATTCCATTTCCTCGCCCACCACAAAATTTAACCAGATAAACCCTTGGTCCACTCCACTTGATGAGATTATAGTTGATGTGTGTCAGTAGTGACCATTTCACATGCATACCGACCACATTGGAGTATAGCAACATCGAGTGATTAAAATGGATAACTTCTGCAGTAGATTCGAGAGGGTGCAATATGGAAATGTGGACAGATTCAAATCAATTAAATGCATTTCAAAATTTTCTCTCCATAAAACCGATGTATATGCGGTAGCATTGCAATGCAATTTACTTAATGCCAAACTGAAGTGGTGAAATATGAGGGGCGGGGACACTAACAAATGATTTTTAAAAGTCATGACTGACAAAAATTTAAATATTTCTTCACAGTGTCCAACCTCCTTCTGTCAAAGCTCTGGATACAGATTGAAGACGAGTAAAGCAAACAATTTTGTTTGTGTTTGCAGCTTTTCCCTCCTAAAATCGTCTCCATGCTCGATAGTCGTCTCGATTTTTCTCTCATGCTTGCAAACTGAAATTAAATTCGCTCTCGCAAGTATGCACACATCCATTTGATTTTCTATAATGAGATTCTAGTTAGTTCTAAAGCAGTTATCGTCTAACGCTTTAAGTGCAATGAAGCTTTTCGTAATCGCAATCATCGCATTTTCACAGTGCCAATGCCAAGAGATTCCTTTAGATGCCTTCTCACTTATTTCCTCACAGCTCGATTTTCTCGAGGACATTTGCCTCAATCGAACCGGAAGTGATATGATTTTTGAGAGATTGCGAGTCGAAATCGAAGAATGTCAAATGGCATTTCTGAATGGCACATCTTTGAGTTTATCTTTCAACGATCTCACAACCGCCGATCCTAAAGAATTCCTCAAATTTTATTCATCGTGAGTATTTGACCTTTCTCTAGTTGACTTTTTATTATTGCATAATTCCGCTTCTCTTCTCATGATGCCGTAATTAAATAGACATTTAAATATTACATGATATTGCTGTGAATAATGAAAATTTTTCGATTAAACTGCGGGAAATTTTTCATATATAAAAAATATAGGAATTCTTTTCCCTTTAATGAAATAAAATTTCTCAACATGACTCACGAACATCTCTCGCTTCGTTAGACAGTGTACCGACAAAAATGCCATTCAGCTTCGCAATAAATGCAACGTCAATGTGAAGACTCTCTTGAGTGAATGTCTCAACGAGACTGAAATTGAGGCGTTCAATAAAATCGAAGATATTGCAAAACGTTTCTACGATTTCATTTGTAGTATTGAAAAGGAAAAGATGAATCGTGAGTAGTAGCTCATGGAATGGATCGAGTCCCTAATGGAAATTGTATCACAAATTACAGAGTTATTCTCGAAGCAGGGACAAGAGTGTTTAGTCGACAATGTTATTACTATTGGATACTGCTTCCTTCAGCAAATACCGGACGAAGTAAGGGAAAAGCAGGAAATGCTGTTTAAGCTGATTGATGGAAAAGAGTGCAAGTAAGTTTTTTTTATGGTTTTTAAAGAGCTTTTTGAAAGTTAAGGAACAATATTTAAAAAATATAAAAACGATTTTTAGTAAATTTTGTTTCATTTTCCAAATTGTTCTATATTTTTAAAGAGTCATTGATGACATACAAAATTGCATCATACCCGGTATCGACACATGTGATGAGAAAGCAGTCTTGCAAATATTTCGCTTCCTTTTCAACTTCATTCAAAGTGAACTCTCTTGCGAGGAGGTTAAATCGAAGCAGGTAACCCACCTGAGATTTTTAAAATGATTTTTTTCCTTATTGAATTTTCTCAGGAAACTTCTCGAGATGTCAGCGGATCGAGAAAAGTGGAAATCTCAATTGTATTACTAACGAGCCTTGCTCTGAAATTGAATTTTATGAACATCTAGACATTCTCATGTCATCAATTATTCTGTGCTTTATGATACAAAATAAGATATGGTGACGGGAAACGTGTAGGATGCCATAACATATGTTCTTTATGACTTTGATAGACGATAAAATTATTGCTTTTTCTCTCGCATACACGAAAAGATTTTATTAAAAGAATAATAAGGATTGATGGTGCAGTGATAAGCGAGTTGTTTACACACACACACTTTTTCGAACAACAATGATTTGACTTTCAATTGCTTTACTTAAAACAAATTCCCTTTATATTGTGATGAAAATAATCAGAGCATGATAGGAAAAATAATGGAGATGAAATTTAAGTTATCATGATAGTGCATTATTTGTATAAATTGATGTTTTAACCTTTGTAGAGGAGAATTGATTTAAATGCCACATTTTTTAATAAAAAGTTTTATTTTTCATTAAAAGCTCAAAATATTTTAAATTTTAGTTCTTATAATATTTTTCAAACATTTAACGCATCCATTCATCATCGCCTGGAGCAAGAAGAAAATACAAACTTTTCCAATCTAGTTAAAGGCTCATGAATAATGTCAACCCCTTTCTCCGATCATAAATTTAACTTGTGTCACTTTAAATCCATTTCTGGCGGAAGTCCAAAGCAAGCAATCGAATCCAAAAACGGTCAATTTTATTGCCGTTGTTGACATGTAAGACCTTCAAAGTTCGAAATGGATAAAAAATTATGTTTATCCACTCACTAACGTTCTACTTAAACGAGGGCCAAAATTGCATTAATTTGTTTGCTCGTGAAAAATACATTGCACATTTTTGAACTGAAAAACCGTGTTTAAGTTGCATCCGATTATCATCTGATAGTTCGAGCGCATTGAATAAAAAAAGAGATTTTCTTTTCGGCAGTCGAGCACATTCTCGACATATACGAAGATAATTGAGTCGGGGATGTATGTACATAACCGAGAGAGTGAGCTTTTCAACTTTTCTACATTGAATTTTGTTCACTAGACACACAATATGAATATAATCAACTTGGCTTTTACGAGCCTCTCAATCTAGACGAGAGTGTTCAATATTGATTCAGAATCAAATATTTTGTGTCGTCTATATTGACAAGAATGGGTGGAGAGAAGAGTTTTGGGGTTTGATTAAAAAAAACTTTGACATTTTTTCAATTTTAAAAATAATTTTTTGAGCTTTTTGTTTAATTTTAAATTCAAAAAAATTTCATTCAAATTCTCCCAAAAACGGAAGAAAAATCTACTTTTATGTCGATTCCTTTCACTGAACACTTCAAGAAAATAAAAATGCCAATTTATCGCCATCCAAATTTATTCAATATGTCAACTAAGTGCTTGCTTTCATGCTGTGAACACGGCAATTTCTAATTGATTTAATCGATTTTTCCCTCTTTTCATGCCTGCGAGGAGAATTTTCGCCATAAACCAATTACTCGGAAAAGCTCTTCATTTCTACGAAAAGAGTATCAATTAAAAGTGTATTTCGAATAGACACGAAAACGCGAATTATTTTAGTAATTTTTAGCTCTGCGAAATTGAATATTTCTGTTATAATTGAATCAGTGAGATGAATAAATTGAGAAGAGAGCAGAATAAAATTTAGAATTGGAATTCGAGGCTTGAAAGCTTCTGTAAAGGTGGATAAGAAAAAATGCGCAAAATTGAATTGATTCCTTTGAAGTTTTAAAGTTCAGCAGACCTTAAAATTAGTTGAAATCAGGGGATGGGAAGCTTGCAGATACTGAATACAACTATGATAAAAAAGCTCAAAATTTCTCTTCGTTGAAAATGAATTTCAATTTTGAGATGATAAAATCCCACACATCGTTTGCGTCACATGTGATCCGAGCGTCAATAAATTTCATGTTCAATTTTCCATTCATGAGAAAACCTTTTTTTTGTCAAGTGAGCGAGAAAATTCATTGCGTACAGCAGACAGAATCTAAATCTCATCTTGTAATGAGGTCGTTTCTATTCTCAATGCAGTGTCTATGAAAATGATGCAAATGCTGAATGAAATACTTCTTTTATGTCTCACCTGCGACATTCCCTAATGAGTTTCCTCTTCCTTTTTTAAGCTCTCGCATATATGAGTTACATACCGCATTGATGATGGTTGCCATGCAAAATTTGCATTTTCTTGCTTTCTTTTCATTTCGTCAATGGGTTGTGCATGCACTTTACTCTCGCATAGACACTCGACAAAAGGCTGAAAAGAACAAACAATACTGCAAACAGCACACACATGAATATGCAAGCAATTAAAACTGTGCGAGCTTTTATGAGCTCTTTTCATATTTTTTGCATTCCACATGCAGGTGAAAAAACGATGAAAACTTTTTCTCTCGTCTTTTTTTATTTTTTGGCAGAATGGAGAGGAAAATGAAAATCCAATTAAATTGAAACAAACATGCGGATCCGGTTTAATGTTTGCATTGAGGAAAATTACACAGTCAGGCTTAAACTACTGCCAAACCGTAAGAGTGGCAATCAATCACACGCTTTATCTTGACAAACGCACTCCCACTGAAAGGACGCATGTCGCGTGACTTTTGTCCCAAATATAAACGTTGTTACTATCACGGCACGGACATCTCACATGGTTTGGTTCATCTCCGCTCGAGGGAGATTTTCGGAATTCGACAGCTCTTTTTTTTGTATGTCCAACGACGTGCGTGTTGACAACGAAAAATCTATCAAGAATTCAGGAGATGAAAACGGTAAATTTTGGAGTGATTTATCGCAAATCGCGATAGACAAGAATTTAGTGTTTTTAAAGATTTAATCAAAGTTTTGATTCAGAAAGATTTTTAAACAATTAAAAATGGTGAATAATATAATTTAAATTTTATGGGTTCTGATTATTTTGATTTTAAAGCTCAATGAAGGATTTTTTAAATTCTTATAAAGAGCTTTTTGAAAGTAGAGCTTTTAAGAACTTTAAGTGAATTTTGTTAAAATTTCAAAAAAATTATTAAATTAAATTTTACAATTTTTTGCAATCATCCTTGTTATGAACTCCTTGAATTTTTTTATATCCTTTCTTACGAGTTTTTTTCCTCTCAAAAGTATTAGACGCTTTTGAAAGCTGAATGAAGCCGCATTTGAAACTTATAGCATTTGTTAATACTTCAAAAATTCGATACAATCTCTTCATGTCTGCTGCAAAAGTGTATCATCAATCATGTGCATAGGGGTTTAAAATGAGAGAGTTCCTTTGATATTCATCAAGCGAAAACTAGGTTGGCGTGAAGAGAAAATGTGTGGTATATGAAATGGCGTGTGAGAGATAGCGCTCTCAAAAAAAGAACCCTTTTCCTACTTTTCCTCATCACATAGCCTCAAATTGATTGATTTATGTTTTCATATTGGAGAAATGTGATAGCGATTTACAAAATAAGATTGATCGATCTCTTCGCAAACTGAGCGCGTTCTGTGAGCTTAGAAAAAAAGAGTTAGTACTTTCGTCCTTTGTGGATAAAATCTCTTCGCTAAGTTTGTTTGATGAATATTTGCATGACGACATATCAAATAGTTGCCATGACATTAGAAAATTCGTTTCATCCAGAATTAAAGCTCTTTGAAAGCTTTCAGTTGAATTTTGTTATTGAAAATTTTGTGTAATTTTAGACGGTTGTAATGAAATTTTATAAAGTTATTTTTACAATATATGGTACACAAAAATTTGTGTGTAAAATTAAAATTTCACATTTTAGATTTTATTGTGTTTTTCATTTCAACAAATTTTACCTAACTCTACTTGAAATTTTTGCTTCTATGTGCACTTTTCAATCGACTCATTGTCTCGCGTATTTTATACACGCAAGCAGCTAATTTTTAATTAAAATACTTTATTACCTTTTCATTTGCAAATATTTTCACGTTCAATGAAAAAAGTTTATAAAAATAAAGCGAAGCTCCAGAAAAAAGCGAATAATTAATTTTCTGGTTTAATTTTTCAAACTGTGCAGAAACAAATACAACTCTTTCCCTCGTGCACTCTCTATAGTCACACAATAGTGAAGCGAAACAAGGGAAATATGAAAAATTAATGCCTGTTTTGAGTTCTATTACTCATTTGAGAATTTAAATTTATTGCCTTTTATTATTCTATCAGCCATTGTTTCCCATCATGATTCATTAAAATCTCATACAGCGACGATGATAAGGGATGGCGATAAAATATGGCTTTATTATTGCTAAAGTGATTGAAAAATATTTTTAGAAGTTTTGATGATTTTTTGAGGTTTTATGAATTTTTATGGTGTAAATTTTTTCTCTGACTGACAATCGTTATTATTTTAATTTTGAATAAATTTTTTAAAATCTAGTGAAATGCAAGTTTTATAAAAATTAATCGGTTTAAAATAAAAATTGTCAAAACTAATTTCATAGTTTTTTAAAAATTCAATTTTCAAAAATTTTAAAGCTTTCATAAAGTTCAATAAATCATCTCGGTCATCCCTTTAAGTACTTCCCTATTTTTAATCTTATCAAAAAGTGTTTTCCTAAAATAAATACAAATCGATAGCAAATTAATTGCTCATTACATGCATTAACTCTAATTGAACATTAACAATTTTCCTATTTTACGCTCGAGACTAACAAATTACGAGTTGAGTCACATAAATGCGAATAATAAAATTTTTTGATAAGGCTCCCCAAAAAAGGTGACATTTTAATTACAATTTCCACACACAACTAGTTAAATTTAAGCCATATGTGTCTGCTCGTGATATTGAACTCTGAATGTATTGTCGCAGCTGATAAGAGTACATTGAACAAAATATACATTCAGTCTTAACTGAACCATAGTTGTAGAAAGGTGTTCAGGCACCTTTTGCCTTTTAAATTTCATTAATATTTAATTTAATTTCAGCTGCAATCTAAATAAATCATGAAGAAAAGTGATTTAAAAAAAGAATACCGGAAGCATAGTCGCTCCATCTCAGAAATGGTGCAGGAAATGGGTAAAAAGTGATACATTTTTTTCATGTGGTAATTATGTGACGTTGACGTTCTTATCGTGCGCAAAAAAAAAAGAAAACAAGATGGGTCTGCAAACGGCGTTGCCATTTCCAATAGCTCCGCATAGATTAGTACCCTACTCCGTTGCAATGAGCATTAGATCCCTGATGCAATGACGAGTTCAACGACATACATGAAGCCATGGTTCTGAAAAATGGACATTAGTGGCACTCCTGGCCGACTATGATGGACATTCCTCAAAATACGTCAATGTCAATCGATTCCTGATGCAATGACGAGTTCAACGATACCCATGAAGCCATAGTTCTGAAAAAATGGACATTAGTGGCACTCCTGGCCAACTATGATGGACATTCCTCAAAATACGTCAATGTCAATCGATTCCTGATGCAATGACGAGTTCAACGATACCCATGAAGCCATAGTTCTGAAAAAATAGACATTAGTGGCACTCCTGGCCGTCCATGATGGACATTCCTCAAAAATCGTCAATGTCAATCGATTCCAGATGCAATTACGAGTTCAACGATACCCATGAAGCCATATAAGAGAAAATTTGTATGAAAAAGGACATTTTTGCACTCAGGGACGGTCCTTGGAGGGTCATACCTCAAAACTAAATACTTCTTGCACAACTAGAGCCAAAACCCGATCTTTAGCCACAAACCCGAGTCAAATCCGACCAGCCGTTCTTGAGATATGGCGTTCACTAAGATCGTAAGAAAGTAAGAAAGTAAGAAAGTAAGAAAGTAAGAAAGTAAGAAAGTAAGATGACTTAAATGGCTCTAACTCCTCGTAGGAGCAACCGATTTCAAATCTGTTTTCGCCAGTTTGTAGGGATTGACAAGGCCTATCATTTGAGTATATGTTTTGATATTGCACAATGTAATGTCTTGGCACTAGGGGTCGAAAACAGGTTTTGGAAAAATCCAAAATTAATATATAGCGGAGCTATAATAATAATCGGTAGATCCCGCTTCATTCCTTCTATGACGTGTATTTTTCGTGACTGTGTCAGTTTATAAAGTTAAAATTGTATTTATTCAAAAGATTTGTTTGGTGCGGATGCAAAAATGAAGAAAATTGTATGTCATGCGGTATTATTAAAATATGTTGGAAATAAGATGGTTTTCATGTTTATTTAAATTGTTCATACTGAAAATCTGTGATGGGATTTCACGTTAAAGAAGTTGAATGCACATAAAAAAGTTTTCTCATATTCCTCCGAGTTGAACTCGTTGATGCAGATAACAAGGAAAATCTTTTGAACGTGCAAATCTCATTTGCATTACATTTCAAATTCAATTTCATGGTTATGGTGCAACATTCAAATTTTTAAAGTCGAAAAGTGAAGAAGAGCCAATGATTTAAGATTTTAAAAAAAAATTTAAATTTTTTCAAAAAAATGCTTATGGATAAATGTTATAAAACTGAATTTTTTTTCTAGGAATCGAACCGTAAAACTTTAAATATCAAATATTTTTTTACTCTCAAAATATTACTGATTATTTTTAAACTTCAATAAATTTTTATCAAATGTTTGAAAAATTTAAAACCTCAATTTCTCTATCTCAACCCCTTTATCGCAATTCTTCTTCATATTTTTTTCTCTGAGGAATTTCCTCATACACTCTTACTCTTACTATTACTCCATTTGTTAGATACTTAGAAATACTCGAGAGATTCTCATCTTCTCAAACAACTTTTTCATACGTACGAAGATTAAATTTTAAAATTCTCAAGGTGCGCGCCAAAACTCGTTTTTAATCTCTGACGTAATTTGTGAACATTTTGGAGAATCATTACTCATTTAAATGACAATGAGTTAAATGACATAATTAACTTTATCATGTGATAATTACGTCACTTTACGATTCATTATCAATGTTCTCCATAAAATTTCATACATATTCTTGATGACGCGAAATATGAGGGACACAAATGTGTGAGCGATTACACGAATGAAGTGGCGTGTATCTCTCTGTAAAATATCACTCATCGTGCATGAAACATCAATGCTGATCGTTGATCATGTCTTAATGTTTTGTTATTGTTTCGAATTAATGTGAATTCCAAGTACATGACCAACACATATAAAATTTGTATAGAGATAAAAAAGCAAAAATTATGTGAAGCAACAAATCGCTAAAAAATGTTTGTGTGGAGCGTTTTCACTTTTCAGTTCTCATTTGATCGTGTTAAGCTTAAGTTACTTCTCGTGAAATTTCTCGTCAGTCAAATAAGAATCAATTGAAGAAATTAATCGCTCATCTGAGCACTTTATGACTCTCAGATCGTTTTTCAGTTTCAACGCGTGGTCTCGAGGGCGGTTTCATAAATTACGGAATGGAGCATTCCACGAGTACAGTAAATCAAGCTGGTGCAACTAGTGAAGATTGCACGGACGCAACGATTTCACCCGACGAGTATGACGAAGATCTCGGCTTCCCTGATGATGATATGATGGTCACGCTAGGTAATATTAAAATGACTTTAAAAAATTATTTAAATTTAATAAATACGTTAAATAGGCAACAGAAATCCAGTGGTTGTAAAACGACAAAGTACCGCACACAGTGACTCTTCAAGTTCTGACGAGGAGGTCAGCAAAGTGACACAGATCATAAAACCTACCAACGAACTCCCATATAGCTACATCTATTCAATACCCGTCAAATTTAACTCATTTGACCGCAAAATTTTCATACCATGCACACAAATTCATGTAACAATAACTGACTATGAGAAATCAATGACGGCACATCTGTTCAATCCAATTTTGTACACGATTCAATTGCAACATGGCAGTTTTACGTGGACAGTTAAGAAGCGTTACAAAGATTTTGCAGCCCTACATAACTCGCTTCGAATGTTTCGGGCGTCCTTGAACTTTCCGCTCCCATCACGCACACACCGAGAGATTCGAAGTAGTTTTAGAGCCAACAAATCATCGGTGATATCAACAATAAGCACGTCAAATATTAATGTTGCTGCAGCGGCAACTGAAGAAGCTGATAAGAAGAAAAGACAAGTTAAGAAGAAAAAGAAGAAAGGTTCACTGCCCCGATTTCCTAAAAAGCCCGATATTATGCTCACTTCCGATCAAATTCCATCGAGAATAAAGCAGCTTGAAAATTATCTTTACAATTTACTCAATATCACTCTATATCGCAATCACCATGATACAATTACTTTCCTTGAAGTGTCGAATTTTTCATTTATCGCGGCATTGGGCGAGAAGGGTCGCGAAATGATGATAAAGAAGAGAAATGGAAGCACTAATCCAGGACATAAGAAGTGCAATTTGTTGGGATGCTTTACTCTCGGGTGCTGCATTAAATGCAATTACTTTTGCTCTGAAAGTTGCTGTACACAGTGGCAAGGTCGATGGTTGTTTGTAAAAGAAACGTGCTTTGGACTAATCAGACCTAAAGACGGAATTGTCAGGAGTGTCCTTCTCTTCGACCAAGGCTTTGAGACATCTCTTGGCATGTATAATACTGGCTTGCGCTCGGGTGTTCAGATTACAAACAACTCACGTTATATGGTCATTAAATATCCAACCAAAAAAATGGCAAAAGAATGGAACACATATTTAAAGCAAGTGGCTAACTCGTCGGCACGTGACTTCACCTCACCAAATCCTCATAATTCTTTTGCACCAGTAAGAACTGGCTCACTCGCCGGGTGGTTTGTGGATGGAGCAGATTACATGAGTGCTGTTGCCGATGCACTTGAGGGTGCGTTAGATGAAATCTTTATTGCAGATTGGTGGTTGAGTCCCGAAATTTACATGAAGCGACCGACATTAGATGGCGAATATTGGAGATTGGATAAAATATTGCTGAGAAAAGCTGTAAGTATTTTAAATTCATTTTAAACTCTGGAAATTTCAAAAAAAAAATTCTTAGATTCTAAAAATTTTCCCGAAATTATTTAATTTCAAATTTTAAGGCTTCGAACTTTAAATTTAAATTTAATCTACAAATTAACTTCAGTCAAATTTTAATATCTTTTGTCTCAAATTACTTTCAATTAAGCTTAATTAAGACTTGTAAGACTCAATTAAGCCAGAAAGTCTGGTAATTTTTTTCTGATTTCCACTTAAAAATGACCTTGAAAAAATTTTGAAACATTTTTTCGTTTGATTTTCAGCGACAAGGCGTGAAAATTTTCATACTGCTCTACAAAGAGTTTGAAATGGCTTTGGGACTGAATAGTTTTTACAGCAAACAACGATTAGTGCAATTACATGAAAATATTAAAGTTTTAAGACATCCCGATCACGTGAGAGTCGGAGTATTTTTTTGGGCCCATCACGAGAAGCTGGTAATAGTGGATCAAAGTTATGCTTTTGTCGGTGGAATCGACCTCGCTTATGGTCGATGGGATGACCACAAACATAGATTAACCGATTTAGGCAGTATGAGTATGACCACAAAAACCACAACTCGACGATCCTTCACAGTAATAGAAAATCCTCTCCGCTCTCTAATCTTTCAATCGACTGAAATTCTGCAGGCAACTGCGAGTGCAAGACCCTCCGAGGATAATGGAAGCTCTCTAATCTTTCAATCGACTGAAATTCTGCAGGCAACTGCGAGTGAAACTATCACAGTTACATCCTCTAAAAGAGTTACGGCAATAAGCTCAACAAAAACTCCAACCAATGAACCATCAGAAGCACTCAGCGAACACACGAAAGCAAATACCCCAGAAATGAAGCGAAAAGGAATTACTGAGAAAATTAAAGATAATGTGAAGAATACGAGCAGAGGACTCATGCAGCGAATAACTTCCATGGATGTCCCCGATAGCAATGGAAATGCCATGGTAGATATTAAAGTTGAACCGTGCGAGACTCTAAAAGTCGACACACCGCCAGCATATTTCGAACTCGATGGTCAAGCGAAACTTTGGATGGGAAAGGATTATTGCAACTTTATCTTTAAGGACTTTATAGAGTTAAATGAGCCATTTACGGATCTGGTTGATAGGACACGAATGCCTCGCATGCCCTGGCATGATATTGCAAGTGTTGTCATAGGTGCACCGGCCCGAGATGTCGCAAGGCACTTCATTGAACGATGGAATGCTGCGAAGCTAGAAAAGGCGAGAGAAAATATCAGCTACCCATACATATTGCCTCGAAGTTACAATGACATAAGAGTGGATCAAAACTTTTGGGATGCTTCTAAAGTTGATTTCGAACGAGTAACCGTTCAGGTTCTTAGAAGTGCTTCGGCATGGAGTTGCGGATTTATTGAAAATGACAGTGTCGAGCAATCGATACACGAAGCATACGTCGATTCAATCACACGTGCACAACATTACATCTACATTGAAAATCAATTTTTCATATCGCTCGGATTTCCCGACACGGCAGTTAAAAATCAAATTGCCGAGAGTTTATTTAAGAGAATCATCCGTGCATATCGTGAAAAGAAAGTGTTTCGAGTGTTTATAATTTTGCCGCTGCTGCCGGGCTTTGAGGGTGATGTTGCTGGAACTTCAGGTACTGCTTTAAGGATTATAACGCACTGGAACTACGCGTCAATTTGTCGGTGAGTAAGGTTTTTATTTTTAGAGCTCTACAACACTAATTGAAATAATTTCTCTCACCTTATTAGAGCTGAAAACTCAATTATCAAGCGCCTCTTAAAAGCGGGTGTTAAGAATCCCTTCGATTATATAACTTTTAACAGCCTACGCAATCACTCCGTTCTTAATGAGAAACCAATAACCGAATTAATTTATGTCCACTCAAAATTAATGATTGTCGATGATAAAATTGCTATAATTGGTTCAGCAAATATTAACGATAGATCGATGATTGGCAAGAGGGATTCAGAAGTTGCAGTTATTATTCAAGACGAGGCTTTTGTGGATGGAAAAATGAACGGAGAATCTTTTCCCGTCGGCCTATTTGCCGGCAAATTAAGAAAGAACTTGTTTAGAGAACACTTGGGACTACTCGAGCGTGGCGATTCAAATATTGACGTGAACGATCCAATCAGTGATGCATTCTACAAACACACGTGGCAAAAAATCGCCAAGGAAAATACGAAAATCTTTGATGAAGTATTTAAATGCATTCCAAATGATTCAGTACGAACGATATTTAGTCTAAAAAAATATAGTGAAGAACCGCCACTGTGGCGGTCTAATGTACGCAATGCAGAGGAAAGATTAAAGCACGTTCAAGGGAGTTTAGTGGAGTTGCCGTTAAATTTTCTTTGCGAAGAAAATCTTCTTCCACCAAGTACGACAAAAGAGGGTGAGTACAATTTGTCGATGTCGAGAGTCTTTAATTAATTTATCTTAATCTCCCTAAAAGGTATTTTATCGATGGTTGTGTGGATTTAATTTATTGTGTATAGAAAAACTTTTTATTTTACGAGAAAAAAATGACAAATATAAAAAAAAAAAATATTAAATTATTACAACTCTAGTTTACTTTTGAGGTTGGCCATTAGCGAATGCCAAGAAAATCCAAATTTATCATCTTGAACTTGAACTTTGGACATTGCGCTCATGTGCTTAAAGAGATCACGAAACGGTGTGTATTTATTGAGACAGTTGACATCACCAATCATAATTAATTTGTGCTTAGCTCGAGTAATTGCCACAGTCAAGCGACGACGATCTTCGAGAATCTCAATTTCAGATGCTTGTTTCGATGCATTTACGTCAGCACTACTCGACAGCGTACATGAATAAATGATAATTTTCTTATCCCTACCTTGATACTGATCAACTGTATTGACCTCGACGGTGTGATAACTTGCGAAAATTTTCTTTAATGTCTCGACCTGGTCACGATATGGTGCAATAATTCCAATGGACTTTCCATCAACGCCACATTCAAGAAGAATATCCACAATGTATAAGACAATAGCAATTTCACAGTAATTAATATAAAGTTTTGACTTTTCTTTGTGCTCGCTGTTCATGGATTCCAAGAAATTTGATGCCATCTCATAGACATCTCCGGTGTTGACGAGAGTACATGCTTGATCGAGATGTGGTGATGCCGCTTTCGCAAGCCAAATCTGCTTCGAAAACTTTTCCCTTAGTATTTGCATGTTTGGAATTTCAATTTTAGCTTTTCCAACAACATCATTAGCGCACATCAGTTGTCCATTGTATGTGAGATTATTAGCCAACTTTGTAATTGTTTTATTCATGCGATATTGAAGTCCTAGAACAAATGTTGATTGGCTACAGTCGAGTCTTTCGAAGAGGCTCTCATTTGCACCCAATACTCGAGCATCATTGCTTCTAACAAGTGGTGCCAACTGCTCGGGATCACCGACGAGAATGAACTTTTTTGCTGACAAAAGAGGTCGAATGACTGTTGGCTGATAAATTTGAGTTGCTTCATCTACCAAGCAATAATCAAATTTAGTTCGATTCAATAGAGCATGACTCGAACCCAAACATGTACACGCGACGACTTGGAAACTTTTATAAACTTTCTCCAGCTCCTCAACACTCTTGCAACTTTCAGTAACTGTCTTTTCGCTAAACTCTCGCAGCGATGGATTAATTCGTGCGTTACTCCCTAGACGTAAAAATCTAATGCCACGCTCCTTCAATCTCAACAGAATATTATCAACAGCTGAATTCGTATGACTCGTGATCAAAATAGATTTTTTCATCACCGTCAAAATGTGAATGAGATTTACGAGTGTCTGCGACTTTCCCGTTCCCGGAAGACCTTGAGAGATAGACGAAAATAAAGATGTAAATTAGATTAGAGCCGATTAGAGTTTTTTAAATTACCTTTAATAAGCATGTAATTTTCGCAAGTCAACGCTTTCAAAATTGCTGTACGCTGAACGGAATTGGTTTCGTGTAAAAGCCTATCAATCGTCTCCTGAATTGACTTTGGCAAGGATGTTGAAAATGATGACGGCTCTCGCTCAATGATTATTTTTCTCAATTGATTAATGCCCTTTTCTTCGTCGTTCTCTAGGAGAATTCCAATGTTTGAAAAGTTGAAGACAGACTGCGATTGTGACTCATATCTATCGAGATGAAACTTATCGTTTTGATATTGGCGTGAGAGGTCTTTTGACAGCAATAAGGTGATGACAGAGGGTTCAATTTTCGCAACTCTTCCGGCTGTAATGAAAACTCGCTCGTTTGTGCTCACAACCAAATAATCTCCAATTTCAAAGGACATTGTAGTGAAATCAATTCCGTTGTTTGATGAAAAGGGATGAAGATATTCACCATTTTGAGGCATAATGAGATCACTGATACTGAGATTAATTAAGGCATTTCCTTTGGCAGCACGAAACTCAGGGGTCTTCGTCCAAAGGTGTTTGATTTTTACATTACGTTGCATCTCATTGTGCTCGAGCGTGATCAAATGACACCAATGAAAGAAATACGTCAAATGTTCATCAGTCAGGTGTGCATTGCACTCGAGCATGACTTTCGAGAGTGGATGCGTGACCGAGAGTAATTTTGTTTTCGAGTCTTTCTTCTGAAATGCACAGCATAAAACATTATAAGGACATTTTCCACATGCAGTTTTATGATTAATCGGCTCTGGTAAATTAATTGATTTGTCTCGCTCGACAATTTCCAATTTCATGTAC
Source organism: Tanytarsus gracilentus (assembly GCA_038502055.1). Classification (NCBI taxonomy): domain Eukaryota; kingdom Metazoa; phylum Arthropoda; class Insecta; order Diptera; family Chironomidae; genus Tanytarsus; species Tanytarsus gracilentus. The sequence continues at coordinate 1,060,487 of JAXRKN010000043.1, read as the reverse complement.
TTGGCAAATTGATTTCTTAGCATAATCAGTGCATTTTCATCTGAACGTGTCGCCTTAAATTCTCGCATGATGCCTTCTTTGATGTAGAGGAGAAGGCCCGAGTCAATTTGTTTGCCCATGTCTTGTAGCATCATCTGATAGATAATCAATTGACCTTTATGTTCATTTGAAAATGAAGCCTTACCAGTCTTAATTTCTAGCGGCATTGTTTTGCGGAAGGAGCTAAAATGATTGTTTGGCGGATAGACTGACACAGTAGCGTCAATTTTCCCTTTCAATCCTAACCGAGGACTCCAAATATTCTCCTCGATGTCTTGAACTTCTGCGATTCTTCCTTCAAAGACTTGATTGCCGCCTTGAAGAGGAATAATGCACTTTTGTGCCTCATTTCCCATTACATAGTACTGCATGAATTGAAAGATTTTCTCAAGGTAAGGATCGATCTCAAACTCGAGCTCTTTCATGGTCATTTGAGATGAATAGAGCAACTGCAGCATGTCAGCTTCACACAAAATTCCCTTCGCTGCATCCTTAATCTCCTTCATTGATGTTAGCTCATCCTTCATAGCTTTTTGAATTATTTCATGCACTATAGAACCGATGTTCATTGCTTTGGAGTCACTTCCACCTACGCTCTTAAATCTCTCACTCAGCACTGCCTTTCGGGGACAAAAAATGGAACCCACAACTGAAGTGCCTGATACCAAAAAATCAGGATGAGTGACAATCATTCCATTTTCATTAGTTATCATAAACATATTGCGATCCTTATTGAAGACACCTCTAGCAGACACCACGTCGCCATTCGAAACATCAGAATCGTAAAATATTCCTTTGAGGCAGCACTTAGCAGTGGCTGATGACTTCTTTTCTTGCAAATGCAAAACTTTTTCGAATGTCTTTCTGTAAATTTCGATGTAATTAACTCGGCAGCGCTTAAAAGTGGTGAGATCCAGCGAATTTTCTTCATGCCGCTTCTAAAAAAAGATTTTTAAATTTAATTCAACTTGATGTAAATTAAATTACTCACATTAACTAAATCCAAATCATCATCATCATCAAAGCACAAGTCATTGATGTCATAGCCGGGATAAAGAGGATCATCTTTAAGCACATTTAAACAAACATTCATTGAATTTCCGTTGTTCTCGAAATTGAAGCTTTCCGCTATCTTGACCTTCTTCCTGATTGCTCCACTGCGATTAAGAACTGGATTTGGAGAAGTTTCAATCTCTATATAACCCCGTTTATCCATTAATTTACTTTTTTGTACAAAAATTTTATCAAAAAAACAAGAATGGCGCGTAAAAAATAATTTTATTGTTAACGGATTTTTAAATTTCAAAATTATAGTTGTATCTCCAAAATTACTTTAAAAATTGTGAAAAAGTAAATAAGGTTCGGAAAATTTAAATAAAATCATTTTCTAGCTAGAAATAGAGAAAATTATAGTTCTTATTACATGCCAAGGAAGACTTACGATCCATGTAAAGCGAGTGCATGCAAAATTCAGAGCTGTTTAAGAGGTAAAGAGGAAAAAATATGAAAATAACATAAATTACATCATAAAAAATGTGTTTCCAGAAAATAATTATCAAGAAGATAAGTGTCTCGCCGTTCTCGAGGATATGAGACAATGACAAGAAAATTATAGTTCTTATTACATGCCAAGGAAGACTTACGATCCATGTAAAGCGAGTGCATGCAAAATTCAGAGCTGTTTAAGAGGTAAAGAGGAAAAAATATGAAAATAACATAAATTACATCATAAAAAATGTGTTTCCAGAAAATAATTATCAAGAAGATAAGTGTCTCGCCGTTCTCGAGGATATGAGACAATGTTGCATTAAATGGAAGTCAGTCAGTTTATGTTGCGAAGGAATCGATATTGAAAAGAAAATTCTACCATCGAAAGATCCAGCTGAGGAAAAGTAAAGTGACATGAAAAATTTAAGCTACAAATATCAAAAGCCCAGTTATCTATTACCAAAGAAAACGTTAATTCAAAAGTACCCGCGAGCAATATCGGGAACTTTCATCTTCACTTGCCTCTCCATTCTATTTTCGCGTCAAATCTACGACATTTTCTTTCGGCCTGAGGAAGACTTTGTTATATCAGCCGCTATTCCACCACCTCACAAACGCTAAGCACTCTCGTCCGAATGGATTCAGTTCGTAAGGCGAAAGACCGACTTGGTAAATATCCTCTTTTAGTCGCTAAATGTTCATCGTCTGCATCCATCTATGCCGTATGCGTCACTCGTGATTTGAATGCAAAGAAAGGAGCGTGCGAGAAAGAATTTCAACAATTTAAAAAGTGTCTGATGGAACAAGCGAAAAATATGAAAACAAAATTGTAAAGTGTGCTAAAAGAGAGAGAGTGTTTAAAAAAAATTATCATGATCATGTCAAGTCTTAAGAAACATTTAGTCATTAGCTTAGCAATTAGATTAGTGCTGATCGTCTACGGTGAAATTCAAGATAAAATTTCTGAAGTACCGTATACGGATGTAGATTATCGAGTAGTAACTGACGGATCACGCCACATTTATAATGGCAATTCCCCATTCAATCGACACACCTACCGCTACACGCCACTCCTCGCAATTTTCCTTCTACCAAACATTTACATTCATCAATGCTTTGGAAAGATTCTCTTTGCCCTATTCGATTTGGCCATTGCTGTCATTATCAAATTTATCATCCTCGACGAGTACTTTCTACAAATCGCAAGCCAATCAAGTTCAATTGAGGAAAATAAGGCAAGAATTGAGAAGAAGTTTAATGTTAAAGGAAGCAAAGTGAGACTATTGAATACAACGAGAAAGGACATGAGACTAAATGTATCTTCGGATAAATCTAAAATTGAGAGAATGGCCAATTTTGCGGCAATGATATGGCTCTACAATCCACTCACCATGGTCATTGCAACTCGAGGCAATGGAGATGCTATTACATCAGCAATTGTGCTCGTTTCAATTTATTATTTGCTGAAAGTTCAAGAGGGAGTAAATGAGAAGGAAAATGCAATCAAATGCGGCATTTTTCATGGACTAGCAATTCACTTTAGACTCTATCCAATTTTCTTTAGTCTCGCGTACTTTTTGTACATGGCCGATAGCAAGCACAATTGTAGGAGTGTCGTCAACTGTTTTTTGAAGCCAAATAGAAAGCAAATTTTCTTTGTCATCACTACATTGAAGGTTCTAATTTTCCTAACAGGAATTTTTTATCTCCTCTACGACTACAAATTTCTCTACGAGTCAACACTCTATCACTTTGTGAGAAAGGACACGAGACACAATTTCTCGCTCTATTTCTATCTTCAATATTTGAGCGCATCGTCACGTGTCAACATTCTCGAGAAATTCCTAACAATTACGCCACAACTGGTTCTCATCATTTTGATAAGTTTTCATTTTAGCAGAACCCGACAAACAATTCAATTCGGTCTGTTCTTAATTGCTTTCATCATGGTGACATACAATCCAGTCATAACATCACAATATTTCGTGTGGTTCCTCTCCCTCTTTCCACTGACCGTCAACAACTTTAGAGGACTTTCATGCAAGCAAATAATAATGCTTCCAACTCTCTGGTTCTGTGGGCAAGGCATGTGGCTGATGTGTGCTTACTTTCTCGAATTCAAAGGCATCAACAGTTTCGACTTCATTTGGCTTGCGAGTGCAATTTTCTTCATTATAAATGTGGTAATTCTTCAAATTCTTATTGAAAATTATGATGACTTGAGTGTGAAATTGAAATAAAAATTAAAACAGGATTTTTTAAACTTAGAAATTCAATGAAAAATTTTATTAATTTACAACATAAGTTTATCACTCAATTCCGAAGATATTTCTGCGAGTTTTGCATGTGGCGAGCTTCGATTGCGTTGAAGGCCATCTTTAAGCACATCAACAGTCTTGAGAATTTGCGTGGTGACTTGTGAATTGAATGCCACTAAATTTCCCAATGCCTGATAAGCTCTAAAAGTCGATTCGGGATCGCTTGTCCACTCCAAAAATTGAACAATTTCAATGCAAAAAAGTCTCGTTAATTCTTCAGATGGTTGTTGATGTTGTGCGATTGTTTGGTTGAGATAAAATGTAGCAATTGCATTTTGTAAATTTGCAGTTCCCTGTCTAATGTCCGATATGAGTTTAACAAAATCATGGAGCTTTAAATCGACAAGCTCTCGACCAGCCTTATGAATCATCAAATTGCAAAGTGCACGTACGGACATGAGTTGATTTGCAGCATTGGTTGGGATGCGTTGAGAAATAAATTCAAGCAACTCAAAACCGCCGATTTTAGTGCAGAATTCAGAGTTGCGCACAGCCAATCGAATAACATCCAAAACTGGAAAAAGCTTTTCTGATGGCCAATGCATAATTTTCTTCAAGCAATCAATTGCAGCTTCATTAAGTCCATTTTGAGAAGGAATTAAAGTGATGACTTTCTCAATGTCAGCATCGTTAACTTTGGAGACCTCTTCGGTGAGTTGATTATTGAATTCTTTGAGCTTAACGAGAACTTTCATTGCATCACACGTATCGAATGCCGTGTAAGTCATGAACGGGATGTGCTTTTTAACAATCAAGTCTTTCTTGTTAGATGAATAGCTACTTCCGCCCGTAAATGGATCGACATTGACCATTCCTGAACGCTCTCTAAAGTTCACATTAACGTTTGAATTATTGACGGGTGCACTTTCAGTTGCAGAAGAAGGAACATAGCGGCCACCGCCAGTAAAAGGATCAACGAAACCTTCTTGAACCACTGGTCTTGCGATTTGATCTGAGTTTGTTGTAATGAAATTTGCCACTTGTTCGAGATAAACTTGTGGAAGTTCATTTTTGTGGATAAACTTTTGAGCAGCGAGCCAAGGATCGTCGGCGCGATTATAAGGAAGTTTCAATGGCGGCGCTCCATCCTCGATATCGACATTAAAAACATAATCATACTCAATTCCTTCGTAGAGCTTCTTTCCCGATGTCTCTTGAGTGCCTCCAGCCGCTCCCATAACATCGCCGACACACTCCCATTTACCGCTCGTCCACTGATAGCAGAGAATTTTTCCATTAGGCTGACGAACAAGTCTCGTTTGACCCTCTTCGGTACCTTCCACAAGAAGACTTTCAGGTCCAGGCAAATCATTAACTTTAACACCACCCAGCTCCATGCCTTGTTCGAGTTTTCGTGTAGAAATTGCAGTCTCATAAGCAGATAAAGCATCATCACTTGCAGCTCTCGATGGATCTTTTGTAAAGACACGAATGAGAGAGTCACTTGAACCTGTGATTATATCGCCATTGTCCATGCAAGTCACACTCCAAACGGATTGAGCTGGAAGTGCAAGTGCGTCTCCAAGAGCTCCTTTACTAACGGACCACAATCTAATAGTATTATCCTCACTTCCAGTCACAAAAGCGTCACCAAGCGCCGGATTTAATGCAATTGTGTAAATGTAGTTCGAATGGCCGTGAAATTCATTCAGGCAGTCATACGTATCGCTCCAATGTCGAATTGTTGCGTCATTTGATGCACTCAAAAGAGATCCATCATCAAGTCCAATTAGACCACGAATACAATCAGTGTGACCTTTCAGCACTACCAACTTTTCGCCCTTTTGATTCCAGATGAAAATGTTTTTGTCAGCAGATCCAGTTGCATATTTTCCACTTTTGAGAGTACAAACAGCCCAAACTGCTGCCTCGTGTCCTTTTAATTCAATTGAATTGCTATTAATGTCTAAATTGTTCCAAATTCTAGCTGTCTGATCCCAGCTTCCACTAAAGAGAATCTTCGATTCTAAGCCTTGACTCAATGAGCATACAGTGCTTGTGTGATCGGTGAGTGTCGCGAACGGTTGAGCTATTCCGAAAAGATATAGACATATTGTCTTGTCATTCGAGCCAGTCGCAAGCCATTTTCCGTCGTTCAAAACACACACAGCCGAAACAAAATTCGAATGGTCCGAAAGCAGTTCAGATTGCTTGAAATTTATGCTAAAAATAGTTTAAATCATAAAATTTAAATTATAACAGTGTTTAGTATCGATTAACTAACCCATCATCCTGCCTTTCCCACACACGAGCTGTCTTATCGCGAGATCCAGAGACAATGCAATTATTTGCGTAAGCTACACTCCGAACATCCAGCGAATGTCCGCTAATTTCTGTCGATAGCTTGAAATCTTCAACTTTCACATCCATTTGAGAGCTTCTTTGTGTCGTTCGTAAGTCTATAAGTACGCAAATTACTTTGTTTAATGCGAAATTGAATTAAATTTGTGAAATTTTTTTTTGCCGACTAATTTAATGACTTAATGATTTTTAATGATTATTTGAAGCGAAAAAAGTGAAGCAAAAATTTGAATTTTTCTGTAACGGTTTTTTATCAATTGCAAGTCATGATGCGATAATAAAAATAATTTTTTAAATTTCTAAAATTACTAAATTTATTTATTGATTCACATTGAATACAATACAAAAAAGTCTTAGTTATATTAATAATTTCATTCATAAAATCATTTGATTTTTCTTCTTCAAAAAATGCATTAAATTTTTTAATTTTACATTTCACTCTCGTATGACTTAAGCTTAAATTGTACAACAACCTTAATTGTTAAAAGTTTTAAAAAAAATTCTAAAGTAGATGAGGAAATCTTTCTTCATTTTCATCATCGTCCGTTTCATCTTCGTCACTTTCGGGTGGAGTTTCAAGCTGAGGTAATCCTAAAAAATGTTAAATTTAATTATATTTCATTGTTTTTAAAAAAATATGAAATTCCTACCTAAATCTAAATACTCTTCATTGGCCGTAATGCTGAGAATCTTATCTAAGTCTTCGACAATTTCGTCAAATGTTGGACGTTCTCTAGTGTTCCAGTGCCAGCATTCTCGCATCAACATGTAACTAAAAAAATACATAAAAATTATCTCGCATATAAAAAATATATAAAAATTAATCTCTTACATATCAATTGAGCACAATGCAGGTTTTTCCATACGTTCACCCTTCTTTAGTAGCTCAAAGAGATTTTTTACACTCGGGACACTCGGATAAGGAGTGCCACCTAGGGTCATTATTTCCCACAACAATATGCCATAAGACCAACTAAAAAATTTACACAGAAAAGAATATAAAATCAAATGCATTTAAGTGAATTAAAAATTAAATTGTTTTACTTACACATCACTCTGAGCATCGTAAACTTTATCGAATAGCGATTCCGGGCTGCGAATTAATTCATAAATAAAACAAATGAAAAATTTATGGTGGAAAATTTCTCAAAAAAAATACCTCATCCACTTTACAGGCAATCTGCCGTCTGTTGTTTTTCTATAATAATCTTGACTGTGAATATCTCGTGCAAGGCCAAAGTCGGCTGCAAAAAAAATTCTGAGTATTAAGAAAAATATTTTCAAGTGTAGCACGTTGCTAAAAGCCTCACCAATTTTCATCACGAAGTCATCGCTAACGAGAACATTCCTGGCGGCTAAATCTCTGTGAATACACTTTCGACTCGCTAAATATTGCATTCCACGTGCGATCTGGTATGAAAATGAAACCAGATCTTTTTGCGTCAGCGATTGTTTCTCTTTCTCAGATGGTTCGTCATTGTATGCCGATGGACGATGTTTACGCAAAAAGTCTCGTAAATTACCGTGCGGCGCAAATTCAACAATTACATAAAGTGGGCCGTCTTGTGAGCAACAGCCGAGGAGATTTATAATGTTTATATGCGTGCCAATCATTTTCATAACTTCCATCTCGCAAACGAGATCCTTGACATCTTCATCGGTGTGTCCTTCCTTTAGCATTTTAACGGCTACAGTTGTAGCCTGTCCATTCTTCACTAAACCATGTGCGTGAGCCATAACGACTTTGCCAAACGCACCCTCACCCAATGGATTGCCGAGCTCTAAATTACATCGTGGAAATTCCCAATTAAGATCGATCGGAAATTCATATTCAGAAATCATGTTGGGATCATTTGAATTGCCAGTCATCGTCGTTCGATGCTTTTCTATTCTCACAATTGGCATTTGCTAAAAAAATTGAGAGAGAAATTTAAAAAAAAATGGAAACTCAAGATTAATCCACAAATTAAATTTTTAGGATTTGAACCTTTTATATTTTAATCAAATAATTTCTAAATTTTCATCTCATGTCAAAATTAATTTTCAAACTAATTTAAATCTTAATTTTTGAACTCACCAACGAATCGGAAATTGCCGGATTTGTGTTATCAACGCATGGCTGCACAACAATGACTTTCTTTGTCCATTGATTGACTCTCTCCATTTGTCTTTGAAGCTTCTTTGTTTTTGTGTATTTTTTCCACACAAAAATTATGATCATCAGAGCAAATAAGAAGAAGAACATCAGACACATTACGAGAATTTCATACCACTCATTTTTCTGTGGTGGAGCCGATGTTATCTCGGGATCAAGTTTATCGACGACGTTTAAATATGCACTTGAAGTTGAACTGCCTAAACTGTTGGCGGCCATGCATGTATACCACCCTGAGTCAGCAAATGTGACGTTCTCGAGACGAAGTTTTTCGGGGTTTTCTTCATCGACCTGTGGGAAAAATTTTTGAAGGATTTTTTTTAGAAAAAAGATGAGAATATTTTGTGTAAGGGTTAGAAAATTTTAGAGATTTTAGTTGTTTAGGGTTTTTATAAGTAGGTATTATTAAGAATTAATTTTTTCGAGCATTTCGAGATGAAATTTTTAAAAATTTCAACTAGTTTCAATAAATTAGAATTTTAATAAAAATTAATACTATGATAATGATAATTTTTTAAAATCCTAGAAAAAAAACTAATACAAATCAATTAGATCTTCATGCACATTATCAATTAATAAATATTAGTAAGTTTTTAAAAAGGTCAATAAATTTGTTAATAAAATTATTTCATGCAATTTTCTAAATGCCGTCACTTCCATCACCTCAACAATTTCTTTCTTGCATAAGGGGTCGCTGCTATTGAGACACTTTTGTCGTATCCAATTACTCGATCGATGCAGATCGGAAATGATTGTAACCTCAAAAGTTACATTACTTCCCAAAAGCACAGTCTCATTCTGTAAATGCTTCTTAAACAGTGGCGGATGATTTACTCTATCTGAAAAGTGAATCATTTGCTATTTAAAAATTTATAAATCCAACACCAATAAATTTTCTACGAAATAAATATAAAACGAAAGGGAAATTTCCTAATAAACCACAAACTGAGATCGTTTGAGAGAAAAAGTATCGGAAACTCAACACCACACGAGAAAAAAAGAGCAACGGAAAGATGAAATAAAATCGGAAGTAATTTTTATCCATCACCAGAGTCAGTGCGTGCGATATTGATACCTCGAGTTTCGAATGTGATCCGTTCGAGTTTTTTCTCGTCCATTGAACGTGCGCACCCAAATCGGAAATTAGTGAACACTCAAAGACAATTGTGGAATTTTCAACGGCACTTTGATTTTTCGGAAATCCTTCTCTTATAACCGGTGCGGATGGGAAGCGTTCTTTAAAGAATTTATGTATATATTTTTTTCGGGTGTCTTTATGTCATTTTTTAAAGCTTAATTAAAATTCTTACCGTTTACTTCCAGCTTCGCGGTGAAAGAAATACATCCGTAGACATTACAGACGTTACATGTGTACTCGCCATTGTCAGCAGGAACAAGATCTTCAAGTGTAATGCCCATTTTATTGTATACGACAATGCCTAAATTTCTCTCAATTGGAATGCCATCTTTTGTCCATTCCCATTTTGGCTCAGGATAACCTTTTGCGGGACACTTCATTTTTACCATGTTTCCACTTGGCTTCAAAATATATCGAATGAGGGCATTTTGATTGGTGAAGAATGGCATGTAGCCAGCATTTGGATTTGACGTTGAAGTCGGTAGTAAAGTCGTAAAAAGTCTTCCGTCAGTCAACAACTCTTCATTTGTCTCATCGACATCGTTTTCAGGTGGCTGGTTCATGAGTGGGACGTCAAGTTCGGTTGAATGAAATTTTCCTGTAAAAATAAAATGCAATGATTAAAATTCTTTCAAGAACTCGCAGGGCTTAAAATGCAGTTGAAAGAAATCTTCTTTCTGCAGTCAACGTGTAGTCTCCATAGAGGAAGTTTTCATTTAACAGGAAATATCGTCGTACGCTTACTGAATATTATTAATTGTTGGAGCTACTAAGCACAGTCGAATACACGTGTATTTGATCTTTTTTACTTTTTTTCATAGTTTACAAAGCGGGACATGTTGAAATTAATGAATTAATTACTGTAAGATTTTTATGTGGTCAATGAGAAAAATTTTAAGAAATTTATTGAATTTTATTTAAAGAGATTTTAAAATTACTAATTAACTATAGTGAATCTTAATTTTAATCAAAAAAAATCATGTAATTCTTGATTAAAAAAGCAACCGAAAAAAAAACTTTATGCACATAGAACTCGACATTTTAAGATTGATGATCGCTTCCCTCTCAATTAAGAATTAATTGGCTTTCTAAATTAAAATCGTGTTTTCCCTAATTAAATATCACAGGAGGGAGTGAAAAAACATAAAACACACCAAAAAAGTCTCACGATCAATCCATTTTTGAAACAAATTAAAAAGTCTGTTCTAAATCTCACTAATTTACGATCATAAATCTTCTCTTATGGAAATGTGCGTACGCATGTTGCCGATGAAGACTTTATTTCTTAGGGCAGGACTTAAATAGAAGTTCGAATGTCGTAAATTTAAATGGTCAATTGGGATCGCATAGAAAAATTGCTCAATTGCTTCCATATGTCGCCGACAGTCTATGAATATTTAAAAAAATTCAATTACGCAATAAAATAATGAAGAATCAATTAAAATTGATTAAAATGTTGAATCGATCGTGAATGTATTGACTCTAGGGGTAAAGCAAATTAATTCTGACAGTCGCAGACACGCACAAAGAAGAAAAATTAATTAAATTGAAAAATCTCCAGCGGAAATTATTTTTTTTTTTCAATGCAATAAAGAATTTTTGCATCTGGTGCATCTCATCCGTCATCTCTCTTTGAGTTTGTGTTTTATTTTTAAAAGTTAATTATAACGCACTGAGCAATAAAAATACATATTTTAGAAGGTAAAATTACCAGAAGCAGAGAAATAACCATAAAACCACCATGCAGTCGCAATAAAACACACTCAAGTGTATCAAAACCTCTAGATCATGTTGCATGCATGCATAACCCGCAGCATGAAGACGAAGGAGAGATGCTGGAGTGAGGGAGTTACACTTGAATGATTTAAAAATAGACATCCCCTTCATAAAGTGTATAATCTTCATCACAAAATAATGACAGTACACCAGCGTGTACGGCAATACACCGGAAAGTATTTGACATGCGATGAAATTAAAAATGATCATCCTCTCTTAATATGATCGAGTGATGAGATTTGTCAACTTTATCTCCGACATGCGTCCTCGGCCGGATGCGAGTCAAAAAAGGATTCTGTGAAATTTCATGATCAGTTTCGTGAGTAAAAATATTTTTTTTCTGGATGCTACAGTGTAACCTAAATGAGTCTAAAGTTCCAGGAACTATTTTTAATTCAATTATCATCTGGCATTAATGAAAATCTTTATTTAATTAACTTGAATATAAACAATGCCGGTGCCTTGTAGAGTTCATTTGATCAAAACGCAACGATAACTTTGTTTAACAGTAAAAAAATCCAAGAAATAAAAATCACAAACATTATAATTGTGTTTTATGAAAAAAAAAGTTTGTTTATGTGTGCACGATGCACCAGACACCAGTAATGAGCTTATACTCATCATCTGGTCGCCGTCACATATTTTAAAAATCGACGACTCGTATGAAGATGTGTGTGCATTATGAATACGTTAAGAATAACAAAAATGCATCGAAAAAAAGGAACATTTTTTGGCCATGGTCATAAAAAAGGCACACACAGACCTCACTTTTTTCTTATTTTGGAAAATGCACACACGTGTTATGCAGATGGAAATATATCGTACACACATTGCGAAGGAGAAGATAATGATGATGTTGCTCTGTCGAGAGCGAAAATTTATGAAGATCGAGGCACTGTCAGTCTACTTCATTGTTGACTTTTGGCCCTTCTTCGCTTCCTCAAAAAAATATTAAATTTTACTTTTCTTCCTGTATGCAAAAAAAATATCTAATTTTCTCGAAAATATACGACATGTTAACGACATTGTCTTTTTATGTGGGTAGCTGATGTTTTGAGTTACAAGTTGGCAAAATAGCTGTTTGTCTATTAAAAAGTCAAATATTTTTCTCGCGACTAAATTTCAAATTTTAGATTTTTAACTCGATTAAATTGAATTTTGAGCTAAAAAAATAAAAATTCTAAAAAAATGCGAATAATTTCGATTTACTTACATTTTTATTTCAAGGATTCGAACCTAAATTTTACGACAATTTATTTACTTTGTTGTTAATTACTTAATATTTTTATAAGATTTTACTTATTCAAATTATCAATAATTTAAACCGATCACGTTCAATTTTTTAAATGCACTTAGTTTTTGCATAAATTAAATTTTATACTTTTTGCCCCCGTGAATAATTTTTTAAATTCACATAAAATTCTTTCTCACAAAAATGAATTCATAAAAAATTCTTCATAAATCATAAAAAAAATAATAAACACTCAAATTATGTGTGTGGGCGAATGTACAAAATTTGTGCGAACAATAATAATTAAAATGTGAATATATTCGAGGGAATAAAAAAAACTCACCCGAATTCCTATTGCGACGTTGCTGATTTTGCTGCTTACCATGCACTTGACTCGTAACAGCAGCGAGGAATAAAATAAATTTAAAAACTTGTTTATTGCACATTTTGTACTCGAAATTCTTTACACTTTACACTACAGCATTTGACGTAAGGCGTTGATCGTCGTCAGGATTTTTGACACTTTCTCAGGGTCTCTATTGACACTTTTGTCGTTGTTGTCTCAGTTGATGGAAAGCATACATTTCTTTCTTTTTCTTTTTTGGTGCTTGTGCAATAATTTCTTCCTGTCTCTTCTTCTTCTTTATTATCACCAAAATATTATTATTTTTATAGTTTTGTTGCTCTCGCTCTATGGAATGTAAAAAAAAGAATCAAATGACAAAAACCACAAAGTGAATATTTTTTGACAACCCCAAAAAAAGATCAAAAATTTATAGCGATAATCAGTTAGATTGGATCGAAGACTCGAGAGACACGATGAAAGTGTACAATCATAAATTTGATGATTTCTTAAAAGAACACGCGCAGGTAAATTTACGCTTAGGACTCATTCATAAACTATTGAAAAGACACGGGTTGCCAATAAATTCTCAAAAGGATTCTTCTTATCTCCAAAAAATCTGAACTTCTTTCGGAGAAATTTATGAAACACAAAAAAAATGAGAAAAAGGTGTGGAAAGTATGGTGAGTTAACGAAAAAGGATATAAATTTGAGGTACTTAAGAATTATATTAAAAAATTAAGAAATAAAATTTTATGTAGTGAAATAATTTAATTTAAATTCAAAAAATAATTTGCTGAATTTTTAAATAATCAACTAAATTTTGATAACCGAATGTCCAAAGTTTGATTACTTTTGACATAAATTAAAGATTTTTAATTATATTCAAAATGGTTTAATTAATTTAATTGCAACATTAATTTATTTTTTTGGCTTATCTCGTACACAGAAAAATTGACATAATTTATCATGGATCATTGACATTATGCGACAAAGTAAATTTGGACACGAAAAGATTTACAAATTTAAAATAAAATACGTTGAAATTTATTTACAATTTATTAAAACATCCTAAAATTTTATTTAAATATTCAACGGCATGAAACCCATTTGAGAGTCCATTGCTCTTTCGCCAAATAAATCCATGTGTGGCTATTAATATAAAAAAATCTTTTTCCTTAACGACTTCAGCAATCAGAATTAGAAATTGGAATTCCGCATTAGAAAATATGCAAATATTTTTTTCCAGAACTAAATCGTAAAATTATGGAAATCTTTTACCGAAAGGTTTACATTGTAAGCATTTTTATGCGTATGCGAAATGCTTTAATATTTTTAAGATTTATTATTTTTTTATAAAATCGGGGAATTCTTTGATAATTTTTTGATAAGTCCAAAGGGAGTCCCTAGCTGGGTATTTTTATCCACTTATCTAATTAAATGACATAAATCACATATTGAGACAGTCTCATTACGTCTCATCGCGTTTATAGCTCGAAATGATTTTCTTTAAATTGAGTAAATGATAAGACTTTACTAATTTGATTCGTTTTCATAATTTCATGGTTGTCATTGCTCTCTGTCTCATCGCTTTTTATATTTTATACGCGACATGATGAAGAATATTAATGAACTGTCTTTTTCACATATACTCATCGAGCACATCATCGTGTGTGCGCGTAAAAAAATATTTAGAATTTTTTTCTCCTTATCAAGAGTTGAGGAGCCACTTGTTGAAATGAAAACACACAGATTTGGTGAAATGATCATAATGAGCTGACAATTTAAAGAAGAAGAATTAATTTGTGCAAAGTTTTTTGTGTCTGCTGGTTTAGAGACAGAATCATTGATTGAATTTTGAAATTCTTGTCTTTGCCATTTCTCTTTCTGTGCGATCTTCTGTAAGCTTCATTAAGGAATTAATTTTTCAACCTGTTCAGTGAATTAAAAAATTTTATCTTTCCCATTGAATCGTTAAAAATTTTTAAATGAATTTTTGTGACATTAAAAAGGTTTAAAATTTTATAAAGTTTCATTCCTCTGCTTTAAACAAATAAAAACTTTATCATTTTAATTTCTTTTTTTCTTCTCTTAATTTATTTTTTGAACGCAAACGTGGGCTTATGCGCGAAATATTTTCGCATAATATATCATGTTAGCTTACATAAATATCTCTTTTATGTTATTGACCTTGCATTCAATTGCGTGCAATCAAGAATAAGGAAATCGAAAGAAAAAGTGAATAAATTTAATAAGATTATGCATATGCAAGCACAAAGTTCCACATGAGGTATTGAGTATTTAAAAATTACTATAAAAATTAATAATTTTAAAAATATCCTGGATGTTGAAATATTTCCTCGATACTAAAATTAAATTTCATGACTAAAATTTTGCCTTAAGCTGTTAAATAAAGCTCGAAAAAAATTAACAATCTAAAAAAATCATTTTTTTTTCTTAAAATTTCACATCCTCCCAAAAATTTCTTGAACTCTCAAAACCTCATGAAATTTTTTTTTATCTTAAGTGCAAGTACATATTTTTCAAAAGTGTAACAACTTTTCTTCTTGATCATTTTCACACCGAATCCAAAGTGAAATTTTAATTGAAAAATCGCAACATGAATTGCGAACATCGTTTTAGCGCAACATTTGACCAAAAATAATTGCACTTAAACTGGCGTCAAAAAATTTTTTAAAGATTATTTCGTCTGAAATTCGTGATTGTCCGCAATTTAAATACAAAGTTGTGCATAATGGTTTTGTGGCGATTAGAATGCCGATGTCTGGAATTTGAATTTTAAAGATGCAGAGGAAAATAATTTTGGTGTAAAAAAATTGAATTTGAAAATTTCATGACAGCAAAATTTTCAAAAAATTCCCATAAATTTGATTTTCAAAGGTTTCCCCGAAAAAAAATCTCCCTCGAGTCATTAAAATAAGTCTCTCACTAGACTAATCGCACATCTGATAGCGAGAAGTTCATAAAATATATACAAAATTAAAATCATATGCTCATCTTCATCAAGCTTGTCTCGAGACACGCTCACACTTTGCGTCTAATAAAATAAATCTTGTTGAGAGAGTGAAATATCCAAATGACCTTAATGTCTTAATGTTTATTATTATTATAATGTCCTCATGTTGATGCTCAACAAATCATTCATGCGCCTTCGGAGGATTTATTTTGTCGTGATTTTGTGTGAACAACATGATCGAAATGAAGAGAGTAAAATAACATAAAAAAATTAGAGAGGAAAAAGTTGCAAAAAAAATATTTATTGCGTATTTTAAAAAGTAGAAAAAATATTTTTTATCTTCAAAATTTCTCATAAAAAAACCGCGACAAAAAATATTTTTTTCTTCAAGCATTTTTCTCATGAAAAATTGTTTCTGATCTTCAGATTGTCGGACACGTTTCTATACATTCACGCATATTCATCATGCTCATTTTTCTCGTTAATAATTTAAAAATCCACTAAATTATGTTTATTGAATAATCTTTTCGCATTTACGTTATCAAAGCCGGCCTTTATTGTGCTCCTTTTTGAAAATTTATTATGTGTGCAATTAAACGAGCAATTGAAGCATGAAGCAACTTCTAGGAATGTTGTGGAGATTGTATGAAATATGAATTATATCGCCACATAAATCATAAATTAATGCGTTGTATTAAACAGTGAGGATTAACCCTTTGTGTGCGCCACAGCATATGCGGTAGATGAGGGTTGATCGAATGGTTGATTTTTCAGCAATAATTCTTAATTTAATGACTCAATAACTTTATTAATAAATTATTTATTGACAAAATTGAGATTTTAATAACTCATACTAAAAATGACGCAACCTTATGATAAATTTTTATATGATTCAAAAATTTCCAAATTTAATTATTTCTCAAGCAATCTCTACATAAAAATGATGCATAAAAATCTCATTAAAGCATAAAGTCGAGTTTATTGTTTCATGCTCGCAAGTTTATTTAGTAAAATATATTTTCTCGCTCTCTAATGACCGAGTCGCACTTCAAAGCGGAGTCTTTATGATATTTTTCTCCATATACACAAAAAAATCCGCACAGAATGATCATGTCGAGTATGTATAACCCAGTGAGAACTTATTTTTAGATGAAAACACAGAAAATCGTTTAAATGAAAGTGAAAAATATTATTTTGGGTTTAGACTTCAGAAATCCATCCCTGCCGATATATATTTTTTTCTTCATTTGTCGGATAATGTTTACAATTTCAAGAAAACGTCTGAAAAATTGTGCGAGATTTAATTTTTTTTGAGAGAGTTGAAAGGCAATTGTGAGGAATAAAAATTAAGTGCGTTTGGCGCAGGAAAATCGAAGTAAATAAATTATCTTTTCATGTTACGACCCGCATCTATTGAGAGCAATGGAACGGAAGCCAAGTTTTAGAAAATAAACACACAAAAACTCATTGAGAGAGAGAGAAACCGCCTCAAAATTGATCTCTGAATTAAATCAGATTAAATAATTTATTTTTTCTTTCGCCTTCATACAGCTTGATGCACTTAAAGTGAGAAAAGAAATTGTCACACAAAAAATGCATCGCGAAGGAAATTTTAAATTTAGAACATTTTTCTTCTTGCTCAAAATGAATGAAAAAATTGAAAATTTCTTTTGAATTAATTTCTCATGAATGAATTTCTTTTAAGTGTTGCGACATCGTTAGTTCGTTTGATAAATTGCATTTTGAATGTGATGTGCAATATTGCAATTTGTAAGCGACTCATTTTCTACCTGATGAAGACGATTTTCTTTGAATAATTAATTATTTCTTGAGAAATCGCTCATAATATTAATTAAACGTGAGCGAGTGAAAGTTTTACAAAAAAAATATCAAAATTTTAATGTAAAATTTAAAAAATAATATAAACCAAATTTCACCATTTCTAATTAAGTTTTAGGATTTGAACCTATTTGATTTTTTATAAGAAATATTTTTAATTTAAATTCTGAATATTAATAAAATAAATTTATTCAAAAGCAAAAGAATGTTTTCGTCACAAAATGCAAAAGTTGTAAAAATTTAGGACTTCCTGCACGACCAGCTGCAGTTTTCAACCATATGCAATAAAATTCCAGGACTTTCAAATCACTTCATTAAGTTTTTTTTTAAAATTAACTTTTCATCTTTATTTAAAGAAATTTTCAGTTTATATCATTAAAATCACACACCACCACCCTAATCCACTTGGCATCTTTTCTCTTTTTCGAATCTTTTATACTTTTTTGTGTTTTTCGCACATTTTACATTTTCACTGTAATTCATTAATGCCGTATGCTCTCGCCTCTCGTTTTCATCTCAATGTGCTGAGAAGTAGATGTAAACAAAATGTCGGTGGAAGATCTTCGCAAAGAAGAAATGTACGCGCAATTATACGGAAAATTTGCAGAGGAAATTTTGCGAAAAATGAAGAAGAGTAAAAATCTCTTTTTTATTTAATCAACAGCGATCGTCTGTGGTGCGAGTTGAGTTGGAAAGGAAGCAGAATAGTTAATTAGTATGCTTGCTTGCAACGATCGCGCATGGACAAAAAATGAAGAATTTGGAAGCGTTAAAATCTTTTTTATAAAAACTCTACAATCAAACGCTTAAAATTCTTTACTTTTATGTTTATTTAAAAATCACGTTCACAAAATAAATTTTGTGTTCGATCTTGAAAGAATTTTCCACTCTCGCTCTCTTGTGACGAGAAGAAAAATTGTTTCAGATGCGATTTGCATTAATTTTCTTTTACACGTCCAAAAAAAAATAAATTTAAACTTTTCGTGTGTGTCTTCCATCTCGTATATCCATTTCGTCAACGATACAACAAAAAAAGAAAATTTCTTAGTCGAGTGATGATGACCATGTTTTAAACAATGAGCTCAATTTTCCACTTTAATCTTCATTTTCTAAATCTCATCGCGATTGAATTAAATCTCTTTATAACTGATTTTATTCAATCTAATCAAATTTAACTCACTTTAATACTTTTTAAAATTAAATTATTTTTTTTGTTAATTTTTTCAATCCGATAAAATTATTTTTAATTTTTTAATCTTTTATTCAGACTGAACACAAATTTACGTCTGCACGCAACGATCACAACTCACGAACTGAAAAAAAAAAGATTTTCCTTTTTACGCTCATATGCGAAGAGATTAAAAAACAGAGTGTGAGAGAGAATAAGAATCGGCATGCGGTGATGGTGCATGCGAATGATCAGATGAATAAGGGTAAATTAATGGAATTAAAAATATTAACGTATTCATAATTTGAGATGAAAGAAATTGATATTTGATCATTGAAAATTTTTTGGTCTGTTTCCATTTTTTTAGTTAGAGTATAAAAAAATTTTGGTTCAAATTCTGAATTTTTTTAAATTTTTAATTTTTTTTTCACAAAAGTTTCAGAAAATATTCAATTTTTTCACAAAATTTTTAATTTTTAAAATTTATTTATTCATTAAATTTATTTTTCTGTCATTCAAAGAGTTGCAATGTGTCACTCTTATTTTTTGAACCTTACTCTCTTTGAACCATTCGTTCGTCTTCATCTTTTATCTTGTGTCTCTTTCGAATAATTTTATATTTAAATCAGTCTTAATTAAACTTAAATTAAATTAAAAGTGATGAGCATTATATGTGGGATCTGCTGTGAAGGATTTAAAGCTGAAGATTTACCTCTAATGCGACCGGTTGTGCTCATCGATTGTCATCACGTGTTTCATAGTGGCTGCATACTAAAATACATGCAAGTTATAAATGAGAGAAAATGTCCAGTTTGTAGGACAAAGCTACGTGCAGCTGGCGATTATAAGATGGATCTTCATTTGTCCTTTTCTTCATCGACGGCCATCGATAATTTAATGAAGGACATGCAAGACTTGAGGGAGGAAAATTCTAAATTAACGAACCAGTGCACGGTTGCAAAGAGAAATGTCGTTTATCTAAATGGCGTTCTCACTAGAGAAAAGGAAAAGTTTAAAACATTCAAGAACGAAATCCAGAAAGGCACTGATGGAATACTCAAGATCTGCAAGAATGTCACCATGCACATGTAAAATTTAAGTAATAAAAATTCACTTTTTCTTTCGTTAAATCGCCGATTTTTATTTAAAACCAAAAGCATAGCCATAACATTTTACTTATCGAGACGACAAAGAGCAGAGTCTTGAACCATTTTCAAATCAACTTTAGGTCCGACGAGTTCACGAATATTTTTAATGCCATACTTGATCATGGTCGGTCGCTCGAGAGACAATCCATAGCCGTATACGTTGACATTTTGTGGAATATTCATGGGATCTAACATTTCTCTCCTAAACATGCCACTATTTCCGATCTCGATCCATTTTCCTAAACCCTTATGATAAGCAAAAATTTCCATCGAAGGTTCTGTGTAAGGATTATAAGCGGGTTTAAATTGAACTTCAGGAAGACCCATTTTAGCGAAAAACTCGCCAATGATGCCCTTAAGACCACCGAGAGTAATATCAACGCCAGCAAGTACACCCTCGACTTGATGGAACTCGGCGAGATGAGTCGCGTCGAGTGTCTCATTACGAAAGACTTTATCGATTGAGAAGTATTTCACGGGTTTGAATCCACCTTCTTGGTTTGCCAGTTTATAGAGCATTCTTGCACTGACCGCTGTCGTGTGTGTTCTCAAGAGGTTCTTTTGTGCTTCCTCAATCTTCCAGTCGTAGCGGTATCCAATCGAACCTTCACTTCCCGTCTCGTGAGCACTTCGAACTCTTTCGAGATATTCCATAGGGAATTTTGTGCTCTTTTCGGGAACCGATAGGAAGAAAGTGTCGTGACAATCTCTAGCCGGGTGCATTTGTGGCTGGAACAATGCATCAAAATTCCAGAATGATGATTCAACATAGTTGTTCGTTGGCATCTCAACAAAGCCCATTTGAGTGAAGATCGAAGAGACTTCAGAGCGTACTTTAAGCAATGGATGAAGATAACCGGCATTCGGTTGAGCGCCTTTGGCTTCGAAATTATATTCCTTAAATTTAAGATCCTTCCACGAGCCATTAGCGAGCATGTCGGATGTCAAGTCGGTTTCAAGTTTCTTTAGTGTTGTCGTAAATTCGTTTCCTTTCGTGATGATGAAGCTCTTAATTGTATTTTCAATGACCAATTTTCTCTTCTTATATTCATTTTTTACATTGTCTGGAATGTTTGCGCTCTTGCCGGCTGCAATATCAATCAAATGATGCTGCACAACGTCATCAATGGTGTCGATTTTACGCTTGACAATTGGAGCACCTCCGGATTTATCGATGACTATCCAGCCCTGTGACATTGCCTTACTAAAGCCTACTTTTGCATTTGGTGATGTCTATAAAAATATTAAAGCAAGTGATGACATATTAAGGATCGATTGCGTGGAATTAACTTACTTTCATAAGGTTCGGTTGAGAAATTCCAGCTTCAGGGACAGCATAGAAAACAGTGGCTTCATGACTGCCATTCTCAATGACATAATTTCCTTCGTCACTTACTTCCCATACTTTCCGCGTTGTCGTTTCGGAATTAAGAATATTGCCATGGGCTTCAATAGATTTTACAGCACCGACAATTTTCTGATGATCTTCATCGAATTCCGCGGCCAATTCATACGTATCCGCTGTATTGCGAGCATCGATGTAGTTGAGGATTTGTTCAGTTAGTTCTAACATCCTGTTTTATTTGATATTAAATAATTTTTACAATCCACGATTTTTTTTGATGATTTTTCAAACGTGTGCACTTTTTTCGAGTTTCCACTTGGTTTTGTTTTGAGAGAGGGAGAGAGAATTCTTATTGGATTTTTTCGTTGATCGAGAGAAAATGTTTTAGTTAAATTTAAAGTGTTGGTCGGTTAAGACACGTTATTTGAAGTTTAATTCCACAATACTGGATTCTGATTTTAATTTTCTTCAGTTTATAACTCGCAAAGTCGAAGAAATGGGCGGAAAAGAGGTAAAAATATTAAAAATTTCATACGTCAACAAAAATTCTTATCAGAAAAAAATTATTGTCTTATTATCTTGATCATCTGTTATTTTAACAAGTGGTTCCGAAAACTCCTTTAATTGCTATCAATTATAATTACCTGGAAGCACCTAATATACATCCATGACCTTGCTCTATTTCAAAGAAAAATTTCCTTTCACTTTCGTTTCTTTTTGCCACACAACCAGCTTTCGTTTCGTTTCGTTTCCTGATCTTAGTTCAGCAACACGCTTGCTTTTTAACACAACCCCCACATACAAGATTTTTGGATAGGTCAATGGCGCAACATTAACATAGAAACCGGCTAATGATTTTTAAAAAATTTCTTTGCAGGAACAAGAACTTTTTTTATACGATCCATCGTTACTGCTCAGTCTCGATTTTTATCGTTCGCCCACTAAATTTAATCCACAAATCACTTGCGTCGCACCAGGAGAGCCATGGCTGAAAGTTAGACCCTTAAAAGTAAGCATAACGTGTTTTGAGATTTTAAAAATTTAACGTTTATTTTTTTTATTTCTAAAAATTAGAGCGGCGATTATCGTCGTGGATTTCTAACGAGTCTTTCACAACTCACTGATGTTGGCGAAATTTCAGAGGTTCAGTTTCTAAGTGAGTTATTGCACGGTTGCATAATTCAAGTTTATTAATTAATTTTATATTTTTAGATCGATTTGCAGAAATGCGTGCAAAAGGCGATTACTATGTGACTGTCATTGAAGATCTGAGAAAGAATAAAATTATCGGCAGTGCCACGCTGGTGGTTGAGAGAAAATTCATTCATTCGTGTGGAATTCGAGCTCACCTTGAAGATGTCGTTGTTGATGACACTTATCGTGGAAAGCAGTTAGGAAAATTAATTGTTGTAACTGTCACGCTGCTCGCCGAACACATCGGATGCTACAAAATGAGTCTCGAGTGCAAAGACAAACTAATTCCATTCTATCGAAGCATTGGATACGTTGATGAAAAGGGAAATAGCAATTCAATGGTTCTTCGATATGCCAATCAATCAAATTTATGACAATTAGCCGCCAGAACTCCCACTGCTAAATTGTAGATGAAGAAATTCTTAGTCGTTGACGATATTTTTCATGCGTTATGATAGACAGAATAGAAAATATTTTTTTTATCGTTATCAAATTTATTATTTTAGCACCAACGTTTAATTTTTAATGTGTGAAAAAGCGTCACTTCTTTTTATTTTTCATCTCACAGTTTTTCAGCAATTCCTTAGCATTTTATTATGTTAAGAGAGTTGGGATTTCTGGTAGATATTTTTGACCAATTAATGTGATTCATTCACAAAATTTATCATTTCTTAATTATTATTTTTTTTTTGGTGACGGTTATAATTTTAAAATTTCTTCAATAAAATAAAAAATCTTGAAGCTTTCAATATTTAATTCATTGCCTTTATTTCACTAATTTCTATAAGAACTTAATTTTCAGCCTGCGCCTTCTCCTCAATCATTGATTTTTCGCCGCACTGAAAACGCTGAAAGTCAATGATTTTGATGCTATTTTCTCGAAGAATATCACCGACCGTCACTTCCGGATCGAGAATATATTCTTGATAAATTAAACATTTCTCTTCATCTTTATCTTCATTTGGCTTATCATTTTCAGAGTCTCCAATTTTGAAGGGATTCATGCCGACAATGTGCTGACAAATTTTCCTATAAATCACTTGTAGTTCTGGCGTGTGATCAACATGGCTATTAAATGCTGCAATCGCTCCATATTTGCCCATTAACACTTGTCCATCTTCAACTTTCTCCGTTTCTGGATGAGCGAGGCCAAAGAGATGAACAGCTTCGGGTGCCTTATAGCAGATCGCACGTTTAATTGTAGCATTTTCACCAACAGTTCCAATCATCAGAGCCAAGTGATCGCCCAATGACTTTCCATCGTCTAATTTAAGATTTTTCAATGCGTCTGTCTCGAGAGCGATTTTAGTGATATTAGTGGCATCGACTTCCTGCACATACTTGGCACACGCTTCAGATGCTTTCACGAGGAACTGCTTGAAGTTATCATTTCTCGCTACAAAGTCAGTTTCGCAGTTGACCTCAACCAGAGCTCCAATGTTTTTTTGAATTAAGACACCGACGAGACCTTGCTGCGTTGCTCGTCCTTCGAGTTTTGTTGCTTTTGACCATCCCAGTGCTTGCGCCTGATCTTTAAGCCATGATTCCGCCTAAAATTATATGCATGTTATAAAACATCCAGTAAAAAATAATTGTTTAGCATTAACCTTAGCAACATCATTGTCGTGCATCTCTAATGCCTTTTTACAGTTCGAAAATGTATATCCCGTCTTTTTTCTTAGTGTTGCGAGCGCATTTTTATCAGCATAGAATATTTTCTGACTGACATGAAGAAATCTTGATGAAATTCTGTAGTACATCGTGTAATTTAGCTCAACTCGAATTGATGTCAATAAATAGTGTCACTAAAAAGTGTTTTACTCAATTACCGGTCTTCAAAATTAATTAGATGAGTTTAAATTTAAAATTTTAATTTTTCTAATGTTGTTGAAAATTTTCAACTTTTTTCTTCGTTAATTTTCCCCTGCCGACATTTTTCGTAAATTTTAAAAATAATTGAAAATAATAAAATTACTCAATGATTTGAATTCATTATGGATGAAACGAAGAAAAAAGAAACGCCAGATTTATCAAAGTTAAGTGAGGAAAATATTCAAAACTTTCAGAACAAGGAGGAAAAGTTCGATGCTAAAAAATGGGTAAGAAATTAAGAATGTGATGTAAACTTTTATATGTGAAGTTAATTTTGATAATATTTTAAGGGCTACGATTTATATCCCGAGAGACGTGGCGAAGAGTTTAAAGCTAAATGGAAGAATGTATTGATGGCGAAGGAAGGAACTGAAGCTATCGATAGGTTCAAATGCGAACAGAATGTCTATAAATGTATACAAAAATCTCCGCTTGTGAGACTTATGATGGGCGCATTAAAATCGTCAGGATGTGAAGTTGATATTCGTCGACATATATCATGTGAAGTTTGCGATCATTCTGTATCTGGTGGCTATGATCCCATGCTCAATCAAGTGATTATTTGTCAAAATGTCGCGCGGAATGAGGGCCTCGTTCAAGGCGTGCTAACGCACGAGATGATACACATGTTCGATTACTGCAACAACGATTTGGATTTCAAAAATATCGATCATCTTGCATGTACGGAAATAAGAGCCGCTAATTTGACTCACTGTAGCTTCATGTCCGCAATGATTCAGGGCGATGCTTCGCCAATGAGAATAGCAAAAGCACATCAAAACTGTGTAAAAACGAAAGCTTTATGTTCGGTGCTTGCGGTGAGAAAGGTGACTGCCGAAGAAGCGCTATCTGCTGTTAATAGAGTATTTGACAAGTGCTACAATGACTTGGAACCGATTGGAAGAAGAGTCAGAAGAAATTCTACGGATATGCAGAGAGCTTACTTAGAAGCTCCTTTATATGGATATTCGCAGATTTAATAAAATCATATATAAAACAATTATATAGTAAAATAAACGGTTTTAGTAAATTTCATAAATAACTTATTACTGGAATACTAAAGAATGTTTATTGAGCATCGTCAAAAAGATGAAAGTTGTCCTTTGACTCAACATGATGCTTGATAAAATTGAAGTAATTTGTAAGATATTTGCCGGTCGCCTCGTCGATGTAGAATGAAAGTTTGTCATAGTCAACGTCATTCTCGAAGCCAGACTCCTCACCGCTATGATCCGATCGTTCTGCATTAAGTTGATTACTCAACTGCTTAATATACTGGACGGTTCTACTCGAGACATTGTATTTTTGCTAGAACAAAAATATATTTAGAGATTATTATTTTTTTTAAATGAAGAACTTTTACCTCGTGACTCGGCGATTCGGTTTCATTTAAAATTTTGAACACAAATAAATTATCGGCGGCATTTCCTTTAGACGATTGCAATTTCTCCAGCATAATAATGTCAATCACTGAGTCACTCTCCAAGTCAACAATGACCATGACTTTTGTGAGAAGAATTATGAGCGTATGTTTCATTTCGTTTTTGCGCAAAAATGTCGCTCGACATGAGAAGAGAAGTGAATTTGTTGCTGACAGTTGAGAAAGTTGCTTCGAAACTATTTTCTCGGCATTAGGCTCTGTCAAGTCGTTCAAATGATGATTTTTCACTTGAAAGGGAAGGATGTTGTATCCAACAGATTGAAGCATGCCTGTTCCTGTTAGCGATATTAATTCAGCTGCTCCACTGATTGGCTAAAATTAAATGTAATTAACTTTAGAGTTATAGGATAATTTTAAAATTATTACCTTCGTGATAATACCAATAATTCCTTTGCCAACACCCGTGAAAATATCGACAGCTGATTTTGCTTGTAATGGATGTCTTGCCA
Organism: Tanytarsus gracilentus; assembly: GCA_038502055.1. Classification (NCBI taxonomy): domain Eukaryota; kingdom Metazoa; phylum Arthropoda; class Insecta; order Diptera; family Chironomidae; genus Tanytarsus; species Tanytarsus gracilentus. The sequence continues at coordinate 1,034,265 of JAXRKN010000043.1, read as the reverse complement.
ATCCGCCAATCGCGCCTAAAATACTGATTCCGAATCCTGTTAATCCTTGCGATAGGCCATCGGCAATACCTTGTGGCCGCGATCTTCTTTGTGCGTCAGTCTTTAAGTGTATATGCTCGCTGTCCAATGTCAATCGATCAAGATTTCTCGCGAGAGAATTTGCTAATTTTGTGACAGAATTGACAGTTCCAGTTGTAACGTTTCTGACAAGTGAAACGGAGCCTTGCGTTAGGCCAACAAGAAAACCCCATGGACCTCTAAATAATCCCTGAACAGGCATTGACACAAAGTCTTTAACACCACTTGTTACCGACCTTGCGAGAGAGCTTGGACTGCCAATAATTTCCAAAGAACCAACAACCCAACCAGCACCGAAAATAGCCGATGAAAGATAATGCATTCCGACGCTATTTCCAAGTTTAATTGGCAGCGTGTTGACGTTAATTTTTTCGTATGATGAAAAGTCTAAAGGACTATGATCAAGTGCAATGTAAACTCGAATGCATGTATGGACCGAAAGAAGGACATGCAATGGCTCTAATCGAATTGATTTAAGTCGTATAACTTCCGACAAATGTTGAGCTTGATTAGCAACTACTGATGGAATCAACACAAGTCCATCGTTATCTAATTTAATTCCTTTTTGGTCTTTTGGAATTTTATAAATTAAACTATTTGGCAGGCAATCAGTAAGGAGCTCTAAAAGTCCATTTATAAAAGTATCTTCGATGTAAATTCGAATGGGTTGGAATTTTAGTGAAATGGTTTGAACTGAATGATCGTGCTCAAAAAATTCAATGTTCAGCACGAAATTTTCCGAAGTCTGATGATTTTGAATGATCTCATTGACATCCCACGGTGATAATGAATCTTCAACATCAGTTGTCTTTGAAGTATTTTCCTTGTTGCAAAGAATTACAGGAAAGTCATAATTTCCACTCACGAAAAGCTCATTGTCAACCTGAACTTTTGTAAAGTTTAATTTCAGCTTTCGTGCAAGTTTTGAATATTGCGATGAAATTTCCTCAACACTAAAAGCGATTAGATCAATTCGATGTTCCTCTGTGTCTTTGTAGATTGTTAAATTTATTCCTTCAACGTAGCAATTGACGTTAAATGTTTTGTGAGGATTTTTAAGAACCTTAAAGGTTTTTCGATAATTGCTGTTTGTCTCAATAAAAGATGGATGATAGTCATCAATCTGTAAAAATATTTAAATTAATAATGTTAAAGATTGAAATATTTTAAATTTACATGATTGTCCTCAACGAATCCTTGATCCTCTGCATCGATATAATTAATCGTAATTTCAGATGTTTTTGATCTAACATCCACCAATAGTTTTAAATCTCCAAACATCGGTACATTTATGATTATTTTCTTTGTGTCATCGATTTTAATTGGCAATGACCATCGAATAAACTCATCGCCGCTCACACATGCTAAAATAATTCCGTAATCAGGGTTAAATAGATCAGGAAAATGTTCATTGATCGTTGGCGGTGTGTAAAATACTTTTTGCTTTGAAGCAACAACTTGGAACCACGAAAGCCATTTCTCATCGCCAATTTCCTTATGAGGTAAGATATATTTGGCACTTGGATTTTTCATATCGGTTTGTGCGACGAAGAGATTAAAATCTGTGTTATTTGTCACTGACAGCATTGGCTTGAGATCGTCAAAGATTGAAATGAAAAACTGTTCATCGTGCTTTATAATTGATAAACCAATTGAGTTACTTTCGCTATCATTTGGAAGATTTAAGCACTTTTTTAGGGTCGGCTGAATTTTCACAGGACACGTGAAATTGTTTTGGCCACACTCGCTTATTGCAATAAAATTAACTGTGTTTGAATTAATTCGCTTTCTTCCTCTCACCGATAAATTTGTGAACGTTAAAATTGGATTTCCTTTTTTAATTTTATCCTTTTTCTCGTTCTTATGAAGCTCAATGCAAGTTCCAAGTGGAACTTCATTTCGCCTAATTGGCTCGTTAATTTTCTCGCTGACCTCAGCGCAAAACGGCAAAATTTTCAAATTCTTCCCAGTATGATTTGCAATTACGAGCATTGTTGCGATTGACAAGAATCTCAATTTTCCTTCGCATGTCGATGATATCACGAGTTGCATGATTTCATTATCATGATGTAAAATAACATGAATTGAACCTTCAATCGGAAGAGCATAGCTGTTTGAAATTGTGCGCTTGATGTCGGTATTTATGTAGATTGGTTCACTTTGAATCCAATCATCTAAAACTTTTATGCTTATCGTAAATGTGTTCTGTAATTAAAACAATAATTAATAATTAATAATTTAAATAATTAAAAATCTCACTTGAATATAAGATGGAACTAAAATGTCATTGGCCTCCAAAAAGTTTGCCTCATTTGTGATTAGGTTATTGATTTTTATTAAACTTCCTGTTGAATTCGTGATCATGCACCAGGGCAACAAGGTGACCATCAGCGAACACGAAAGACCAGCTGGTTCTTGTGATGAAAGCTCATACAGAGCCGTGGTTGTGTCGCTCATGTTAAAGCTTCGGTTACAGCGGAACTGAAAATTGAAGATAAAAAATTATGCTCATATTAAAACATGATAAAAATTCTAAATTTAGTACTTTTTTGGCAGTCGACAAAAGCGGTATGAAAATTTTAATTGTTTTGAGTTTATTTCTAATATCTGTGAGCTCTTTAAAAGTCACATGCGATTATGGCGAGGAAAGTTTTAATGCATGGAAAAAGAGATACACCTGCAGGACGATAAACTATTTAATGATCGGTGACCATAAAGTTGTTGAAAGTGTATCAGGAGCGCACCTCAACTCATCATACTCGAATTTCAATGTCACACAATATCTCGCAAAAGGATTTAGAATTGAACAATTTCCGGAAAAGTTGGGAGTACATTATGCAAATTTGGAGATTATTCGATTGGTGTCTTGTGATCTAAAAATTCTCTACAAGTCGAGCTTGGAAAATTTGGAGAATTTAAAGTATCTCGATTTGCTTGGAAATCGCTTGGAAAATCTCGAGTCGGATGTGTTTGATAACACCCCAAATTTAATAGAACTTTGGCTCAACAACAATCGCTTGCAATTTGTTGGATCAAAGGCTTTGGACTCATTAAAAAATTTAAAAGTTATAAATTTGGGCGGCAATACATGCATCGGAAGCAACTCGAGATATTCGGATGAAGACCTTGAGCGAGTAAAAATTGAGTTGAGATTAAAATGCGGCGATGTAAGCATGCACGATTTGAAAACTAAAATGGAACGAGTTGAGGAGAAAATTGAAATAGTTCTCAAAGAATTCGCGAAACTTCACGAAGAACTTTTAAAGACGAGAAAAATGTTTCGACCTGTGAATTTTCATGACTAACTCTAAATCTACTGACCCCTAGAGATCGCTCTCGTGTTTTGCGTCTTGAATAAACAATTCAATTAATTGAAATTATCTCTCTCGCGTTCAATTTACTCTAAAAAATATTTTTCAGTATTTCTCAGTCACTTGTCGCAAGATGAAGGTCTTTGAAATAATTATTTTAGTTTCGTTTATCTCCTTTTCAAACTCTTTAGTGTTTGATTGTTTCTACGATTTGGAGCTTTTTTTCGATGAAGTTAAATTACTTTACACGTGCAGTCTGCCCGATGGCGAAAAGACGGGAAAAGCACAAATGACAAATGCAACACATCGAGATATTTTAGGTGTGATAGGACCCCATGTTGGCAATCAAAATAACACGGATGTCAAGCAAGTTCACATTTTTAAGCATAAATTCGAATATTTTCCGCGTGGCATGACAAAATTCTTCGAAAACATCGAGGCCATTCACGCGGGAATGAATATGCTGGCTTATCTCGAGAAAGACGACATGAGAGTGTTTGGCAAGCTGAGATTTTTATATCTCTACAATAATATGCTCTCGAATTTGCAGTCGGACGTGCTTGAAGAAAATACAGCCCTCGAATATGTGTCGTTTTATAACAATCAACTTAAGCACATTGGATCGAGACTATTGACACCGCTAAAGTCACTGAGAACGGCTCATTTTAACAAAAACATTTGCATTGACAAGCAGGCAGTTCATAATGCGAGAGATTTACACGAAATTAAGCTCGAGATAGCGGTCGGGTGTAGCGATATCACTGACGAGGATCTCTTGACTATCTTAAAACAGAATCAGGAAAAAATGAGCTATCTAGAAGAGAAAATGACACAAATGAGTGAGCAATTGAGTCAATTCATTGCATCGAATAGAACGGAGCTTTAAGCATGACTTTAGTTGTCATTTAACTGTAGCAATTTTAATTTTACATACGCTTTTCTTTAAAAAATGTGAGTAAGATTTTGATTCTTAAATTTGTATAAAAATAATTTAGTTTCAGATTATACACAAATATTTGAAACCTAACTCACCTCATCATTTTTCGAAATCGGCCATTTCTTCTCGATCCTCTCCTCTAGTGTCTCAATTGCCTTTGCAACATCGGAAAACTCATCGGATATTTTAAAGAACGAATTTCGATTAATTAATTTGTAGGACAAGATAATTGGACTTCCAGCCTTTCCGTCAAGCTCCACAAACTGTTCTGGTAAAATTAATTCGTGATCATTTTCATGAGTTCCATACATTTCAAGTTCGCGAGCCTCTCCACATCCGGGTACGACAAATTTCAGTTCGCTCGCATTCTCCATTGCAGTTATGTTGCAGGGAAAGAGTGATCGTGTCATAAACATTGGCCAAACCATCACAAGCACTCTACAAATTTCACTTTTCACATTCTGACGAATTATCCGCACCCAGAAACTAATGTAGCCGTTGTTAGAAGGAACTTTCACAAGCCATGGCTTATTGTTAACGACAATCTCACGAAGCTGTTGAAAATAAAAATTAAAATTAACTTAAAATATAATAATTTTATAAAAAGCTTACAGGAATTTCACCGCTGAACAATTTCTTCTCGCTTTTAATTAATCTCAGTCTTATCGATTGTTGCGAGTCTATCTGGCAATTGCCAAAAATTGAATAATTTCCTTGCGAATTTACATTAAATTCTTGAATTTCACACTTTTCGGGCGTGTCAATGTCCTTGTCATATCTTTTATACTGAACTCTAAAGAATTCTTTTGTCATGTTGAAAATCGAGACTTGTCCGTCGATGATAACCTTTCTTTGGTAATTTGAAATGTTCTTGACTGTGACAATAAAATATTGAAAGTCATCAACTTTGACGTACTCGATCGTCTCATGTTGTATTGAAAATGCTTCAGTTTTAGCACTCCAAGTTCCATTCGAGTAAATTGATAGCTGAAGGACTTGCTTCCTCTTGTCGGTGTAGAATTGATAAAATTCCTTCGCTTGTGGCATGATGCAAATCATTTCATTTGTATCGAGTTGACTGATGCCTATTGCACTTGAAGTGTTGTTTAAAATCGTAAATTTAGAGCAAACTAAATCCTCGTCGACTGTATTTGTTAGACATTGCTTGCAGAGCTTCAAAATTGCCGTTAAAGAATGTCCAATTGCTGATGAATATTTGAGTTTAATTTTCTCACTAAGAAAATTTAAGCTGAGGTCATCGTGATGGAGATCAATCAATGATTTAATCTTGAAATTTTCAACCAGAGAAATTAAACTTCCGCATCCGAAATCATTCATATCCACCGATATTAAACTCTCAATTTCATAGTTCTCATATCCTTCATCATAGTTTTGTCCAACAATTTTTAATCCTTGAAAATTTACTCTCCCCAGCCCGTTCGTTTTTAAATCGTTGTCAAATAAATTCACTTCAATCTTTCCAACATTCAAGTATGAACTTAGACATGGAATTGCATTGCTCATGTAAGAATCAACTCTTAAGCATGCCACCAATACTTTTGGATGCATTTGAAATTCATAATCAGAAGAATCGTCTTCGTCATCGGAATCTCTTTTAAGAAGCACCCTTGGGATGGTTATTCGCCACACCTCAGCTGAAGGCTTATTAAGCTTCAAGTCCAAAATTTTTGTCTCATTCTCATTCAGTGTAAATGACATGAAATCCACAAACTGCGACTTTAGCTGCGAATAATATTCAATTTTGCACATTATTGTCACTTGATTGATGCTCTGGAAGGGGACGGGAAATATTTTAATTTTATGCAATGCACGGGGTGAAGGATAACGCCAGCAAATCACTCCAATATCAGTGTCGATAATTTGAATTTGATAAGGCAGTGGCAGGTCGTCGATTGAAAATGCTGCCTCAACAAATTGAAATGCGCCGCTACGTAGATCGTCCTGAAAATGCTCAATATTTGGTGGTTCTTTGTCTTTCATAAATTCCTTTGGGTGTATCTCAAATTTTTCACTTCCTTCAGTTTTTATAATCAATTTCTCTTCATTATTTTCACACTTTGGAAGAAGCTCTTGCAACTTGTTTTTAAAAGCTTCAACGTTTTTTAGTATTTGAGGAAAAAAATCTATTTTGATGTAATTTGATTTGACAATCACGAACACCAACGGATCTTTCTTCCAATACTCTTGAGAAATTTTAACTTTTGTCTCGAAAGTGAGTGGATGTAAAATCATTTTCTCACTCTCTTGAATTGTTGCGTGAAAGACTTCAAAATTTAGTTCTATTTTCTCGGGTCGATCAAAAACTCTTGATTTTCCTTTAAGATGTGACACTCCAATTTTAAAATTTGCTTCTTTAAAGTTTGTGTTCAACAAAATTTGATCAGTTGAAAAATTAATTGTTTTAAAGTCACCAGCAGACTCTCTTATAATGTCAAATTTCCGCATCTTTAAGCATGGTTGTGGGTCTTTGGGTTTTTTGTCCTTGAAAAGTTTCTGACTCTCTAAGTCTTTAAAAAGAGTTAAAATTTTTGTTAGACTTTCCTCGCAAATTTCAAGCATTATCGACCTCTTAAGCTGTAAATTGAGATCTTTACTTTTTGATGCTCTTTCGGATATTTTAACTCTCATCATCGACGGTTTAATCCCAGAAATACTGTCGACAGTACCATGACGTGTGCTAAACAGCGTTTTCTCTCCAAAATCAATTTTAAGATCGTGAAGTGAAACATTTGTGCTCTTTTCATATTTATTTTGCGTCAAATAAATATTCGGTGTGTCCAAGATAATTCCAAAAATGTCTTGCTGAATTGTAAACTTGATTTTGAATTTGCTACTTGTGAAAGTGAATTCAGTTGGTACAAAATGATTTCCAGTACCATAAGTCGCCTCAGACACCACTGAAATTTTCTTTCTGGCCCTCTTTGTATAAGAAATCGTCGACGCTATACCAGAATCTTCAAATGACTTTTCGGTAATTTTCTTTTTAATTATCATTGGAGCTTGAATATTTTCAACCACTTCACATTCTTTTTTTGCGCTAAATTCTTTTCCCATTTCCACAAGTTGATTTGAGATGTTCATTATTAGCAAAACAACCTCAGGTGTCATAAATATTTCCATGTCATTAATGCAATTTACTTCAAACGCTGTGCCAGCAACAAGTGTCTGTTTGAATTTAATGCTGGGTGCATAAATGAAGCTAAACGAAGAGTCTTTGAAAATTGTGTTCAATTGAAAGTCAACGTTCGGACCATTTTCTAGGTTATTCCATCGTTCAGCAGGGTTGTCGTAGCTTTGAATATTTCGCTCAATCATCAGCGACGAAATTTCATTCCAATTCGATGAGCTTAGAGAAAATCCTTTAAGTGTTAATTGATACTGTCGGTCTTCGGTTTTTGAGCCAACCAAGTCAAGTATTCCCAACATGCTCGCCTTTGAATGAATATCCGGTCGAAGAATTTGATTTCTTATTAAATTATTAACGGCGTTTGGTGAAATGTGGAGGGAATTCACTTTCACAATGAGCACATCACTCACTGTTGAATTTTTGTTGGGACAAGGCAAGAAAATTCTAAATCCATGCCAATTGAGATACAGCAGTGGAAGCTCAGCACCTGCATATTCCGTGAAGCTCTTACCAACACCTTGATTTTTTCCATTGAACATTGTAAAAATGGGAAGGAAATTCATCAATTCATCCATATCCGCAATGACATCAAACGCGTGAATTGTCAAATTAATTTCTGATACATCGTTAAGAATTAGTCGTGTATTTCTCTTCAGGTCAACGTTCCACTTTGAATGAACATTAGTTGTTTCGGCTTTTGTAATGACTAGTGATAGGACAGCAGGTCCAGGGCTATCTGGAGTGTCTGATTGTACATTGAAGCCTAAATTTAAGCTTTTTGTCCATTGATCGTCGTTTGGCAATTTTTGATAAAGATTTCCCGATGCCGTGACAATTTTACTTTTTAATTGATAAAAATCTTGCTGATGCAGATTGAGAAGAATTTCATCGATTTCAATAACAAACTTTTTGTGGACATCGAGTGTATCAGCTAGAAGTATCAGGCTTATTTTCGAGCATATCAATTGAAGATAGCAATTTACAATTAATTTCGGTTCTGTGAAAAATAAAAAAAAATTTAATCAAAAATTTTTAAAAATTCAATTACTCACTTTTCAATCTATTTTCAGCATGCGATGTTTTAGTTGTTGTTGAGCCTGTTGCTAAGCCCAAGAAATCTTTGATATCGGATGCATTTTGGGGACTTTCTTCAATAGCTTCCAGTTTGTCTGGAATTTTTACAACCTCATCCTCATTCACTTTGGACGGAATTGTCAAATTTCGTAATAAATTAAAATTCTCAACTTGTTGAATAATTTCCTTCAGTATTGCAACTTGACTCGTGTGAAGACTTATTTGAATTGGCGATGCTTCGATGAGCAAATTTCCAGCAATTTTATTTTCAATCACTGAAGAGTTTTCATCGGCAATCGAAATATTTAACGAGACGTTGTGTATGAGCTCATAAATTTGTTTCTCACGTGTTGAATAAGCTTCAAATCCGTCGAGCACCAAGTTCCATGTGAAACATTTCTCATTTCCCCACAGAGAAATGGGAAGTTCTTGCGGAAAGTGAGGAGAGACTAGATCCAGGAATGATTTATTTTTAACGGAATGAAAAAGTATTGTCGGCAGTTTGATCACACATGAGTCATTGATGCTCTTCTTAATCATGGCCTTAATTGAGTCACTTGCCTTTGTAGACTCGAGAATTGTGGTTGAATAAAAAATTTGCAATGCCTTGATTTCAACATTAACGATGTAGTTCTTGACCTTTTCGAATTTTTCCAGAAATGTTTCTTGTTTGACTTCAATTTCCTTCTCATTTTGTGGACAAATTGTCGCGTCACAATCAGAGCTTGACTGAATTGAATTTAATTGATTATGGACAGGTTTGGTGGAGGTACTCAATGTCCTGATTCTTTTGTCAATTTTTGTGTCGTCATCTTGAACTTTAAACGACAAAAATTCTCGAAAGAGTGGATCCAAATTTACGCATCCTTCTGAGGTATTTAAAGTAATTACCGGTGCTAACTTGGGTTCTTCTACTTCCTTTGGCAATTGGATGCACATTTTTATCATCTTCTCAGAATTCTTTAATTTATCTTTCGATGAAAATTTTGGCGATTTAAGAAGAGTGTCGGGGATGTTAAAAATAATCGATTTTGTTCCCGATTTCCAAGCGATGCCAATAAGATCTGAGGCTAAGAGTTTTGCAACAAAAACCTTCTTCATTTCACCAAAACTTAGTGTTAAAATTCTTGAAGTTACTTGGATGACGACAAGCTCGGAATTGCTTAAATTTTTTAATAATTTTCCATCAATCTCTTTTCCAAAAGGAATTTTCGTTATCATTGAAGATAAAATTTGACTCGTGACAATTAGTTGAGGTGGACTCATCATCAGCGAAAGACCATTAATTTCTATCTCGCTATAATTTTTTCTTATGTCAAACTCCTCCCATAAATGTGGATATAGCAAATTTCTTATGGACGATGTTACTTTCAGTACTTCACAAATTCTCCTGCAGCCTTCAAATTTCATATCAACTTTAACGTTTTTAAGGGAAAAATCCACTGCCACGAAACACTTTTTAAAAAGCTCATTGTCAGTGCTATCGGGAAGTTGACATACGGTGTATATTAGACGATTTTTGTACAGCGGTTCTTTAAGATCAACTGTTGCCTCATCTATTTTCACTTCCAAAATGACTTGATTCTTTTTCGCGGCTATTCCACTGTTTTGCCTTAGGTACCTTCGAAAACCTTTTGAAGCCTTCTCATGATCCCACTCTTTAATGAGCACCGACGAATTTTTCAATTTAAAAATTACAATTCTCATTGGAACTTCGTTGATCAAGGCATCATAATCGTCGGCAGTTGCAGGACTTAGTTGATTTTTAAGCTGAACTTTGTCCTTTTCAACGTACGGTAAAACATCACAGTCGCTGTAATATTGCATAATTTTTTCAATTCGATGAATGGCATCAGTGCTTGCGTTAATCAAGAATCCATTGCCAAAAGTTCTTATGACATAACTCTCCGATAAATTGCTAAACTCGAGATCGCTACCCAAATCACTGCTTTTGGTTTCATTAGGAATTTCGACGGAGTGAAGTATATCAAAGGCAAGTGCGGATGAACGTGATAAAAAGTGATCCTCTGTGTATTTTTCATAGTAATTGCATAAAATATCTTCATATTTTTTAGACTGTGACTTGTAGTCTTTATCGAAATACGAGTCCTTAAGATAAATTCCACGTGCTTCATCTTTGCCAGCAGTTAGAAGCACATTTTCAGTCGTAATAGCTCCGCAAGGACACTCTTCGGACGCCTTTATAGCGAAAAACTCAGCACCTCCTTTTACATTAAATTTTCTTCGTCCACAAATTATTGTCGATGAATAAATTTCCTTAGATTGAATTTCTAAAAGGGGCTTAAAAATGGCTTTTTTGGTGGATGGGATGATGTCAGAAATAAATTCTTGTGATTTTAAGGCTATTGACATTTCCTCAATGAAGACGCCAAACTCGAAAATTGTTTTATGATCGAGCTCATTTTCTTCGTTCTGTTCGTCATCTGTAAAAAATAATACATTTTGCTATAAAAATCTGTGAAAAATGCGTCTGATAGAACCTTCTTAATTTATGGTGAGTTTGTGATCAAGATTAAATTTATTGCTCACTTAGCAAAAGCTCTACGAAAACTTGATTTTTTGGTTCAATACAAAATTTTACTCCCTGAAAAATGAAGCGATTTTTTTATATCTTCACGAATAAGAACAAATCATTGACTTGAGAAATTTACGAAAAAAATTGCGTTTTAACTTTTCAGTTTTCACAACCTTTAAGAACCTGTCCTATTAATTTAAAGTGTACAAAAATTTAGATCACCAAAAATTTCACAGTTTGGTTTTATATCTCGTGTGATCATGGCTGTTTTTGGGATAATTTCAACCATTTTTTTTGTTACATTAATAAAAAACATTGAAGCTCAAAGCTGTGGTACTCCAAGTGTTATTGGAAGAGGAAATGTTGTCGGTGGATCCAAGATAACTCGAGGGGAATTTCCTTGGTAAATTTAATTTTTTTGAACGGCAAAATTATTTTTTGATTATCGTGATAGGCTTGTTGCAATTTTTCGAATCCAAGATGACGGAGAATTTTCGTATACTTGTGGTGGAAATTTAATATCAAACAAGAAGGTTCTCACGGTAGCTCATTGCATTCTTAATAAATATGAAACTAGATCTTTAACGCCAGGAAAAATGTTGACGATTCTTGGAGGATATGATTTAAATAAAGCTCTAGAGCCAGGACGAGAAACAGTTCCGATAATTAAAATTGAAATTCACCCAGATTGGCATCCATTTTCTAACACGTTTGATGGCGATTTGGCCTTATTAGAATTGGATCATGCTGTTACATTCAACAATTTTATTAAACCTATTTGTCTTTGGGAGTCTTCAAGTGATCCTTTAACGTCAAGTGGAGTGGTAGTTGGATATGGCAAGAGTGAAGATAAATCAAAGATACACGAAAACATTCCCAAAAAGCTCCAAATACCAATTCATACTCAAGAAAAATGCTTCCTCACTAAGCCAGATTTGCTTAAAATTTCATCGTTAAGAACGTTGTGTGCTGGTGCGGGCAATGGTAACGGAGTGTGTGTAGGGGATAGTGGAAGCGGATTGTATGTGAAAATTAGCAATGTATACTATTTGAGAGCAATCGTTTCTTCTTCATTAGTAAGTTTGGATTCGTGTGACGTTAATTCTTATGCAGTTTTTACAAATGTATGGAAATTTAAAACTTGGATCAAAGCTCCTACAAGTGTTGCAAGAAATCCTTTTAGGGCAATAGACACAAAAACTATCAAAACTACTCAACAAACAACTAGAGCTTCAACCTTGCGAACAAATCCTTTTAGGAAAATAGCAGCAAAAACTATCAAAACTAAAGTAAAAACAACTAAACGAAAACAACAAACAACTCGAGCTGCAATCTTGCGAACAAATTCTTTAAGGAAAACAGCCGCAAAAACTATCAAAACTACTAAACGACCACAACCAACAACTCGAGCTACAACCTTGCGAACAATTATCCGTCAAACAGGTTTTGACGAGTGTGGTGTTATGAGCACTGCTTCTGGTTTGATTCAAAATGGTAGATTATCCTCACGAACAGAATTTCCTTGGTTAGCGTCAATTGTTGGGAAGTTTCATTCAAGTGGACCGTTAGTGAGCCGAAAACATGTAATATCTATTCTCTCAGTAGTTGGAGACTTTTCGTCTGGTCGCTACAAACCCCTCACTTCGTTCCAAAATATAAAAATATATCTTGGTGGTGTCAAGTACAATGACGTGAGTTCACCCGGTGCTTTTATGTTGAAGCCTCAAAAAGTTACTTTTCACCCAAGTCATCAACAGGTCGATAACCTTCCTGTGGCAAATTTTGCTATTTTAACTTTGAATGCATTAGTTCCATTCTCGGAAATAGTAAGACCAGTTTGTCTTTGGAGCTATACAGATGATTTGAAAATTCTTAAGAGTACTCCAAAGTATGGTGTCGGCTATGGTACCAATGAAAAGGGACAAACTTCTGATTTAAGAAAATATGTGAAGCTAACGTTAACAGATGAACAAGAATGCAAAAAAGAATATGGAAGCAAGTACTCAAATTTCATGAAACAAACTAAAACGTTTTGCCTTAAAGGAAGTTCAAGCGGTAACCCATGTCACGGAGATGAAAGTATGTACGTAAAATACGGGACAAAATGGTATTTTAGAGGTTTTAGTGCACAACGTAAAAGTGACGATAACTTTTGTAAATTATCTCCGATTTTATATGAAGACATTTTCGTCACGCGAAGTGGATTCAAAATCAAATAAAGGTTTAAAGAATTAAAAATATTTTTAACTCACCTGGCAATATAGCTGGTATCATTTTCCACATCCATCCGATCCATGACTCTTCTTCTTGCTCTAAACTATCAACCGATGGATGTGCTTGCATATTTCCATAATACTTTTCTTGTAACTTTCCCGATTTAAGCACCAACATTAAGTCGATGAGTCTCCAAAGCATCGGAAATTGTTGCGAACTTATGTTAATATTCAACGATTTTGTCTGAAGGTCAATGCGAGTGATTGAGAATTTGGTGGGATTAGCGGCATTATATTTTCGATACATTCTCAGCTCCATGCTACACTTGTAGAGAAGAGGCTCCTGCACAAACTCAATTTTACCCGAAGCATTTCTCTTGTCGAGACAAATTGTCAAATCGATAATATTAATTAACTTTCTGAACACTACATGAGTCGCAGATGACGACACATCGACAAATCCTCGCCGCCATCGTGTATCAGCCGAATATACTGACAAATGCTGGATGTTCATTGAAAAAACGAGATCTTCCTCGATAAACTTGATGCAGATATTATTGCAAATTATAGAAATGTTGTTGACAATTTTCGTTATCAGACTCGCCATATATCCTGCCGCCACCTGCTGATCCTCTTCCACTGAAATTTTCTTTTTCAACTTCTTTTTCTGTGGCGGTGGAGGAGAGCTTGCAGCGAAATCCTTTAAACGAACGACAAGCTCTAGGGTGTTGATTGTCTACGATATAAAATTTATATCACTCTTATCTTATCGAACATGACTCATGTACTTACAACCGTAATCCTTTTAAAAAGCGAGAGCGTTAATTCGATGAAATATGAAATATGAAACAAGATTTTTTTTGAATTAATAAAGAATTATTTTAAATACGGAAATTAAAGAAACCCGAACGTGGTAGTTTTGCGAGATAATTTAATTTAGGTGTCTTTTTGTTAATAGTAATGACAGGCTTGATAAACTTACGACTCTGATGCAATTTTAGTCCACGGAATCTGGATTTTTAGATTTGCAACATGACCGGAGAGGAATGTAAAGGGAATATGCTGGAGCTCTTCCTCGAGAGCATCTAATTTCAGTTCCAAATTTTGAAATACGACATCGCCTTGCCATAATGAAACCTTTAAAGTTTAAACGTGGCAAATTTAAATTTTATGAAAAGTCAATTTGAAAACAATAAACTTTGCACTTACCTTAAATTCGTTCTGATTGATGTTTTTAACGAATTTCTCGAGCTTACTTAATATTAGCGGTGCAATGTAGTTTTCAATGTTAAACATAATTGCATTTAAATAATTATTATACGCGTTAAGCGTCGGCGAAAATTTATTTTGTTGCACAAATTTTTTGTAAACAAATCAGACAGGGGTGGCGAGTGGGTGTTTTTTCGAAATTTTCAAAAATTCAAATTTAACGGTCAAAATAATTAAAGTTGAATTTTTTTACGTTTATTAATGCCATTTTTAATACAATATTAGTTTTATAAAAAATATAAAGTTTTTGATTTTCAAATAAAATATTTTAACATAAAAAAATAAATCGTTCGTTTTTTTTCAACAACCACCTGTTCCTCAACACTCATCAGACTTGTTACATAATTAATTTTTTTAATATTCTCTAAGAATATCTATGAAAGCACTTTGAATTCATGTTGCTAAAAAAAGATTTTATGCTGCGAGTGGTTGAAGCTTCTTCTTTGCTTTCGATTTAATATAATTGCCCGTTAATTTTAAACCTGCACGGACAAGCGGTGGCACCTTCCTTTCTTGAGTTTTTAAAGCAACAATGAGTGACTCAAGTTTTCTTCTAATGTGAAAGGGTTCATCTGGCAGACTTGACCAACGTCCTCGACGAAAGAATCTAGCAATTTGCTCCTTACTTTCAAGCTCTTTGTAATAGCTCTTGACATAAGTGTCATTTTTTAGATCAATTGTTGGCGGGACTGAGGTAGTGGTTGCAAATCCAATCGAAAGTAAGGCCTTGGCAAGATCAACTTGCCGGTTATCGTTTTGTGCGTCGAAAAGTATTACTTGAGCATCGACATACTTGTCGCTTGTGTTCGTGAAAGGAACAAATCTAACTTCTTTATTCTTTCCAGCGGCAAAAGTCTCGAGCCATGTCAAGCCATTCGTATCGACTTGAACTCCAGAAATCTAAAAATAAATTTAATGATGTCATATTAACACGCATTAAAAAAGAGCATACTTTAACAGGAAGTGTCTTGTTAGATATTGATGGCAGCGGAAATGGCGGTCTATGCCTCACCATAAGAAGAGGTCCATCGGAACTAGTTTCGATCCTTGAGAGCATAGCTCGTTGTTGAATTTTTTGTTTGATAAAGTCATTCGGGATGTCGGATGCCTTTACGAAACGACTGAATGGACGCTTACAGTAACAAGCGTAGATTAATACACCAGCAGATACCGAATAAAATCCAATCTATAAGTTAATTTACGCGTAATCAAAAATTTTAATTAATTGAATTTAAGTCCCCTTTCCTCACCTCACTTATTCTCGTATGCTTTTCCATCTGACTACAGAAGTTATCGTAGTAATTTCTCAACGCCTGCATCTTCAATTTGAAGTAAAAATTTACTTATAATTTTTATAAAATTTCATAAGAAAAATAAAACTTTTCGGAAATTTGTCCTTGAAAAAAAAAATGTAAACATTCCGAAATTCGAACTTAAAAAAAGTAAACATTGAAAATATTAAAATTTAATTTAATCAAGTAAATACTGCAATGGAAATGGAGGAAATAGAAAAAATCCGAACAGACGACGTCAAAGTGTCCGAGGAATATCAATTCAACAAGTTTCATTTATCAGAAAAGCTTCAAAAAGCACTTGCCGCTATGAAACTTTCGAAGGTATTATTTAGTTAATTTATTTCATTAAGTAAGGAGTGTCAAGTGTATGTATTTTCACCCAGTTATTTACGCAATTGTCTAAAAATATAATTTAAAAACATCCAGTAAACGATTAAAAACATTTTTTCAATTTTAGCCATCTCCAATTCAACTGAAAGTACTTCCGCTAGCAAGAAGTCATCTCGATATGATAATTCAATCGAAATCGGGTACTGGAAAGACAATTGCTTTCTCAATTTGTTTGCTCGAATGCTATGAACCCGAGCTCCGATTTCCACAAGCCCTAATTTTAGTTCCTACTAGAGAAATCGCAATTCAAATTGTGGAAGTGCTTAACAATCTCGGCAAGAACTTGAGTCACTTTAAAGCATGCGAGTTTATCGGTGGACTAGACATGACAAATGATCGAAAGAGGATACAAAGCACAAAGATTGTGGTTGGCACGCCGGGCAGGACACTCCATCTAATTAAGAATGAAATTTTCAATACAAGTCAGGTGAAAGCGATAGTGCTCGATGAAGCAGACAAGCTTTTTGAAGGCGGTCAAATGAGCAAAGACGTTAATAGCATCATCAAATACTTTAACACTAATCGAATTCAAATTATCGCATCTACCGCAACTGTTAGCTCACATTTTGAGGGCATTATGAAGAAAGTCATGAAAAATCCAATTGGAATTACACCCAAGCGAGAACTACCTGTGCTTCTTGGTATTAAACAATTCGGTCTAGAACTGCCAGCTGAAAATGACAACATTCAAGTAATGCGTAACAAAATTGAGAAGCTTCAAATGATTTTCCAGCGCATCACATTCAAACAGTGTCTTCTCTTCACCAACTCGCAAGCAAAAACTGAAACCTATGGCAACTATTTGAAAAAGGCAGGATGGAAAAATGAAGTAATAAATGGCTCTCAGGATCAGGAAAAGCGAATGGATGTGCTTAAAAAGTTGATGAAGTACAAGTGTCGAATTTTAATCACAACCGACTTGATGGCACGAGGAATCGACATTGAAAACATTAATCTTGTCATTAATCTCGATTTACCATACGATTGCTTCACATATCTCCATAGAATTGGACGTGCCGGTAGATTTGGGACACATGGGATTGCCATCACGCTCTTGAATGGCAACGATGATGTTGAGAAATTTAGGAAATTACTTGGTGAACTCGGAGGAGCCAGTCTTCAAGTTCCAAAATTTCCTGACGAAAGCTATAATTTTTGGAATTTTGATGATGTCAAGCAGGATTTGGGATGTGAAAAAATAACAGGCTATGAGAAGGATGAAAGTGAAGATGAAGGCAACGGAAATGTGGATGAAAATCTTTTGCTTTTAGAAATTTCACGGAATCTCGTCGATGACAAAAAGAATCAATCAAATGTGTCTTACGACTTGAACACTTTATTGGATGATTATGAGAAGAATCGTGAAAGTCAATCGATCAAAGTCAATGGTGCCGATAAGCAGCATGAGAATGCTGAAAGTGACATTTTTGCTCAAGCAATTAAAGATCTAAATTTATATGAGGATGAGAAAGTTGATGAAACCAAGTGCCCTCAAGAAAGCATCGAGCAAGTTGCAAAGGAAAAACGGCATGTGGTTTTTGTTCAACAAGATGACAATGATGACTTGGAATCGCTCAGTTCTTTCGTTTCTAGTGGAAGTTCAGACGATGGAGGTGATGAAAATGAGATTGACGAGGAGCCACAAAAGGCAACTTATCATGAGGTAACAAGTACTTATGGAGCTTACGATCACTACACAGCTCAAGGATATGATCAGTGGAGAAACATTTTCCACTTTCAACTCGCAAGCATTCAAAATTTTTTAAAAATTAATAATAAATAAAAAAATTATTCTGTAACGTATTAAATATTTTCAAAATGTCCTTTTGGATTTGCTTCACTGTACGAAAATTTGTCACTGAAGCCTGCCCATGTGGATTTCGTTGATTTCGATTTAGTTGAGTTTCGGATTTGAAGAAAACCAGTCGCAAAGTGAATTTCGCTCTTGAATTTTTTTAAGTGAAAACGGCCATTTTGAAAAACATAATTTGAGGAAAATTCAAGTATTACATTTGTGATATTAAATGAAGACTGTGCTAATTACGGTAAGTTTAGTGTGAGAAATACAATGAAAGTCAATTCAAGTTTGAGTGAAAGCTAAAAGTTGGAAAATTTCGGCAAATTGAGTATCCTCGCTGGCGTCATAATTTAGTCGCTCTTTTTCCTGCGAAAGCATCGTTTTCCACCAATCGGAATAATTTCATTTTAAACTGTAAGCCAATTGGTGTCGATTATTAATTATTTAGTTACAATGCGATCGAGGTTGAAAGTGGAAAAAGGAAAATTAAATTTTCCCGATTGACCGATGAAAAAATAAGATGGCGATTTTCACTAATACAGTTGGACACTTTTCCAATCGTATAACCACTCTCACCCACATACACACACACACACACATCCTACTCGACAACCGATTATGCTTCGGAAAATTTTTTCTTCTCTTTAAATTCTGCTCTGTACTCCGAATGAAGAGACACGCTCGACATAGAGTAGAGCCTTATCGCGTTTCTACTCGTTTTCTCTCTTTGTGCCTTTATGTGAAATTTTATGAAAAATTAAATTGAGGTGATCATTTTAAACTTGATAAAGTTTCATACATTTTAAGGATCGTGAAAGCTTTAAAATTTTCCAAAACTTAAAAGTTTAACGGTGAGCTTTTATAATTAATTTATTTAAGGGTGTAGAATTTTCATAAAAATCGCTAACTCAAATATAATTTAATGTAAAAACAACTTTAAAAATTCCCAACATTAACATGGTCTCATGACTGTCATTTTCTTCTTGAGCATTCTAAGAAAAATATGATCTCACTATTTCCCCAACACACGCTCATGATCTCGCTCTCCGTGTTGTCGCCTCTCTTGTAACAAAAACAAGGTAGCTCACATAAAAAAAAGTTTATATTATGTGCGCGCGGCACATCCGACGTTTGAAAAGTGCCTCGTAGGCACGTAATACTGAGTGAGGAAAAAACTTGAACGAGAAAACAACAAATGATTTATGTTTGATGATTGTAGACGGCAGCAACAGTGAGCTGAACTTTAAAAATAATATTCCACTCATATATACAGCGTGTGTGCGAGAGATTTTAAAGCAAGTAGTAATAAGAAGGAGAAAAAAAGCTCGAGAACTACTGCCGCGCTCATACTTGTTGTTGCTGGAAAACCCGAATTATATTAGCACAAAACGAGTTACTTTGTGTGCGAGGCGCATTAATCATATGAAAATTTATACTATTCAGCTCGTTTCTACACCCATAATTATTGCACAAATATTCATAATCTGAGCTCACATAGAACATTTTTCATTATTTATCCAGAAGCGGAGTCAGGTAGAATTATATAAAGTACTCTTTCTGCACTAAAATAATAATAATTTTATGATCACACTGACAAGTTCATGACGATGATGAGATCATATTTCTCAGGGATGCATATTTAGTTTGCTTTGAGTAACTACTCAACGTAGTTATGCTTTTCAAGGTTAAATTTTAGAATCAAGCAACCCACAACGTTTTCAGTACATTACTTTTCGTTACCTTCAAAGTTCCCATTTTTGAGCATTTTATAACATGAAATAATATTTTTCAATATCATCACTATCCTACTGTTTTTGACAAAGTAACATTTTAAAATATATAAGCTGCAGCATTTGTCTTTAAATAAATTAAATACCACAAAAGTATAAAAATATATATATCTCTGCTTTAATAAACACTGTTGTAGAACATGTTTATTAGCATTGACTTTGAAAAAAAAATTAATAATACTTGCCAAGAGCGCGGAAAATGTAAAATGTTCAAGTTCACTGTTAAATGCAGTCAATTGCAACACAAAACTTGCAATTTCGTGCAATAACGTAAGCATAAGCGTCTGTTCGAAAAGCATTTTTTTCTCTGCGGTTTTGAGCGAAATGTAAATGCGAAAAATTATTTTCTCAACATTGTTTTTCATCTCGGAAATTTTTACCGCCGTCGCCGTCAATACCATGGAGAGATAGAGAGAGAGAAAGAGGAGGAAAAAATGTTGGTTGAGTACAGTCTGATCAAAATAAAAATGTATTCACTCGATCCATTTCATATACGAGCTTCGTTTCTTTCTTTTTCCATTCTATATGTTTTTCTGCTTTTCAAATGGGGGAAAATAATACGAAAGGAAACTGTCGTCGACGACACATAAAAGCCATACTCTCTCACACTAATACATGTTGAGTTAAATCTAAAGTAAAAGAGCCCAAGCTGTAATGAATGTGTGTTGCTGTCGAACACACAGGCAGGAGATGGATGAAGAAGAAGCATTGAGTGTGGAAAGTATAAAATATCCAAAAAGGAAACTCCAATCAGTTGAAAAATTGAGGTTGCAAGCCTCTCCAAGCAGTTGCTGTTGTTAGCCTCTCTTTTGTAATTGAGAAAATTTTTTTTAAAAAAACATCTGCTGAATGTGAAACCCCAAAATAAAAATGTGAACACGAAAAGCGACAGAGAAAGATAGAGAGAAGGAGAAAAATGAAAGGAAGGTAAAGCAACAACAAAAAAAGTAAAATAACCTATTTGAACACACGAAAAATTGGGTATTATGCTTTCTCTCTCGCATGACAGTTCATGCATTCATGATGGGGAGATGACGTGATAGTCTTTATCTGGGATGTATTCAGGAATTGCTTTAGCATTTAATTTTGAAATTTAAAACTTTTCATCATAAACTTATCGAACGATTCATTTACGGGTTTAAAAAAAATTTGTGACAAATTTGTTATTGATCATCCCTCGCATCAAAAAACTCCTAGTTTGGTATCTGATTTTATCATTATTCATTTTTGACTGTACATCATGCAGATCTCACTCATGTAGAGCTAAAAAATCCTCCCTCTTTTCTTTCCTTCCAAATCTACGCTGCACAATATCAATTTTTCTAGCTACACGCTGCACATTAATGTGCCCAAAAAAATGTGTGCGTGTGTGTTATAAGGCAAGCCATTCAACCCATGGTTGTTTTTCATCTCCCCTACACACTTTTATTTATCGCTCGCTTCAGAATTATGCTGAGAAAAACGACAAAAACGGTAACACAAAAAAATATATTCCCCCTTTGTAATGAAATTTCCCATTTGTTCATCTCGAATGTTCAGAGACAGAGAAAAGGGCCCACTGCAAAAGCAAATATAACACTAACACATTCTCACGTGAAAACAATAGCATTTTTCCTATAGCGCGGCGTGGCTGCTGCCTCTCTTATGTGCCGATCATTTGACGATTATAATTCTGAAATCCCAACAACTGTACAATTTTTCACAATATAGCAGAGAATGAAAGTAGGGAGACTACTTACGACCCTCAACATCGTGTACGCATAATTTTTTTTGACAATGGGAGACGCCGCTAACATCCTTTTTTATATGCAGTGTAGACTCACAGGCGGTTGATAGTTTGTAACGCCATAAAATTTTAGTTGTCGTTCAGAGGTTGAAGTGAGAATATCATTTAAATATTAGTGGAGTATTTTTGTGGTTATCGATAAGGTGAAAATTAAAACAAATCCTTTAATTACTTGTGATGATCATAAACTATTGAGATGGTCGATATAAAAATTATCGTTTAAATGAAGGCATAGAAGATTAGCTTTTTCGATCAATCATATAACAATCATCTTCGCCTCCCGTAAATATTGATTAATGATTTCTTCAATAAACTCCTCTCGTCTAAGTGCACAAAAATATCTTCTTCGTTTTCATCCTTCTCTTTTTTACTTTGCGAAAAATAAGCCATTATAAATGGATTTATTACCATACCCTATATAACATATATCGATGATGACGACGATCGTGTCAGTGTGTTTGTTTGGGATCTCGTTCAATGTATTTATTCTGTGTGTTTTTTACAAACGTTCAACGAAGCGAAAATAAGAAGAAGGAGGAAAAAATGTGAACATTTTTAATATGTATACACGGACTAGAGAGCATATTATAAAAGCCAAAAAGCAACACACCATCGGTACGAAAAAAAAGCACAGAATGCTAACATAAATGATTTTTGTTTTAACATTTTTTTATATTTCGGGAAAATCTAGTTGTCCCATTCTCACTCATTGACGCATCCGTTTAAAACCCGAATTTCCACACCGCGCGCCAAAGAGCGAAAAAGAAAGAAACAAAACTCTCTCGTTGTTGTTGTTAATGTTGCTGCCGACTGGCTCCGAATTGGGATGCTCTCGAGTCGAGGGAAAAAATCATGCAAGAGAGAAGATTGAGTTGAGTCTCGCGTTTCAGTAGAGATCGGTCGGGAGTTGAATACAAAATAATATTTAATTTTTGCGAGCTTTTTTTTCTCTCAATTTTGGGTTGTACTTCTTCATTTGTTTTGCCAAAAAAAAATCATTTAAGTGAGTGGCATTTTAAAAACTTATTTCGTGTGTGTGTGTTTGTGGGTCTATTCGCAATCAAGTGAGAAAGTAGTCAAAAATAGTCATGTTGTGAATTGATCAATTTCACTATAAACGAAGTGAGTGAAAAAACACTTTTTGAAAGTTTTTTATTTTTCTAAGTTAATTTTTTTTGTGGCTGATGAATGGGCTGGAATTGACATGTTTTGTGGGCAGTTGAAGATCATTAGAGACTTTTCTTTTATTTCCGTCTAATTGAGATGAATTTCGTCGAGGGGTGTAACCGTACACAGTTTTGAATATTTCATCATTATTGCAAAAATCATTAGCCAAAAAAATTAATCTTTAGCATACAAATACACGCTCAAAGTGCCCCTGAAGCGAGTCGAGTCGCGACGACGAGATGATGATGATGATGAGGAGAATCATTCAGAATAAGAATCATCGATTTTTCTTGAATATCAGTCAATTTTTCTTCTTGCCTGCGCGTTTCCTTTCATAAAAAGAAGAAGAATGTTTCGTTTGGAAGAGTATAAGTGCTTTAACGATCTCTCGCCTTTGAGAGGTGAAAAGAAGAAAAAATATTTTCGTGTTTTTTTTTCTTTTCAATTCTCTTCCATCAAATTCAGCCCACATGAAAACCGAATTCTCTCTCGCGCACAGTGTACGAAAAACAAGTTGTATGTTTTTAAGCTTTTTTTGTTGCTGCTCGATGACTTTGCTCGCAAAGTATATTCTTTCGACCTTATAATATCACCGTCGTCATCATCGCCGTCGCTTCAACTGACTTCTCTTTATGAAAAAAAAAATAAATTATGACTTTAAACATGTATTTGTAAATGTGAAAATTTTAAAAAAATTAAATGTCTTTGGCCCTGCTACTTGCTTGCCTGCTTGTTTACTTGTTTTTCTTCAAAAGCTACACGTAAGAGAAATTTTTCGAAACTTTTCATTTAGTGAGCGCGATGAAGAGTAATAAAAAAGGCTATGAGGTTACAAAAATAATATTAAATGCTTGAAAAGAAACTTCATCTCGACTGCGACATGACTGAAGAGTGATTTTATTGAATTTTGGGACTGCTTCCGCTCTGTCATAATTTTCTTTCCACTCACTCGCTCTCTGCATTATATTCGCATAAATTTTCAGATTTTATTAGTCAATTAAAGTTCATGTACGCTTATAAAGAGTGCCAAGCCCAACAGCAGATTGAAAGACAGAGAGAGAGAGAATATTTATATTATGAACGCAAAGTGTACTGATCTTGGGAATGTGATGCGATCACGCTAAAAAGAGTGTGTACAATAAAAGATTTTTCACATTAATCCGCGCGCGCACATACATTAGCACTCTCGCAAAATTAGCCCGCATCTGAAATGCTTTTCATTATTCGCATCTGATCGTCATCATTATTTCATGGCAAAAGTTTCTTTTTATAACTTTATGTAATTGAGATGCAAAACAAAACAGATCTCCAATGGCTACGACAATGATCTTTTATTATCGCATTTTATGAATAAATTTGAAAAATGTGATCTAATACATTTTTCCATAAATTGTCAATTTCACCCCTAAACTCTACTCCATTTTCCTTTTTCATCTCTTTTCGCGGCATATTTTTAAAACATTAAAATTGTTTTCATAAAAAATAACAATAAAAAATTCATCGCGCATCAAGCCAGAGCCTGACCATAAAAAAACACTTTGTTCGCTTTAACCTTCACTTTAAGTAAAAAAAAGATGTATTAAAAATGAGAGAGAAAAAAAAATCGCCATCATCATCATGTGTATGAGGCAGGCAGGCACATACAGTCAGTTAAGAGTCAGAGAGCATTTTTATGGGTTTTTATTGTCCGTTTTTTTCCCTCCACAAAACAAAGCTCTTTAATGGAAATTATCTTTTCGAGCGTAGGTTTTACTGTACAGCTGACAGTTCCAGCGTCTGCCCATTGCTATGAAAAATGTGCAAATTAACATTAGCACAAAAAAATATCGCTGGAGTTGAATACAAATGGAGACACTCAAAGAGAATATAACGAATTAAAAAATTGCTTGTTGATTAACATAAATACTATATTAAGCACGATGAACTTAATTAAAGCTCTCTCATGGTATCGCATCATCATCAAGCGAGCACTTGAGCCTCCTCGTACACACATCATAATGAACAAGTCACATTTATAATCCGCCAAATTCGAGGTTTTCGACAACCGCGCGCGCACGACAACGATATGTGGAAAAATTAAAAAAATATACAACGAAAGACACTTGTTGTCGACGTTAACCGAAAAAAAAGTGAGCGAGAAGTGAGAGACAAGTTTCTTTTTTGATTTTTTCTTTTTCTTTTCTCCACATTCACTAAAAAAACTTCGCGACTGTTGTTGCTGTTAATGCTGATTGAGCTGATCTCAAATTTGGCAAAAATGATTTTACATTTTTCGGCTCTGTGTTGAGCGAGAGCATTAACATGAGTGGGTGTATTTTCGCGATCCAAGAAAGAGATTAATGAGTCAAGTAAAACATGAGTGATCATAAAATTGATGATCACCTTTTTAAAATGCCAAACATCCTTTTTCCTGCACACTCATTGCTAAAATTGATATATTTTGCTATAAAGTTGAAGTAAACTGTTTCGATCATAAAATGTCGTGAAAAATGAAAAAAAATTCCATATAGTTGAAAGCACTAAAAAAAATAATATAACTTTGTCATTATTTACTAAACGAATAGCTACACCGTCCGATTACATTACACCTCATTTATGTGCATATTGATTGGATTTTTTTCCTTGCTCACTTTTCGAGCTTGTTGCATATTAATTTAAGTATATTTCTTCGAATTTTTATTCATTATCGCATTGTCGCTATAAAAAGATGATTTAAAAGTTTATGAAAACAATTTTCTTATCAAACTCACTCCACCACACCTAATTGATTTGTTTTACTGGATAAAATTACATGCTCAAGCATTACTCTCGCCCACATGCAGGCTCTCTCATACCTTTTATATACTTTGCATTTTATGTGTCCAGTTCGCTGATCTCCAATACCTTTTTGCATTTGCATTCGATACCTTTTAAGCATTATACCAATAAACTGTTCGATTTCATGACTGCGACACTCGTTGGAAAAGTTATTTAAA
This sequence comes from Tanytarsus gracilentus, assembly GCA_038502055.1. Lineage (NCBI taxonomy): Eukaryota > Metazoa > Arthropoda > Insecta > Diptera > Chironomidae > Tanytarsus > Tanytarsus gracilentus. The sequence continues at coordinate 1,008,498 of JAXRKN010000043.1, read as the reverse complement.
TTTTTTAAAAATCATTTTAAATTTTAAAATCTAATGAAGTTAACAGCTTTTCTCGAATGAATAAATAATGATCGATTTGCATTGCTATGCGTAATAAAAATGACTCCACTTGTAAGTCGATTGCAAATAGCTACAGCAGCAGCAGCTTCATTTGAATATTTTTCATAAATTTCCCATTGCATCGCATCATCTATTTCTCCTTGCTATACTGCAATAAGTGAACACATATTGAGTACATTGAGGCGACCATCAAAATGTATCTAAATTTAATTTCTCGAAACTCATTTGCACAACAACGATACGACGATTTACAATTTGTGCTGTGCAAAAATAATGTATTTCATGAGGCGCGAGGTAGCTCGAGCACACATTGAGGAGAGAGTGAGTTGTAAAAAAAGTACTGCAACGTGACGTGGATTGTATTTCTTGGAAAAATGCCAACACTTCAATGTCCAGCATATCGTTTCGCTTGTGCTCTTACACATATTTTTAAATAAGCCAGAGATCGTTTGCATACTTTTTTCTCTCTATCCTCCTCTTCTTCTTTGCGGCTTTGCTTTTTTTGATCGACCTTGACGTTGCTGCTTATGAAGTGAACTAGCAGACAATGCACTGTAAACGATCAGCCGTCTTGCATGCTACTAAAGCATGCAAATTGCGCATTTTCTTTTCGCAAAATAAATTTTTAACCTTTTCAACCACTTTTTAGGGGTTCAAAATAAATTTTAAAATTTAAGTTCTTAATTACGAAAATGTCTCGTCTACCTTTTAGTTCAAAAACCTTTTTTTTATTGTTACAAAAATTGGCCAATTTCAACGCAAATAAAAATTACCAGCATTAGTGCGCCATTTTTTTCTGCGAATTTGATTGTCCAAAAAAAAGAGGAATAACAACAATAATAAATGCCAACTGCCATGTGAGCCTGTGTGTGCATTGAATACGTTAAATTGCATGAGTCGAAACGAAACGAAGAAAAAGACTTAATATGATTAATTTTTTACAACATTTTCGCCGCCGTGTGTCCGTTTCTTATTTGCACTGACGACGGCAGCTATATGGTGGTAGCCAAAGTAAGAGAGCGATGAAAAAATACCACGCAACCCACTTACAAAAAAAAGTTCAAGCTTCATAACAATAAAAATGAGTCCGAATATATGTGTGGCGTTGATCTTTTTTTTTTCGCGCATGTATTGTACTCTCTCACTCATCATAAGGTGGAAACGATTGGAAGAGTGAGAGAAAATAGAATTAATGCGAATTCCATCATGAAATCACACACACTCGCTGCTCGATAAATAGAACCCATAACGACAACTACCGACATTTTTCTCATTGTATAACAATCTTTTTTTTTCATTCTTTAAATGGGAGAGTGATTAAGACAATGTTTATAAGTAGATTGAGTTGTATGCGCGATCATGTCAACAATACGTGGATTATTGAACTGAAAATTGCATACAACTCATGGCCGTTCCGATAATTTTTCCGCCGCGAGATACTCTATTTGGAATAATGCTTATGATGGCTACAAAGACTCTCTCTCTCGAATGACACTTGTAATAATTTGCAAGCTAAAGAAGAAGAAAAAACCCAAGGGAGTGGGAAAATCTCATCATTTGCGCGATCGAGCACAAGTCAACAGAATGTTTAATGTTTTCTCTCTTTTCTCATTTCATTACAGACTCATCTAAAGTAAAGTCAACAGCAAAAAAAGAACAACAGCAGAAAAAATTTTAAATTCGAAAAGCGCTTAAGCACTATCTTTCCATCCATTTCAAACATGGATGATGATCAACAATTTTGTCTCCGATGGAACAACCATCAGAGCACTTTGATATCAGTCTTTGACACTTTATTGGAGAATGGAACTCTCGTCGATTGCACATTAGCAGCTGAAGGAAAATTTTTAAAAGCACATAAAGTCGTCTTGTCAGCATGTAGCCCCTACTTTGCTGTAAGTTTTATTAATCATTTCCAATCATATGAATTTGGTGTAATTTAATTTATTTGTTTTTTAAAAATAGACATTGCTGTCACAACAGTATGATAAGCATCCGATATTCATCTTGAAGGATGTGAAATTCCAAGAATTGCGTGCCATGATGGACTACATGTACCGTGGTGAAGTGAACATTTCTCAAGATCAATTGGCAGCCCTCTTGAAAGCAGCCGAATCACTTCAAATCAAAGGTCTCTCTGATAGCCGTGGCGGTGGCGGTGGAGGTGGCAGTAATAACTCTACAAATATGCCATCTCAAGCTCACAAAAATGATGCGAAACACGTACCTGCACCAAAGGTAAAATTGAATATCCCTCCTGACTATTAAATTCATTACTAATAATTTTCTTTTTTTTGTCATGATAATTAGGCTTCGGGCTTAACAGTAGAAAACAACAAAAGAGCTTTGTTGCGACCAGATTTTGATGCGGATGTTTCTGGCTCACGAGAAGGCTCAACTTCGCCATCGACACGCAAGCGCAAAAAAGTTAGCCAACGCCGAAAGAGCTTAGGCGAATCCAACAACTTACTAGGTAATTTATCAGAAAATTAATTTAACCTTCAAGTGGTTTCTAATCATAACTTTTTCCGCTTAATCTAAATCATTAGATAATCATGACCAGCACTCAAATTCCTCATCACATTCTAACAATCAGCAACCGTTATCAACCTCCGCTACCTCTGCACCATCAAACAACTTGTCCGTTACCAACAAACAAAACAAGACTGAGCAAGAAGCAAATCAGGATCATCATGATAATGGCGACGACGAAATGCACACTGCGAAACGTTCAAAGCATGGTGAGGGAGCGGACAATAAGCAGGAATCTGAATTAATGATTGAGCCGAAAAATGAATACGATGACGGAGATGAAGATGATGACGGCGATGAAAATGTTGAGGATTTGACAATGGACGATTTGGAAGATTTGGATCAAGCTGGACCCAGTCACGGTGGCGAAGGATCTAGTCAAGGTACAAATGACAATAAAAAATTTTAAAGAGAACTTACTAATGAAAATTAAATTAGGCTATCATTGGCAAATGGACAGCAGAAGTCAGGAGGGACAGGAATCGGCCGGACAGCATAGAGACGCACAAGGTAAGCCTCACTTTTCATATTACCTCTCTGCCAATTTTATTTCTGCGAAAGCAATGTAAAAAAGACGAGCATTTTCAACTGATGACATCATCACATCACATCGCCATGCCACACACTCAATTATGTATTTAAAAGAGAGTCTTTTCGAAGAAAAATCTTCAATATCGCGTGTGTGTGTGTGTGCTTTTAAATTTTATTCGATTTTTACTCTCCGTGGCATGCCTACGGGAAGCCAATAATATGTTTATTTCGCAAGACTAAGAGCTAATTTTTCAACGCGAAATATCGAGTCAATAACTTTATTTAAAGGCTCTCATTTAATTTTTTCGTCACATTGAAAAAAATGACCTCGTGCATTGCCAAATGACAAAATAAATCTCGTTTTTTACATTGTTCTCGCAAAAATAACCAATCAAAGTGTGATGAAAACTTCATTGTAGCTTCAAGTTAATTTGTTCTTTTACGAGAAGAAAAAAAACCTTAAAGAAATATATATTAATAATCATTATTGCGTGTGTTTGTGTTAAAAATTTCACTCCATCTCTCAGCCTCACTTGTACGCTTGATTTTTTTCGACATGCAAAAAATACAATGTTTTCTTTTCCAATGATTGATGTTGACAGCTCAAATGAAATTCTTTCGCTCTCCCTCCACCTTTTTCGCTAAATTATTGTCACATTTCATAAATATAAAAAATTAAGAAGAAGAAGAAAAATTAAAAGGTGGTGAAATTTTTTTCTAAGAAATCTAATTTATGAGCAAAGAAAAAATAATCAGAATATATTTTAATTGTCACATCGCGTCACGCTGCCTCATTCTCATTTATTGCGCGCCGGAGTGCAATAAACTTTTTGAAAAATATGAGAAGAAAAAAAGCATGCAGCAGAATGTAGAAAAGAAGAAGAAAAAAGTTCAGGGGAAAAACACACAAATACATTTTCGTTGAGAGCTGACTTATTATGTGTCTTGTATATATGAAAAAAATAAGATGATGACTAAGAATGTTTTAAAAAATAAGTTGAAGCCTGCAATGAAGTTCTCGAGATATTCGCTTTGCTTTGGAATGGTTTTTGAGTATCTTTTTTTTCTTTAACATTTGATCGAGATTTTTTTGAATATATAAAATTATATGTTTGACAATGGAATTAATTTTCTTAACATTCAGAATTTTAACCATTAACCATATATTTTAGTAATTAGTTTGATTAATTTTTGCAAATCGATTGATACAAAACATATTTTTGGTGATTGTGTAGCATTTAATACCCCTCTTCCCTCTTCTATATATATATTTACTTTACATATTTATTATTGATCGATGATATGACTCAAATATTCATTTACTCATAAACAATTTATTTTTCGTATAATATTATCATTTTTGATTACACACACACACACACACACATTTTTCTTGCACACAGCTGAGTATGATTTTATTATTGTAGACATTTGTTATTTATTTTTTGGTGTGTTAGGTGAAAATTATTATCATTAAGAAATTATGCTAAATTGTGGACAGCGTGAATCATTAAATAGTTCTTTTCCGTGATACTTAAATTTAATAGCTTCATTTAAATGGGATTTGGCTTATCACCGCTTAGAACTCTTCTTATGATCACACTGAATCACGAGATCAATGTGTGCAGGAAAAATTCCTTTTCCTCGTATGACACCTCTTTTTTTCATCTAATATAATTGTTTGGTTGATCATTTTTATTATTATTTATTTTCTATATATTTTAACCGCATACAAAAATTCATTTGAAATTTTATGAGTTTCATCGAGAGACTTTTATTTTTTCGGTGATCTCAGTATGAAAGTATAAAATTGAGCCAAGTTTAAAATTGCGGAAAAAGTGAGAAAGAAAAAGCATTTTTCTTCTTAATTTCCACTTTTTATATCTTGCATTTACCAACAAAAAAACCATCGACGTTGTTCCACTTCTGTTTGTGGAATTTTTTAGAAACTTTTCACTTGACGTGGTGGAAGAAAAAAAAGGACACAGAGAGAGTGAGAGATTGTAAGCAGCGTTAATTATTGTCATATTTATTTTTTGCACTCTCACAATAGCAAGTGAAAATGTATTTTATCTCTCTCTCTTTTAAAAGCATCCTATTATTTTTACCGTGTCACAAATACCAAAATAGGAAGATAGAGTGAGTGAGCGAGAGGAAAATATGATGATAATTATGACTTTACATTCTCAAAACTCGTTTTTAACAATTTTTTATGACACAATTAAGTTCGAGATTTGTACAAAAAATTAATTTTGAAAGCATACATTTTCTCTTTTCAATTTTTCGTTGTACAAAAACTTTTATAAATGCCAAAAATGATCTTCTTGGCACAGCTGAAAAAGCACACGACTGGTTTCTTTAGGGAGTAAATTTATCTTTATTAGTAGTGATTAGAGAGAAACAAAAAAAAATCATTAAAAATGGGTAATGGTCGAGACAAACAATGTTTTACGTTGGCCTTCAAATTATAGTTTTTAAATATATCGCGTCAACACTACAACAACTTTATTTTATACGGGAGCATTTTTTGCATGCAAGATTTAATTTGTACAGAATCTCGGCGATTTAAAATAAATCAGTCTTTTTAATTTAAAAGTGAATATAATCTATAAAGTGGAAAATAGTGCTCACAAGTCATCGGATTATCAACAGCAGAGAGTTTGTTTTGCGATCATGTGCAGGATGAAAAAGGTAATGATTCTAGGTATATGAGGAAAGGTAAAAATGTAGTTGTACGAGCGTGTGCAACGAGGTAATTCACCTGCACATAACATCGCATAACAACTCATCATCATTATCAACAACAAGCATGTTTGCGCTGCTGTTTTGTAAGTATATCTGCTACACTCTGTATCGGATGTAGCAGAGAGAAATAATAGAGATAAGTAATTAGAGTTAAGTCTAGTCATAAGGTTAGCGCCTAAGCCTCTTTAAAAATTTATGCCAAAGTCATAAACGTCTCATTTTTTTCAGCTCTCTCACCTTCTCTTCTATCATGTGCTGTTGTTTGTCAACTTTTTTAAACTTTACACAAGGCAGAATAATTTGCACACGATAGAAGAGACAATGTATTCTTTTTATGTCTCTTAAATTTTCACTGAAAGGAACTTTTTTCGAGTTTAATTAAAGATTATATTTAGAATAATGATCAGCAGGTAAGGTAACTCTGAAAAAAATTTAAATTTCAAGAATGGTCATTGCCTGCTGTCAAACTTTCCATAAAAATTTAAGGTAAGGGTTGTTGTCTTCATAAAAGGTCCCACATCTAAAAATTGTTTATTTAATTAGAGCACACAATTGACTTGAAAGATTTTCCTTCAGTGTTAAATTTTTAAGCACACTTTCGAGGGCCAACGATTAAATAACAAGAATATCAAGAGTGTGAAAAGTCAGTGCCATAAAAGTTGATGATGTCATGAGATAACAAATAGTGCGCAAGTACTTAAAATCGCGAGTGATGAAAAGTCAGTGTGAACTTGTGACAGAAAAAAAATAACGATCATGAAAATTTCATGTGGCCAGAGTCGACGACGCACGAAATTAGTGAGAAAATCGGGTAGGGAGCGACGCATGTGAGCATTGAGATAACTAAAAAGAATTTTTCTGGTTTGTGTCTAAGATTCTCTGTCGACTGTCGTTGAGGCAGCAGTACCAGCATTTCATGTATCCATTGTCATGTATACATATATAAATCGACACGAGTGTCCGAAGAGGACATGAACAAACTTTACAATGTCATTAATAACAAAAAATGTGTAAAATTTGCATTCAAAGTGTTCTTTTGCTGCTGCCTCGACGTAGGTGAAGGTCAATGTCCGTTTAAATGTACGCGATTCCATTCAATGTTTCTCACTCTGTTGCATTGAACTCTGTGGGTTAATAATAACTTTTTTTTCGGTTTATTGCGTTTTGACTGCATTAAAAATGTACACACAGGAGAGTCGTTCGCATGACTATTTACGGTGGAATCTCTTAAAGAGAATTTTGCCTACTTAAGTTTAGGTGTGCCCTTTTTCTAAACGGACAATCACTAGAACATTTTTACTGAGCTCAAGAAATTTTCTATCACACCTTGCTTTCTGAATAGTTAATTTATTTACATTAGTTCCTTTATGATTTTTCTGTTTGGTTTTGCATAGAAAAAAAAAATCTCTTTCAAGTTAATTTATTTAAAGAGAAAAAGATTCACACACTTCAATTAATATTCCTCACTTGCATTCTCTCCCTCTCTTTGTGCATTCGCAGGTGACATTGCTAATGAAAATTATACTTATGCTAATGAATGTCAAGTGTTCAAAGCGCATATATATAGCGAGGAATCGGCAATTACTACGCATTTGAAATGTAAAGAAGTGCAAATGTTTTCATGTAAACAATGTCATCGTAGCTATAAGGCTCGCAAGACTCTCAATCGTCATTTAAAAGAATGTGGAAAGGAGAAAAGTCTCTCGTGCTCACTCTGTGATTATCGTGCTCATAGGAATGATCGTTTAATGACACATGTTCGCATCGTTCATCATGAAAATCGTCTCTCATCATCAATAGATTAAAATCAATTAACAACTCTTTTTTTATGTTCTTATACTGGTTCATTTTTCTCATTTTGGGTTTAATTTCATTACTTTTTCTCACATAAAATTATATCTGTTTAAAATTATATATATTGTTGCCTTGTTGTTGTTGTTGGTCTCAAAGAGTGCAAATTCTTATTTGCAGATTTATTCGCGATAAAAGTGCCATCCTTTGCATCCATGTCGTCATCTCTTCCTCCTCCTCCTCCGCAATGGTCTCGTAAAACTTTTTCAACAAATGAAAATTTATTAGCTGATCAGTGCTGTCCGTGTAACACCAAACATGTCAACGAAAAGGGTCGCAAAAAAGTATTCAAGTGTAACTTTTGTAATTACATTTGCACATGGGCCTATGATTTGTCATTACACTTGCGACAAAAACATGGAATATTGAGAAAATAATTGTTAAATTCATATTAGAGATATTAGTCAACATTTCCTCGCACAAATTTCCCATTTTTAAGTCGCACAAGTCACACAAAAAAGTATTTGATACTACATCATGCACGTTAAGAGTTTTTAAGTTTATATTTTTGTGGTAGATTTTCAATTGGTAGAATTGATTTTTTTTCGTGAATGATTTTTTTGCTATTTTTTCATTTTATTTAAAAAATTATCAGAACATTTCATTTCATCATTTTTGTTTCCTTTTTTCTCTTTTTATTTTCATATATTCTGTGCTTACCCCTCAAAAAAAACCCTTAACACAAACACACATTGACTTCATCACTACACCACACTCATTACACAAATTAACCTTCATAAACTATTAATTGCGCGTATGAAAAAAAAATAGATGATGAAGAAAAATTAACCTGTGTACCGGAAATATTTGCGAAAGTTAAAGTCGAAGATTCACTAACGGAACGATTTCCTTGCGCAACGTGTGGAAAAAGTTATTTGCGGCGTAGACACTTGCAAAGGCATACGAGAGGTGAGCAGAAAATGGCCACAAATTTTCCATAAAGAAATTTTTCTGTAGACGGGAGCTTTTGAAAGCTCTCTTTTGAGTTTTAAATGAGGCAAATTTTCTAATTGAATCATAAAAACTATTCAGATGAATGTGTAAACATTCCTCCACGTTTTCACTGCGAGTTATGTCCATCGAAGTTTCGAAGAAAATATCATCTAGTTCGTCATTTGAGTTCAAAGCACGGAATCATTACGCCACCTACACCACCGACAAATAAATCGTCCGCAGGTCTCTCGACAAAAGTTTCATCCTTGCAGACTCAGATGAAAAAAGAGTTGACATCGGATATGAATCATGATGAGCGCGTTCGATATGAAAATCTTTTAATGAATAATTTTGATAAATTCTCAGTCGAGGCTTTGATGATGAAACAAGAAAATTTCCAACCCACTCAAGATTTTCCGCCCATGAGTGAAATGAACAGTGATACTTTTGCACAAATGGGATTGCAACAGACATTCCAAAACTTGAAGAATTTATTTGTGAATTATTCACTCAATAACGTGACAAACTAAAGAGCTTTTTCTCTCGCGTGTTTTCATTCGTTTAATGATCTCAAAAAAAAATCCCAGTTTTCTTTTTCTCATATAATTTTTAATAACTAAGTTATTTTGAAGTCATTAGGTTTTCTTTTCGTGTACTTTTTTTAGAGCTCCGCTCTCTTTTTAAAACTTATTTATAAATTTCAATATTTTTTTTAACGTAAGGAAATGCCAAAAAGAAGTTTCATATCGCTACCAAAAATTAATTTTTAAGTCGATACCATCATCATCATGACCTTCACACAAACACATCACACTAATTAACTTACTAACTTTTATTTTAGGCTTAATTTATTTAAAACTTTTAATTTTCCTTTTAAAAAATTGATTTTAACCTTTGTGGCACGCTGACATTTTTTTTTTAATTTTAGTCCTCTATTGCTATGTGAATGTATATAATGGAAAACAAACCAAAAAAATGCTTAACTAATAAAACTCATTTTACACATCTCAAAAAATTTGTTTCTCATATTTGTTGGGTGAAGGGAATTCCTAAAATTTCTTCCTCGAAAGCAACCTTAACAAGCTCTCGGAGACGAAAAAATAAGGGGATCGTGGTCATCGGTCAATAATAAGAAGTTTTTGTTGTGTAATGCTTTAAAATATGTAGTCATCAAAACTCCGAAAGCTTCATTTCATTCTTTGACTAACCTTGCACATTTTTCATAATCTATCACAGGCTCAAACGACTGCTTCTTTTGTAAAAAATCCTTTAGTAGCAGCAACAATCGATCTATTCACGAAGATTTCTACTGTAAATTAAATCCCCATCGCAAAATTTATCAGTGCCGCTATTGTAAAAAGCAATCACCTCGCGCCGATCGAATTAAAGCTCATATGAATGAGGTGCATTTGAATAGGGGAATCAAAAAATAATCAGCATCACATCATCGTCATCATCAAAAAAAAATCTTTAACAAAATTTTTGCCTCGTGTCTAATGAATTAATTTTAAAAATAAAAAAAATATTGTGGGGTTTAAAAGCTCTCTCGAAAGCTCATACATGAGTTGTGCACGAATTGTCAAATTACTTTTATGTTCTTATTGTGATTTTGTCCTCTAACAAAATTTTTTTCGTCTTGTACATGTGTCAAATTAATCAAATTTTTAACCAACCAAAAAACTCAAGAGAAGGAAAATTAATACACACTTTCTTTCCATATATATCTCTTTCTCTTTTTTTTATTTCTGTTATTTCATCTGTAGATTTTTTTAATGAGGAAAAGAAGAAATTTGTTTGTGCTTTATGTTTGAGGCGATATAGTAAACTATCGTGTCTGAAGCGGCATAGCCGTTACGAGGTTAATAAAACATTTCTTTTTAAACGAGACTTTTCGTGTACTTAAAGAATTTTCTTCTTTTCTCAGTGCCTCAAAAACCCCAATCGAATGTCCTTTAAATGTCCATTCTGCAATCATTTGAGCAAGCGAAGAGACTCGCTAACGCAGCACATTTCTGCATTGCATCAAAATAATCGAAAATTTTTATAAGAAGATATATTTGTTAAGGGATGAACAATCATTTTAATTAATTCATAATCATCATCATCCATCAAATTGCAATCAATCTCAATCAAAGACATTTTTAATTTGTTTTCGTTTGTTTCTGTGTTTTTATATAATCTCCTAGAGAAACTTAAACAATAACCAAAAAAAAACTTTTTAGTTAATTTTTTTTGCACAATTTAGAAAGAGAGATTTTTTTATTAACGAAATGCCAAAAAAACAAAAGCAAAGAAAATAGTGATGTCAACATAATTTTTTATGATTTTAAAAAATTAGCTGTTAGAAGAGTCAAAAAACCGATGTGTTGTTGCATTATAGCAAAAAAAAAATTGTCGCACAAATTTGTGAACTTTTCTTTTCTCTCTTCCTATCTCTTATATTTTTGCAGATGTTATGTTATCGTGTTGTGATGGTTACTATGATAAAGACATATGGCACAATGTAAAGTTCTCAGATCTAACTAAATTTATTAATTTGGAAGGGAGATATGAGTGTCCTCGATCTAACTGTTCAAAGCATTATAAAGATGCTAGCTCTCTCCAGCGTCATATAAGGTGAATTTGAGATTATCCAATTAGAAAATGACCAAACAAAATGACCTATAGAAATATTTTAGAATAGATGTGCTTTAGTAACAAATTTATCTCTGCAAATATCTTTTAGAGAGCTTCCATGAAATGATGATCAAATTGTGCTAATCACTTTTTGTATTTTCTCTCCTTTTCTTCTCTCTTTTTTCTCTTTTTCATTCATCCTCTCATTGAAAAACATTTTTCAAATTTTATATTCATAATATATATATATATATATACTTTTCGGTCCATCACAAACACTCACATAATTACACAACTCAAATAATTAACAGATATGAATGTGGAGGAAAGAAAAATTTTCGGTGCATTATGTGCGGCAAGGCCTTTTCACAAGGATCGCACTTGAAGAGGCACCTTGAGTCGCTCGTTTGCACCAAGTACTTCTTTTGAGGCACACTCAAAACTGAACCTGACGTTGTTGACTTGTGTTAGATGATGAAGAAAATTTTTATAGAGTTGATTATTCTTGTGTTAAAAAAATATATCTCTAGTTAATTTTTTCTCTGTTAAACACACACACACACAAAAAAATATTTTAAAAAAATCAAAGGAACAAAACAGGAGAAAATTTTATACAGAAAATTAATGTGAAAATTAGTCACTTAGAGAGAGAGTAATGATAAAAAAATATATATTTATTTATTCAAAGCGTAGAAATTAGCGGAAACTTTAAAAACTAAAAAATTATATCTAGGGGAAGAGAGAGCTTTAAAAGCTTCACAAAAACTTTAAAAAATGAATCAAACAAGTCATTATTATATTGGAAATGATTGTGATTAATAACAAATCTAATTAGAATGAAATGAATGATGATGATTTTGAATGTTGAGCTGTAGGAGAGAAAATCAAACATTTAAGAGCAAAAAAAAAATTAGTTTTAATTGTAGAGAGAAACGAAACGAACATATTTAAAGGAAATTCCCTTCTTGTTTTCTTCTATATACTTCCAGTTGAGTCTGCTGAAGAGTCTACGATACGCAAAGATTTTAAATTTAAATGCCACATGTGCAAATTCGGAACGAATGAAGATTTGCAAGATTTAAGAAAGCATTTGAACGAATTTCATCCAGTTTAGAAATTATAATTTAATTAGAGTTATTTTTTGTAATTTGTTTTTCCCCTTTCCTCTTTTTTTCTATAATCAAAGGTCTAAAAAATTTAAACATTCAAAAATCAAAACGGGATAATGATTATGTTAATGTTGCAGTTTCATGCCCAAACGGTTGTGGACGTTCATACAAGTTAATGTCATCACTAACTCGTCATTTGAATTTGGTAAAAAAATGTCTTTCTAATACATCACGTCCCTCATATGTTAAATAATTAAAAAATTATTGTAGGAATGCGGCCAGGAAAAGAAATTTAAATGTGAATTGTGTTCAAAAACATATACTCGAAGAGAATCTCTAAAATTTCACATCAATGAAAAACATGTTACGGATGAATATCCTAAAAAAGTCTTTTTAATTAGCAGTTAAGCGAATTGTAGTAGAGAGAGACAAGAGGCAAATTGTACCAAAAAAAAAATAACTTAGGAAGCATTAAAAATTTACTGGGCTTCGAATATTTGGGAGAAAGTGTGACGCAATTTAAGAAACATGTCTCGAATTTTTATTTAAGTATTCACAAAATGGACGAATAGTACAAAAAAATTGTTAGTGTTACTAATTTTTATCAAAATTCTTTAACGAGACACCTTAGATTGTGATCACCACCCAACCTTCTTCTTTTCAATTTAAAAGTCAGCCCATTTTATAGTCAAAAAATAATAGCGAGAGCAATTAAAGATAGGTTTTAAAAATTGCTCTTTTTAGATAGTTTTTGAAAGAGAATTATTATAGAAATGTAAGTGAGGAAAGAAAAACACACAAAATGTTGTCAAATATTTTTCTTTAATAAAATCATGAGAAGAAAACAAAGAATTTAAAATGTAAATTAAGTTTTATTCGCGGTAGTTACTCTCAAATGAGAAAGAAGAAGAAAGTTAGATATTAAGCTCAAAATTTAAATTTTATTTTACAGATTACGATGCCGAGTCAAATTTGCTGAACGAGATAATTTTTCCAGCATGGAGTGCGGCTGTGAAAGAAATGGACGATGTGTCATATCAGTGTAAGAAATGCGCAAATGTTTATAAGGTAGCCTCGAGTCTGAGGCGTCATGAACGTGAGTGCGGAGTTGAGCCATCACTTCATTGTGCCATTTGTGGTTATTCTTGTTTTAGAAATTATCAGTTAAGAAATCATATTTTAAGTCATCACCCGAATCAAATGTGAACAACAAATTTTATGAGAATAAAATTTTTGAAAAAAAAATTTAAAAAAAGTTTGAAGAAATTTTTCTATCGTAAATGTTTTTTACAAAAATGTTCTGTCCCCTCAATTTTTCTCATACTAACTAGAATTTTTTCTTCATTACAGATGATGATGATGTCGATGCGGTGAGGGAGGAGGAAATTCTAGAGCAACAACAACAAGTTCACGAGTGCTCAAGATGCTTCAAGACCTATCACTATCGAAAGAATCTCTTGAGACACTTGAAGAATGAATGTGGAGTTGAGCCAAAAGAATTTTGCTCGTACTGCTCTTATGTCACGCGATATAAGCATTCTCTAAAGCTTCACGTTCAGTCACAGCACAAACATGAAACATAATCTCTCATTGTAAATCTATGTCTCGAATTAAAAACTCTGTGTTATTAATTAATAAAAACAACTGATCAATGGAATGCTGCCAATTTAGCTGGGATAATTTCTCTCGGTATATTTTGTCAATTTATTGAGTCTTGTAAATGTGAAAAATCGATGGATGCTGGTGTAAATATTTAATTATCTCTATCCTGAACTAATATTTTATTGCTATTCTTTTTTTCCTTCTAAAATTAACACTAATTAAATTTTATTCATGCACTTTCGAATTTCCTAATTATTTTTATTCCCTTTTCTTAAAACATAATTAATTTTTTTTCTCGCATATCTCAAAAAGTATTAGTTGCTGGATAGTTGATCTATATATGATTTTTATGAGAAAATTAAATTCCATTAAACTGAATTAAAAAAATCTCGTTGGGTTAGTTTTTAAATCTTAAATAATCAACGGTGGATTTGAGAATTACTCTTACTAACACCTCAATTTCAATTCTGTTTCAGGCGCAACCAAGGCTTATCGACTTAAGTTGCGGGAGCAGAATAAGGATCACGATATGAATGATTGCTTGCTCGAGAGTGAAAATTTTCAAATCACAAAGGCAGACAATAACAAATATCTCTTGCTGCCCGTCAAAAAGCAGCCGGCCGAGAAGATTGTGTTGAAGGAATGCGGTAAAGATTTTGATAAAATGAAAAATTCTCATTCACATTTCACCAAAACACCAAAAAATAAATCGATTCATACGTTAAATAAAAAAAATGTCACCAAGCGATTTCGCACACGATAATCATCAAGCATTATGTGTCATTATCGAATCTTGTTTCATTCAAATTATTATTATGATCTCGATCACGAGAGAAATTATTTATTCAAAATTTATTTTCTATGATTAAAAAGTCTCAATAACAGACTTTAGTAAACAATATATTTTGTATCTTTTATAGTAGTTGTTTGTTTGATTGAAACCTATATAAGTTTAAATTAATTTTGTCTGCATTTTTGATTTTATTTTGCATATTTGAGTTTGATAACATTTAACTCCAATATTTGCTTTATATAAAAAAGAAATCTTTTAATTTTGCATACGTTTTAGAGCTAAAATGATATATATATATTTAAAGTTGTTTTTAGTTCATTTTCTGATGAGGAGAAAATTGTCGCCTTAAATTCTCTCCTCATGAGGACATGATTTTTTAGTCTTATTTATTTTTGTTTTTTGAACGCCATGAATCAACTACATAAAAATATGTTTTAAATTCCATTTCAAAACTGATCAAAAACCTTGCATCCATGTCTTGCACTCTAACTCTAATCACAATTTCAATACACAAATTAATCATAAATTATTTTTCGTCCTCCTAGAATTGGTTCCAGTAAAGAGACCTCAAATGAAAGTGACAGCCAAGGTTGAAAAATCCGCAAATGTTTCGATTGTTCAAAAAGTGCCAGAATCATCAGTCCCACCGCAGCAAATTACGCCAACAACTCAGGCGGCCGCAGTCGCAGCAGCCGGAACGGAAGAGAGAAAAATTGTAAAGCAAAATCATCCTCGTATCAAATACTCGCGTCATAAGAATCCAACCATCATCCAAACGTCTCAGCAAGTTCATCAAGTTCCACACATGCAGCCCGTTCGCACTCAAGTGCTCGCCGATGGAAAGAAGATCGAGTACATTAGTGTAACAACGGTGAAACCAGCAGAGCCCATTGCAAAACCCATCATAATACCAGCGAGTAGCAATCAACAGTTTGTCATTCAGGCAGTTCAATCAAGTGGCCCAAGCATTAATCAGCAGGTGACCGAGTATGCAGTCTCGGCATCCGCTGCAAACACAAGCAATCAAAGCAATGATTTTCCCAATGAGATTATGGATGACTTAGAATACGGTATCGATGACATTGAACTTCCCGAAGATGTACAAATTCACTTCAGCGATAACTTCAAAAGTGAGGATACGGAAAACATGTCAATAAAGCAGGAGAATATTAGAAAATATTATGCAACTGTGAGCGATAATTCGATTCATAGTGAGGGCGAGGGCGAAGAAGGAACACGAAATTATGAGTGTAGACATTGTGGCAAAAGATATCGCTGGAAATCAACTCTCCGTCGTCATGAGAATGTCGAATGCGTAAGTATTTCTTTAAGTTAACATTACTTTATTACTAACATTTATAAAATTTACAACAGGGTGGCAAAGAGGCGAGTCATCAATGTCCATACTGCAGCTACAAAGCAAAGCAACGAGGCAACTTGGGCGTTCATATTCGAAAGCATCACTCAGATAAGCCTCCGTTAGAAACTCGTCGCTCCAAGAAATCGCTTTCAATTCAAACTCGCTAAATCAGAAAGAGAATGCGAGTCAAAAAAGTTTTCAAATTGAGCCAAAAAATTAGTTTTGCGCGCTTCATTTAATTTTTTTGGTCTTTTTTCATATGAATATATTTCTCTTTAAAAAAGTATAATCAAATAATTTCCCCCCACAAGCGTGTGTTTTTAAAAATTAGTTTATCCTTTTCCTTCTATATTCTCCCAAATCATTATAAAAAGTTCTATTCACATCTTATAAATATCATCATTATCTAAGCTTTTTGTGTCTCCCTTATGATTAAGTGATTTTGATGGAAACATTTTTTAATTAATACCTTTTTTTTGGCAAAGAGAAGAGATTTTTAGTCGTATATAATGGGCGTGAGATCTGTTTGAATTGAGCAACCGTATAAACTCCCATGCAATAGAAGAAGAAAAAAATCAAATATTTCATGAACTGTTTACTAAGTACAAAATTGATCTCATCATTCAAGTCAATGGTCGCTTTATGAAGTGATGGCTTCAATTAATTAACGCGTTTATCCTCAAAGAAATACATTCAAACAGATCCTCTACCTTGTAAAGATTGCATTAGCAACATCTCTATCTCTCTCGTAAAAAATACTTCAGAAGAAGGAAGAAAAATCTTGTAGTAGGACGTAAAAGCATATTATGGAAGAAGAAAACGTGTCCGAAATCGACTAAGAAGTAATAAAACAAATGCATTTGTAGGATTAGCTGAGAGAAATAATAATTTTTAATTAAAACTTAGTATCTTTAGTTGAATAAGTGACATTTTTCATTAATTAATTAATTTTCATCCAAAACTAAAAAGCTTAAAGAGAAATTTTCCTTTTCTTAAATTTTTTTCTTAGCTATTAAGTTTTAAAAAGCATCTCTCCTCAATTCACGTGGTGCATTCAATAATTTTGAATTTTTTCAAATTTTTCTTTGAGTATTTTTACTCAACATTTAGTTTTCAATTTCTCTTTAAAGCTTCGGCCAAAGTTAATAAAAAAAAAATTTTGACTTTAAGATTCAGTAAGGGCAATTTGTCACGAAAATAAACTACACATAGAATTTTTGCGAGGAAATATCAAAGCTAACTTTTTTCAATCTTAATATTATTTTTCGTAAGGTTAAGATTTTGTATTAATTTTAGTTTTCACCTCTTTTATTTGCTAATGACATGTTTTTGAAGACCCTGAAGAGTAAATAACATGAAAAAATATTAGTCACTTAAGAATGAAATAAATTCACATTTAATTTTAAAAGAAAGAAAAATTAGATTTTCATGAAAAAATACAGAAAAAAAACTCTTAAGATATTATAAAAAGTGAAATTTCAAAGAGAAAAATTCTTGAATAAATTGATATAAAAAATAATTGTGAAATTGTATTTGTTAGATGTAAATTTTATCAAAGGTTTTTATAACATACTAATCTGTATTCTTATTTCTTTTTTAGCAATGCTTGAGGAGCCCTCTGGAAGTTTTTAAAGGTTAGAAAATTTAACTTACAATTTCTAAACGAGTTTTTCTAATACTTTTTTTTATCTCTCCAGATCACTCTAACGTTGGTGAACAAGTAAGGAAAAGCTGAATGCTTTCAGTAGTTTGAAGCTTCCCGCAAAATTTTCTTCAAAAGTTTTTAACCATTTTTACAGCAACTTTTCTCTTACGAATTAAGTCCGAGGGTCGGACGAAATTGTTTGAGTCCTTCCCTTCTGACTTTTTGTATCTTTTAGAAACATTTGCACTTTTGAAAATTATAAAAATTACAGAATGCGATTTTTGATAAAAAAAATTGTCTTTGAGAAAATCACAAAAATCTTTCTTTTGAGGCTCATGAAATCATTTTTCCAAAGGCCTTTTTTATTTGCATTTAAGGCACATATTTAAAAATCTCAGATTCACATTTCACAACACAGAAAAAAAAGACTTGAGTGTTTCTATGTTCTCAATTATGTTTTTTAACACATCAATTTTCTATCCTTCTTTTCTTTCTTTCCTTTTTTCATTACCAAAAATTCATCCCTAAGTGGTTAATCATTAATGCATACTTAAGCTTAATTTTATTACTATGGAGCAAATATTTTTTAATGTTCAATTGTAATTCACCTTCTATGTCTTCCCCTTTTTTTATATATCAATATTTGTCATGTCCTAAAATGCTTTTTTATTCATAAGAATATTTTTAAGAAATGTGGAAATTTTTAAAATGTTAATGATTTCAAAATTTCCACAAGACTTTGAAGAAAAATCTCGTCAGCGTTATAATTTTATTTTAACAATTATTTTGTGTATGATTTCCCTTTATTAACGTGTTCCCTTTCTCTTTTCAGAGCAATTCACTCGATTAATGATGCTTCAATTAATGCAACAGCAGCAACAACAACAACAGGGTTCAGCTACAAGACAATCGCTAACAAACTATGCTTACCCTCGACACCAAACAACTGACGATAAAAACAGTAAAGTGTGTTTCTACAAGTGCCGAAAGTGTGGCAAATTTTACAAGACAAAATATAGTTGGCGAAGACATGAGAAGAAGGTAAAAGTTCGTTGTGACGGTCGAAAGAAAAAAATCGGTAAAAAGAAATTTTTAATCCCTACCACAGGAATGTGGCGTCGCACCTCAATTTCACTGCGACAAGTGTGAATTTAAGACAAAGTACCGACACAATTTGACATCTCACCAGAAAATTCGACATCAAGTGGATGTGAGCAACGTAAAGAAATGAAAATTTTCCTCGAAACTTTTTCTCGGCACATTTCAAATTCAAAAATTTTTCTCCCATCTCTTCCAGAGTCATAAAAAAAATCGAAATGCGAGCGATTTTCAAGGGGGTGAAGCGATAAATAACAATCGTCAAAGTTCGCTCATAATAACTCCAACTCTTAACACTTCCTCCACTGCTGCCAATGTTTTAAATCTTAACTTAAATGCGAGTGATAATAATGTGAAAAACAATCTGGCATTGTTTAAGAGTGATTGAGACTATCACTACGAGTTTTTGCGGGCGACTTTTTTTAGTGGGCGGTGATCGTAAGGGTGGGGAAAATAGATTTTATTGTTAACAACTCTTTTGAGGATTTATTTTCTTTTTTAAAAGAAAATTACGAGAGTTTTTCCATTTTTTTAAATTTAAAACTAATCCAAATTAATGTGATGTTATTTTTTTTGACGAAAGTAAAATTGTTTTGTAATGATGGGTAAAAGAGTGCAAAAAAAGTGGGGGCGGATAATTTCGTACAAATTTTTATACATTTCCAAAAACAAAAGATGATACAAAAATGAATTAGAAATTTTAGTCAAGTCAAATCTGTGAGTAGAGAAGCGACATTAAGTGTCATAATAAATGGTGTAACACATTACCATATAAAATAAAATAATATTAGTCCACGCCTGATTCTGCTAGAGAAATGGGCAGGAGGGAAATATCTAATTAGTGTTCCATTTTAGCAAAACAATTAGTCGATGTGTAATTTTTGTGTATAACGAGAAAAGAATTTTAGAGAAACATTTTTGTCACAATTGCAAAAACGGCTGGAAATTCTCCGAGAGAATCGAGCTGCATTTGTGGGGATTTTAAAATATTAATCAACAGTGCCTAATATGATAGTGAATATTTTTCATAAACGTTTACCATGATGGGATTAAAAAGTAGTAGGAAAAATTAAATTTTTTGTCGAAATTTAGAATACAAAAAATTACACACACACACAAATGTGGGAACGAAAAAAAGACGCCGTTAAAGTTACTTTTTTAAGATTTTAATTTTTTGGATGCGGGTTGCAATTTGTTTTAGGGCAAGGCTACTGAACTTCTTGCAGGTTTTCTAGTCTTGATTTTATTTCCATAAAAAAATATTCCTTAGTTCTTAATTATTAAAACCAGATGCCAGTACCCAGTGAGAAAAAAATGTTTAGCTTTACGAAATGAGGAAAGAAAACAAAATTTGAAATAAAAACGTGTTAAAATTTAAAATGTCTGCTGAACAATAAATTTAGTCAAAAACATTCCTTATAATTTTTGTTTTATTATAATTTCTGTAAATAGTTTAAAATTTTTGTATATTAATTTCTTTTTTCTTCCAACAAGCTCAAGGGAACGATAAATTGTGAGATGAAATTTTAATTAAAAGTTTTTTCTCGACTGCAATTTGTTGTTGAAAAAAAATATTAAACTCTTGCATCCCATTTAAAAATTAGTATAATTATTAATTTTAGCAATTAAGGCAATTTACTAACATTAAAATTAAATCATTAGGTGCTTTTGAATGAAACTTGCAACCTCCAGGTAAATTCGGAGCAATTTTCATTCAAAAACGGTAAATCCTTTTGGGTGCATTGTGATGGACAAAAATTATTAGAACAAAAAAATCGAGATCAAAAAAGTTTAAAGAGATTCAAAAATCAAGCAGCTTGTTATGGAAATTATTCTTAAGTTTTTTGATTTTATAATTTTTAATTTATGATTTTCTTTTTCTTTTTTCCCCTCTTCATTTGATTTTGAATTCAATCTTACAGCAGCTGAAGATTTGAGCATCACAAAAATCGCAGGTCTAACATGGGAGCAATGGAACGAGAGATTAGCAATGCCTCTTGTGACTACGCTCCGTGAAGGACCTCATCCATTGGTCTTTCCACGCGATTTATGCGTTAGCACAATGAAAACTGAATCAGTGCCAGAAGGTCGCTCGCCAAACGGAACGTCGTCGGGTAGTCGTGCCGGCAGCAGCGATCCCAATGCCAACAACTCGTCATCAGGTGGCAATGGAGCGAACTCACAGGAAGGTGGCTTTTCGTGTCCCGATTGTGGCCGTATGTATAAATTAAAATCATCTTTGCGCAATCATCAGAAGTGGGAATGCGGCAAAGAACCGCAATTCCAATGTCCTTATTGCGTATATAGAGCGAAACAGAAGATGCACATTGGTCGTCATATGGAACGAATGCACAAAGAGAAATTCTTCAAAGTGGGTGGTGATGGAAAAATTATAGCACTTGAAGAAGCTCTTAGTCAAATCGTTCAGGCGACTGGTTGTGGTGACTTCAATGCAACCATTTGAGAGAGCTTTTGAGGAAAAGAAAGAAGAAAGATTTCCTTTTATTATCGAATTTCCACAGGTTATATAGATTTTAAAAACTCATTAGAAATTTTCCTCCGCATATTAAACTTTCTCATAATTTTACTTTAATTTTTCTTTTCGAATCGAGAAAGAGATTGAGAGAGAGAAAAAAATGTGATATCAGACGAAAATTTCTTTCTTAGACATCGAAACCTTTTCCACATGCACGTCTCTTTTCATTAAATCTTAAAATTCAAGTTTGCTTATTCAATTTTCCTCAAAAATGCTCTCATTAAAAACTAAATTTGCACGCTCTATAAATTAATTTGAAAGCAATCCAATCCTAAATAATTGATATTGTGAATATTGAAAATTTCATTTGGATATTTTGTAAAGAAAAAAAAGTTTAATATGTTTTTTTGAGAAAAATGCCTCGAGTTGTTGAGGCGAAAAGTGTCATACTAAAAGAAGAGAAAAACTTTTTATATTATTATTGTATGTTAACTAGGATATTTGTTTCTCAAAAGGAAATTAAAGCAAAAAATAATCATTCCAGATTTACGATTTCTTCTAAAGAACTATTTTTTTCACAAAACTTTATAAAATTCCTCTCGCGCTATCTTCAAAACTCTATAAAATATTTAATTTAATTTTTTTTATAACTGCGCTACTCAATTTTTATGCAAACTTTTGCATAAAATACTTTTTTAGATCATAAAGACAATGAAACGTAATTAGAGTTTAAGGATGAGAAAAGAAAATTTTACAATTGTTGAATGAAAATGGAACGTGATCGCTCAAGAAAAACCGTTAAAAGACATTTAAAATTCCATTTTAAAAAATCCTTTTCAACATATAAATATATATTGAAGGAAAAAGACATTTACTTTTTTTTTAATTAAACGAAATATAATTAAAGGACAATAATTAAGAGAAGCTACCTCATTTGAAATTACATTTTGCATTCAAAATAAAAACATTTACATTCTTTGATCAGCATTTTCCTCCCAATTCTCTCTTAAAAATAATTTTAAAGTTTTTCATTAAAGCAGAAGGAGTTGCTATATCTCCACCCTTGCGTAAAATATATCATTTCAAAGTATTAAAAAAGTAAAGGAAATTTTCATGCAAATTTTTCTCAGTGAATTGATTGCATTTCCAATGTTTAAAGTATATTAAAATAATTGATTTTGTTACCGTAGGGAAAATAATCACGCACAATCCTTTTTCTAAAGATCAGTGAATATTGTTGAAGGTCAATAGAATATCTCTATAATCTTATGATGAAAGTTCACTGAAAAAGATAATAATTTAAAAGTCAAAAACCAACATTTTACCTCAGATTTAAACTTTTTCGAAAATTTCCTCTTTCAAGTTTGCATGCATTTTTAAAGTGTCTTAAAAGTTTCTAATGTGACCGCCTAAAGTATAAAACATTTTTGTCTTCCAATTTACATTCCATGATTTTTCAAAATTCCTGTTTTTGGCGATCTTATCTAGTACAAAAGACATCATTTTTTTTAATGTTAAAAAGCGCTGATGAAAATACTCGTTGATTACATTCTCTGTCGCATTCACATGTGAAAAGCAAACGCACACGTATATTTTATTCTATTATTATCAAGTTATCTACATTAAAAAGCGAAAAAAATATCATTAGGACTAAGGTGAATGATGGTGGTGGGGAAACCGCGGCCATCACAAGGAAGAAGAAGAAAAAAAAGAAACGATGATTATGCCTTACTAGATTTTAATTCCATAGATTTTTTAAGGAATCAGTTGATAAAGTTTTTGAAAAATGCCACAATTTCATTGTCGTTGATGTTATTAGAAAAAAAAGAAAAATTGGTGAAGGGAAAATATATAAAATTTCATTAAGAAAAAGTTGAGAGAGCCTCAATCGAAGACATTTAAAAATTTATAAAAAGAGGTCATGAAAAAATTGGAAAAGGGGACACAATTGATAATTTCAAACCATGTTTAAGCAATAGATTCAAAAAATCCTACTTGAATACTCATAATTTTTCTATTTACAACAATTTAATTAAGTCCTTCTTCCTCTCCCCATTTCATGTTTCAATTGCAGTAATTTTTAAAATTATTCATATCACAATCAAGTACTTTTTAAAATGATCCGATTAAATGCAGTTAAAATACATAAAAATTAGATTACCATTTCTTTTTATTCTGCATAAAACAACATCTATAAGCATTGCAAAAAATGTAAATTTTAGAAGATTAAGACAAAAATTATTGAATCAAAAAGGAAAAAAGACAAAAGTTTTTGAGAAGAGCCACAAAAAATTTATGATATTTCTAGAAATCTTTTTATATTACATTTATTTTATCAATAAAGTTAATTCATTATGCTTTTTGTTATTTTCTCTAGTTTTAATTCGTTCGTCGAAAATGACTTTGGCATAAAATTTTTAAACATTTTATTTCTCTTCACAGGAAACTTTAAAAAAGGCAAATTTCAACTCTTTTATTCACCATACTAATTCAATCTTTTTATATTTTTAGGTGCAACATGTTGAGCGTAGCAAATGTTCATAGTGTACAGAAGTAGCAGTTGGGAGTCAAGAATTAAGTACTCAAAAAGTAAAAATTATCTTATTAATTACCCTAACGGCAAACGGTGCTAACAACTTTTTAAAAAATAAATAAACAGACTAAATAAAAAGATTTTTGAAAACTAACAAACTATAACACGCGTAATAAAAAGTATTCTTTGGCACACAACCTCTAAAAATATTTATAAAATTGAAATAGATTTTACAAATGATTAATTTTGTTGGTTAATGTAGTTGCACAGTCGAGAAAACATGTTTTTTCTCTGAATTTTTTCCTATAGCAGGCTAACATCAATTAATAATTCTAAAATGAATAATTAAAAGTCTCTCAATTGAGATTCAAAAAATTTTATTATTTTAAATTTTCATTTCTTTTTATGATTTAAATTATAATTTTCCATTTATATATGGTGAAAAGACTGAATGTTGAATGTCGCTTGATTAATTTTTTAACTCTTTAGCGTGGAATGAAAATTTTTAGAAACTAATTTTTGAATTTACAAAACAATTTTCTTTTATTCTTTCTCTTCCCCATAAACAAAAAATGAACGTAACTTTTTCTACCTGGACAATCACATTCGACATCTAGCAGTTGGTGACGGTGGCGATACTAACACAATTAATTTAGACAAATACTTTTACTTTCCCGAAAATAACAGTGAATATTCACAAAATAACTTTAAGATTGCACTCCCAAATCCACCGCAAGATAAACAGCAAGCGACACAACAGACACAATGGGTCGACTATACGGCAGTGCAAATTCCAGCGAAAAATGGCGGAGATGAAACAGAAATTGAATTGCCACCACTCACAGAAATAAAACAGGAAAAGGCAGACGATGAATATGAAGTTTCAGACATTCCTGTGTGGCATACCGCAAAATCGACTGCAAAAATTACCATGTATCCCAATAAAGATGCTCCGCCAATCGTTCGACACACAGTACGAAGAAGATTGCAACAAATTCAACCAAAACCTCCTCTCACCGCCCAACCAGCCATGCCCCCTCTAACTCAAATAATAAAAACACCAAAGTTAATTGCAGTCGCTGTCAAAAAAATTGTCCCGATACAACCAAAGCCAACGGAGCTTCCGAAACTCACTCAAATCACTCCGACTAAAGTGTTGATTCCTACTCAGCCGACGACACCTGTGTCAACGTCAAAGTTGATTATTAAAAAAGTGTCTCACATCTCAACCTCATCTGCATCATCGACAACATCGCCTACAAATACTCGACGGCATTCAACAGGAAATAGTTCGAAGATTGTGCCAACAAAAGAACTTTTAGAGAGTCTCAAGCAGGAAAACATAATTTATCAGGATGATGAGGAGAAGCCGTGGTATTGCAAAACATGCGGAAGGAACTATAAGTGGAGAAACAGTCTCAAGCAGCATATTAAGAACGAATGCGGTATCTAAACTCTTTTAACTGTGTTTTTCAATTAGATATTAATTAAATTTTTTTTTCTCTCTTTCACAGGTGTACCACCAAAGTATCACTGCGTCCGCAAATGCGGCTACAAAACTCACATTCACTCTAACTTAAAAAGACATCTTAACTCTAAATTTTGTAAACCGGGCGGTCCGAAAAATGACGAAGATAATTAAGAAATTTTCCTTTTAAATTTTCCAAGTATTCACTTTAAAGCTTTTACCAAAAGCATTTTTGATTCTAGTCCTTAACATTCCAAAAAGAAAGTGAGCACGAAAACATTCCCAATGATCATAAAGTACTTATAAAGAAACCTTTAAATGTAAATAAGGATAATTTTAATTTTGCCACAATCTTGCATATAAAAATAATTGAAATTGTTCTAAGTGGAAAAGTTGATATTCACCTATGAATTATTCAATTAGTCATGCTATTTAAAATGAAGAAAATTAGTACTGCGGTAATCTAATCATTCCATTTTACCCCTCACATTGCCATGCTTTTCTAAACGGATAGTATTATTTATTAAGCTTTGTATAAAAAAAATGAAAATGAAAATTTTCGAGGATGCTGTGGAATTTTTTTTTGTTTTTGGTTTCAAATTTCTATTTTCTGTTTTTATATAGTGGTGTTGGGTTGAATTCTTTTTACCCAAAAATTAAAGATTTTTTTTTGTGATGATGGCAATTTTATAATTTATGAATTTTTCTAAATGTAATTTAATTTACTAAGCAGTCATGTAAGACGTAGGAAAGTAAGTGATGGTGGCAATGCATCACGCTAATTTTAATGATAATAATTTATTGAAAAATGATCTAGAAAATATTATTTATATAAATGAACTTTATGAATAATTCCCAAACGAGAAATTTGTAGTATTGTAACATACTAAAGTGTGTTTGATCTCGAGATAAATTATTCACCTCATCATTTCCTTTTTTTTAAATAAAAAAATATTCAAAATTAAAGTCCCTAAATTTAATTGTGACAGTCATATTAAAATTAATAATATGATCGTCAATTGGTAAAACTCGAGTTGTTTAAGAATCCCTTGCTGAAAAAATTGTGTAAAAAGTCCTTTAAATATTTGAAAGCTATATAATCTTTCTCAAACTTTAAAATAGATGCCATATATGAGGGAAAATTCAAGAAAGTGTTTTGCTGAAATTTGAAAAAATAAAAATTGATTGAAATTTCACTAAAATTTGAGAACTTTTTGAAAGATATATTTAAATTTCTTTTAAAATATAAGTTATTTTTCACCATACTAATATATTTTTATTTTACATTTTAGGTGCTTCCTCCAAAAACTTATCTTCCTCCTTCAAATAGTGTAAGAATATCTAAGTGCAGATATTGTCGTAGTGTATAAAGTAGAAAAAATATTCAAAGATCTGAGATGGTATGATGGAATGTGTAAATTATGGGAAATAAGAAAATAAGGATGGATGGAGCTCAATTAAAAGTATTCAACACATATTTTATAAACTAGTTTTAAGCTATTTCATTTTATTGGTAACTTTTAGAAATTATTTTTCTTTGTGAATGATTTTAGTGTAATTAAGATATTTATAAAAAAAAATTCCCTTTGAGAAAAATATTTAATGATATTTTTGTAGTTTGTAAAATTTTTATCTAAAATTTGCTTTAAAGATTTTTTTTTTCATAATGCAGCTATTAAAATAAGAACATTTTGTAGCGTTAATAAATAATTTTCCTTCTTTTGTAGCGTTTTCATTATTTTTATAGATTTTAAGGCATCAATGAAAAGCTTTTTTTGAAGTTTTGTCCCTTGTGAAATCGTCATGAAAAAAAGTTCATGCCGATTTCGCGATATTTTTTGAATAGTACCGAGTACAAAGTTTTGATCATTGCATTAAATGATCAATGCATGTCTCATTATGTCATTCTTAAATTTAATATTAGTAAAATATTGGTGACGGGTTGAAAATAGTTTCTAGAAATTGAATTTTATTCAGAAAAAAATTTGTAGTATTTGAAAATCATTTTTTAAGCCATGAACTATGAAAGTTTTAAATCTTTATTAGTCATGGTTTAATTTTAAATTAATTACTCATCTCCTCTATTTCCTCTCTTCTCATCATTCAGCCATATAACGAATAGAACTCACAAAAAATATGATTCGGACACTGACAACTCGATTAAAAAAATAATTCGATCGATTGTTTGCAAAACACCCAAGTAAATCTCTCATGTTTTCATCAACTTAATATTTTTTTTGCATTAAACTAATAAAAAAAGACTTGAGTGGTGATTTTCATGAAAATCTATCTCAAATGCTTTTCTCATGGTAACTTCTTCTCTCATCATGTTTTTTTCTTCATTTAACACCTCCAAAAAAAGGAAATTAATACTGAAACAGTTTCTTGTTGGTCAATGTTCAAAAAAATAATTAAATTTTTTTCTAATTGTTGCACACGACGATGCAAAAAAACTCAATTTGCAAAATGGATGAGAACATGACACTAGTGAAAATTAACCACAAAACTTCACTTTAGTTTTCCTTTCAGACTTTAAATCGAAACTTGAACAAATGTCGCCTCAATCGGACGAGCAACCATGTGACTTACGACTCTTTACGCCCGCAACGTGCTTAATAGAATATCGTGCTGCTGCCGCAGTTGTTGCAGCCGCAGCGCAAGCTCAAGCTCAAAACTTATCGCAAGCCGCAGCAACGGCGATTGGTAATAACAGCACATCGCAGCAGACTGCAACGATCGGACCGGTGCCGAATGCGCAACAGTTACCATTTATTAAAGGATTAGGATTATTACCAAGATCATCAATTACGCCATCCGGACAGTCGCAGCATCATCGCGATCATAATGAGCGAGACAAGACAAGATCATCAAGTAGCGGAAGCACTGCCCCGAATCAATTATCGCCACTCTCACTGACACCCATCACTGGAGGCATTAGTGGAGCGCCTTATTCCTGCTCACGCTGTGGCAACACTTATGCACGGCCACACAGTCTCAATCGTCATATTCGATTCGAATGTGGTAATTAAAAAAATTGATTGAGACAAAAATCTTCCGTTTAAAATTTTAAAATAGAAACTGATTAAAATTTTATCTCACCAGGTGTCGAGCCAAAATTTGAGTGTCCCGTGTGTCACAAAAAGTCGAAGCATAGGCGAGTAAAATTTAATTAAAGTTTTGTAAATAAAATTTAATTATTTTAATTTTCTTTTCAGACATAACTTGTGAGTAAAGTTTTAAAAAAAATTCCACACAAAATTTATCGTTCAAATTCTAACGCAAATTTATTTCTTCTTTACAGGGTCCTTCACATGAGAACGCATCAACATCGATGATTTATCATGATTTAAGTTTCGCAGCGATTTCAAAAAACTAACTTTAAAAATCCGTTAAAAAAATATAATTTTTATGAATTACAGTGAGTACAGAAGTGCTGCTTTATTCCTTAAACTTTCATTAACTTAATAATTTTTTTCTAAAATCTAGATCAAAAGTTTAACTTTCTCGAGATATAAAAAAAATATTTTTGGGCCTTCTGCTGTACAACAACCATGAAATAATTTATTTAAAAAACATTTTGTTTGATCTGTTAAAGAAAAGTTGAGCTTTAAATTGCTAATCTAAATCGCAAAGTCCTTTCAAAGGTTAGAATAGGAAAAAATTGCTCGTCAACAAGTCAAAAATGTTGGCTGTGTGTTTTTGGGAGGAAAATTCGATGCCATATTAAACTTTTCTCTTCGTTTTTTTCTTCTTCAAATAAATATTGTTGTACAGTTTAATACTTTTTTAAAATAATAATATAATCAAGAAATCTCACATGGAATGGAATGTGATGGAAAAGTTGCAATGGAAGTTATGGAAAATATTTCTGTGATAAAGTTGCTGATTGAATAGATAGAAAACTTATAGTCGGGCGCTTATAAAGCGATGTTATAGTCAGAAAATGGAACTTTGTGGGGTGATATTTGAATGGAATTCGTTACCAATAAAATAATAACAACAAATATATATTTTTTATGAATATTTTTTTAAGTAAATTCTCTCAAAAAAAATTGTTAAAAGCGAGAAAAGTTTTGCGATTTAGATTGGCCGTTTAAAAAAAGAGAGCTTCTAACAAATCTTGTAAATAATAAATCAGTGAGGAAAATTGTCGTACTAAGAAAATTTGAAAAATTACAATTTTTTTCTTCAATTCTAAGAATGCACACACACACATGAATTAGTCAAACAATTGGAATGTGATATGAAAAAGTATAGTCGATTAATTTGTTATAGTTCTTAAAACAAAAAAAGGCAAAATCAAATTTAAATGTGGGAAAAGAGTCAAGGGTGGTTCAAAAAGAAAAATTGCTCCAAAATTATTTGCAAACATTTGCTAAATTTCCATCCCTTGAGAACGTCAAAATAGTACACAAAAAAATTCTATGAACACACAAATGCAGTGCGCGTATTAAAAGTTTTTTTTTTCGATAAAAAAAAATTCGCAAAAATTGAAAATAATTTTTCTAATTTTGCTAAACACCAACGTCAATTAAAAAGTCGTTATGAAATGGCAATAAAAGAATTTACCAGTTAGAATGTTAAAAGTGAGAAGAATGAAAGCTTAGTTAGGATTACAAAATAATCAAATAATTAGAAATTGACCAATTAACACCCGTTCCTCCCCTATTTTCATAGCTGTTAATCAATTTTTAACTTCTTATCTTCTCTCGCCTTAAATGGACACGAAAGTAACCTTCTTAGTTTCTTCTTTCTAATTAAATTAAAACAAATCACACAGAAAATATCAACACACACAAGTTAACTTCATAAATCGATGAAGAAATTGTCCTTAATTGTAATCAACGACAGCAAACTATTTTAATATATCGAAATAACCCAAAAGAGTTGCAATTTTACAATGAGATGAGCTCTAAAATTTCAAAAGCTCAAGTCCATTTACAAAAAAGCTTCAAAATTTGTACTTAAACAACCCTTAAGAAATTTTTGGTTAATATTTCAAAAAAACGTTAATTGCTTTTCAAATTTTAAAGCTCGCCCGTTGAGTCAAAATTGAATTCTAATTCATTCTTACCATACACACATAGATGCAATCAAGTCCAATATGAGTTATGATTTTTAAATGATGGGAGTTTCTTATTTTATCTTGTTTTAAATATCAATAGTAAATATTTTTTAGCGTGAAAGCAATCAATCTTATAGTAATAGTTCAACCAAACAAAACCACTTATCAATATTTTTCAAAGTAAATACAAAGTGAATATAATTATATGTGAATGGAAGAGAGAAGTAAAAAATTAAAATGGAAGATCTTCAAAAAAAATTAAAAGCTTAAAAAGCTTCTCATGTGTGTCTAAATATCCGATAATGATTGAAGAATGTAAAAATCGCACATGAAACGACAGAAAATCATGTAATTTTACACACACACACAAATCAAAAACATATAAAAAGTTTTATAAAAACCAATGGAGCTGTGACCGAAAATATTGATGTGATTTTTTGTGATTGTTAATTAACCGATTTAATCGATTTATTTTTTATTAGTACTGATAACAAAAGAAAAAAAAACATAATAATGAATGAATGAGAGTAAAAATACAAAAAAAAATCTTTCAATAATATTTAACCAAGAATTAATGTCTTATCTTTTACTATACTGAATAATAGACGGCAAAAAAATGGACTAGAAAGGGCAATTTTTGTCACTTGAGATTCTTCAATGCTCTTTTGAAGAATTTTGACTGTAAAAATTAAGCTAGAATTTGAGGTTTCAACGTCGAAAATTTCAACGGATATCTCTGAAATTTTTATTTTCAAGTCAAATTTTACCAAAAAAAAATTATCAACCTCAAATTCTAACAAGTCCTGAAGACCCCAAAAAAAGTCTTAAATAATATTTATAAAATAAATTCTTTATATTTACTAACGTTATCGAGCTGGAATGTGGTTTCATAAATTAGGGAAAAAAATCATTGCAACACAATTTAAAACTAACACAATCTTGTTCATAGAATTTAATTTATTTTTTATTGAAATATATTGCGCGACAAAATAAAAAGAGAACGAACGTATCGAGAAGAGAATACAGTCAGGATTAAAAAAATATGAGTAGAGTAGAAGCACATATAAAACCACATAGGCAAGTAAGATTCAGAACGCGAAAAAAAATAAGTAACAGAAGAGAAATAAAAATCTTTAAATAGACGCTAGGCAATAAGTAGGAAGTTAAGATGCTGCAATGTTTATATATTTTTTTGTGGGACAAATTTGCAAAAAAAACCTAGGATGATGGGAGGGGCATTAAAAAGAGAAAGCCTTAAATAATATTAAAAAAATTAGTCAACCAATATAATTAATCAAAAAAACACAAACAACGCACTAATCCTTTTATTACCAATGAAACTGATTTTTAAAATCATCAAAGTTTCTCTAATTATAATATCAATCGCAAATTCTAAATTGTTATCGTTATAAAGAAAATATTAACACAAAAAAAATAGTTAAGAGAGAGAAGAAATCGAGTAAATAAGATAAAGAAGCACTTAATTAATGAAATAGATTTTATTTTTATTATTTTTGTGTTTAACCAATTATATTTTTCTTTCTTCTCGTCGTTAACCAGTTTATTAAACGTTAAGTGAGGTTTTATATGAATAATTATATTAACAAAATATTTTCATAGTTTATGTCGAATGGGTAAATAATGTTTTTTCGGCCATTGTCCTTAACCTTCACCAAAAAAAATAAAAAAGAATTTTTTCACATCCTATCGGCAATATGGATATAATTTTATATATTTTTCTTTCAATAGCAAGTAAATAATAACTGAAATCAGATCTTTAAAGAACCGCAAAAATGAAGTCATTTTCTTGATCTATAAAAGCTTCGTATATGAAAATCTTCAACAGCTGTTTCAAAGTTTCCTTCTTCAATTCTACAATTTGATTCTCACAAGTCGAACTTGAATGCAAATCAAATTGAAATTGAAGCGTTTCAAAAAATCTGTCAAAAGTTCATGAAAATGATTTCAAGTTATCGATATTAAATTTCTGCAATTTCTAAAAAAATGCTGAGATAAACCATTAAAAAAATTCTCAGTATCCTTTCGCAATTCTATCGAATCACATCACAATTTAATCAAAATTTTCTTAATTTCATCGGCTGCGAAAAAGTAAATTTGGAAATTCTTGCAAGATAAGTGCGGAAAAAATTAATCTTAAACTCATTAACACAATTTAGGAGTTAATAAAGGTCACAAAAAAGTAACTACATGAAAATTTTGAACTATCAAAGAGAAAAATGTAAAATTAATAATTGAAGATGAAAAGAGAAAAAGTTTAAAATAAAAATAAAATTACGAAAACTATAAAGAGTTTTATTTAATTAAATTCTTCATCTTTTTCCAGCTGCACAATCACCAAAAAATGTTAAAATAGTATTAAGAATTTTTTGTTAAAGTTTGTTAATTTTTCACTTACTAATTGATTTTTTTTCTTCTCTTTTTAAATTAATAAATAATCTTAGAATCGTACGATGACGAGGACAATTTGGAGGATGGAAAGCATCGCAACTCAAAGATTGACGTCGATCAATATCTTGTTGACGGATACTACGTTTGTCCGAATAATAAATGTGATAGAAAGTGAGTGACAAATTTAATTAAATTAAAACAATTTTTAAATTTTCAAAACTTTCCGTTAGATATCAAATCAAGCACTCACTAGTCCGTCATTTACGTCATGAATGCAATGCCAAAGGAGCAGTTTTGCACAATTTCTATTGTCCAATCTGCACACGTAGCTTTACACATGGTAAAAGTTTAAATTAGATGAAAAATTAAAAGCGTGGTATTAGTTACTAAAATTATCCTTCCTCACAGGTTTCAACGTCCTTCGTCACCTGCAACAAGTGCACAAGTTAACACCGCAAGAAGCGCACATGCACTACAACACTAAAAATCCAAAAATGGAAATTGAATAGAAATTTTTAAAAGCTTTTTGTTGATTTGAAATAAAAGAAAAATTATGAATTTTGTTATTGAATTAAAATATGGAAAACAAAACGTTTTACTCTTAATTGTAGCTGAAACATTGAAATGTAGATGATGAAATGCCATCAAAAAAAAGTTGATTAGTGAACTAAAAAAATATTTGTCAAGAGGAGCAGGCGTAGAAAAAAAAGTCTCTTAAAATTATTTTAATTTCTAAGTAGATCCACACATAAATTTTTATGATTAACAAATTATTTTCAGTTAATTATTAAGGACAAAAAAATCAAGCCATTTAACAAAATACTAAAATTATCTCTTGTGTGTAATTTTAGATCAATTAATGACGGAAATGGATCTGATGGAACCAAAAATGATTTACATGAATGATGGCATTCGATATGTCTGTCATCGATGTGGAGTGAAATACAAAAAGAGTAAAAAAATAATTGATTTACATTTTAATGAAATTTAATTTAATTTCTTTGCAGTATCAGCGCTAAGATCACATGTACGTGAGTGTGGTATAGGAGCTCAATGTCCACTTTGCCCTAAAATTGTCACTCAAAAAAGAAATCTACCAAAACATATGGAAAAACATAAGAGAGATGGACTATGGGGCAGCATTCAAGAGCTCCAAGAGAAATATCCCGATTATGTTCGAGATAATTACGGAGATAATTTTGAAGTTATCGTTAAAGATGAAATTCAAATTTAAATCATAAATGTATTATTTTTCAAGAGAAGTAATTTTTGACAAAAAGTTGAACAAATTTTGTAACATTTTTTTGTGATACGAATTAATTCCTCTCTTAATTACCATTAGCATATTTCTCTATTTTCAAATTTTTGTGATGCCATTTAAAACTTTTAAATGAAAATATTAAAAACCTCGTAAATGCCATTTTAGTATTATTTTTACGACTGTTAAGTTTTTAAGGACCTTTTTTACGAATTTCTCTAAAGCTTAAGTACGACACCATAAAACTTTATGTCACAATTTCCAAAAAAAATTGTTATAAAATCAAAAAAGACATGCTCAAATTATATTTTAAATAAATAAAAACGTTTTCAGATAAAATATTTTAAATATCTTGTACAGAAAATTATATGGATATTGGTGTAATTAAGAAGGTTTGAGGGTTGGTAATTTTTTAATTTAAATACTCAA
Organism: Tanytarsus gracilentus; assembly: GCA_038502055.1. Lineage (NCBI taxonomy): Eukaryota > Metazoa > Arthropoda > Insecta > Diptera > Chironomidae > Tanytarsus > Tanytarsus gracilentus. The sequence continues at coordinate 973,985 of JAXRKN010000043.1, read as the reverse complement.
CAAAATTTCCAACCCTTGACTTTAAATATTTCTGGTGAAATTGGCGATTAACATTTTACAGAGCAATCCAAGGGTTAACAATTTCAATTGAGATATTTCTTAATTTTTATACTAACAATTTTTCTTCACTTTCTCTTGCAGATGCGGAAGGAAGCGGAACATTCCAAATATTGAGGAAAATATTGGACTCCAAAAATGTGACCCTCAATCGAACTCAAAGACTTCAACAAAATGTTAGCAATAATAATAATAATAACAACAGTCAACCAATTGCAGTGAATAATGGCTCACAATGTCCACACTGCCGACGAGTGTACGCTGATGCAACAGCCGTTAATCGCCATATTAAAAAGTATTGTTTAAAAGAGAAAAGATTTGGTTGCATTTTCTGCCAATATCGCTCGAAGAGAAAGGATCACATAGTGAGACACTCGATAAGGGTTCATGACAAGCAATTGAGAAAGAAAATTATTGATGGAGACTTCGCAGCACCAGGAGACGCGGTTCTTAAAGATGGAAAATTATGTGAGCCCGAGGGAGTGACTGACATGGGAAATTTTGACATGTCAAACTTTGACCTCGCTGCACTTTATCCGGCAATCACGGAGGAAGATGAAAATCATGACGAATCACTGCCAATTAAATCGGAGCCAATCAATGACTCGGACGACGACTACGACGACTAACTATTTTAAATTATTAAACTTTTTTCTACCAAAACAGGAAAATCAATAAAAAAAACTTATTCGTGATCTGTTGGGAACAACTTTAAAAAATTAAATTTTCAATTTATCATGAAATTAACTCATAAACGCATTCTTTAATTACAGAACCAACTGAATATTTAGGGGACAAAATATTTTATTTTGAATTTTGAAAATTCACACCAAAAAATTTGACATTTTTAAAGAGAAAGAATTTTTGGATGCAAACCAAATTTATAATTTTTAAAACTCTTTTTTGTTTTGTTTGTGTGATTAATCTCCTAAAAATTGCTATGTTTTTGTTTTTTTTTGCAATTTTTTAACCTTGACTTTTTTGCAATGCAAAGTGTGCCAATGAACCTATATTTTTTTGTTAGTGTGATGCGAGCCTATGAAAAAAAAATATTTCCGAGTAACTAATCGTTGAATTTCGATACCATAAAAAAATCTTTGAACTTTAGGTATGTGGCCATACTTTGGAATCGATGACTTTTTCGCATCGAAATTACTGCAGAGAAAAAATGGACAAAATTATCAGTGCGTAAAATGTGGCAAATGGTACTCGACGCGAAGCATCATGTTAAGACACATGAATCATGGTAAAATCTCATATTTTTGTAGTTTTTTTAAAACTTACATAAATTTTCTCTAGAATGCGGAGTTGAGAAAAAAATTCAATGTAAACTTTGCTACAAGAAATTCCGCCGAAAGTGGAATCTCGAGCAGCATCACAAGCGCATACACACAAAATTATATAAAAATGATGACGCCGAGAGTGTAATAAGATTCGCAAATGATGTCCATCCGGATGACGATGAAGGCGGCGATGCTTTCAATAGTTCAATAGAAATTGAGAAATCTCAAATTGTTTAGGGCACATTCGTAAATTGCGTAACGGCAAAATTTAGTGAGTTTTTTTTACCGGCAAATTTAAAAGAAATTTCAATCAAGAAAATTTGAAAGGAATTTTTAACGTTACGTAATTTACGAAAAAAAAGTGTCGATGAAATCTACAGGTAACGCGATATATAAGAAATACTAATTTGATTATGATACGTAAGCTCCTAATTAACTTATAAATTAAAAAAGCGAGTCATTAATTTAGTTACAAAAAAAATTATTCTAATCAAAATAATTTCAATGCGATAAATTTAGGTAATTTTGAAAAAATACATTCAGTAGATATTTATTTTGTGCAAAAGAAAATATGGATTTTTTTTAAAGACGCTATTTGATGTAAATTTTAATTTAATTTGTCAAAAAGATGAAAGATTTGGAATAATCTTTTCCAGAGGGAGGGAAGCAAGATTGTAAGTTTATAAAGTATGATTTAAATGCATTATATCCAAAGATATTTAACCCCTCATAAAAATTTTACTTTTCATCTAATCTGATTATATTTTTTCACAATCAAGGCCAAAATTTGACATGCAATGATTTTAAAATTAACAAATTACAGTTTTTAAAAGAAAGAACGCCAAATATTTCATCTAGTTTTAATGTTCTTATTTATAAATGTATTAGAAGTCTAATATGATATTTTTAAGAAATCCTTACTTTCTCGCGAGTAAAAGATGAAATTTATTTACTAATATTCTTAAGTGAAAGTTCAAAAGGAAGCCAAAAACTAATGAAAAAGAATTTTTTATATACAAAGTTATTTTTTTACTGCAATATTTTTTCTAATAACAGATTTTATTAGTTTTACTGAGAAATAATATTTAAAAAATTGTATACAAGAAATCAATCAAAAGCACCAAAAAGTAAATTTTATAGATTTCAATAAATTCGAAATTCCACTCTAATCATTAAAATTATTGTACTTCAAAGTTGACCATGTGCTTTTGAATATACACCAAAAAAAGAACTAACTTACTATATTTATTTTAAGTCATGAGTGAACAAATGAGAAAAATTCAAAAATATTTTTCTAGAATAAAATTTTTAAATGCTCTTTTACGATGAAAAACGTGTTTTAATTATTGTGTAAATATCGGGTTGAACATGGTTGTTTGAAGGTAAAGTCAGAAGGTTTTTGGCAGGGGACGGGAAACTTGCAATTCCATGATTAGTAAGTGTCCTAACCCTGATTTTTGGTAAAAAATAAAATAATTTCATTTGTTAAATATAAGTTTGTATAGAAATGTTTAAAGAAATTAACAAAGCACTAACAAATTATTTTTTTTCCATTTCCAGATCTGTTTCCAAGACTGAAAGCAATTCCAAGCTCGCAGCTGATGCCAAAAATTCTAGAACCTCTCTCTAAAAATAGTATTTTTCCTAACGCTTCGATAGACACACAAAGTAACTTTTTCTATCAACAACCGCAAACTCAGAATGTAACTTTAGTTCCTAGAAATGAAAATTTTCGTAAAAACTCTCAAATTGTTCCTTTCACTTGTCCCATGTGTAAAGAAAATTTCATGAATCATCAAATTTTAAATGAGCACTTGAGAAAAGTTCATGCAGTGCTCATTTAACTTTAAGCTAAACTTAAAAAGTTTCTAGGTGCAAAATAGTAAAATAAAGTTTATTTGAAAATTATAAGAGTTGAGTATTAAATTTTAATAGTTATTCTAGAAACTTTTTAGTTAAATTATTTTATTGTAGTAGCAAAAAATTAGTTCAAACTTTCAGAGTAGTTTTTTAGTTAAAAAAGGTTTTTGGTATTTTTTTACAAATTCTTTTTCAGTAAAATTCCATTGTCAAAAGGATGATCAAAGAAATTTCATCAAATTCCAAGTTTTTCGTATAAAATTTAAAATCATAAATTTTCCTTTACTTCAGACACAATTTTGATCCTCAGTGCAGCTCCATTCGCATCTAATGAAAATCTCGAAAATAAGCCGAATTTAAATCAAATTTATCAACCGATCCAAGCACTTCAACCACTCCAGCAACAACAACAGCCAACAATTCAATACAAAATTATCTCCGATTTATCGCTAATGAGTTCCAAAAGTGATGACATTCTCGAAGTTGAAACACGCGGTGTAGATCAGAAAGGAAACGTTCGATATTTCTGTCCAAGATGTAACGTCCGATATATTGGTAAGAATGTCCAAATTTTAAAAAGATTTTAAATAATTTTATTATTTTTAAACAGAATTCAAATACCTCAAGACTCATCTCAAGGAGTGCGGGCACGTTTTTAATTGTCCTGAATGTCATCAGAGATTTAAGCAAAAACGAACTTACGTGGCACACATGAAGAAAAAGCACAGCACAGTTTGAACATCACAAGAAGAGAAAACTTAAAGTATTCGACAATAAAAGCCTTGAAATGATCTTAAAAAAATATTAATTTTTTGCTCAAGTTTAAGTTTATGTTTTAAAAACCTCAGAATCTCAAAAAAATAAATAATTTTAAGGAATTTAAATATTTAATTTTCATTTATTATTTTTCAGCTTGAATCTGAATTTAATCATCGAAAAAATTAATTAATTTACACGAGGTAGGACTCACCTGAATACTTCAACAAACTTTCCTGCTGGAATAAAAAATAACTAAAACCGTCAAAGTTCAGATTTATTAAATTTTCAATATTAAACATTTATTTTTTTCCTCAAAATCTTACAAATATTACATTCAATGCAACTTTTAATTTATTTTAAACATTTACAAATTTTTAATTGGTCAAAAATTAACGGTTTTAATTTTTTTTTCTTAAAAACTGACAAAAAACTTTCATCAAATTGCGCGATAATTTTGGAAAATTTGCACTCTAATAAATTTTTTTTGGTGGACAACAATTTTTAAAAATTAATTTAAATACTTTTAAAGTTCTCAGTTATTCAACACGTGGAAAATATTATTTCTTATAGAAATTTATTCCTCAATCAAGGGACGAGTAAGAGGATCGATGTTGTTCCTGTTTGCGGCTTCCGAATCCAGGCGATATAAAATGTGTTTCTGTGATTGAGTTACGAGTGGATCGAGGGGATACGGAATTATTAAAATCGGCGTTTGTCGGATAATTTTCGCCAGTGCTGATTTGATTGAGAAATGTTACCTCACTCTTCCGCTTGGTGATCGCAAGTGAGACCGAATGTATCCTGTCAAATTGAAATGAATGACTTTAAATAAATTAATTGGAGTAATTAGGAAGCACAACACAATTACTAATTTTATGTATGTATCAAAAAACTCAAATTCAACTTCCTAAATCGTCATTTTATTTAAAATTTAATGCATTTCAATAGCCATGCTATCATCTTCAGAAATGTTCGATACACACTGAGAAAATCTCTCTCAATTTTTCGTCACTTGTTGTAATGAGCAACGAAGAATAGATTCGATCGAATCTCAGTGTGTATCGAACATTTCTGAAGATGATAGCATGGCTATTGAAATGCATTAAATTTTAAATAAAATGACAATTTAGGAAGTTGAATTTGAGTTTTTTGATACATACATAAAATTAGTAATAAAATGAATGATTTTAAAAAATTAAACAATTAACATTTTACCTGTTCGATAGTCTATCGGTCCCGAATAAAAGTGATGGTCGTTTCGTCTGGTGTTCCATCTAAAAAAAGCCATCAAAAGATTAAAAAATATTTTAGTTAAAATTTTCTAAATTAACAATTCTTCATGCACCAACAGATTTTCTTTCATGATTTATTTAAAAATGTAATTTTTGAGTTAATTTCTTTTATCATTGCATGATTTTTCAATAGTGAAACTTTTCAAACGCTACTTTCAAATTGTTTAGAGGGAAATTCTACTCTACTGGCATTACAACAATCACCAAGATATTTAAAAGTTTTAAAAAAATATCAACAACTTACCATTCACATTTTTTCAAAGTAACATTTTGTGCTTTACTCATCATAAAAAAAGGAGATTGTCAAAAGAAAGAGAGATAGTTCGAGAAAAAAAAGTTTAGAGACAGTAACTCAAGGACCTATCGATGATGACTTTTTTTACGTATATAAGACTTTTTTTGAACATTTTTGAGCTCATATAATTCTTTTTTTTTAGTATTTATCGTGGTGCCGTGTGATGAATGACTTCTCGTCTATTGCAAAAGTTTCGTCGGCTTTTGGATTCGATTTAGGGATTATTCAAATTTTGAGAGAAAAGAAACAGAAAATGAGAGAAAGAAGAAATAAAATTTTGAAGATTTTTCAACATCGATTTCTAACAATTAAATTTTTAGATTTTCAAGGGATGGAAACTTTGACGTTGAAAGTTTTAGCCAGTGTGAAAAACTTTTAAATTTACTTTTCTTTACTTAAGAGTGACTTTTTGAAAAATTGTGCAATTTCTAAAATGATCAAAAGTGGATTTTTTGAATGATAATTTTTACAAATTTTTAAAAACAAAATTTTAAATTCAAAAGTTAATTTTTTTACAAAATCAAAATTTTATTTGAAATCTTGGATTTTAACAAACCAACGGACGTAACCAAATATTTTTTTCATACTTAGCTTTTCAAGTTTTCATCCCTTGGATTATTTTTTATATAATTTGCAACACAAAATTTTTATTATAAATTACATGAAAAGCCAATTAAACAGAGAAATTAGAATGCGAAGAAGGAGAAAGAGGGATAGAAAAGCCAATTTCATAACAGGAGATGAAAAAAATTATTTTTTTGGAAACTTGCCGAAACTCTTACCTCATGATTAAAAATTTAATTTTTTTTATAGAAATGAAAAAAATACACTGCAATATGAAAAAATTAAATTTTGCTGATATTTTTGTGCATTTTGAGAGAAAATTAGCGTGAGAGAAAAAGTGCTCAAAAGCTTCTTTTTTGCGAAGGAAAGAGTTTCGATAAAAGACAAAAGACGAAAAATGCAATCAAAAAAATTTCATTTGCTCTTCAATCAGCAGCCAAAAATGAAAAATTGACTTTAAATGCGAGAGTGAATGATGAGAGAGAAAAAAGCAACATAAAATAAAAACTTGTAATAAATTTTGATACTTTACCTCGCTGTGTGTCCTATAAGGATCAAATTTCTGCAAAAAAAATTGAGGAAAATTCATAGAATAATAAAAAAGAGGAAGGAATCTCAATTTTTAAAAAAAAATTTAGCAAACATCTAAATTTAAAATTAAAAGAAAAATTTTGAAGATATTATGAAAGAAAAATTTTCAAGGCATGGAAAATTAGACTTAATGTTTTTAGTTTCCGTACCCTGAATTTTTTTATTAAATTTAAAAAGTAATCATTTAATCCAAATTCATCCTAGGATGTTGTAAATTTTAAATTATTTCCATTCCAATATTTAAAAAAACAATTAAAAAAAAAGATTTCGGTATTAAGTCAAAATTAAATAGCTTTGGTGTGTTAAAAGGAGAAAGATAGCTGCTAAAAATATTTTAAAATTAGAAAACTCGTTAAATTTATATAGCGATAGAGTTTAAGCTTCAGAGACAACACTACGATAGTTTTTGATGATTTGTGTGAGATTTTTTGTGAACTTTAGGATTTTCAGATTATGATTTTTTTGCCTGGGTCACCGTTATGTGCTCACCTATCAGTGCAAATTTATTATTATTTTTAAAACAATAAAAAACGCCTAAACTTTAAAACTTTTGTGAAATTTTCAGCTCATTTGTTCGAGGAATTGTCACAACACCTTCATTCTTGCAAACATTCGTGACATTAACTTCTACGACATGAAAGTGGGAAAAAAAGGAGAGACAGAAGATAGGAAGCATTTTTTGCGCCTACATCAAACAAGACTTGAAAATCATTTTTTAAATATGAAAATTAATGACAAAGAAATTAAGAAAGATATTTCAACACTTAAAATTTCCGAATTACCGAATGATGATATTCATTATGACCGTAAAGGCAACAACATTGATGACGTAAAAGATAGCGGCCTGATTTTCTGTGTGAGATAATTTGAATATAGATTGGATTTTTTTTCATTGTTTTTTATGCAGAGAAAAAGTTTTTATAAAAATTTGTATGTGAAAAATAAAATGAAAAAATAATTGAGAAAAAAGTTTTGATAGAAATGAATTCGATTGAACTTTTTAAATTCACTTTTTAAAAATTCAACCAAATTACTTCCGTTAAAAATTTAAAAGTTCAAAAGACAAACCTCAAGAGTCTTGTAATGTATTCAGGCCAATTATTCGGTAACATCACGAGGAAGAATCCAACGGATATCAAAATCATCCCACCAAGCTTCATTTCAGCAAACTCAGCTCCTTTATATTAACAAAATTAATTTTTAGAAGAAATTTAAAAATATTTCAACTCACCATAAAGCACGATATCCAAAGCTAGAATTTATGAAAATTATTTAAATCACTTTAAATTAAAAATTAATCACATTTTACCCGCTGACACTGGCACTGACGTAATAAGACCCAAAGTGATGAACATGTTGTAGGTAACAGCTCCGGAAAATTGTGTCAAAATGTGGAAAAGCAGAAGAAAAATGCTTGAAGGAAAAAGTTTTTGAATTCAACTTTTTTTATTAATTTTTTTTCTCACCTTCCAACTAACAACGTGATTAAGAGCAGTGTAATCCATGGCACTATCTCGATGCCCGTAAGATACAAAATCAAACAAATTGGCCATAAAAGAAGAAGATTAATGATGCCAATCACCGTGAATGTGAATGCAATCGATCCAATTGGCTGTTGTTCTCCAGCTCCGAGCATTTTCCGAAACATGACTCGAAAAACTGCATAACCAGCGCCGGCAATTGTTGCAAAGACCACACTCGATAGTGTCTTACTGTCTTGAATGCCATCCTTATATGCTAATAAAGCGATACCGGTATCGACGAGAATCACCGCGACAATCTTAAAATTAAATATTTAAGTGGCACCATCTATCAAAAAAAAATATTTTAACTCACCCTAATGCCAACAAATTGCTCATGAAGAATCACCCAAGAGAGAAGATAAACCGACGATACATTTGTTGCAAAAAGAACAATGACTTCGGTGGCATTCAGAACCCTCAAAGATTTCATGTAGAGATAAGTCGTTCCGACCCAAAGCAAACAAAATGATAAGCAACGATAAAAGTATCTGCCAAATGTGAAGCCACGCTCTCTGAGTCCCCGCAATATATCACCGAATGTTTCTGTGTTTGCTCCACATTTTCTCGCAATTCCACGAAACAGAAGATAGCTCGGAAAGAAAAGAATCACAAAATTTGTGGATAACCACGAGGCGATGAACGGCGCTTGAAATTGAATTTGATTAATTTCTAGCTTTGTTGATTTTGTTTGTTTGACTGTGTCATTTAGATTTGCCCCCGTATCCATTAAAGATGAAGAAGTCAACATTGACGTCAAATGCGGCAATTTCAATGCCTTCAGCAGAGATTCGTGTAGTTTTGGTGACGCAAAGAGAAAATAGAAACAATGCGATGCACCAACCCAAAAGAATGTGATTAAAATTGTCACGACAATTCCAGTGTACATCTGCGAAGGAGAGGATGGAATTAATAAGTTCTAAGAAAAAAATGGTTGGACATTCTTATTTTGAAATTTTCAATTTTATTAATTAAAAATATTATCAAGTGTTCAATCCCTGGATTTCATTGCAATGTCACTGTCGAGCATGATTAGTTCAGCATTTTTCACATCTACAATGGAATTGCGAGAGGTCATGACTTACCTTTTGAGCAAGTTCAGAGCAACACGATCCACGACAGCCCTTCGCCTTTTCTTCATGCTCGGTTGATGCCGACCGCGGTAATTGATTTGCGTGCGATTGTATTAGTGCATGCGTCTGATGATGCAAGTGGTCGCTAATTATGACACCCGTGAGACTTTCTGCACCATCAGGCTGTGAACTCGTCACCGAGTCCGAGTGTGTTATTTGATGAATGTTGGCGAGCTGTGACGGTCCATTGTTGGGAGACTCATTTGTGACCACAACCGAAGGCGTTCGAACGCGTTTTGGGTTGAAAATGGCAGCAATTTCACTATCACGATTCGCATTTTCGTCATTTTGAATCACAATCATTTTATTAAGATTTGAATTTTTAACGGCTCCTCGAGATTTAAATTAATTTCCAGTCATATTTTGTGGACATTACTGAAAAGAAAGAAATTAAATTTTTTGCTTCAATTGCGATTTTAGAGAGGTGCGAAAATTGTGGTTGCATTTCAATTGAAATTAATCGAGCAGCGAATTTTTGTTGTGTGCTACAAATTAATTAACTAATGTGTCGTCCGCATGTGAAAATGAGGCAAAATTTTCACTCGCGACATCTTAATTTTCTTTTTTTTAAAATATTCAACTTATTGCAACTCAATTTTTTCACGCTTCAAAGTGAATAGAAAGAAAAAAATTTGAGCTTCAATTTTTGACAAGCGTTTGATGTTCAAACATTTTTTCCTATGGCTTGATCAATTTATAAAAGGAAATGCAAATCGAGTTAAAAAGTTTAATCGGTCTTAAAGTTCTTTACGGTTGAATTGTAAAAAAATAATTAATTAATTAAAATAAAAAGTAATTAGTGAGAGAAATAAATTTGGTGGAATTTTTATTAAGAATTTTTTTTAAAAAGTGTCAAAAAATCTTAAGTGAAATTTTATCCCAAAAAGAAAGAAGAAAAAAAATTTTCTCGCGAATTAATCCAAAAGTGAGCAATTAAGTGCAATAAAATAACATTAAAAATGCAATGAGGCATTTAATAATCAATTTGATGTGCAAATCAAGTCAATTATAAATTAAAGAGTGAAAAATTTTCTGGGAGAGTGAAAATCAAATATTTTATATTGGCTGGAATTTTTTGAAACATTTTAATTGGAATTTTTTAGCAAATACTTTTTCGACTTAATTCTCTATCAACTTTTTTCTATCTCATTGCCTCACTTCGTTGAAATCGTAATTCTCAATTAATGTATCAATAGTCCACTTCAAATCCAACCGTACAAATAAAGACGTAGAAAGAAAATTGTTGCAATTCAATGAAGAGGTCACGAAGATTGATTTAAGAAAAGAAAAAAATTCTGTTTCTTACGAATTTTGCTCGTTTCTTCGTCTCCTCTTCATGCTTCGACTTTAGTTGTCTTTTAACATTGTTTGATGGTAAACGTGCGTGTACGGTTCGATAAAGAAGTGAGAAAAAAATTAATTTCTAAAACTTGAAAAGAATTAATTAAATTTTGAGTGCGTTTCGAGAAAATTAAATAAAAAAATTAACCAAATTTTCAGAAAAAGTTAAAAGTGATCAAAAATATAAATTTTAATAATCTAATTAAATAATTTTGATTATTTTAGTGATTAATGGAATAATTTTTTAGTGTTCATCATCAATTAAAATCTTGACAGTCAAAATTGAAATAAAACTCGAAAATGCGGCAGGTTTTAAGCAGAAATTATCATCAATGGCTTTTAATGGTTAGTACATCATATTTATAATTACACGTTATCGACTAAAAAGTTCATGTTAACGGATAGTAACGATTCATCTTCTAACCACGATGATCTAAGTACATCTCTTATGTTATAAATGTCTGGACACGAACCATTAATTATTTTGTTCTCTCAACGATCTTCTTTAGAATTTAACGAGATAAATTGTCGAACAAAAAAGATTAAACTTCATGATTTTCTAACTAGCTTTAAATTCCATTAATTTTGAGATTTCAATAATTTCAAAATAATTTGAGGATCGATAAAAAAATTATTGAAGACACGAAGAATAAAATCAAATAATTATAGGTGTGTGTAATTGAAGAGTGAGACATTAAAAATTCATTTTTTTGTGTAGGACTTTAATTAACATTTTTTCTCAAGGACGGGAAACTCGCTCAAGTTTGATATTTCGAGTTTTCCGTCCTTGATATTTTTAGCGTAACCCACAAAGTGGTGTAACGCTTATATGCTCGTGATTCCGTCCGTCCGTCCGTCCGTCCGTCCGTCCGTCTGCACAAGCGAGATCTCGGTCCCTGGACCAGCTAGAGACTTCTAGTTTTCGACAGATGGTAGCTCTTAGGGTCTTTATGTGCAGGCACTGACTATTTTTTGAGTCATGACCTATGGTCGTGCCATGGACGGCCATAACGTCCATTTTTCATACAAATTTTCTCTTATATGGCTTCATGGGTATCGTTGAACTCGTGATTGGACCAGAAATCGATTGGAATTGATTCGTAACTTGACCAGGAATCGATTGACATACATGATTTTTCGAGTCGTGACCTATGGTCGTGCCACAGACAGCCAAAATGTCCATTTTTCAGAACTATGGCTTCATGGGTATCGTTGAACTCGTGATTGGACCAGGAATCGATTGACATACATGATTTTTCGAGTCGTGACCTATGGTCGTGCCACAGACAGCCAAAATGTCCATTTTTCAGAACTATGGCTTCATGGGTATCGTTGAACTCGTGATTGGACCAGGAATCGATTGATATAGATGATTTTTGAGGAATGTCCATCATGGACGGCCAGTAGTGCCACGGACAGCCAAAATGTCCATTTTTCAGAACTATGGCTTCATGGGTATCGTTGAACTCGTAATTGGACCAGGAATCGAATGGCATTGATGATTTTTGATGAATGTCCATCATGGACGGCCAGTAGTGCCACGGACAGCCATAATGTCCATTTTTCAGAACTATGGCTTCATGGGTATCGTTGAACTCGTAATTGGACCAGGAATCGAATGGCATTGATGATTTTTGAGGAATGGTCGAACAGGACTGCCACGGACAGCCAAAGTGTCCGGATTGACTTAAACTCATTTTTTATGCACTTGATTTTCAAACACTGATCTGTTACAAGTGGGTTACGCGGCAACACCCACGTGTGGGTTTTGAAACATTTTTTTATTAGGCTCCAATTATCAGATAAATATTTTCGAAATAACTTTTTATCTTTATTTAAATTTTAGCTTATTTTTCTAATATTCATCAGTGCCACCCTTGCAATGCCATATAATTCAGATGAAGATTCATTCAGGTTTGTAAGCCAATAATTATTTTAAAAATATTGAGGCACAAATTGAGGGCTTTGACCAGCCATTAAAAAATTTTGTTCTTAGCTCAAGTAAATTTTTATTAAACACTTGTGAACCAATTAATTTTAACATTTTCTTTTACTTAAAATAAATTTAGGAGAAAATTGAGGAAAAAGCACAAAAGTATGATTTCTTTCGACGATCCAAAAGCTCCATGGCTGACACGTCGCAGATCTCTAAGTCAAATGGATTTTGGTGATTCCCTCGAAAAATCAGAAAAGTTAAATACAAGAAAGAATTCGGGTCGACGCATGGAAAATCCAAGTTATGGATATGGTTTTGATGAGAATGATCAAGCTGACATGCCGACAACTATTCATTATACCTTTACACCCTTTCAACATCAATATACGCAGAGCTTTAGATATCCACCGCCACCACCGTCTGGCCCTCCACCAGCTCCCAATTTTTATCACGACCCTTCAATTTCATATCAAAACTTTCAAAGACTTCCACCGCCGCCATATTATTACAATAATCCCTTTATACACGCGGAACTAGGCGATGCACCTGAAGGTGAGGGAACCACTGATGGAATTAATGAAAGTAGTCAAAGTGAAATTATGCAAATGGGAGAAAATTCGCAAATGTTCGAAACACCTGCAAAAGTTGTTGTCATCCAAAGTGAAAATCCAGTCAACGAGGAGCAGCAAAATTTAGAAAGCAATCCAGGAATCGAAAATTTCAATCCAAATTTCCAACAACCAGTTCAAGAACCTGTAACCGAGAATCCACTTCAATCAACAGTTCCAATGGAGAGTTCACAAAATTTAAATGAATTTATCAACAGTCAACCACAATTTTCACAAAATTTACAACAATCGCCTGATGTTCAAAATCCTAATATTCAACAACTCAATTTAGAAGGCTCATCTATGAGTCAAAATAATGCTGAATCAAATTTGAATCAACAAATGGAAATTTCTAATCAAGCCACAAATAATCAACAACAAAATTTCAATGAAAATTTTGAAGAGTCTAACCAAGGTATTAAACAACCTCCCTCTGAAGTTCCTGAAAATGCTCAAATTTTAAACCCAGTTCCGGAAATTACTCAACCCGAAAGCTCACAAACCCAAAATGTCCAACCTGAAAGCTTCCAATTAAAAGAGGCAAAAAGCTCTGATAAAATTCCACAGCCAAATGAAAATGCACAACCTGACAGTTCAAAAAATGAAAATACCCTCAAAAGCAGCTTAAAACCTGAAAGCTCACAACCCCAAAATTTCCAACCTGAAAAAACATTCGAAATCTCCCAAAGCACCGATGAAAATTCTCAACCTGAAAACATACAAAATTACCCAGTGACACAAAACAAAGAAAATCCTCAGAATGAAAATTTAGAAAGCTCCCAAAGTCCTCTGAATACAGAAAATGATCAAATTAAAAGTTCACAGTTAGAAAACCAAGCAATTCCTCAAACCAATGAATTAACCCAAAACCTTCAATTAGAAAATGAACAAACTAATCAAGGAATGGAAAACTCTTTTATAAATCCGCAAGAATCTGTTTCTAATACTCTCCTCGATGAACTTCCACCTCCACCTTCCCAGATGCCTGACTTTTCGATATTTTCATCATCGTCATTTTTTCAAGGTCTTGCGCCACAAGCTCCTCAGGGACAAACAATAATTGAATCCGCTGACAATGTAGCATTTCCTACGAATCAACCTGAAAGCTTTCAACAATTTAACTCTTTTGAAAATCAAAATCAACAGCAAAATGTTCAGGAATTCCCAGCACCTCCTCAGTGGGTTACAAATCATCCTGATTATGCTCCAATTCCAACACAGGATCTAGGTGAAGGAGAGGAAGAGTATGTCGATCCATTTGAACAGCATCCAAATTACAGTCCCTTTTTGAATCACCTACAAACACACTCACAGGAACCACCGAATGAATTTCAGCAGACTTTTGATAACCGACAGCCTGAATTTGTGTCTGAAATTCCAGCCAATCAAGATGAACTACCAAGACAATTCCAAAATCCAGTTGTGGTGCAAGAAACTCTTCAGCCGAGTGAGTCCTCAAATGCTGCATATAGTTATCATAACGTAGTTCTGAACCCATATGGTAAGTTTTAAAAACCCATTCACTGATCCTTAACTCTCAAACTGACCCCTTTCACCGCTGGATATCTCAATAATCTAGCGAAACTTTCAGAGCAAAGACTACCGGAAATGGGGTTTGTTTTTCATCCAACAATTCTCAGAGTACAACAGCCTCATTTGATTTTGAATGAGCTTCGTCACTTTAAAATTCAACTTGATCAGAGTCCAATTATGGATGCACTCTTTTCACCAGCAACTGTGCCAATTCCTCCCGCAGTGCCATGGCCATCGAATTATGTAGCACAACGCTATCTTCCACCACCTGAAATTTTTACATTAGTTGAATATCCGATGAAACAACAAGAAAATCATAATCAACCTTCGCAAGACATGAGACGAGCTTTTCCTAATGTCCTGAACATGCCATCTCCTGAGTCAATTGAAAAGTCCATTGCACAATCGATGTCTCAAAATTCAGCACGTTTTCAATCTCAATTTAATTTTCCAAATATGAGAAGAGCTTTTCCCAACATTCCATCGGCAGATGCCATTCAAAAATCTATCGCTGATTCAATGGCGAAAAATTCAGCGAATTTTCAATCTCACTTTAATTTTCCAAATATGCCGAATCAAATGAGAAGACTCAACATACCTGGCATACCCACAGCGGATTCAATACAAAAATCAATTGCCGAATCGATGAGCAAAAATTCAATCATGTTTGCAAGTCAATTTTTAATGCCAGACATATCAAAGGCAATCGATGGAATTATTCAATCGAGTGTAAGTTTAAAGTTTATTAATGAATTTAAAATATTTAAAATTTATTTCTTAGGCAAATCAAAATTCTCCGTCTTCATCGCTCGTTCAAATTGGAAATGGAAATAAAAATTATGCTGAAGCAGATGACACAAGGCGAGTTCTTCAAATAAACAACATGAATGACGAAGTTGAAGTGACAACAACTGAATTGAACACTGAAGCTCCAACGACTGAATGGCCGGGCGATTTAAAAGCAATGAATCAAGTTGCTGAAACGACGACGATCGAAAGTACAACAATTTCAGCAGAAACAACAGAAAGTCCTAAAATAAAATCAACGACGGTAAGTGAAGAAATTGAGTCTACAACAATGAAAGCTGAGGAATCGACAACAATTAATTTATCCACCTCAATGAATGACATCACAACTAATGAAGCTTTTCTAACAACTTTCGATAGTCTGACAACTGAAAATCCAAATGAAACAACAACGGAGTCGACAACTGATGAAACGACTACATTTGAGTCTACAACATTTGAAATTGACGATAGAATTGATCCGAAAGTTATTGCGACACTTTTAGGTTAGATAATTATGAAATTTAAAAAAATAAAAGCCGTTAAAAATTCAAAATTTTCTTTAATGTGTGAAATTTTTCCCATAATTAACACCTCAAAAGCTCTTAAAGCTGAATACTTCCATCAAAACTTTATTTAAGTTTAACAAACTTTCTTTAATTTTAATTCCATCAATGTACCATAAACTTTCACGAGGCGCACTCGTCATGGTTAGGTCGGATTATCACTCTCATAGTCATAATGATTTGTGAGTAAGGAAATTATGAAAAGGCATGCAATAAAATGTAAAGCAAGCCCTCACGTTATGCCTTTTCACAGCACTCATAAAGAAAAAAGTTTTCCACTTGATTTTTACATGCCGTGCGAAAAAAAAGTTTGAAACATGGTAAAAATATGCAACATGTTTGTTTTATATGCGAAGGCTTTATTAAATCACAATCAATACTTGTCAAATATTTATAAGCCGAAAGCAGAGAGCTTGTAATGAAAGGGAGGTATGAGATCGTTTATAATGTCCAAATTTTCGTGTGAACGAGCTTTTATGATTATGATGGCTACGCTTTGGTTGGATAACAAGGGAAATTAATTGAATGAGGAATTTAAATTTAAAAAGCTTTTTTGAACTTTTTCATCATGACGTAAAAATTTTCTACATTCAGGTTTTTCTCTACACTCATAAAATTAATGTTGTTTTCCTGCGTGAACATTGCCCAAGACAATCATAATGACACAGTAGAGATTTCCGAGCCATAAAATTTTTAATCTTGTTTATTTTGAGGTGGTGAAAAAATATTTGCATAGACGTAAAAAGGGATAATGAGAGGGAAGGATAAAATGTAGCTTAATCAGCATATAGTTTATGAATTGTGAAATGATTAAATGAACTATAGTAGAAAATTATAAAATATTGCATACCTTTTCATTTTAGTCGAAAATAATTTATAAAAACTCAAAAAATAAGATTTACATTTTTACAAAATTTCTTCTGAAATATTCACAAAAGTCTTTTCCGCACCCTTAATAAAAAACCTCCTTTGCATAACATTTTGCTAATAGAAACCGAAATCAAATTCACCACAAAAAAGCGTCCATAACATTTGCATATAAGCGGAAATCTAAATGTGTATATTTAGGAAGTCATTTATATTTTATCAATGAGTGCACAGCTGCTTGTTATTAGCAGGAATAAAAAAATAAAATTTTCGCGCTTGTTTAAGCGACAATAATGCTTACGATGAGGTGGAAAATTTCTCTGCTTTAAAATCAGGCGTTTTTTATGAGCGTGACACACGGCAGCGTAAATATTCAAGCTTATTTGAGTTACATTGAAATGGGTGTAAATATGTTTGGAAAAGCTCCCAGAAAGAAATTTAAAAGCTTTTTAAGTAAACTCTTAATTTTACAGCTTTTCAACTTTTTCAAACATTTAACTTTCAAGTTTACCTTAGTAAAATAAATTTATTGAAAAAAGGCTCGTAAAAAACCACATGGCATGTACTTAAGCATTTTTTTTCTTCGAGACCAATAATTAATAGTTAGTTCAGTGTCGACTTTCATGGCATTCACGAAAATTCCTATCGAGAATAATTTTGGGCGGTCTGCAAGTTTATGATGTCAAGGTTGCTTTATTTAAAGAACATGAAAGCCTTTTCTCATGGACAAACTCATTAAAATGACCAGAAACTACCAACGGATAATCCTTCCTTCTTATCACAAACATACATTCAAGAAAGATCTTCTGATACGATTTTATCAAATTGACTCATATCTTAAAATATTTTCTAATGATTCACGATCCACGATAAGATCAGATAAAAAGTTGATAATAAAAAAATTTCTATAAATTATCAAAAATTGACATCACAAAATCAGTTTTACGGTTAGTGTCACGAGAGTAAGTTCGAAAAGTGGGAAAGAATCAAACCGCAATGAAGGAAGTGTCTTACATAATCGTGCTAATCCTTTTCATTGGATATTCCAATGGTCAAGTTGTAATTCCATGCAATTTCAATCAAACGCAAGCACGTGGATATGAGTGTCGTTTGCCCGATGTGGATTTATCGCAATTTGAGAGCTTCATAATTGGCGGTGACACACACTTACCAGGAATGAATGACGCAATGGTCGAAAGCTTCTTTTCCATCCACAATAACTTTGCAACTTTCCCAACCACACATATTGCGAGATTTCCCAACTTGAGACATATTAAGGTAAATTAAATTTTTAAATTTAAAAAATACGTTAAATTTAAAAAAATTTAAAGGTATCGGAAAGTTCAATAAGAGAGCTTCCAACTGGTGCCGTTGTAAATCGACCTCTTCTTCAAACCTTGGTCTTATCAGCAAATCTTATCTCAGCAATTAATCCCGGAGCATTCACCAACACCAATAACATTCTTTCCCTCAACTTGCAATTCAATCAATTCCGCACATTAGACAATAATGTTTTTGCAGCCCTTCCAAATCTCCAAGAACTCGATGTCAGCTTCAACATTGTCGAGAGAATTCCAGCAAACATGTTCAGCAACACAAGACAATTGATCACAATTAACATGAACAGCAATCGACTTTACTTCCTCAATCAGACATTCTTCAATAATCTGCCAATTTTGAGGACTCTCTTCTTCCAAAATAACCTCTGTCACTCAAACACTTTCCTTGGACTTGACGTTCCAGTTAATCGTAATAATATGTTTACACAACTTGCGCCATGCTTTGTTCAAGGACCGTCACAGTTTACATGCGTTTTTGGATTTACATTTGATGGAATTTTATTCGACGACTATACTTGCTTGCTTCGTGGCATTGAGGCTTACGATTACACGCGTGAAATTAATCTCGGCGGATTTCATCTTCAAGGTCGCGGTAACGCTGATGTCACGCAAGTATGGATCCATTTATCGGACACTCGATTTGTAATTAATCAAATGTTTACGACTTTCACTAACCTTCGCAATGTCCGAATTGAGACATCAAATCTACAAGCGTTGCAAGATAACGCTTTTAGAAATGCTTTCAACTTGCAGTCGCTTGTGATTGAGGGAAACAATTTGAGACGTCTTGAGGTGAGTTGCTCATGGATTGAAATAATTATTTAACCTTAAAATTTTACTGTTTAGGCCAACAGCTTCCTTTACGCAACGAATTTACGTCAAATTCATATGGTCACAAATGGCTTAGAATTTGTTCATGAGAATGCTTTCCTCGGCTTGTGGAACCTCCAAGAACTTATTCTTTTCGGTGGAAATCTCGTTAGATTTGAACAAAACACTTTTTCGCCATTGCCAAATTTGAGATTCCTTGAAGTGAGCTCGAATCTTATTGAGACTCTCTATAGCAGCTGGTTTGCTAACAACACCCTGTTGTCCCGTGTTAATTTCAACAATAACTTGATTAATGCCGTTTCACCAAACATTGTTGAACAACCGGGATTAACCAACCTTCAGTTGCTTGAAAATGTTTGCGTTAATGATGTCTTCACAATTAACGATCAAACACGTGATCAAGTTCGTCAAAGTTTGGATTTGTGCTTTACCAACTACCCAGCAAGAACCAGAAGATTCTGGTTAGAGCTCGAAGGTGATTTGTCACTTTACTGGTCTAATGGAACCCTCGTTGGACATTTGTAAAAATTTATTAAAACGAATTTATTGTGAAAATTTTAAAAAGATAAAAGTGAGAAAAAAATAAAATTTTCATTCAATATGAAAACATTTCAAGTCTCATCTAAAATTCATTCGACGATAATTGAATTTAAATTGCCGCTTTTTAATATTTAATGAAAACTGTCATCGAGATTTTTATCATGAGTGACGATGAATAAAAAGGTTGAGAATAAATTTAAAGAGGATAAAGTTGGACTTTAAGTCATTTTATAATTTCTTACACAATTTTAATAAATTTTTCAAATTAATTAGGTAGTTTAAAAAATTGCAAATATTTCCACAATAATTTATCAAAACCTTTCAAAAATAGCACGCGTGAGAGATTATCACACCTTTTTCCCCCCTTCACCTATTAACAGCACAGCAATTTTCAGTTATTCATAAGGACACGAAGAGTAAGAAGAAGCCATTCAAAGCCCAAAATAGTCGCGGCTGTCCATTACAATTCCGCGCTCCAACGATAAGAAAAATCGATTTGAAAATGGAAGAAATTCAACTCTAGTAAATTACAGCTGTATGGCATAAAAATTTTCATGTGCTCGAGTGTTTGTGTATATAAAAAAAATTTAGACGACTTGAATCTTTACCAAAAACACATTTTTTTTGGCAAGGTCGAGGGGATGTCGGGATGGAAATTATGATGAATGACGGTGGAAAAATTTAATTTGATTTTTGATAAAACTCACCTTGAACAAATTCAACCTTAAAGCATCGTAAATTATCCAATTTTCGAACCTGTGAATTTTCACTTTGAAAATTTCAATTTAAAATTTATATTTTTTTTTAACTTTACACAAAATAATTTTTCTTCAAGCTCACTCCCATTTTTTACATGACAAATTTCTTTACTTCTCTACTTTTTTCATCACTCCACATCAAAACTTTTCTTTTTTACATTTTATGAGATTTTTAACCTTTGTTGAGTGCATAAAAGTAATTAAATTAGTGCAAATAACTTTTATAAAACAGCTTTTTGTGTCTTTCCGCATTAAAGTTCCGAATGAAAATGAGAGAAAAGGAAAATTTCTACAAGATTTTCCTCGACGAGAGAGAAAAGCGCAGGATGCAAGAGTAACTTTTACTTTTCTCACTGCGCATGAGCTGTGATGGTTGAGAAAGCACATGGCATGAAATGTTTACATGTAATCTCCTTATATATTAGAATGTCACGTGCATAGAGAGTTAAATACTAAAGTTAAAAAACTCAACAGGTTAAAATTTAAATTTATAAAAATTAAAAACCAAACTTGCCGTTACAATTTCAAAATTTTATTTCAACTTTATTAAATTTTACATAAATTTTACCAATTCACGATATCTTCAACAATATCTCCATTGTCCATGAAATTGTCATCAACCTGATCATCGGAACTTTCTTCTTCATTGACGATAACTTTCTTTTCAACTTTTCCATTTTTCTTTCCCTTCTTGTCATTTGTGATTTTCTTCCTAGGCATACTTTCCTCCTCGTCGGAATCATCATCGCTAAAACTGTCACTATCAGCTTCAAAATTAAGCGGCATATCATCTTCGTCGTCCGAGGGGAAAAGCTCAACTTGTTCATCAGTTTTGGATTTTTTCTTCGGTGGTGCTTTAACTTTTGGAAGATCGTCATAGTCGGGCTCTTCTATATCGTCATCATCCTCTTCCTCACCATTCTTTACGACCTTCTGTATCTTTCGCTTTTGTTTAATCGTCTTTTGATACTCGTTGTAGAAAACTTCAAGCGGTGTCTCGCCTGTTCGCATATTCACTTCCCAACTTTTAACATAATTTGCATCGTTGAGTGCAAAATTGATTTTATTTCTTCGCGTATCGATGTAGTCGTACTGCTCTTGAATCTTATCGGCGAGTGACTTTAACTTTTTAGCGTAATTTTGATTTTTTGTCTTCTTAATGAAGTGAGTTAAAGTCATAATGTGTGGCACGACGAGATCGGGAAATGCGATGCTTGTACACTCATTCATGAGACATTCCAAGGCGAGTCCAAAAACCTGATCAATGACCTCATCGCGGAAAGCATTCTCTTCGAGGTGTCCTTTTTGAATGCGTAAAATGCAAGTAAATGAAAGCGGCTTCATGGCTAATTTTTTATGCTGTTGATTGAAAGTGCTCGAGTTGAGCACTTCTAAGATGTAGGGAAGAATTGGTATGAAAACTTTTGTTGATCGTGAGAGGTCAATTAAAATTTTCACGCAATGGAAGCGAAGCGGAAAATATGGTGCACTTGATTTGAGTTTAATGACGCCATTAATTATGCTCACGAGTGGATAAATTAAAGCCTGGAAAGTATTCAGGGAATTAATAAAATAAATTATGGAACTCTCTAGTTAATCTCACCTGAAGCTTAGCCTTATTTTCTGCCTTCATTGGTTGTGTTGGCGAAACATTGATTGAAACAGTTGAGAGTACATCTCCCCATAATTTTAAGCTGTTAACAAACTGCCAATTGTAAATCTGCTGAAAGTGTTCTTTTTTCTGGAGCAAAATGGCATTTCTCAAATGAATAGCAAGTTGTCGAATGAAGAGAAAAACGTGATGATAGGCAACATTTAGATCCAGCAAGAAAAGCTCCGTTAAAGATCGACGCATGAAGTTAATCGCTGGAAGTGTGTTTGGACTGACGAATTTGCTATTTTTAACGTACTCCATGTACATTGTCTTGAGGACTTGATTGAGGAAGAGCTCCTTGTGGTTCATTGTGATTTTAAGGATGCACAAAAATGCCACAATACGAATTGACTCCTCTCCAGTCGACCAAATTTGAATAAGTCGCTTTAAAATTGGCTTAGTGATGCTCGTGAATGCCGTTAAAATTGAGGCGATTTGATGGAGATGCTTGAGAACAACTGACAGGATGTTTGTACTTGCAACATTCTCCAAAAGCTTTGTAAGATCAGTTAAGTATGATCGAAGAGAGTTCTTCAACTTGTTGAATCGCTTGCACTTTTGAATTTCCTTAAAATTCGACTTTTTACCAATTTTCATATACTGCTTAATGGCCTTTTCGAGATAGAGCACACAAAGTTGAATGACACCATTAAAAATAGCAGATCCTTCCACGACGTAATCGCCTTGCATATTTGCCTCATTTGAAACCGACAATAGAGATGAATTGAAGGCTTTGATGACATTTCTAATGACCTCAACAGAAACCTCATCTGATTGAAGATTGCTCTGCCATTGTCTCAGCAATTCCAGAGTGATTGCATTGCTTTTCCTCTTAACACCAAGACTCTCATCAGGTTCATAGTCACTTTCGTCACTGGCCACTTCCAACTCAGCTTTCTCTGCTTTGTGAACCATTTCATCGTCACTCGAATCTCCTTTGCCATTTACTTCTTCCTCCTCATCATCCATACCGAAATTCATTAATTTTCTATCGTTCTGCTCGAGAAATTTGTGCAATTCCGGATCGATTTTATCGAGATTTTTTAACGATTTCTTAAGTGACTTCTCTTCATCTTTTTTGGATGAATCCTTCTTCTTTAACTTTTTAGGTTTTTCTACTGTTATCTCCTCAACTTTCATCGCTACTGGATCTTTTTTCTTCTTGACTTTTTTTGGTTTCTCAGCTGGAATTTCGTCAATTTTTTTAACTTTCTTTTTCTTCTTAGCAGTTCCATTAGTAGATCCACTTGCCTCTGAGACATCATCATCAACATCGGCTAAGTCATCGATATTCTCGAAAAACGAGTCAACACTCATATCTTCAAAAATTTTCGACTTTTTGCTTTTGACTTTCATCTAATTGATATTTAAATGAGTTATTAATAGTTTATACTTAGTTTTTGAATAAAACTTACCTTTAATTTCGTGTACTTCTCGATTAATTTAAAATTTATAAATTTTGTTTATTTTTTAGCCACACGAGGTGAACGAAAGAGAAGTAACTGAGAAATTTTG
Organism: Tanytarsus gracilentus; assembly: GCA_038502055.1. Taxonomy (NCBI): domain Eukaryota; kingdom Metazoa; phylum Arthropoda; class Insecta; order Diptera; family Chironomidae; genus Tanytarsus; species Tanytarsus gracilentus. The sequence goes on along the minus strand of JAXRKN010000043.1, from coordinate 950,356 downwards.
GTCAACTTTTGGCGGAGCTTTTTATTTGAATTTTTAAAATACGTTACAAAATTTGACGAAACAAAAGCTCTCGGAATAAAAAATATTATATTATTTATTAAGCTTTTCCTATTTGTTTTTGAGAAAATAATTTTAATTTTTGAACTAAATATTTCACAAAAGAAAATCTGAAATTTTCTCTGAATAAAAAGAACTCGTGCTCAAAAGGTTTCATCTAAAAATAAAAAAATATGGAACAACACTTGAGACTCAAACAAACCTACTGACTGACTTACCTCATTTTTGATCTGCAATAATTTAAAAAGATTTGACATTTATTGAAAAAGGACAAGGCATTTTTTACATTTTTTTTGCCAGCAATGTGAAGATATTTTTGGTTCTACTTTTATTTTTCTTCAAACAACAATACTCAACAGCAAATATGCCAACACATACACATTATGCAGAGAAAATATTTCTCCCTTAAATAAAATAATACTAAAGTATTAAGTGGAATTGTTTTCAAGCCATTACAATACTTTATAAAGTAAGCCGAAAAAGTTATTCATTAAATAATAAATAACCATAGAAATACTTTTCCTCATGCTAGCCTTTAAATCAAATCAATTTTTCCTATGCCAACGGCTTCTTAATTCTCTAATATATCTTCTCTATTGACATTGACATCTTCCGATGACTTTCCATTAATGGGTAGACAGTTATCCTGTTCATTATTATCAGCAATGAAATTTGTTCTCAATAAAACTTGCTCGAATTGAGTATTAGGTTTCTCTTGATGGTTACTAGAATGTCTATGAATATTGGAGTTTCGCGTTGAGGGTAAGCCGTTGAGTGGAATAGTGTGTGTTGGATTGGAAAAGTTCATTCGATATTGTTGAGCTCTTTGTTTGCATATTCCAAATTTGGATAAAAGCAAAGACAAGTCGCGGCGATATTGGGATGTGAGGATGGCATACAAGTAAGGATTTGCACAAGAATTTATCGGATAGAAAAAGACAAGAAGAATTTTTGCTTTCGTCACATTTATAAGTGGATAACCAGCGAGCGCTGTGAGGCCGAAAAATGCAATCGGTGCCCAGCATGCAAAATTTGTGAAAACCTTTTTTAAAAAAAATTATTAAGAATTAAATTTTTCAAGAGTAAAATTTTTACCAGTAAGGCCATTTTTTTGGCGATGGTCATTTCTCCCATATTAAAGTGGCGTGTTTCGACTCCCAGAGAAAAGTAAATTTGAGCGTAGCATATGACGACAATGAAAAATCCCAAGCCATTTAGCGTCAAGACTGTTATCAAGTATGTCGTGTCGGATATGTCAAGTGACTCCATTGGCAGGCAAATACTGCACACAATGACATGCGAGGGAAATTAATTAGAATTGCATTAGTTTCATTCATATGGTTGGAAAAAAAATCTAGATCATGTCACACACCTTGTTGAAGAATAATTACTGATTCCGAATAAAGGCAATGTAGCCATCGCAATGGAGTACAACCAACCGCATATCATGATATAAGATGCTGCCTTAATTTTCAACCTCTTGTTCAGATAAATAGCACGTGTAATTGCAAAATATCTCTCGACCGTGATGATGGTGAGTGTAAAGACCGATAAATGTCCTGCGAAAACAGTGAGCCATCCAGCAGCTCGACATCCCCATCCTAAATAATTAATTGAATGATTTAATTTCATTTTTGTAAGCTTTCGCTCACCATATTGCCACACGAATGCATAATTGAAGTACTCTCCCATTGATCTTAAATCTTGAATTGCGACCAGCAGCAAATACAAACCCATGCAGAGATCAGCAACCGCCAGATTAAGCATCAAAAATTTCGGAACAGTAAACTCAGATTGATGCGAAAACAGAACAATTATAACAGCCGTATTTCCAAAGACTGCCAATGACACGACTGTCGAGAGGATTGTTAAGTGAAAATTTTATTTTATGATCTGAAATTCATTCACTTACCAATCCATACCGACACTCGAAGCCATTTAAAACCCATAACATCCTCGCATGGATTGAGAGCATCTGGTTTGGGGTAGCAGTGAACATTTCTTTCACCGTTCAGCAATAACTCGAATTTGCGACTATTGAAAAAGATTGATAGAAAAAAAATTCTAAAGGTTTAAAAATTACTCACAGCATTGAAGCAATATTTCCGCAGTTCACTTCGACTGCATTCGTGGTATTTGATACAACAACCGGCTTATGATAAACTCCCAAATCCCAGTCCCCAAACTCATCCTGTACGTCGTCCATAAAAGTTTCGGTAACTCTCGACTCATTTCCAAGACTTGAGCGCTTTAATTTGCGAGCACTCTGAAGGGTCAAATCGAAGCGGTTGCTAATTGAAGGGAAACTTTTGCAGTCACTTTTTAACTCCTCAATCGCCCTTAGTAATCGTCGATGAGCGGAGGGATCGTGACGCGATGGAAACTTGAAAGCGCAACAGTGAAATGAGTGGGTCAGATACGCCTTCGCTAAAGTCTGTGAATATTCAATCATGAAGGTCATTTCCGTGTGCTTATAAATCAAACATTAACTCACTTCGAAATTATAGACTGATGGGATTTGAGTTAAAGATTGCACATTTTGAATTCTCAGAAATTCAAGCTTTTCAAGGCCTTTCGATGGTAGTGAGACGATGGACGTGCTTGATAAATCTCTAACAAGTTTTAAAAGGGTTATTCAGCATAAAAAAATCATGGGAGTGAACTCACAATTCTCTTATCTCTTGGATACCTTCGAATGCCAGATTATGTAAATCACGAAGATCGGAGTTGCCCTTAAGACTTCTAAAAAATCCGAATAATTAACAAGGAGTGAAAAGGGTTAAAAGTAAGAGCTGAGAACTTCAGTTTTTAACACGCATAAAAATGCTAGAAATTTAATAAACTCAATTCGCTGCTCTTGAATGTCAGCGTGTGAAAACTTGCATAAAAATGTAAATTTCAACTCACAAAATTCCAATTGATGAACCATTAAAAGCTCCTCGATGCACACTAATCAACATATTATTGTCAATTATCCTAAATTAGAAGAAATTTAAGTTATTAACAAAAAAGTATAAATTTAGAAAAATCTTACAGTTCTTCCGCGCGCACGCGAATAAAATTCTCAGGAATTTCGCTGATTTGGTTTCCTTCAAAGTCCCTTTAGAGAAAAATTTTAAACTTTTAATGCTACATTTTTAAAAAATACATGAAATTTCAAGGGGATTTTCTCTTGGGCGGCGGGCTGCGGGCTGCGTTCAGGCGGCCTCAAAAAAGCTGGGCGGCCCTTGGCGACTCTAGGCGGCCCTAGGCGGCTCTAGGCGGCTCTAGGCGGCCCGATATTTGCTTAGGCGGCCAGGCGGCCATTTTTTTTCTAGGGTCTCATTTTTTTCATCACACATAGAAAAAATAAACTTTTTATGCAAATGCTTATAGAGATTTTATACTTTTTCACATAACATTTAACAAAAAATAAATAATACTCTTATTATAATGAATTCTTCAATTTTTTAATGAAAGTAAAAAATAAAAAAATTTTAAAGCGGGGAAGCACACAAAAAATAAAAATTTTTAATTTATAGTATACATTATTTAAAAATTATAAATATTTTTTATTAATTATAATTTATTTTTTTAAAAAAAAATTAAAACCAGTTATGAAAAATAAAAAACCAAAAAAAAAAATAATTAATCGAAAAAAAAATGGAAAAAAATAAAAAATAAAAAATATTGATAATTTCAAGAATTAAAAAAATTTTTTTATTATTTTTTCCATTTATCTAATTTAGAGCCATACAAAAAAATTTAAATATTACCTCATAGGCAAAAAATATAATTTTAAAATATAGCTAAAAAATTTAAAATTTAACTAAAATACGGAATTATTTTTTTAATTTCCATTAAAAGAAAAACCCTTCCCGAAAAAAAATTAGCAAGCGGGAAAAAATTAAAAAAGTAAAGCTTTCAACTGCAAAAAATCACATCCGTTCTTCTTATTTTTACTCATTTCACGCTATGGAAACTAATTTTAAATAAAATTTATTATTTAATTTTTCCCCTTTTATTTATTTTTTAATTGGAACAGAAGCACAAAAATTGTTGCCAAATAAAGTATAATAAAATAAAAATTTTTTAGATTAATTTTTAGTAGTAATGGCCCATCAAAGTTTTAAATACTGCATCCTCAAAAATTACCCATGGGTGAGATTTTTTTATTATTTTTTCGTTTAATAGGAAAATCTGAGAAAAATAATTTTAGATAATTCAACAAACGTTTTGAATAAAAATAATTATAATTGATCTAAATTATATTTTATTTCGCATTGACGTTTTTTTGATACAAATAATTGCTTCAGTGTGTGGTTTTGTCGTTTAAAATCTCCAGGCGGCCCAAAATTTGCTTAGGCGGCCCTAGGCGGCTCTTCAAAACACTGGGCGGCTCTAGGCGGCCCTTGGCGGCTCTAGGCGGCTCAACTTTTTCTAGGCGGCTCAACTTTTTCTAGGCGGCTCGGGCGTTTCTCAAATTTTTTCCGCCGCCCGAGTAAATTTCCCCCCGTGAAATTTTAAAATAAAAACAACACGTGACAAAGATGATGAAATATTTTTTAATACGAAAATATATCTTTTAGTAACTAGCAGCTAATTAGTTCTAATTTAATCCGATTAATAGAAATCTTTTTTTAACTTGGAGCTTCCTCATTAAATGAAATAATTTTACGAACGGACAATGGACAAACAAAATTTGATTGAAGCCCACCCAAAATTATTCGGCTGAATGAAAGTAAATCAACAAGTGGCAATTTGTTGATACTCGTGTCTATCTTTTTAATAAGAAATTTAAATTATGCACAAAGTAGTCAAATTTGCATTCAAAATTTAATTATAAAGTTCTGAAAATTTACTTAATTATACAAGAAACAAAATACAAATTTAAAAAACATATTTTTCGAGTCAACTCATGAATAAATCAAAAAAAAATATGCTGCTAAATTTGATAACAAAAATGTTTTAATCTTTACAACACAAACACAGCGTCATTCATCTCTTTTGCGTCGCATAAATGTTAATTTAAACTTTTGCAACTTTCAATAAATTTTTTTTTGTTTTATAAAAAATTCATTAAAACTTGTCGACATAAATAAAATTCACTTAAAAAAATATGAAAAGTTGTGAGCGTGTGTAATTAACTTACAAGTGCGATACAATGTCGACATTGTCGTGAATAAATCGTAGGTCAGGAATTTCTCTCAATCCAGAATGGATGATTCGCCTGAATGTGATATAGAAATTTAATTATTGCTCGATAAAGCAAACCATGACTTACAATGTCTTGAAAGTATGTGAAATATTGCGAAAAACTTCACTCGCAATATAAAAGAGCTTCGGGGCGTACGAAATATAGCTGGTGAAAAATTAGAATTTATTTTTGTGAATTTAATTTAATTTTTCTTCTTACATCGTTCGCAATTGATTAAATCCTTTGAAGACTCCCGGCTCAATTAGATAAAATTCTTTGAGATTCGTTAAATGTCTAAGAATTAAATTTTAAAATAAAAGCTTTAAATTAGTACAAAAACCAACTCACATGTCCTTTAAATGTTGAGAATATTTTCTCAGTTCGAGTTCCTTTAATACTTTAAGTTTACTATTTGTAATCGACAGTCTTGTAAAATTAGGCAAAAGTTGCGGAATTTTCTCAAATTTAGCACCCTCGCAATGACACTCAGATTCGTTCTGAAAAAAAATATTTAAATTAATAAAAAAAAGTTTGTGAAATCGCCTTACCTCAGCTTCTTCTAGTTCGCCCGAATAAATGCAATACCAAGGTAGTTTTTTGATCTTCAGCAGATCATAGCCGGTAGAATTAATTAGCAGCGGAGCTTGTGTGGCATTAATTAGGGGATGAAAGAGCAGTGTTGCGTTTTCAATGACGAATTTTGTGCTCAACTGACTTTCGACCTCAATCACCCGCGATGAACATAAGACAAACAACAATAAAACTTTCCAATTGCACTTTTTACTGTCTTCACTTTTTTTCATTTTAATTTTTTTTATAATATATCAACACGTTGTGAGTGATGACGCGAAAATGAATGTCTTTAGTTTATGTCATTACATTCACAGCAGAAATCCTCAACACATAGCACTGCAATTTTCTATTTGCACTGTCATTTTCAATCATTCGCGTGTGCTCAAAAATAGACTCAAAGTTAAAGGATGAAGTTGACATCTCGAAAGCCTAACCGTTATGCTGAAAATGATGTCAATTGTGAAAATAAATATGAGAAAACATAAAAAATATACATAAGAAAGACTCCGCACATGCATATCGTGTTTATATGAGCTCTAATTTTCAAAATAAACATCAAATATTGATTTGAGAATCAAATTAATTAACATGTATCAATTCGTCGGTTGCTCTCTCTCTCGCTGTTGGTGTCGCGCTCAGAAATATCCATGACATCGGCGACTTAACTCTTAACTATTTCATTTTCAATGCTCATTCAAGTTGACGCTACGGAATGAAATCAAAATGCTGAGAAAATCGTAATTTAATAAGCAAGAAGGAAAACTTTTTGCGTTGCAGCAAAAACTTTTTTTTTACTCTCACACTAATTAGGTTTAAGGTTTTATTTTTTATCTAATTATTTCTCAAAATAATTAATTGGCAATCGAATGAAACGTGAATTTGGTAAGTGGCGAAAAAAATAATTACAATTTTAAACAATCGAGTTCTTTTTTTAATTTCAGCAATTTTCTAGATTTTTTAATTTTTTATAATTATTAAAAATCCTTATATTAAGTGAAAATTAATTGTAAATCACTTAATTAAAAATGATTATTCGCTAATGTCATGTTTTCCAAATTGTGTCGATGCAACAAACGTAAATTTTATGATTCGACGACAAACCCTCAAAATTAATAAAATACGAATTTTTTTCGAAAGCACTTAATAATTAACAGAAAAATTTTATTACTAAGTTTGTGTGACTATAAAATATATTTTTATTACTTTTGTATGTCAAAGTAAAGGGAACCAGCATGTTTATGTCAATTTTGAAACAAAAAAATGTTTCAAAACCCACACGTGGGTGTTGCCGCGTAACCCACTGTAACAGATCGGTATTGAAAGTCATTTTGGGGAAGCCTTTTAGGTGAAGCCTTGGGGAAGCCTTACCTTACGATGTTGACTCTTCCGTGGTTGAAATATAAATGAGCTTGAGAGAGAAAATTTTTGCCTTATATATGAAAAATTAGGGAAGGCTTAGAGAAATCATTTCAGAGAAGTTATTTTCCATTATGTTCCATTTTCCATCATGTTCCATTTTCCATCATGTTCCATTTTCCATCATGTTCCATTTTCCATCATGTTCCACTAGCAACCAATTCCTGGTCCAATCCCGAGTTCAACGATACCCATGAAGCATAAAGAAATTTTTATGAAAAATGGACATTATGGCTGTCCGTGGCACGACCTATGGTCATGACCCAAAAAATTCCTAAAACGGGCTAAACTAGAGCCACAGAGCTACCATTTGGCGAAAACCCGAAGTCTCTAGCTGGTCTAGGGGCTGAGATCTCGATGGAACAGACGGACAGACGACAGACGACGGAAATGCGAGCATATAAGCGTTACCACACTAGTGTGGGTTACGCTAAAAATTAAATACAAATGCATTTAACACATTCAATTGAAGAAGTGTTCAAGAGAAAACATGGATGAAAAATCGTTTAAATAATTTTCTACATAAATATAATGATCGCAAGAGGAAAGGGTTGAAATACATTTGAATTTTCGCATCATTAGAAGCTTAGTGCAAGGGAATAAAATTTTCCAGGAAATAAAAATTTATGCAAGCTGCATTATCCGACTCAATGCTCTTTATAAGAATCAGTAAATTTATGATGTTGTGTTAAAAAATGTTTCAGGCGATAAATTTTTAAAGTTTAATTTTGTAGCAATAACAAATTCTGAATAAAATTGAATTTGATCATTTTTAGCCATTTTGAAAATGACAAGGGAAAATATATGTTTTTTTAATTTAAACATAACTCACGCATCAATTTTATCATGTGTGAAAAATGTAATTAAAATTTGATACCTTTTCATTTCAGCGAAGTTCCCTGCTTTATATTCATTGATATGCAAACTATATTTAAATGAACCACATACATATTTCTAATGTTTTTTTTGAGTTTCATGTCAACAGCACACTTTAATTGCTCAAACCCCACTGGAGATAAGATTTTTCAATTAATATTTAAAAAAATTTCATGCTTTTGATCACTCCGAGTTTGTTAGCACTTCTTTCAAACTTTATTTTATTTTTTCAATATTTCCGATTCAACAAAGAAATTATTTTTTTTCTGAAGTCCACATACAAAAGTGATAATTTACATATATGCGGCTATGAATCAATTTCGATTAGAGCTCTGATCAATTTCCATTTCTGACTCGCTCGACGGTCTGCCCGCAACTGAGTTTGACAACTGATATTTCAGTTGATTTTCTCAATTTTTTTTGCTGTACATTCTCACCGAGCGACGACGACTGCGGGAGCGCAAAATTCATCGTGAAGAAGATTTTCCTCAAATTATTCTCGCGGATTTTGTGAGGGCTAAAATTGAAGTGAAATGAACTTTATTAAGTGGATTTTGTTGAAATATTTTAACATAATAATTGTTTTATATTTAATTGGATAAAAAGTTCATACATGGAAAATTATATCGTGCAACAAAAATATTTAATTTTCTCTCGCATGCGAGTTAATTTTGTATCATTCCATTTTTTTTAAAAAAGTAAATTTTCAATTCAGAGGTTCGAATCCTTAAATTTAATGAAAAGAAATTTTCTTAAGAGGTTCAATTGCACAAGCTTTCCTGTTAATCGTCAAAACCTTTTGAAAAGAGAGCGAGAATAAAATAAAAACGACCTGAACCCGAACAATCAACTTGTTGCTTCTCTCCGCACGCTACAAGCATATCAGTTTCTTTTTTAAGGATACAAAGCAATTTCCGAATGATTTATGATCTTTTCTAACACGTTTTATATTTTCACAATCGTTTCACTCAAAAGAGTTTAAAAATAGATGGATGAAAAAAATCAAATCAAATTTTATTTTGATGCGATTTTCTTGTCGAGGGAAAAGCTGTAATGAAAATTTCGCGGTTCAACACCTGCAACGCATGATAGATCAGAAGAAAAAACAAAAATATTTTCTCGACTCTAGATTTCCTCATTAAATATGAGTTGTGACCCATAAGAAATCTCCTCGAGACGCTTAGAGATGAAAGAAAAATGAATGAAGAGGAAATTGAAATCGACGAAAAGAGGATAAATTTTATTACATCCGGAACGGGTATCAAATTTCATCTTGTGGAAAATTCAATAAAAATCTGAACGCCTTTGAGTGGGGTGACCAGAGTGTTTAGTCATGGAAGCACTTAGAAAAACCTTAAAAATACATCTAAAAAATGTTATCATGTCCATTAACCCGGTCACCCTTCGATGCGATGAGCGTTCATAAAAGTCTTAATTCTCATTCTTAAATTTTCATTGAACATCGCAAAAAAGGAAAACATTTAATTGTTACAATGAGGTTACTAAGCAACATGATTTAAAAATATGACAAGAAAACAAAGCATCCTTAAAAGAAACACAGCTATGTATGTCAAATATTTAATGGATCACTCGAAAAAAAATTCATGGGTTGAGAAATTTTTAAAATTATTTTTTTAAAAATAGCAAAAAATTAATTTTTTAAATTTATGATTTTTTAAATTTTTAAAAATGTAAAATTAATAAATCATCCCTTCGAAAAATTTAACCCACTTACTTTTAGCTTGAGTTCATTGTCAGAGTTGTTTATGAAAACATTTATTAAGAATGTGTCGTGAATTTCAATGAAATCATGAAATTTTTAAACAATTTCTTATTTTCTCTTTCTATGAAAACCCAAATAAAACCTCTCAAAAACACACACACGATATATTGTGATACCAAAAAAAGAAGTTATTATTTAAAATCAATTTTTATTTACAATATCTTCAAGAGCAATTTTAAACCAGGATTACGTTTTTTTTTCGCTACCAAACTTAAAAAGTGTTTTCTTAAAAAATTCTCAATCTACAAGAATAAAATCACAAACAACTTTTATATACATAAGCGAAATTTAAAAATGTCCACGACTACACGTGAAGAATAGAATGAATATTTTTTTTAAAGTAAATAATCGGTAAATTTAGCACCATTTCAAATCAATTGACAAATGAAGAAAAGTGGAAAAATCTATAAAGGCAGGAAGCGTCGGTGTAAACTAATACAATAAACTTTTTTTATTTTTTGTTTGGAAAAAATATAACGTATATTTTAAAAGGCAATCAGATTAAGTAGTGGCACCTATGAAGATTTTGCATTGTGGTGTCAATTCCTTTCCTTTTTCATTCTCTCTTTGAGTTCATGTTTTTTGAGATGAGGGCGGATAAACGATATTCGTCAGGAAGTGCTTTATTGTATCGTAAGAAGCAAACGAAATGCCAGTTGCGATGGGACCTTTCACCCAATTCATCGATACGCCTTTTTGAAATGAAATTAACTAATTAGTAAATTGTAACTAATTTTAATTCTACGAATGTAAGAGTGCTTCTTCATTGTTTCAGCATCCACGGAATTTACTTTAATTACCTTTGTAAAATCCTCGAACAATTCCTTCCTCAACATACACCTTTCTTAGTGTTTGCCTTATCGTCACGTATTCATCGCAGCTTATAGTAACACCTGAAGTTTGCATTCTTCTCCTAACGATGTCTGTAATTAAAAATGATCATGATTAATTTGAATTGTTTTACAGCGCTGTCTCTGAATACGGAAATTTGTTAATTTTTATAGTTCAAGGTTTTTGTTCTTGACACGCTTTTTTAAAAGTGATTATTTATTAAGTCACACAGGAAAATTATTTTTCCCTTACCAAGTGGATAACTTGAAGTTTGACCTAGTGCACCAGCACATGCTCCAAAAGTTAATAGAAAAAGCGTATTCGGTCTTTCTTCGCCGGTAATTTCTAAAAATGATTTAAATTTTAAAAAATTTATTTAATAGTTTAGAATGTAAAAAGCTTTTTAAAGCTCCACAAAAAGCTCAAAATTTAACTCACGACAATATTTTGACTTGAGCGTTTCATTTGTGAAAAACGACGTTCCAGCGTAAGGCACAACCCCAATAACAGTCGCTAAATATCCTCTAAAAAGAGCTCTCGCTGTTTTCTCTTTGGTATAAATTGAAATGAACACATGCCATATGTTTCGATACCCACACTTATCAGTTATGGCCATTCGAGCACGTGCCAAGTCAAGTGGGTATGTAACAGAGACCGAAACTACGCCCGCAAGCGATCCGGCCAGAAATCGTCTAAAATGAGGATCATGTGCTTGATCAACTCGCAAGAGCTTTTTGAACTGTTCGAAAGCTGCAAATTGACTTGCGGCATAGGGAAGAATTCGAGCGAGAGTCGCTGTATTGCCTCTAAAAAAATTAAAAATATCATTAAGTTTGTGTGAATTTATAATGAACAAAGTGAGGGGTTGGTTAGAAAATTACGTAATGAAATTAATTATGAAATTAAATTAATTAATAATGACCGTTACAAAATGACACATGTGACTCTCTCCGTGAACTAAAAAAATTATTATTTTTAAACATACCTATACAAAGCCCGAAAACCATCTTTTCGATACGTTCTTTTAATAAATCCTAATGCATTTCGAAACGAATAATGAATGTGCTTGCTGAAAAAAAAATTAAAGGTGTTGATTATTCGAAACGTTCTTAAATGCAAAACAAGTTCTGTACTCACTTGATTTGAAAGTTTATCTTCGTTCTGCAGGTGGTTTTTTATGTAAATAAATAAATAAACGATAATTGAAATGTGAAATAAAAGATTATTTGACTTGCCTATCGAGAGGAGCGATGAAGGTCTTTGCAAAGCCTCCGGCTGCCGCTCCTGATATCAAACTTATGCCTATCGTTGAATTATGGCTCTTTTGATTCTTATGCAATGCGTCACCTTCAATTAAAACATCCACAAGACACAGATGTGATTTATTACTATTTAATTTTGACTGCATGTCTTACCCTCTTGATGTGCCATAATTGAACTGATAAAAATCTCTAATTAAGATTTCGTCCACGATTTCTTCCCTCTCACGAAATTAAACACATAATTTTTATCGATAGCGAGATTAAAGGTCAAAAATTAAGAATTCGATGACTTTCCCTGTTAATCGACGATGATTCTAAATTTTTAATGTCCAGCATCGATTTGAGATGACTTAAATTAATTTTTCACTCAGAAATAATTTTTATTATGACGACATTTTACGATCTGACAATTTTTTCTTTATATGTTCAAAAATCAAAACATTCCGTGGGGGACGATCGGAGGTGAGGTTTCAAAAAAATTTCTTCTTATATACACGCGTTTAAGAGTTTCAAACTATGTTACGATATTTTTAGAGAACTCTTCTTCTCAACTTCAGCACAACATCGTGATAATGCGCATTATGAAAAAAAATCCTTATTTACAAAAATTATATAAATTTTAAAAATGTTTTTGAAATAAAAAATTGTTTTATTTAAAACTTTTAATTCATTGCCAAACAGATCAAGGCATTTTTCTAGATTATGTTTATTTTCATATTAAAGTACAGTGCGATGTCGTTTTATTTGAATTACTAGAATTGTAATTTAACTTTAAATAATTTTCTAAGTGTTGAAAAATAAAATTTTATTAGTTACGGAAAAAATAAAGCTATATCAATAGATAGATATATAAGTACATCATGCTGTTATTTTAATTTCTGTCCAGTACGGCAAAATTGCACGATGGGAAAGATTTTTTGAATTTGCTGCAAATATTCTTGCGATGTGCTGGCTTTAAAATTATAATAAATCACTGAGAGAGTTTTGAGATTGTTAAGGCAATTTCGGATGGCTTTTAAGCTTTCAATTGGGAAATCATTTGTTAATCCAAGAATCAGTTCTTCAATCGATGAGTTTCTCTTTAAAAGTTGCATGTTAAGATGATCATCGTCGATGTTGAAATGAAATTGGAGCTTTTTTAGATGCTTAAAGTTATTGCAGATGGTGACAAAATCTTGATTTTTAATCGTTGACGCTCCTCGAGTTAGGACTAGTGAATTTAAATTTGGAAAGTTATTGACTATCAAAGGCACCAAATTATCGCCATAATCTATTTCAGCTGCCAGTTCGAGTTTTGTGAGATTCACGCAAATATTTCTTCCGAGCATTTTTTTAACGAATCCTTCTTTCATGACGACAACTTCATTCATTCCTGACCCCACAGAGAGGGTTTTTAAGTTGTCAATTCTCCAATAATCTCCATCATCGCCACGAATGTCGAAATATGCAAACGACGGCAAAAGTTCGAAGCTTTCAATTTTTGTTTGATTCAAGTTATTTCCCAAAATGTTAAGAGAGTCGATGTCAAGTCCGTCACAACTTGAAATGCAAAGAATTCTGAGTTTTGGACAAGCTTGAAGAATGAAATCGGTTAATTCGCCGGAACTCGATGATATATCGCACTTTTGGACGTGCAGTGTGTGTAGATTTATAAAGTTTCTCAAGTCAAAAATTTCATTAAGAAAACTCATCTCTTCGATAGTTAATTGCGTTATACTTTTAGAGTTATTTTTAATAAAATTTCTCTTCTCATCTAAGAACTCATCCTGCGATATGTGAAGGTTTATTGACTTTATAGACGAAAATCTTAATTTAATTTCTTCTGAAGCTGTCAAGATCTCGTCGACCTTATCCAGTTTAATTGAAAGCTTTTTAACATGCTTTGAAATTATCTCATTAAAGCGTTTGCAGGTTTTTGATGTTGCAATTAAATCGTTGATATCTCGCACGTAGTCAAAAATGGAGATTAAAATTTCTGGTGGAAGTTGATACATTCTAAAATTAAAAAATTATTTTTTTAAATTTTATAAACAAGTTTTTCGCTTTAAAGTTGATTATTTCACTTAAACTTTATGATTTACCTTATTTTGTGACTTTAATGATCATTAATTAAGTAGATTAAGGTAAAATTTCATCCTAGAAACTGATTATAATTAAAAAATAAATGCGCAAAAGTTTGTTTACTTTGTTTTTGTTTATAATTGCGAAAGCGCAACTAAGTTCAAAATTATTTATTTGAAATTTAAAAATCCGTTAAAGTTAAAAAAATCTGATGAGGCGGGAAAAAAATTTACTTGCTTTAATTTTTGATAAAATTTATTATGTTCCAAATATTAATCAGTTTTATATATATTTATACTTTTACGAAACTCTTTAAAATCGATCAAACTTATATTGCTAATTTAAACTCCTCACGAATTCTCTAAAGACATCTTATTCGTTTTGACCGAGAAGAATTTTAGTATTGTCGTTTTGCTTTTAGATTGATGCTTCTTATTTTCGGCTCCTGACTTGTTCTCTATTGACTTTAGTTTATCGTGTGTTTCGTATGTTTCACATTGCTCGTTATGTTCAGGTTCAGTTGTTACAGTCTTTTCCATCGTGCTGCTACTTAAAGATAATAGTTTTTGTTTTCGGATCTTTGTCAGCCAATCGAGATTTTCCTTCTTAGGTTTTCGCAGTGGTGACGTTAAATTTGTAAAATGAGGTGATTCGCGAGGATTGAGGACATAGTTGGGAAGATTTGTAGTTGGAGAGTTCAGGAGTGGATCGGCTCGGACGAGAGGCGATGCAAGTCTACGAATCGGTTCAGGTGATTTGATAAGTGTCAGTTGTCGTTTTACCGGCGATGGTGATAAATTTTGAAAGTTGTTACTTCCCGCCGAGTCTAGTTCTTCAAGTATAGTCGTGAGCATTTTTGAACTTCCTTCAAATGGCGTCAAATCATTTTCGTTACTTATTGCAGGATCAATGGGACTAAAAAGCCTTCGCCCACGAGTTTCATTGTTTGGTCTTTTGATGTCCTTTCTCGACTCCTCGCACTCGTCGTTCATTTCAATAAATGTTCTTTTTCTAGCGCCACTAGAGCTTAAAATTATTAAGCTTTCTTTTGGCGATGAAAATCCTAACGTTGTTGTTGGAGTTGTTTCACTTTGCTGAATATTTCGTCGCATTGATCGAGGCGTTGAATCGAGCAATCGAAATTGCTGTTTAGCTGGAAGCGTTTTCTGTTGTTGACGAGGTTTTTGTAGACATGACATATAATAGGTGGGATTTAGTTCTGCACTTCCCCGTAAGAATGGAACTTCATCTTGTGGCACTTCCTCGGGACCGACTCTCCAAATTTTATGACATGCATCGTCGGAGCACGTCACTAAAGCCATATTACCACCATCCAAGTTATTTTGATGATGTGCCCACGCCACGGAAGTAACTTCAAAGTTATGTCCATGAAGAGTTGCGACTGGATTTGTATTATCGACATTCCAAATGTATGCTTTATCATCACTGCTACCGCTCAAAAGGTATTTGTCGTCGGGACTAAGACATGATTTTATATAAAAGGATTTGATTTTAGCGCCCGAATAGACCATCATCGGTTCTTTCGAAAATGTTCCAATATTATAGCAATAGATGCTGCTATCCATGCATGAAGCGTAAAGTCTCGAAGCACTCGAATTCAAAGTCAAACTTGTGAATCCTTTGAAGGTCGATGAGCCTGCATAAGGCAAATTATATTTGGCGATTGGTTCTTTTTTGAGGGCTGAGTAGCATCGCCTTAGATCCCAAACTTTAATTACACCATCTCCTGGTCCGCATGATATGAGTGTATATTCATCTTGAAATACTAAGCCAGTGACACTTGTATTGCTCGTATTTCCGCCAAGTTTAGGCGTTGCACTTCGATTAATTCTTCTTCTGGTTGTTGATGGTGTTGTCGGTCCTCCACCAACATGAGCGCTCAATATTCTATTATCAACCTTCTGAATCACTTCGCCCGATTCAGTGCTTGAGCGTGCGTCCCAAATTATTATTGCACCATCGCGTCCACCTGTTGCGAAAGTGTTGCAATTATTTTGTGGAAAAGTTGCAACTTTAACTGATCTCGAGTGTCCACAAAATTCTCTAATGCTAGTTAAACGTGATGTGCTGACATCCCACAGTCGTGCTGTATGATCCCCCGACGCCGAAATGAGCTTGAGATGATGAGGCATCCAGGCGATATCAAATACGGCATTAAAATGGCACTGATCGCCCTCGAGAGACAAGTCTTCGTTGATGTCCTTTTTCACGAATGTGTTTTGAAGTGCAATCTGTTTAAATTCAAGTTATTAGTTGATATAATTAAAGTATTTGTTTAAAAGGACTCACTCGACCATCCTCATTTGCAATTGCAAGGATGTGATTATAGTTTTCATTATTTGCGAATTTAGCCGCAAAAATTGGCGGATCTGGATTGAATTCATTGCTTCCTACTGGATTTATTCCTCGCCAATTGTCCCATGGCCGCACCATAAGCCGGCAAATTGTATTGTCATACGAATTGTCGAAATCTACAAAAGGCGGGAAATAAAAACATTAAAATTATTGATTTAAATGCTGTTACAGAATGAATTAAATTGTTTCTTTTATATTATTCACTCTACTTACACTTTCCATATTGACGATTAGTTAATTTAACTACAGAATTTATTGTTTTTCCCATAATATTTAATATTTATTAAAATCTTGATTTTTCTTCTTAACTTAGTCGTTACAAAAATGGAGTTCGGCACACACAAGGCCGAAAGATTTGAAAGCCGAAAGAGTTTTTTATTCAAATATTTTAAAACCGTTACATAAAACTTTTTTTTTGTGAAAACCATTTTATTTTCTAAATCTTTTTAATAATTTATTGAATTGCAACTAACAAGCTATCGAAAACAAATTATTACAATCAAATGTAAGAGAAAAAAAGCGGAATATTACAAAATTACTTTAAGGCTCCTCATAATTTTCAATGCTCGAGACATACGAAAGAGATCTGGAAATTGTTGAGCCTTGATGAGTTTGCGATAAAGACGTCGGTTCTAAATTGTAAAATTCAACAAATTTTGTTGGAGCCTTTTCACTACATATCTCAGCGATTTGGTTAATAATCCATTTAGACATTTTAATAACCATTAAGTGGGCAGCAAATTGAAGCATCATTGAGCCGAACCCTTTATACAATCCACCAAATCCCTCAGACTGAACCGTGGATACATAGCAGTCGAACGCACCCTCATAGCTCGTTAAAATTGGTACGACTTGAGTGCCTAAAATAAAATTCATAAATTAGATTAATCAAATTTGGTTTTAATTAAAATCTACTCACCCGTGTCCAGATTATCGATGATCGTTCTAGTTCCTTGCAGCTGTAAACGATGCAAAATTGTTTCAAACGGAAAGAAGAGAATTTCTGACGTGAACAGCGATATAATATTCGATGCTAGTTCGACTTCACTATTGATAATTGATACGTCTCGACTACGAGCACCTTGCTTCTCCTCACGCTTTTGAATATGTCGACTGAGCAACCGTGTGCTTATTCCCTTTATTATAACGCTAAATAAATATTTACTCAATCCTACACAAATTCCGCTCGGCAAAATAGCCCAAATTGGCAGCATTCTTCCTTTTGCAGGAACACTCCAGGCAAGCCAACGAGCAGTTCCTTCACGAAAAACATCCAAGATACCCGGTTTTTCGCTCGCAATATCAGATTGAACGGTCTCAACGAGTGAGGCTGAATAGAAGGGAAGGACGATGCCAATTGAGATGGACTTGAGTAGTAAATGTTGGCCAAATTGCTTAAGAGTTGTTCTCGAATTGATCTCCTTTGGCCATGGCGTACATTTTGTTAAAAAGTCTTCGACTGCTAAGCTCATGCCTCTCACTAAGAGAGTTGATCCTAATCCCTTCCATAAGGTTCCAATGCCTTGTCTTCTTTGCAGCGATGCAATCACCGGAATTATTCGTGCAGGGAAAATGTGATATCTTTTTGAGTTGTGATGGACCTGACATTGTCTCCTCAAAGTTATGAATGGATGTACAATGATATTTTCAGTAATTAAACTTATCATAGAAACGGACACCGAAAGATAACTGCGAAGTGTCACTTCTTCTGACTCGGGCGATTCATGGTACACGGGTTGATAGCTTTTAAAGCTACTTGTTGTTGTTTTCGGAAGATTTAACGTTAAATCTCGAGGCGAATTATAATAATTATATTCAATCGGATAATTATAAATTCTCGATGCGTTAAGTCTTTGAGAATTGTCCATTTCATCGTAGTCCTCATCCTCCTCGGCCAGATCTGAATATCGCTCGACACTTGCCATCTCTAATTTGTTTTAATTAATATTATTATTTTCGTAAGACTTTTTCTCGCGATTTATCGAATTCCACATTTCACTGCGTTCCAAAAAATTCTATGCGAAGGGGAGTGAACTTGGAAATATTTTTTAGAGGTTGCAATATTCAAATTTTTTAAGTCTGTTAATTTTCTTGAAGAAAAAAAGCTTTTATTTCATCAAACTTTGTGAGATATTTTAATTCTTTTTTGCAGCTTCACTAGATGCAGCACTTTCTTCAGTGCTTTCAGCCGGACCACCGCCAAGATCAGGTTTCATAGCGGGGAATAATAAAACTTCCTTGATATTATTATTGTCGGTCATGAACATTGTCAAACGATCAATTCCTAAACCCCAACCGCCTGTCGGTGGAAGTCCGTACTCGAGTGACATGCAAAAGTTTTCATCAACCAATTGAGCCTCATCGTCTCCAGCAGCTTTGTCAGCGGCCTGCTGATTAAATCTTTCGCGCTGCACAACTGGATCATTCAATTCAGTGTAAGAATTGCACACTTCTTTCTTCATAATGAAAAGTTCAAAGCGTTCAGTTAATCCCGGTTCATTGCGGTGATACTTTGCGAGAGGCGACATCAATTGTGGATGATCGGTAATGAAGGTTGGATTAATACAATCCTCCTCTAAATATTCGCCAACAAGTTTATCGAGTAATCTTGCAGTAGTTCTTGGTGCGGGACATTCGACTTGGTGTTTAGCACAGAGATCACTGAAGAATTTATTCGATTCTTTCGTATGAAGTTCAGTCGCTGGTGGAAATTTAACTTTGAGAATCGATTCGAGAGTCTTGAGCATTGGTACTTTTTTAAAGGGTGGTGTGAAATCAATTTCCACCTCCTCGCCATCTTCACCATTCGGATGATACTTAATCTTGTAGCTTCCGTGAATAGCCATGACCATTCCACTCAACAACTTTTCTGTGATTTCAATTAAATCCTGATAGTCCGCATATGCCATATAGAACTCGCATGTTGTAAATTCTGGATTGTGTGTCAAATCAATGCCTTCATTTCTAAACAATCGTCCGATTTCATAGACTCGATCGAGTCCACCAACAACCAACATTTTTAAGTACAACTCGGGAGCAATTCTCATGTAGAGATCCATATTGAGGTCATTGTGATGTGTCACGAAGGGCTTAGCTGTAGCACCGCCTGCAATCATATTCATCATCGGTGTCTCCACCTCCAAGAAGCCCATTTTATCGAAGAATTGTCTAACGTATGAGATGATTTTTGAGCGCGTGACGAAGATGTTGCGAACACGATTATTCATAATCAAATCGAGATAGCGCATACGGAAACGAGTCTCTTTATCCTTCAAGCCATAATGCAAATGCGGCAACATGTGAAGACATGGAGTTAGGAGTTTTATCTAAAAAATACGAAAAATTAAATAGTTAATTCATAATTGCTGTCATTAACTTACATTCACGGGAATAATCGAAAGTTCTCCTTTCTTAGTTTTTCCCGGATATCCTTCAATTCCGATAATGTCACCTCTACGAATCTTGTCAATGTCAGCAGCAAATTGCTCCTCCGATGAGTACAATCTGGCATTGGCCATCGCTTGAATTTTAACACCCTCGCCTCTAATGTCGTAGAAGATCAATTTAGAGCCACTCTCACGAATCGAATGGATGCGACCAGCAATGCTGAGCTTTTCATTCTCGAGCATATCGCCATCCTTCAAGTGACTGTATTTATTAATGAATTCCTCGAGAGAAATTGACACCTTAAACTTGTGCGGATATGGATGATTTTCGGGCGACTTCTTTAAATCTTCAACGAGACCCGATCGATATTTAAAGTATTCGGCTGGATTAAATTCAGCTTCATCGACTTTAGTTGTCGATTCCTTTTTTGCTTCCACAGGTTTTTCGGCCGCCTTTTGTGCCTCTTTTTCGGCCTTTTTCTTGTCAAGTTCAGCTTGTTTCAAGCGTCGCTTCAACTCACTAAAAGAGAAAAATCATATGGTGAAATTATTGTACGTCATCATCATCAACATCCAGCTATGCATCTATTTTCATCTATCTCTCTAACCTTTTCCCACATAATCCTGTCGCTACTTGGATCTTTCTCAACTGACGACAATTTTCAGCTCTTATCAAATTGGACGTAGCTTTACGGATTGTGTGGAAAATTGTATACATTTGAGATGATTTAATTAAAGACTTTATTTCTGATGAAATTTCCACGTTTTATAAACTTTTCAATAATTATCACTTCGATATCGCTTTTCTTACTTTTTCGAGAGATTTGCTTCAGCCATATCTTACTTCACAGTCACTTTATGTGCTTACTACGCGCTAATTCACTGTAAATTAATTTAATTTTAGATTTTGCCGATTTTGCAATTTTTTTTCGGTGATTTAAGTTTTCCCCCTGCAGGGCGTGCAACCTGCTCGCTCCCTCCACAAGTAGTAATTTTCAATACGAGGAAATAAAACTCGGTGGTGAACGATTTATTTTCTATTAAACGGAAAATATGCAACTTGGAGAGAGAAATTCATTTAAATCAACTTATGAAATTCAATTTGAATCGCAACATTACGAAATTGTGGATAAAACAGAGACTATAAAGGCTAAAGTTAATAGTTTATGATCATCAGAAAAAGTTGTAAAGGACAAGCGAGAGATAGTTAAAATTTAATATTTAAGAAAATTTAAATTGTGTTAAACAAAAAAAGTTATCTAGCAAGCTATTAATTATATACTTACTACTCTATTAAATAAATACATAGTGTGAAAAATTAAATATATATCAAAATCATGCCGAAGAATAATAAAAAATCAAAAGGTGAGTGAGAAAATTCGTGAACAAAGGTTACTAAGCGAAAGTGAATGAAAAAAAAAAGTATCCACGTTTTCACTTTTCTCGTGCTCGAAAGTTTTCTTTATCAAGTTTAAAAGATTTAGTTCTCTGTGGTCTATTTAAAGGAAACTAATTGTTTCATAACATTTTCACTCTCCAGCTCATTGAGGCGCTCAAATTAAATTTTTCCATCGCATTCCTAACCAAATTGTTTTTTCCCACTTCCTCGATCGAGCTGGATTTTAGGGGTCAATTTGAAAGTTACGTCAAACTTGTATATAATTTCATATTTTTTTAATTAAGCTTGACAAGATTTTCGATTGACTCCTAATTATTAATTAGAACCTTAGTTAATGATATATTATCAAGAAATATGTGTGAGTAAAACAGTTTTGTATGTAGAAAAGCTCAGTCTGATGACTAAAAGTTGGTTCCATTCCAGCATACGGTGTCTATAGACTTAATCTTCTTCTTTTTCACTGTTCGGACATTCATGAATGAAATTGTGCACGATTTGAACTTTTGCCAAGATCAGAGAGTAATTTTTTAATTACGTCACGATTAGAGGTTTCGGCGGGATCCCGGGATCCCGAAATCCCGGGGAATCCCGGACAGTTTTTCAATCCCGAGATCCCGCGTTTTTTCTTCGGGATCCCGGGATTTAAAAATATCTAAAATTTTCACTAATTTGTCGTTATTTTTTGAAAAACGAAGGGGAATAAATTTTTTTAATTAAAGAACAAAAGGATATAAAAAAGGTAAAAGGAGTTATTTAAAGAAAATTTTTTATGAGGAAGGCGAAAAGTGAGGGAAGAATTTTTTAAATAAACGTCATCCGGGCGGGTACTTTTAGCCACAAATTTAAACGGTCAAATAGACGATTCATGAATTTCAAAAAATCTTTAAATTTTTTTTAAAAAAATTTGATTTAGACAAAAAATTATTTTTAGATTTATGCAAAACAATTAAATACTCACGCTTAGTGATGAAACCTTGGGAAATTTTCACAATATTGTGTAGTTTTCTTTTGTTAATGATTTTCTTATCGTCATTTTTTAGAACATTTATTAAATTAATTAATATTGTGAAAAAAAAGATTTTTGTAATAAAAAAAATTGGGGATAACAAAAATGATGGTCATTAAATTTCAGCTAATCATCAACCCGTAAACGAAGTTTCCGACGACGAATTTTCAAATGACGCTGCTTCAGTTTATTCATACCAATCAGATCAAGGCATCGCCGAGAATGCGGAAGAACTTTCCGACAATGGAGTCGAAAAATTTGAGGAAAAGCTCGTACAGGCGATCGAAAATGCATCTGAAAAATCACAACAGACTCGCACACAGGCGCTTCAAGTAATAGCCGAGATCTTGATGCATCACTGCATGTACGATTTCATTGATGAACGTCGCGTCACAATCATGTAAGAGAATCACTTACACTTTCATAAAATAACTTAATGAAATAATTGTTTTTTTAGGGATATCGTTGAAAAATCACTAAAACGAGGTAAAGGTCAAGAACAAGCGATAGGCGCCAAGCTGGCAGCATTGCTTCTCATTCAACTTCAAGGCGATATGGAAGTTGTCAAAACTTTAGCACCAACTTTACAAACGATCGCCCTCGACAAGTCAGCGACTCACAGTTCTCGCGCAAAAAGTTGTATATCACTTGCGCTCCTTCATTTCCTCGGCGGCGATGACTCAGTCGGTGATACAATTCTCTTGTGTCAACTCCTCGAGGGAATTTTTTCGGGAAGTTATTTGAAAGGCGACAGTACTCCGAGTACTGCTACTGCTGATGCTGCCACTCTTCATGCCGCCGCACTTTCTGCTTGGGCTCTCTTACTTACACTTATTCCATCGGGTGACATTATTTCGTTGATTGAGACTAAACAGATTTTGGGTTCATTTAAGAATCTCATGGGTATGCTAAAGTCACAGCATCTTGAAGTGAGAATGGTGGCAGGAGAAGCTATTGCACTTTTGATTGAATGCGGTCGCTCACATGATGAGGAATTCCTTGAAAGCTATTTCGATGAGCTACTCGAGAGCACTAAACAACTTGCAACTGATTCACAGAAATTCCGAGCAAAGCGTGATCGTAAACAACAACGTGCGACTTTTAGAGATGTCCTTCATTACATCGAGGATGAAACTCTCCCAGACATTACGATTCAAGTCGGCGCCGGAAATACCAAAGAGACTCTCGAACTCGACTCTTGGTCATTGAATCATCAATACAATGTAATTTGTACCACACTCGGTTCAGGCATGTCCATTCACTTGATTGACAATGAATTTTTGCGTGAGGTCTTTGAAATGGGAGTCAAACTTGACGCCACACAAATGACATCGAAGCATCTAAATAAGAGTGAAAAGCGTGCACTTCAAGCGGCCAGCTTTAAGGCACGGACTTTGACACGCGGCAAAAATCGTGATAAGAGGAGTGCTGTTGTAAATTAAATCTTTCTTTCCTTTATTTTTTTTTACTGACTTCTTATTTATCGTGTTTAGATGCTTGATTGATCCCTTGACACCTTGTTATGTCCTCCCTTTTCTGCAACACATAGCTGTCCGAATGTCACTTTACATGTATTTAAAGGAATTTTCTCTACAGGGAAATGAGCAAATTTTTTGGCGCTTTTTTTCGAATTACCACAAATTATATTTCTTTTTCTAAATTTTTGTACAATTTTTTTGATTATAAATTTATTTTGCATTGATAAAAGACAAAACTACCAAAAATATTTTTGTTAATTAACGCGCCATTAAAAGTATACTAAAATAACTCGTTTTCTCTCCTGTTTATTAAGTTCACTTACAAAAAATCTAAAATGGATTGTGTTTGTTTTATTTTGCTACTACTTGTTTTTGAATTTTTTATGTTTCGCAGTCACGATAGTCAAAAGAATGAAATAGAAAAAAAGTTGTGTAGAGAAAACTTAATAAATAAAAAATATTATTGTGAATGGAAACTCTCATATGCATTTTAAAAACCTTATTTTGCAGAACAAATTATATTAAATTAAAATTAGGAGGCTTTCTTTTCGTGGACAGTCTTCATGTGACGTCTGAACATTTGGCGTTGCTTGAAGGACTTTCCACAATACTCACATGGATAACTTTGAGTTGCGTTGTGACACTCTACATGGTTAGCGCGAGCAGCCAAAGTTCGAAACGATTTGCTGCAAAGGGAGCACCTAAAAAATTATTTAATTTAATGTATCTAACATTAATTGTTATAAAATTAAATTTTACGGATATGGTTTGATTTTTGAGTGAGTTCTCAGATGAATTTTTAAATCACTTGCAGAAAGACACCTTTTTAGGCATATGCCACCTGTAATTAAATCATTATTTAATGTAAGTTCACTCGATAATTTGTTTTACTTACACTCAAATTGAATTTCTCCAGTTACAATCTTTAAATGTGCCGCCAAGTCAGTTTTCTTGAAAAATCTTTTCATACAATGATCACACTGAAGTTGCTTGCTCTCACAATTTTTCATATGCTGAAGTTTTTCGTAAATTGTTGAAAATTCCATTTGACAAAATGTACATTTAAAAGAGAGATGTGGAAACAGGTCGGGATGTTTGTTTCTCAGGTGGTGAATAAAAAGCGAAACAGATTTGAATCCTGAGAACTCCATGCGATCAATAGGACACGAAAATGATGTCACGTGAGTCATTAACAAATGGAAATTGCAAAAGTCTTCGTTGGTAAAATTTTTCATGGCACAATGGCCGCATTTCCATGTGTATTCAATCTCAGATGTTTCACCAAGTGAAGTGTGTGTAATACCAGATTTGAGTAACTTTCCTTGCTCTCGAACGGCACCAATACTCACAGTAACAGGTTCTTTTAAGGCTTGACCTTCTCTCATTTTATGTCTCTCAAGGTGGTCATTGAGTGTCTCAACACTGATGAATTTGATATTACAAGAATTGCATGTGAAAAAACTTGAATGTTGGGCGACAACTTGAAAAAGTTCATGACACTTTTCGTGGAGTTGATAGCTTCGACTATCTTTGAATTTTAAACAGCAATCAATACAAGAATTTTTAGTGCCACTAACGTACGCGTTGAATGATGGAGGTAAAAATGAATCATCCTGCGAGTCTTCACGGTTCCTTTTTTCGGTTAATTTTTTTCGATCTCTCAAATGAGTCATGATTAAATGATATCTTAAGCCGGGCGAACTTTTTGACACATAATTGCAGTCCTTTGAGATTGTGCATCGATAAATTGTTTTCTGAAATTGGTTTTCTGAAGACATTACAAATTTTCCTCTGGCAATTTCCGTTCTTATCCACTCCTTATCATCGGGAAAAAGATATCTTGGTTTTTCATTTTTTGCTTCTCGTTTGATTTCAGTTGATTCTTCACCCATATCAATGTCACTATGCTCTTGAATGCTTTGATCAGCTATAATCTCATCGTCATCTTGCACGTTGTAAGTTGAATAGAAATAATTTTTATCGTCAGTTTCCGCGATTTTTTCATTTGTTCCATTAATACAGTCTTTCATGTAGTTTAGATAATTAGCAATTAGTTCGGTATTGACATGTGGCAACATTAGACTAAAACAAAATATGATAAATTTAACTAATTTTAATTAACGCTTAGATTACCAATTGTTGAGATGTGCTATGATATCAGTCTGATGTTCATCGATGAAGTGAAGGAGCAGAATATCACCATTATCTAGCTGAGTACTGCATAAGGAGCACACATACAGCATGCTTGTACTCTCGGAATGATTAACGATTACTTTACAGTTATCAATTTCAGCCGACAACTGAATGCCAAAACGTGAGTGATTTAGAAACTCATGAATCTCTAAATCGATTTCACTTGACTCAATATTGCCGCACTGCTTGCATGTTACAGCTTCATTTAAAACTTCAAAGACATTCACGACGCTGGATGTGTCTTCCGTTAAAGTGATAAAGTCATCCACTATATCGTTTTCTTCTTTTGGCACATTTTCTCTACTTTCATCTTCATGCTGTAATGTTATGGAATTAATTGTTCTGATGACTTTAATATCGTTCACGCAAATATCTTTTAAAAAATCATCAATTTGTGAGAAGATAAATTTGATTGGGTTTTGAGGAATTTTAATGGAACTTTTAAAGATGTAAAACTGCACAAATTGATCTTTGCATGATTCACAGGTGTAATCGCTTAGTGGCTAAAATATAAATTGTTTGTAAATTTTTAATTAGGAAGAAATAAATAAATTGGCTCACATCGAAGTAAATTGTCGATTTGTAAATTGTCGAAAACTCAAAACATTCATTCTCAATCTGGATTAAATTTGTTCTCGTATCAATAAGTGCTTCTTCTTCTTCAGTCTTAAGACAAAAATAACAGAATTTCAGGCGATTTTTAGACATTTTACGAAAAAAAAGAGATTTTATATTTTTTGTATTGTTTTTGTTTTTGAGCGCGTTTTAAACAAAAAACTTTTATGTGTCCAAGACGATTTTTTCCATGACACAATTTTTCAAATTTAAAAAGTTCAAAGCTAACGTTTTTCTTACATGCTGTTGAATGTTTAAGTTTTAGACATTTGAAAAATTATCGTTATTTTAAAAAAAATAAAAAATCTTAAAAAATTGTTTTTAGATCGAACATTTGCAACAACTATTTTAGCTATTTCTCATCAACACAAAAAATAAATATTTCTCACTATAATTCTCTAACGCTTGCATCAAATTTAAACCTCAACTAGCTGGAACGCTATAAACATTCGAGTACAGCGCCTCTTATGCTCAATCTATCAAATCTAAAGCTATTAAAAAAGCTTTCAACACAAGTAAAGTTTTTCATTCCTTGTCGAGAAGTCATCGTGGCCGGTCGATAAATTTTTGAGCAAGTTTTATAGTTTTTTTCTCATCGAAAAGTCATGTATCGAAAACCAGAGGCCGGCAAGATCCAAGAGCTTCAAGACATAGCTCATCGTTTGCGCATTCACTCAATAAATGCGACACAAGCATCAAAATCAGGGTGAGTTAACCTCAACATTAAATTCTTTCTCTCTCTCTCTCTCTTTCTGTTTCTATTTAAAAAAAATCATAAACCGGTTTGATGTAAATTAACGGTATCATTCATAATCGATTCCGTATGCTTGTTATCAATACTTGAATTGCACCGTAAAGTTTAAACTATCAATAACTTCTTGAACGCTTACGTATGTGCAAATGACTTTTCATTGACCTTTGAGGCACTTCCATTAGAGAACTTTGTAACAGTACGAATATTTAATGACGTATTAATACATACATAAAATATTCTCTCTAGTCATCCAACATCATGCGCTTCAATCGCAGAAATAATGAGTGTATTGTTCTTCAATACGATGCGCTACAAGATCTCGTCTCCACGTGACGCATCATCCGATCGTTTTATTTTATCAAAAGGACACGCTGCTCCAATTCTTTATGCCGCATGGGCTGAAGCCGGTCTCTTTCCGACGTCGGATCTATTGAATTTGAGAAAAATTGATTCAGACTTGGAAGGACATCCGACACCGCGCTTGAATTTCATTGATGTCGGAACCGGCTCATTGGGTCAGGGAGTCGCTGTCGCCGCAGGAATGGCTTATGTTGGGTAATTTGAGCATAAAAAAATGTGAATTTTATATTAAAAATGATTTTATTACAGTAAAAACTACGACAAGTCAGACTATAGGACTTATGTGCTCGTCGGAGACGGTGAATCAGCCGAGGGAAGCATTTGGGAGTCATTGAACTTTGCCGGTATCTATAAACTCGATAATCTTTGCGTAATTTTCGATGTCAATCGTCTTGGACAATCGGAAGCGACACCGCTTCAACACAACATGGAAACTTATCGTAAGAGACTCGATGCATTCGGCTTTAATGCCATCGTTGTTGATGGACATGATTTAGATGAGTTGGTGCGTGCATTCTATGAGGCTGAACAAACTAAAAATAGACCAACCGCTATAATTGCCAAGACATTCAAGGGCAAGCACTTTCCCAATATTGAGGATCTCGACAATTGGCATGGAAAGCCACTCGGCGATAAGGCTGAAAGTGTTGTTAAACATTTGGAGAATCTGATTAAAAACAAGGGTCACTTAACTCTTCAACCATCGTCGCCGACATCAACAGCGCCGACTGTTTCAATCTCTAATGTTGCTCTTGCCACGCCGCCAAGCTATAAAATGGGTGAGCAAGTTGCAACTCGTTTCGCCTATGGAACTGCTCTCGCTAAAATCGGAAAGAATAATGATCGTGTTATCGCACTCGATGGTGACACAAAGAACTCTACTTACTCTGAGAAGTTAAAGCAAATTTATCCAGAACGCTATATTGAGTGCTTCATTGCCGAACAGAATTTAGTTGGTGTCGCTATTGGTGCAGCATGCCGTGATCGAACTGTTGCTTTTGTCTCAACTTTTGCTACATTCTTTTCGCGTGCTTTCGATCAAATCAGAATGGGAGCTATTAGCCAAACAAACGTTAACTTTGTGGGATCTCACTGTGGTGTTTCAATTGGCGAAGATGGACCATCACAAATGGGCCTTGAGGACATCGCATTGTTCCGTTCAATTCCCGGTTCAACTATCTTCTATCCCGCTGATGCCGTGTCAACTGAGAGAGCCGTTGAACTTGCCGCTAACACCAAGGGAGTTTGTTTCATTCGTACATCGCGTCCAAATACTGACGTAATATATGGAAATGATGAAAGCTTCAAAGTTGGAAAGGCAAAGATTGTTAAAATGAGCGAGAATGATCAAGTGCTCTTGATTGGTGCTGGTGTGACCTTGTATGAGTGTTTGAAGGCAGCCAAGGAATTAGAAGGGCTCGGCGTTCATGCACGAGTTTTAGATCCATTCACTGTTAAGCCAATCGATGTGAGTGCTGTCATCACAAATGCTCAACAATGTGGCGGAAGAATTGTGGTCGTTGAAGATCATTATAGAGAGGGAGGCTTGGGAGAGGCTGTCCTCTCGGCTGTTGCTGAGCAACGTAATATTGTCGTTAAACATTTGTTTGTTGGAAAAATTCCTCGTTCAGGGCCACCAAATGTCCTTCTCGATATGTTCGGAATCAATGCGCGTCACGTTATTGCCGCTGCACAAGACATTTTGAAACTCTAAAAATTTCCCTGAAAAAAAATCATTAGATTTGCAATTGGATACATTCCCCTTAAAAAGTACTAAATTGGTTTCCTTGAATATTTCGATTTTAAATCTTTTTTATATGCATTTATTGGATTTTAAATAAAAATGTGAAATTATAAGCAAATCTTAATCATTGTACCAGTCGAGGAAGAGTAAGGAAAATGACATGACTATGAGAAAGAACAAAATGTAAACTCGCAATCCAGCGTTTCTTTGAGTCGCTTCTCTTATCTGCTCATTTGCTTCTTTAACATTCTCAGTCGATCCAACGACAGTGTTGGCAATTCTATCGATATCATTTTTTTGCTCAGCAATTTTCTCATCGAAAATCTCTTGAAGTTTAGCAATGTCATAGACATGCTTTTCGATCTGTTGAACCTCTTCCGTTAATCCTTTAAAGACACTCATCAGTTGCTTATTTTCAATCTCCAACATTTGAAGATCTTCAGGGCTTAGTTGTGGCTCCTCTGTCCTTTCATCATCCTCAATCGTTTGACTTCCCAATTCCTTTTTTAAGTTCTCTTTTTTATGTCGTCGTCTGAGACCATTTTCATTGCTAATCTCATCGTTCAACAAAGACACGCTTTCCTCCTCTTTATCAATTTTATCTAAATTAATTTTATCTTTATATTCAATATAGTCCATCGAGTCATGCTTATGATCAGCATCGAGTTTAAGGAACTTGTAAGTTTCTAAATCTCTGCTTATGCGGAAATTCTTCTGATCATTAAAAATGTTGTAGACAGCTTTGAGGTAAATCGCAAGCAGCTCGAGTATCGATGTGACATGATTGCGTTGCTGCGTCGTTAAAGTCTTGAGAGAGCCATACTCCATTTTAAGTTCACATACATGCTGTGTACATATATTGATGATTTTTTCAGCCTCTCGATCGATTATGTCTCTTTCTTCGTTCGACATCTAAAAGTGGTAAGAAATTTTTTATAAATTTAACTATGAACTTTTGGGATCTTCACAGACCTGTCTGAACTTTTTTAGATGACATGCATATTGCATGTAAGCAGCCCTATTTTCAACCAGGAAATCTCTTAATTGTGTAATTTGATTTCTAATTAATTTGCATCGTTCATTAAAGTCATCTTTGTTACTTTTAATTGTTTTATTTCTCTCGGGTGGAAATGACAAGCTTTTATTTTGATGCTTTGCTGTTTTAATGCACGCTTTAAATAGTGAAGTAATGTCCATTGCTAACTACGATTGAATCTTAAAATTTTTAATAAAATTTTGTTGCTTTTTAAAAACAACAAACCAACCACGTATTAATGTGTTCACTCCGAAAACAAGTTCCACGTTGTTGCGTTACGTTTAACTTTAAGAATATTTGAAAAAATCTGTAACGGTCAAATCAAATGCTTTGATAAAATTGCGAAAAATTTGCATAGTTTTTCTGAAATATAAAATTTAAGAAAAAAAGATTTTTTTAAAATAAAGATATTTTTATTTATGCTCAAAAAATGACAAGATGGGATTTTTGAGTTTTTTTAGTGATGCAACATGGTGACTTTTATGGATTTTTTTTCGTTATCTTTTCTCTCCTCCGCGCACTATGATATTTAATATATTAATATATTAACACGAATTGAGCAAAAAAATACATTTCATATGATCGCATATGAAAAGATCGTCGATGAGGTGTGTGAATGATGGCATAGACAATATTTTTTGTTTTTCGGCATTAAAAATACTTTTTAAAAGATTCCTTAATTCTAAAGCTTTAGATTAGAATGAAAAACTTTCTACTAGTTATTATTATGCATGAATACACGCTGTCGGGTTGTAATACTGTAGCTCTCCTCCATTTTTTCAGTTGGTGCATAATACAGCTGCGACGTTCCATTTGTGAAGTTGTAATTTTTACTACTGTCATTATTATTATTTTGATTACATTTCTCTTCAGTGATGACCTTCTCCTTCTCTCCAACAGCCGCCACCGTTTTCTTCTGTAATAAAAAATGATTTAAAATATGATGACGTCAACATATGGATCACATTTCATACCTTCTTATATGCTTGTTTATAGAAATCGCTAAACAAGAAGTAAAACATGAGTGCATGAGCTCCAATCCAGTACACAAATGCCATTGGATAGTTGCATGGATTGTGGAAGATCAGTTGGAATGCGTGAACCATCACAGCTATGAATTGAACCATTTGCTGGAGAAGAAGAAAAATTTTATTGCTTAAAATTCCACGAGACATTGAAATACAAAAACGAATAAATAAATTTAAAAAATGCATTCATAAATCACAAGCAAATTTGTTTTCGACAGCGAATATTTCACAAATTGCCACTTTATCGAAAGTTTATCCTTACCAATACGGTGAGATATTTCTTCCACCATAAATATTTCTGCATTTGTGGGCCCATCGCGGCGAGCATATAATATGTGTACATGATGATGTGAACGAAAGTATTTACGAAGCCAAAAAAGCTCGAGTGACCGCCAGCAGTGAATTTAACACCCCACCTAGTTTTAATTAAACATGAGTGATTTTTTTATATTGTTTGCTCATCACTTTCTCGTGTGATTTGCAATTTTGCTCTCTTACCAAACACTAAATGGCATTATACCGTGATGAATGACGTGGAGTGTTGAGACTTGATCGTATCTCTTGCGCATAATGAAGAAAATGGTATCAAAAAATTCGGTAAATTTGCTAAAGAAGTACCACCAGCATCCCGCCGCCACCCTCGTTGCTTTTGCCGTCCTCGAGTAATCGACAGGTTCACATCGAAAACTGTAACCATTCAAAAATCCCGCTTGACTAGCTTCATAGAAGAGAAAACAGCTGAAGAGAATTTGCAGGAAATTATAGACTATTAGCACTTCTCGAAGTTTATATGGTTTTCTGTTTTCCATAATCTTTGGACCCAAAATCTAAATTAAATCAAAAATTTAAAATTTAAGAAATTATTAGCAAAATATTTTTTCAAACAAACCTTTACACAATATGCATATGTGATGCAAATTGCTACTGTTGGCCAGGGTGATGACATGAGAAACCATTCTTCCACTCGTGGATCTGATTTATTGTCTAGCAAGTCTCGATAGCCAGCGTAAAAATTCCTGATGTAATCCATCGCTAAAAAAAAGTGTAAGAGATTAAAACAAAAAATTAATAATTGACTTGCATAACCGCAACTGAGTCCATTTCATCTCGAGCGATTTAATGAAAAAAGAAATTATTTTTATTTTTATTACTCTCAAATATGAATTAAAAATTCGCGGATTAAATAAGTGCTGCGCACTCTTGAGGGGCTTTAATGTGCAGTTAAAATTTTTTTCTTGTTTTTTGCTCTTTCTAAAAAAATCATTAAAAAATTTATTTTTATCTAAAATTGAAAGCCTCGAAATTATTTTTGCAACATCTCGAAAGTGATCGTCATTGATTTTTTTGTTAAAATTTAATAATTGGCTCCACACGAACAGCTTCTCGCAACCATATTACACAAGTAGCATTTTGTGTACATTCTAAAGTGTAATTTTGCTATTTAACCACTCGTTCGACCTACTATTTATTTGTTTAGTCATATGGGCGCATTGAAGTCTCCTATATATATATGTATATGTGTATTTAAATAAATGAGTGTCCATATGTGCATCTCTTGAAAAATGTAAAGAAATCTCTTGTTGGCGCGTCATCGCTTTGACAATGAGATGTAATTGAGCTTATAAAAAATTAATCATGTACAGGAAGTCTGTCGATATTTTTAAGATTAATTATTCATTAAAGAATCATCAAATAAATTCATTAATTCAATTAAAAAAAATTTAAAGACGCAATCGTTAAAAAATTAATTTAAAAATTTAATTTGTTTAAATATTTTTCTCTCTTTCACGCTCGTCAGCTGATGGCTAATTTATGCTGCTATTTTTCGGCTAAAGTGAAACGATTTTATTTGAACTGTGGAGATTTCTTTACACACTTTTGCTCATTTCTTTCGTTTTCGTGCTCACATAAAAATAAATTCAACACAAACAGCATCTCACTGAATTTGTTTCCTGCTCGTTTATTCATATTATCGGCATGGACCAATGAAGTGGTTTGTGAAAGTAAAAGTGATTTTTTTTCGGGTTTTTATAAGAGCCGCGTGTGTCGTAATGCGGCTAACTCGCATCACAAAGCATGAATAATTTGTTGCCGTTTTTATCGTGAGCGTCAACGAAAAATTTTCACAAGTACTTCAAAAATGTTGTGCTTCTAATTGTACAGTCTGCTAAATAACTCGTTGACCTGCTCTCTTTCCATAATAACTTACGATTCAACGACAATTTAAATTTCTTCATCTTGAACTTGAGTCAACCGGCGATTTTTCACATGAAGATAATTCGTTTAATTGCGCAAAACTGAGAAGCAACACCAAACAATTGATGACGGTCATGGTCAATTACTAGACAAACTTTTAAGCTCTTTTGTGAACACTTAAAAAAATCATTTAGCGTGAATCAAATTTACATTTAAAATAAAATCGTGACATTGTCAGCACTCAACTAATTATTAAATTCTTAATCTTTTATTTAAACACTTGACATTTTTATTAATTTTTAAAATTATCTCACCAATTAAAGTTGAGTGAATTTTAATCTTGCATGTCGAGACCGCATGAAATTGATTTTTTGTTAATATGTATTCAAAACAAAGAGTGCCAGAAGGTTTTTAATAATTTTGAGAGTGATTTATTGTTGACAGTTAAAGAGGCAGGTCCTTCGAAGGTATTCAACAATTTTTCATGATATGAGAACAAAAAATTAACAAAAAAAATTTAAAATGTTTTTGTAACTGAATAAAATTTAAAAAATTTTTTCGTTAACTTTAAAAAATGGCTCAATAAACTTTGAAAGAAATAATTAAAATTCTGCACATCGCCTTCGCTTCTTTAATCTCACGTGCCATTAAATTAATCAATGCCTGACCAAGCCACACTCATTTTTCATCTCTTTTATTAGCTTATTTAAATTCATCCTCATACTTTTCAAACTAACTCTAGAATCGCATCCTATTGACGACATCAGGAAGCTGTTCTTATCAAATCCTCATTCATCAATTACATCGCACTAACAAGGTTGGCACTACAAACCGCATAATAAATTACATCACAATTAAAGAAATAGCGTGCACACTTTTGTTGCTTACATTTGTGCGCTTTGTGACTTGAAACAATGACGAATTGAATTTAAATATTTTTAAGAGAGCATCAGAGTCTAGCGAAATTCGCCATTCTTTGCGAGTTTGTCGACATCGAGAATATAAATTGCGAATTAAAAGGATGAGCGAAAAAAAAGTCACGTAAATTTTCAAGTTTGGACATTTGAGAGATTTTAATTTTTCTGTGTTTTAAGTGCAATTAGATTTTTTTACAAATTTCATCTTGAAAATAAAAGTGTTAAAATTTTAATTGTCATCGTTATTTTAATTTTGGGACAAATCATTTTTAACTATGTCAAGTTTAATTTTTTAAATCATGATTTCAATGTAAACAGAAGTTGTATCCGTTTTAGCTTTGTTTAAAGTACATTATTAGCAATTGTCATGATTTAATTCAAAAGTGTGTAAACTCAAAATGTTATCATAAGCTTTCCTCTTCTGCTGCATCGAAACGTGGTTACTTAATAAATTATTAGCTCACGTCGTTATTTTTCAATTTGCGAGAAAAGAGAGTGAAGCACATATGCGGATAGAACTTGCGATGTTTATTTTTTCGCCAATTTAAAATTCAAGCATCGCGTTGATGATTAACATATGATATTAAAATAGTTTTATTTCGTGAAGGGGGATTTTAGGAATTCTCGAGAAGGAATTTGAAAGCTTAATAATTTTTTTTTGTGAGGTCATAAGAACTTAAAGTCATTAAAAACGCTTGAAAATTATTTGTTAAATAAAAATTGTCACAAGTGTGGGTTCAAAGTCTGCGAGATGATTTTTAGAATTTGCGGAAAAAATGAAATGTGATCTTTGATTTTTGCCTATTTGGGAGTTTTTATGGTGTTTAAGAGTAAACAAAAAAAAATAAGACGATGATTCATAAATTGTAAAAAATTCAAACGACTAAAAATTTGCTAAAAGTGCAGAGGATGTGAACTTTTTATAATTTTAGGACATTGCATTGAATTTGGCAATGGAATTTTTTTATCACCTAAAAAAGTTGAGAGTTTCCAACCCCTGAAACCCCATTTTTTCAATCAGATTACCTCAACATAATTTTTGTCTCGATCAGTAAACATCTGTCAGTGAAAAATATATTCAAAACTTGCTAAATTCTTTCGGTCTCCGCTTAAAAAGTTAAATTTATGCATTTTTATCCTAAAATCGGCAATTCGGTAAAAAGTGAAAATTTTAATCGTCTTACATAACAAAATCATCATCAATCCAAAAGTGTGACTCACTTTTGCGTTATAAAATTTTTATCTCATCGATTTTCGACAGGCAACGTAAAAAAGTTGCGGATAGAGAAAAGGAAAGCTTTTTATCTTTTCATAGCAGACAACGAAAAATAATTTTTTAAAATTCCTTTTTGTTACACACCAATCTAAATATTTAAAATGTTTATGACTAGGTCAAGATGAAGGTTCATTTTTAAGTTTTATATAGTCGTTGAAATTTATCAAAATTAAAGTCAGTATAAAAATTCTGATCGCGATAAACACTATATAGTTACTAAAACACTATATATAGTTCTTTGCGAAGAAAAACAAATGATTACTACGATTGAGTAATTGGAAAAAGAAATTTGGTTGCTGAGATGAAACTTATTGCATTGAATTCGGAGATGAAAAATCTTTTTACTTTATAAAGCTTTATAAGAAAATGTTTAAAATAATTGAAAATGTGTTTCCTTTCAATTTCAAGGATCTTTTGACATGTGACAAATTCCAACAATGAACCTTTGGGCATTTTCTCCGCAAAGTCTCAACCGGATTACCGATTTGTTGTCATACCAACTCTGCCCATCTCACTTAAATATCTCTTGAAAAATATCAACAATCAATATTAACAATTCCGAGCGATCCGAGGTTGTTCAAAAAAAAGTTCATCGTCATATCCACGTTGCGTCAACTCGCGAAAGAGTAAAAAGTGAATGTAAAATCAGATAAAAAAGATTCAAGTGCATTAAATGTGTATCACGAAGCCACTGTGGGGATATTATTAATAAAAGTTTAAAAAGTTAACCGACCAGGTTGATGCTTATGAGTTCATCAATCTGCGAGTATAACAGGTGAATGTTAATTAAGTTTAAATTTGGGGTTTGTACTAATATAATAAATATTGTAACTTTTTTCAGAATAAATGAAAACATTTGAAGACCTTGAAATTCCTCAAATGCTGCAATATTTATTTATTTATCATGCGGTGTGAGTAAACCTGTTTAAGCGAAATGCATTTCCATGTTTACAATCTCTCGTAACTTCCGCAAAGAACAAATGAAATAAATCAATATACATTTCATATTAGCTACTTTAATTGCTCATTAAAGGTTTCATAATTTGAAACAATATCTTGCGGTTAATGATGACGATAATTGAACACACGAGACGTGCAATGTTGAAGATTAAAATTCCTAAATAATAAATTTGGAGTTATTTACAATTTAACGGCGTGAAATATTTTTATTAAAAATTGTTTGCGTGTTATTTGATTTTTTGTATTAAAATCATTTCAAATTTGTAACCAGTTTGCATTGTGAGGAAGCAACTTTTATTCCTGATTTTATTGAAATTTTTTGATCTTTTTTTTATTGACGAGAAACGTAGAAAGTAATTTTAAGTATTTCTGTCAATTTAGTTGCCGCGTATAATTTAATTTATAGTTTATTTTTTTCAAGGAGCATCAAAACTTTTCAAGGCGTGGAATCTCGCAAAAAAAATATTATTGTTGACAAAAATTTAATCATAAATTAAACAATTTTATTTCACACGCAGTTTAACCCAAAAATTTAACAAAACTCATAAAAATGAGATGTCACCTCTATGTGATTTCCCCTCAATCAATAATGGTCAAAAGAAGATAAAAAAAATTATATTGAGATTTTTTTAAAAGTACATAAAGAGATTTTAATAAAATATTATGCAATAGAGGAGAGTGTAAAATTTTTTTCTGCTGACTGTTTTTTTTTTGGAGGTTAACAGAGAAAATGATAAATTGTAAGTCAGCACACTCTCTTTGTAATGCATACATGTGGTAGTCAAACAAGTCTGAGAGAAAAAAAGAGCGACGAATTCTTTAATTCTGGATGAGAAATTCACATTGTGAGGGTGAAAGGTGTTTTTGGTACTCAAGGACGTGCAAGGTAATTCCCTTTCCAATATGCTCCCCTAATTATCATATATGTTGCAATGTATTGAGCAACTTGAGTGAGTCTGTAGCAAGGTTAATAAAAATTGACCACATGATGACGCTTCCTTTGCGTGCAAGCATCTAGTTGTCACTTTTAAAGCATGAATTTGCATGATTGACACCGCGAGACAACTTCTTTGACTACCCAAATTAAATACATCAATAACAATTTTTTAAATGAGCTTTTTTCGGCTATTGCTTTTGTATAAAAACTCCGAAAAAAATTTCTCTTTTCACAGCTGCTATTTTTTTATTATATATTTCTTTCTTCCTCTTTTCTCTCTCACTCCTCGTTAGACGTCCAACCAAATAGATATAAATTTAAGATGATATTCACCTCAAAAAATACATACATGGAGTGTTAGATAATTTTTATGATTTCATAAAAAAAAGTCGTAAGTTGGCGAGACTAAGCAAGTAGACCAAGTTCGTGTGGTAAAGGGCTGTGAATGAATTTGATTTATGTATTTGGGAAATTCTCATGACCCACAAAATTTTATAAAGTTCGATTAGATAACACATGGAAATGATAAGGTAAGTGATGAAACGGATGCGTTGGTGACATTTTATGGAAATGGAGATAGTGAAATTTTTCAAAAAATTTTAAATATATTTAAAAAAGCAAATTAATAAAAGTCAATCCAGGAAAAAAATAAAATGCACAAATTAATTTTTTTATATCTTATTCACAAAAACACTCTAATCAGGCTAATTGATCGTCGTGTACGGAAAAACGATCTGTTTTATCGCTAAATGATGATCACAATGATTTGAAAAAAAACAATGTTTTGTTAATTAAAGTGCGTCCGCACGATAATTTATCTCCCTCTCATATTCGAATCCATTAATTAATTAATCGTTTCACCTTTTTCAATCTGTCAACTTGCAAAAGTTATTGATCATTGTGGAAGTGTTAGAGTCGCCCAATAAATGCAAGTATTTGTGTTGAGTGCACATCTTATTAATTCATTATTGTGAACAACCTTGAGAAATTGTAAAGTAGCTGCAATCTGATGCGGTGAGGAGGCTTGGATTTAATTACAGTCGGCATGAAAAAATTTAATTTATTAGAGAGAGAAAATTCTAGTCGTGGAATTTTCCCAGCTCAAATTGTTTACAACAACAGGACAATTAATTAGTCGAATTACGTAATTGTATTGCGCATAATTTAATTTATAAAAAAAACTAGTTCAACGATCTCGTAAGATAAATTCAATGAGGCTGAACACAGACGCACAAACCCCCAAAAAAAATAATAATAATTAAAGTGTTAGTAATTAAACACAAAAAAACTTTCACTATATAAAACGAAACTAGCGAGCATCAAAAGAGATTTGAATCGAATTTGAATGATTTCCGTATGTTAGTGCATAAAATGATTTCATAATGATACATATTGAAATATATTTCAGATAGTCGTTTGTTAATTTGCGAATGTCCATTAAAATTTTACAATGCAAAAAAAATTCAGATGTTGAAAAACTTAATACATTTTTTTTATTTGATATAAATTAACATCAACGACCTTTTAAGCAATAAACCAAACAAACTTTTTGGTGATTCAATTGAGGAAAAAACGTCAAGAAAAAAATTAGCACATGTAAGAAAGAACTCGCAAATATTTGACGCTAGAATTAGTTTGCCATTCAATTATCCCAAAAAAAACCTGCAAAATCATTTTATTAAAAGATTTTCTCGAAAAAAAAATTTAAAATTAGCACTTTATTTAATTTATGGCTTCGCGGCTCCTGCGACAAACAGTCGATGTCAATGTTGTGTAATATAAAGAATAAAATATCCAATATTTAGAGAACTCTTTGGTCATGATTTGAAATTTGAATATTTATGTGATAAAATAGCGAGTTTTAAAGTAAAATTATATTAAAATATTTTTTTAAAGGAGTGCACAAAAGTGAGAAATTTTTTTGTGATTCACAGCGAAAGGTTAAGAACAAAATATCACACAAATTTTTACAGAGAGTGAATTTTATTTTGCAATTTCTTAATTTTTAAAATTCATCACTTAAATTTAACTCACCTTAAAATTTAAATTATTTAATTTTTTCTCTCAATTTTTTTATCCAATTTTACTTCGATCACTTTCAAAACTTCTTTTTTAATTTTCACTTAGAACATACGACTTTAGAATTTTTCATGAGCTTTATTTTTTTTATATATTCAGAAAATTCTACATG
Organism: Tanytarsus gracilentus; assembly: GCA_038502055.1. Lineage (NCBI taxonomy): Eukaryota > Metazoa > Arthropoda > Insecta > Diptera > Chironomidae > Tanytarsus > Tanytarsus gracilentus. The sequence goes on along the minus strand of JAXRKN010000043.1, from coordinate 910,469 downwards.
AGAAATTTTTTTCTCGCGCCCCTTTAAAAATTGTCAAATAAATCTTGAGAACATCAAAATTCACACCGTCCACTAGACAAACGCGCCGACGTGTATTCACCGTTGCACTTCAAAAGACAAAATGAGCTTTGGAGCGATCAACACTTTCTTTTATATCTCACACGTTCGCAAGCTCTCGACGAGTGGGGGAGATGTACACTTTTTCGAATCACCAAATTTGTTTTTCATATTTCTCTGCTTTATCTGTACGTGCCGCTCTTACTCGATCATGATCACCAAAATACTTTTATTTTGACAGTGTGTGCGGACGTGATTTTGCTCGATGGTATTTCCTTCTATGTAAAATTTATTATAAAAAATTTTAATAAATAAAAAGAATAAGGAAATTATTTTGCAAAATATTTTCAGGATAATCCATAAATCTTGTTAATTGAAATTAATTATGAGTCTTTGTGATCATCATCATGGATATAATTGTGTTGAAAAATAAATTGAGAAAAAAGCGTGTAGGTGCGTGTTAGCAGTGTGTACAATAGTCAACACAGCAATAGAGAGCTTTTTGAGCTTTTAACTAACATAATTTTAAACAGTTTAACCTGTAAAAATTTATTTTTTAATGAAATGTTAGATTTTAATTTTATTTTCTATTATGGCATCGATTTTTATTCTTCAAAAATTAATTTTAAACAAAGAGATCAAGATTTCAAAATTTAAAGCATTGCATCTGTGCATTTCTAACGATATTTAAACACTTTCCCGCATTTCGCGGTTCAATCGGAAAAGTTTCTTCTTCTCCTCCTGAAGTTGAATGCGTTCGAGAGCCTCTTTAATTGTTATGCTGAACTTTTCCTTGAATATAGCGACAGTTGTGTAGGGCAGTACAACTTCATGCAGAATATCATCTCGGCTTCCACGTACGTCTTTATCTCGCATCTTTTCTATGCAATTTAGCACAAACAGTTGTTGATTATCTGTAAATGTATCTGAAGTAGTTAGCATGAGGCCATCGAAACGCATTTGATCGATGATTGGAATAGTTCGAGCACGGTGTTTAGTGGCAAATAGTGAAAGAATTTTATCCTTGTGTAATTGCAAAAAGTCACTGAGCTGTTGATTTGTGAGATCATGACAATCCTCAATTTTGAGATCTTTGAGCGCTTCTTTACGGCTTTCCTCCTCTGCTTCCTTAATATTAGCCATCTCCAAAAAGTTTTCGAGCTTTTCCTTTTGCTCAGGATCCATTAAAGGTTGCGACTTTGACTTCTCTGGTGACTTCTCGCTGATTTTTCGTTCTTTTTTGCGCTTAGTGACGTTTACGCTATCACGTTCAGTGCATAGTTGATGAGCTTTTTTTGAGCTGAGCCACTTATCTAATGTTCCCGATTGTGACGTCTGATGAGATACTCTGGGTCGCTTTTGTTGGTGAATTACTTCTTCCGAGTCTTCAATTTTAATGCAGTCACTTTGAGATTCACCATCGAGCTTTAGGGATTGAGCACGTGTCGTAACTTTTGGCTTATTTTCGTTATTTTCCTCAGACGATCGTGAACGCAATGGTGTGGATGTCGATTCACATGGACTTGATTTGGCTTTCTTTACCGAGATCTTATTGCACATAATCGAATTTTCAAAGTCCATTTCTTGAGAGCTATTGATGGTTATCACATTGTTCTCTTTTTGCTCCTTTTTGGAACAACTCGCTTGAAAACTGTCATCGATGACATTTGCTTCTGAAGATTGCTTTAATGGGAATTCTCGTTTAGAAATCAATTCTTTTGCCCCTGATATATTAAAAATCTTAACCGACAAGATCCAGTCGAGTTCGTACTTGTACTTCTTTAAATCAATGTTGGAATGCTCTTTCGGAAGAAACTTGTATCGGATTTGTAGCGGAAAATGAGTAACATTTTCAATTAGAAATTTTCCTCTTAATTCCTGCCAATCAACTTCATTATCAAAGACGCGTTTGATTAAACTGTCAATTCTTTGCATTATGTGAAACCATGAGATCATGTCAATGTATTTATCAGTGATAAATGGATGGCTTCTTCCCATAGAAATTTTGCATTCTTGAATTTGATATTCGATAATGACTATTTTGTCTTTGTACTGTCGAAATATTAGGAGATTTTAGATATTTTCACATGAATTAAATGCTTTACGACGTTATGCTTACATCGTGAAAGACAATTGACTCGGCTTTTTCCTTTTCCATCTTTTTCCTTCCTTCCTTGAGAAATTAATGTCAACAATATTTATTTGGCGCGTTTTTACTAAGTTTTACGCCGTTATACGTAACTTATTTGAAAATTAAGAAACCGTTAGAAATAAAACTCGTTTAAATTGCGATGGGGCATGTTTGATACTTATTTTATTAATAATAATTATTTTGCGTATAAACAGAAATAGAGAACATCAAAAAATATCGCAATAAAATAGTAGTAAATTTCAGTAATTTACTCAAGAAGAAACGAAATTAAATTGCTCGCTTTTCATGTTTTCCTTTTCACTAAAAAAACGTTTGATATCAGTCAGCAAGTTGATTGTCGTCAACCTTTTTTCCGTACAGACAATTCAGCTTTTAAATTTTACTTTGAAAGGAAATTATTGTGTGGAAAAATACTCGAAACTTTGTTGAAATTCACAAATTACTGAGAGTTCTTTTATCAGTCATGTGGTGGTAATAAGTTTAAAAATGTTTTTAGTAATTATTTTAAAAAATCCCATTAGTAAATTAAAGCTTTCATCAGTTGCCTTAGTAACCTTTTTCCTTAGTTTTCAAACAATTACATGAGTTAACATCAAAGTACAAAAAACGCAAAGTAAATAATGGGAGTGAAAGTAAAATATCAACTTTCTATTTATAGTGACACTCCTCCCCATCCTCCCATTTTCTCTCAAGTATCTCATTTTTGAGTTCGAAGGATTAAATTTTCTTTAAATTAATCCGGGTGTCATTAAAATTAATCTTTTTTCAGGAAATTTTTTTACTTTAATTTTCAACAACATAAAAGCTAACGCTGACCGTCGAAAACTATTTAAAAATCTAGAAAATCTTAGCATAATTCTCATTTTTGAGTTCGAAGGATTAAATTTTCTTTAAATTAATCCGGGTGTCATTAAAATTAATCTTTTTTCAGGAAATTTTTTTACTTTAATTTTCAACAACATAAAAGCTAACGCTGACCGTCGAAAACTATTTAAAAATCTAGAAAATCTTAGCATAATTCTCATTTTTGAGTTCGAAGGATTAAATTTTCTTTAAATTAATCCGGGTGTCATTAAAATTAATCTTTTTTCAGGAAATTTTTTTACTTTAATTTTCAACAACATAAAAGCTAACGCTGACCGTCGAAAACTATTTAAAAATCTAGAAAATCTTAGCATAATTCTCATTTTTGAGTTCGAAGGATTAAATTTTCTAACATTTCAAACGGTTTTCAAATTTTTAAAAAAATGTGTTTGTTTACAAATTTAAAATTCAAAAAATATTCGGAGGGAAAAAAAATTGTTTAAAAAATTAAAAAAATAATGGAAAATCCGCAACAGCAACAGCATCCTTGTAATTTTAAAACAATTCATGCTTCACATGGATGGTGAAGTTTTCATTGACTATAAAAAGAAGAAAAATAAACACAAGTTTTTTTTTCATAAGACAATAAAAAAGAAAATAACTCGCGGGAAAAAGTTTGACATACTTTTATTGACTGCTCCTCTGGCTCTCGGACATCGACTTGCGGAATCTTAAGTTATTTCTTTTGGCAACAACATAATTAAAAATACAGATTTCGCTGAGAGCTATAAAATGTCCTTACAAGAAGTTTTTTTTAACGAATGCCCATTTCATGATGAATTGAATTCAAAGAATAATCTTTCATAATCATTAAGTGAGCGCCTTAACGAAATTTATTCATGTTTACGTTGAAAAACATCTCCATAGGAAACATTTGTCGTCGTCCAATTAATTCCTAAGGAGAGAACAGAGCAAAAAAGTCCTTATCCAACCATGAAAAATGAGACTGATTAATTAATAAAGATGAACACACAGAGAGTCAAATTTCTTAATCATAAAGACATTGACATCACCCACAATAATTTTTATTTCCATCTTCATGCGAAAATTTACTCTCCATAAAGTTTTATAGCAAAAGCTCTCTCTCTCTCTCTGTGACAAATAGAAAAATTATCGTTCACAATACATTGTTGTCTCCATTTGAAGCCGTCTCGTTGAAAATTACAAGATTTACAACTTTTGTCAACTCGACACTTTTATTTTGAAATTGCTAACAATGAAAACGCTTTCGTCATTAAGTTGCAGGCAGGCTCACCGAGGGTGGCGGAGATGAGCAAAAAAAAGAATCATGACGAATGACTGTGTCAATGAGGGAATTGCTCTACTGTGAGCACTCACGTGGAAAAAGGTCAGAGAGAGAGTTTTAATGATTAAAGTTCTATAAATATTTTGGCTATCGCGATAACAAAAATCATAAAAATATTTACTGTTAAAATTTTGAAATTAAATTCTAATTTTTCTTAAAAATTCAAAAAAAATTCGAAGAATCTGAAAAAAATAATGAAATCGTTAAAAGTTTTTTTCAACAACTTCCGTGTGGTAATCATAAGATTATCAACTCAAGTGAGTGTGAGGAAATGAAAAGGAAAGAGAGTGAACAAGTTTTTCATTCATCACGCTTCTTTTGCACGTTTTCTTATCCTATCATGCAATAAAAAATCTTTCATCTCCGGCATATTTTTTAAACCGCATAAACAAAAAAGTTTCCTTTAATTTTTGGAGCCAAAAATTTGCGATTCATTTGCATGAAATGCGGGGTCTCATAAACAAATAGATGTAAGGGTCATGATGTAGAAAATCCCAAAAGTTCCAATTAACACGTCGGTAGTTTGCGGAGATTTTGCGGCATTAAATAAACTTAATCTATAGACTCAAACTCAATTTACATATAGTCAACTGCTTATAAAATTTGCAAGTAACTACAATACGTGTGTGGCATACCGAGTTAAGTGAACGCACAACATGCGATAGAAACTCTTATAAATTAAATGACTTGCTCAAGGCGTATGAACATTGTGATGATGATCATGATAGCAGCAAACATTATGTCACATCAGTTCTATATAGAAATATGGTGGAAAATTTATTAATAAATTACAATTAAAGCAGCGAGATTCATAATGTTGTTGTTGTTGTTATTAATATCATTTCAAATTCATGTGCATGTTTTTCTGCACATTTGGCAATTTTAACACAACGATGAGCTTAATATGAGAGAATGCTTGAGTTATGAGGAAAATTTATCAACGCTCATGTGAGTCAGATGACACAACAGCATAAAAAGAAATGTTTATTTTTAGTGTCTTCTGAGAACCAGGTGGGGATGGAAATCTCAGCAATAAATTGAAAATGCATGCGGTGGAAGATTTTTCTCATAAGCTAGAAGGTTTAGAATTTTGATTTTTAAATAAACTTTTTGCTAAAATTTCATCCCTTGTAAAATTCTTAAACGAATAAAAATGCTTGCATTTCTCTAATGTCACATTTCACGTTCTTCGTACCAAACATGCACTTTTTTGAGTTCAACAAATGTGTGTAGGAGAACGAAAAATTGCATTCGTAAATACACTAAGGATTTTATGCCCCAGTGCCTTGATTTATTGCCATTTTTTTCCTTATTTTCATCCACACGAGATGCAACTCAATCATTCATATTTTCATTCGCTCTATTTCCATTCGTGTCCTTCCCACACACTCGAAATCAAAATGACGACAATGTTGAGAGCAAATTTTTGTTAGATGTCATTCACATTTTCTGCTTCGTTCACTTCACACCACGTAGTATTTTTTTCTCACTTATGTTTCGTTTGTTGGCCACGATGAAACAGTACGTGATGTGTACGAAAAATGCCAATCAGCAAATTTTATACAAAAAAATTTCACTGTCATAAATAAAAACATATTCGATTCTATTTGGTGATGTTCGAGAACAATCATCGTGATTGCATTTGTAGGCGGTTGTATGTGGTTGATTTGCGAGAAAAATATTTGAACTAAAAATCAGATTTACGTGAATTTTTATGTTACTAAAAAATTTCAAGCCTTGATTATGCAGATAAATGAGGAAAATCTCATAGTTCGATAACGAAATACAATGTAATTAAAAATGTAAAATTTGAATGTACATCAGAATGTTATTTAATGCTTGCATCCTTCCATAAATTACTAAATTTTCTATCATGTTGCATCGATTTGTGCATTAAAAATTAAATTTGATAACATCATTGTACATTGCGTGTGTTACGGTAAGTGAACATTACAATGCTGTTCATTTTGTTGGCATAATATTATTATAGAACCGAAGCGTGCGTACGTAGCATGTGGTGAACTTATGCATATGAGCAACATTCAAAATTTCGACTAGATTGCATCAACAGAGAAAATTTTTTAATAAAACCCAACTGTAATTTATGTGTTGATAAAAAAGTTTAAGGAAGGAAAATCTTTTTATTGGTTGGGATGCGTTCGTAAATAAAGTATAAAAATTAAAAATGCTTAAAAGCTTTTCTTTCATAAACTAAATTTCAGAGCCTGCTCAATGTTATTGACCCCAAAAGCTTCATAATTTTTTTTAACCCTTTTCCTACATAAAAAAGCTAACATTGCATAATCATACATAAAACCCTTCCCGGAAATGAGCTGTAAAATGACCGTTTTGTGTTCCATAAATAAAAATTATTGTTCATTTTAAAAAAAATCTTTAAAGTATTAAATTTTTTTGCAGCATTGTTAAAGCTTTATATTTATATCATAATTAGTTTACCTTGCGATTATTTATTTAAAGATTGACAAAATTTCTAAGAATTGCCTCGAGCGACGTCTAAACCTTAAACAAACATTTGCTCTTTACTAACGTTTTTACAGCTGTTACTCTTCCTTTCCCAAAAAAATCCATTCACATTTTTTCGTCTCAGAGATTTATCTCGAATGGGTTGAATTTGAAAATGAAAATCTATGTCGAAGATAAATTTTTTGAGGAAAATCATATTTTAGCATTTACGAAAGAAATTGCTGAACGATGTTTGTAAATGTTATAAATTTGCAATTTAAAAATGATGATTTATTGAATCCTAAATCAAATGTCAAAACTTGATATTTCTAAAGAGGTTTCAGAATTGACTTTTGTGTAAAAAATCATGATTATAAATGTTAAGAAATTTGAAGGAAATTAATTTTAATCAATTTTTTGACGTTTTTAATTTCCTCATCATTTACAAAATTGATTAAAAGGACGTGTATGCGATTAAATTTGAAGGCACAGGAAATGGCACTCAAACCGATATTTGCTCGCTGCAATCAGAATCTTTTACATTTTCTTCAACGTCAGTCAGGAAATATTTTCTTGATGAAAGTTAAAATCCTCCTTTTGATGGAAACTTTTCAGGAAGAAATTTTAGATTTATTTACATGTGAATTGAAAAACTTTTTCCTCATCGAATAAACTTTTAAAGCGGATGGTTGAGTTTTAGGAAGATTAAAAACTTATAATAAAAAAATCAAGTGATGAGAACATTAAATTTTGTATTTTTAAAGACTCGTATATTTTTAGAAGAAATTCTGTTAAATTTGAAACAAAATATCTTAAAGTTCAGTTTTTTAGTATTAAGTTAAAAAGTAACTTGAATGTGTGCAAAACCCATCTAACTCTCTTTATTACACCTCTGACAATAAACCCATAAAATTTTTCCATATCATGATTTTGAAAATTTTAAAATATTCAGACAACAAATTTTCCTCGAGAGAGATGACCCACATTTTTCTTTTCAATTATACTAAACCACAAACTTTTTATTCAATCCCCAAGAATTCGTAAAAATCTCAATTTGCTGCAAACACTGATTTTCCTCTTCATTCAGTGATATTTTTTTTGGAATTCAATTAAAAAGTTTCTAACGAGATGTCAACGATTTCTAAAGAGCTTAAATTTACTCATGGATAATGTTTTACTCTGCACTCACGCTTGTGTTTGCTTGTCGAATGAATCTCGAGTAATTTGTTAAAAAAGTTTTTGCAAGCATGTCACTCATGTATGAAAGTTGAAACTTTTCTTCTTCATTTTAACTCTTAAAACATCCTCAAGCAAACTTCCTCTAATTTTTTAATTAATTATTCAACTGACATGACAGTTGGAATAGAATTTTTTGTTTAATATTTTGCAGAAATTCCAGGAAATTTCTACGAGAGATTATCGCTGCCTTAAACACTGTCATTTTGTGGCGATTGAGATTAGTGTGGGATTTTGGTGTGCATAAAATTTTCCCTCTTTTGTCTTCCATTTAAGAGAGACGACGAAGAAGAATAAAAATATGCTGACGACGGCTAGACGATTGCACGACATGATGAAGGACAAATGTTGTTATTCAACCCGAGTTTTGTACTACAAGAGTGAACGAGTTGTTTGCTAGCTTCGGGGGGTATCAGAATTGAACTCTTCACGCATATTGATTTTAAAAGAGCTCTCACTCAATAAAGTTGATGAACCGTGAATTTCCTGGTAGTGCCTTTTGATTTTATTGTGAAGGAATTTGGAAAATTGTTGAGACGGTTCGAATATTAAGAAAAGCTTTCCTCTAATTTTTTAATGACTTGTGACTTTAAAAATTAAGTTTAATTTTAAATAATTATTTTAAAGAAATAGAAATTATTTAAATTAACAAAAATTCCGTCTCAAAGCCACGGTGAAAAATTGCGAAAGAATTAAGAGATATGTTATTTGAAATTTAATCCACCATTTCGCTCGTAATTTATTTGCTCCCGCTCAGCATCTGCTTGTTGATGAAGGGATTACCAGGAACCTCAAATTTCACATTTAATTCAATTACTGTTTTACCGAGTCGAAAAAAGAAAAATAATTTCGCTTTAAACTTCAAGAGAGGAAGATGAAAGGGTGAAATTCTGCCGTCAATGAAATTACGCCACAAAGTTGAAAATTAGAGCGTGATCTCATAAAAAGGAAAGGAAACTGCATGAAAATAATAAATGGGTGTAAAACTTGACTGGCTTCGAAAATTAAGATGATTGTTAATTGCCGAGCTTATAGACCCTAAAACTTAAGGTGAGCAAAGTTAATTAACAAGAAAGTTTTATCTCTTTTTTCGTATCATTAACAAAGATCCAAATTTTATCGATATTGCCATGTTGATTTATTTGCACAATAAAACATTTTGTGCTGTTTGGCATTGAAACATGTTGTTTTGTTTTTCTAGCTTTTTCATCCTCGCTGGGGTTGTTTGTGTTTTTTTTGGTAAAAATATACAATCAAAATTTAGTTACGTCTATTAAAGCTTTAAAGCTTTTGATTGAACTTTTTTGCAAGCTTTGTTAAATTAAAACCAAATATATTTGAAATGTCATCTTAAAACTTTTTCTATGCCTTCTTTTCACTTTTAAACTCATATCATTTTTCCATAACCTTCCTCTTGTTTTTATCTATCCATAAATTGAACAGCAACTTTTTATCTTCCCCCATTTTTCTCTTTTCTCCTTTGATATGAGATACATTGAACAGCAATAAAACTGATTGATGTCAATTCTTAATAACAAATTGATTTTCTTTTTTAGTCATATTCGCTTTCTTCTTTTAGAATTGGGGCAAAACATCAAAACCGAGTAAAATAAGAAGGAAGATTTTATAAAAACATTTACGACCTATTTTTAAAAGCATTTCAAATGTCAAACGATACATGACACTTAACGCTGATCAAAGAATGTGTTTAACTTAAATGTGATTTTATCTGAAAAGTTTGTTAAAAGCTTTTAAAGCTTTCAGTTGGTTCAAAAATATAAAAATTAATTATGAAAGTTTCTTTGTTTTCTGTATAAAAATTGCTCTGTCAAGAATTCTTTCATGTTTTATCGACGCACACAGAACAAACCAAAGTTGTTCCATTATAATCTAAATATTTTTGCAAGTATCATTTTCAAACTACTTTCATAAGCATTCATGAAAAACAATTTCAGAATAGTTCAGACATTATTCCGACTTTTATTATGACATGTTGGACAAAAATCGATTTTTCCCTCAAACTATAGGATTAATTTTTCAGCATTGTCGTCCCACGCGCCTTGAGTGAAAGTTTTCTTTTATATGAATGAAATCCAGAAGTTTTTTAAAAGTCATCGTGAAGAGGGAGAAAATGAAGGAAGCCATCAAATTTGCATTATGACTCTCGCATGCGACTTCTTGTGCTCACATGATGAGGAAGAAAAAGTTTGCTAATCAAACTTTCAAAATAAGAAAATTTTCTTTCACTTCGAGATAATTTCAAGGTGTGGAAACTTTATTTTGATGAATCTTTTAAAAATTAATTTTTTTGCTGTAAATTAAAGTTAATTTATTAAAAAGCTTTAATTTTTATTTACGTGATTTTCACCCCTCGGGTTTTCCAGGAAGATGAAAATTATTCTCCTCTGATGAATCGTGTCAATCAGTAACATCAAGCCCACACGAAAGCAATTAGTTACTACACAGAAAAGACTGATGGAAGAGTTGTATACAAGGCGATGATAATAATGATGTCGAAAAAGAGAGCAAAAGCCCATCAACAATTTCATTTCTTATTTTTTATTTCTCATTTTTGCTTCGCTTAATTAATCAACATAATTTTTCAAGAGTGTCGACGAGAGATAGATGGTGCGACTCTGTGGAGAGAACATCGAAAAGCTGCAAATCTCGAAAGTACATTTTAATTATTCATGATTGATGATGGTGCCGATAGTAATCTCATTAAAATTCATTTATTCAGACCTAACCTCTTGACCTTATTTCAAATTGTGCTGCATACTTCAATTTTTATCTGCACTGCCAAGATCTTTTGCCTTTTCAGTAATTGGGACTTTTCAAAAACTTGAAAGAGAAAAAGGCACGCAGTGTTCAATTTTTCTTCTTCATATTTTTTTTCCTTGTTTGGAAGTTCCGAGAAGGTTTTCACATTTATATTATACACGAAAAGCTCGTCATTTCCAAATGTGTGTGAAGATAATTACAAAAGTTTTTCCATCTTTTTTTTTATTAACTTATAAAAGCTCTAATGACGCAATTTTTAATTATAGGTGTATGAAAAATTTTGTTGTGCACATTTGCGATAATGTTGATGAGCAATTCACTCATCAGTACACAGACATTGTGCAGATGTCCCCCTTTTGTTCCAATATTATGCCGATAATAGAATCACAATGTCACTTCGTTAATAAATAAATAAATTCTCTTTTCATAAAATCGAGTACTGAAAAATCGTGCGGATAATTTTATGTGTCATATTGTTTTTTTAAAAAAATTTTCACCAAAAATGAATCTATTCAGAATTTTGATTGCTTCCACTCCAGTGATTGCTTTATCTCTCTCAGCTCTCTGGCGTGGTGTCATCATTGTCGCGATAATGCAAGAGCTTTCACTTCGTGCGATGTTTAAAAATAAAATTATTAGCATCGCGCGAAGATTTTACGAGTTGTTGCTATATAAATATATAAAATTTTCATATCACTATGGGAAAATATTCTCAGAAGATTTAAATTTTCAATTTTGTTTCTAAGCGGAGCTTTGCTTTATTTTTGATGGATTGATAAAGTCAGAGGAAGTAAATCAGTTTGCGTTTAAAAGCTTTTTGTAAATTAAAAAATATTTTTAGGTACAAAATTTTTTTATCCATCATGGGAAAAATTAAAATAATTAAATTTAAATAATGAAATTTTAACCACATACGGAAACAGGAAAATGGTGAGTATAAAAAATATTTTAATAAAAATAATTTCTTCCTGATTTCATATGTGAATATTTTTATGATTAAGTACAAAACCACAAATGAAATCAGATCAAAATTAATGACAATTTGTGTCGCAAAAATTTTGATGTGGCCTCAGCAAAGGCGAGGATTCAATTTACGAATTAATTTTCCTGGTTGAAGCTGAAATTAATTGCACGTGCATATAAAAAGAAGAAAATTCAATTAAAAATAAATTAACATTTATTTATTCAATTCTTTAGTCACTTCTGTATTACATGCAGTTTTTCATAAGAACAATTTATTTCCTTTACGATTTAATTAAAATTTCCTTTTCATACTATTTGAAATGCATTTGGTTTGGTGTTTGAGGAATTCATTGATTTAGGGATGATCGGAAAGTTACGTCACATTTATAATTGTTATTATTACTTTTTGAAATTGAATTATGACGTAATTAACGATCGACTCCAAAGAAGATTTTCTCGTTCTAAGCTTGAAAGCGATTCTCAATACACCCATGCATACATAGGAAAATGCTTTATCATCAATTTTATGTTTTGATAAGGACGGAGAGGGGCACATGTAGAGTGAGAGAGTAATGAGAAAGTAACCATATACAAAATAATGTGAAGACACATGGCAATGTGTATGAAAGTTGATAAAATATTCTTCTTCACATTGTGACGCTGTAATTATTATATGGCCATATATGGTGACTTTAAAAGTGGGCATGACATTAACAACAAATGTTTTATGACATTCATAGACATGCATAGATGGCTGAGAAAAGTTGGTTACGAATAAAAATTAAAGAGAAAAATTTAACAAAATTATTTTTTGGAAGGACATGAATTTGCATTTAAAAAATTATTTCATTGAAAAAAGTTTGTAACTTTCAGATGGAAGAAATTTTATGAAAGTTTTTATTAAAATTTTGAAAAGTTTCGCAATTAATAAATTTAAAAAAATATTTTTGTTAAAAGCTCTAAAATTTGATTAATTTTTTTAAAAAAAATTTCCTTCATTTTAAAAAAGAATAATTTTTAAAGCTCTCATAAAATTTCTTGGTCTTTTTTAAGAAAATCAAATAAAAAAATTTGATATGTTCGTGAAAATTCATTTTTTATATTAAAGCTCTCATCACCATGGATCAAAATTACTGTCTCTTAATATCCTTACATATTTCTATACATGAACAACATTTTCTTTCCAATTTTTCATAACGAAAATATTTTCTACCTTAAATTTTTCTATAAAGCTACAGTTTTACATTTTTTCTTGGAAATTATATTTCACAAATGCTTTCACATCAGATTTCTACTAAAGAAGATTCTCAAAAGACTAAGTCTAAACTTGAGTACAAAAAATTCCAATAAAGATATTTGGAAGAAGAATCAAGCACTGCGAGATGATTTACATTAAATTAAGAGGTTTTCTCATAAAAGCTTTCATAAACGAAAAATTAAAGTTGACATTTTTTATTTAAAATTTGAATTCAATATATTCAAGATTTTTTAGTTCATATTTTATGAGCAGGTTGCAGGTTCAATTAAATTGAAAGCTTTCTCAAAACTTTTAAAGTTTTCGAGTGTCATTCGAAAAATTCTTAATTAAATTTCCTCTGTCATCTCTTTTTGGATGTGTAATGAAGTCTTCTCATAAAAATTGCTGGCAGAAACTCAAAAAAATAATTTAATAAAGTCATCATGCTAAGAGCTTTCAGAAGGTAAAAGCTCGTGCTTCAATCCCATTTATAAGCTAGGATTTCTCAAATTCCATCATGAGCTGAACAAACAAAATAGATCAGCGGATATAAAAGAAAGACATTTTTTCATTAGATCACTAAAGAATTTATCGAGCACACCCGAATGTTTGTTCATCGTTATTTATAAGCACTTCATTATCTCATCCCACTTTTCTTCCCCTTCAAAATATCTCATTACAAAAACGCTTGAATCAGTCAATTAATAACCCAAGATATAAATAAATTTCTTACAACTTTTTTCTTCTTTCTTTTTTGTGTCTAAAATACGTCATTTTCTAATCTAATTAATTTATTATCTCGATAAAACCTCTCAATAAAAGCTCCTTCGAGGGGTGACTGAAAAATTAGATTTTTCTTAACCCTCCCGAATGTATATATTCTAGTTGCTATGAAAGTTATAAATTCCGTTCGAAACTTCTTCTTTTTGTTATCTTTCGCTTCACCTCATTTCGTTAATTATTCATCCCTTTTCCGAGCAGCAATTAGTTGATTAATATTTTGTAACAATGCCATGAGATAAAGTTCTGAAGAGAGATTTTGCATTGGGTTCTATCAAATTCTCATTTTCAGTGAAGTTGCATGAGAATGTTGCAAAATTGAGAGATATTTAAAATTTATAGATTTTAATTTAAAATGAGAGAATATTTAAAAAGTTTTGAAAAATCTCTCCAATCTAAATTTAACTGCTCGAGAAATCGTTCAAGTCAAAAAATGAGGCGTTGCAAGCGAAAATATGAACAAAAAGTTAGAAACGCTCTTTAAATTATTTAATTCACGAAACGCTCGCTTCGTCAGATGATTCCATTAGTTGCGGCGAGTCTCTGCTTGAAAAAATTGAGCTCGATGGTTGAGAAACTAAAACTTTTGGTGTCACATTTCTCCTTGTTTCTTGCGATACTTGTACGTGTGAGTGTGATGAGTTGGACGACTCATCAGTTGCGTATGTGACCGGATGATTAGGTTTATTATATGGATTGGTTGTGGTGCGTTTTCGATGATGGAGGTTGCTTGGTCCCTTTTTCTTTTTTACAAACGGAAACAGGAGTGTCTCCTCGGACTTTGATGGAGCGAGGTTGTAACGTGGCGGAAGAATCTCACCCGACGAATAGTAATTCGAATCTCCGCTATTCTTTCTCGAACTATTCATGCAAGACGTGACTGAGAGTCGTCCGGAATCGCTATAAGTTTGCATCTCTCCCGGCAATTGTTGTTCGGATTTTGAATGCTCCGCCGAGAGCAAAGTCATGGATTCGTCCATGAGATGATTTATTTGATTTGTTGGCCCTGGCCAGCTGCCGCGTGTCGGTGATTTTATGCGGCTATCTTTCGATGGAAGCTCTAGAAGATGACTCGAGGCCGAATTCGGAATCGATGGCGGTGACATACTGACTGAGAATTCAAGAATTTGACGCATGTCGAGTTCGGGCAATCTTTCCTTGGAACGTGCATATGTTATTACATCCATTAACCATCGTGTTGCCTTCCACACAACATTTAACTTATTCATCAACTCTTGAAGCTTATTTACTCGTTCCCTCGTGGTCTGAACTTCCTTCTTAGAAAATGCTTCCCGATGCTTATGGTTTGCAACCATCATATCGAGCTCAATTATGCACGAGAGTCGAGAATATTTCTGAATAATGCTCGATTGATATGTCTTCAAGTGTATCATCTCATGAACGATCAATGGCAAGCACATCATGTCCGAATGTTTCAATAATAAATCAGTTTGACCCGGCACTCCGCACGGTATTGCATTTTCGGCTGACGGGCAAATTATAAGAAAACTGATGTCACTCGTCAAATCAATCACTTCGACATCGTAGAGTCGATGAAGCAGTGCCGCTTCCGAGGTGATACTAAGGTATTGGAATAATCTAATAATCGATGATTTTAAGCTCTCAAGAAAGTTATGTTGTGCTTGTGTCGGTGATGCCGCAAGCGACTCAAAGCAGAGTGGAATTTTAATGCTCGACGAGTCTTTCGATTTAATGATATTCCATTCCTCCGCGGAGATGTGAGGATTTTCTCGCACTCGAGCATGCGGCAACACGTTGGGTGTCTTCCGCGGCACCACGACTTGTATCGTATCAAACGAGCTGTGCATTTTCAAATAGCCAAGATATAATCCGCGTGTCAATTTCAGATTTGATGCGTAATAATAATTTATTTGTTCATGTATGCCACTCAGCAGTATTTCATTTATTGTGCTGTCCTCCAGCAGTACCGACACTTTCTTTTGTAACTTATTTAACGGCACCCATCGGGAGTTGAGCATAAATATTTTTGGATTCTGTTGATGAAGAAAAAATTAATTAATTATTTAAAAATCTAAAATTAATGAAGTTGGTCCACTCCTTGAATTTATTGATATTTTTTTGTTGTTACGAGTGATAAAAAAATCATGGGGATTTTTTTTTGATTAAGTCACAAAAGTTTTCCATTTTATTTTTGTCCTTTTTGTACATTATGAAGTTTGAGAAAGTTTAAATTAAAATGCCATGTAAAGAATTGCGTGGTTGCTGACAAATTCACAAGAGAGGAGGACAAGAAAAGTTTTAATTTTTTTCTGTCCATTTTTACTTAAGGACGTGTGGTCAACAAAAAAGTGTATCGTATTGAGAAAGTTTCGAAAATAATTTTTAAATAAGCTTTAAAGCTCTTTTTTAATCCTTTAAAATTTAATTAATTAGTAAAACATTAACAAAAATCCTTAAAATGCCACCGAATCAATAACACTTTAATTAATCCATCATTCAATGACCGCAAAAGTTGCGGGAGGCATTTTACATTCGATAATAAATCACCCGACATCAAAAACATGTTATTGGTTCGATCACGTGGCATTTAGAGATTTTATTAATAACCATTTGCGATTTACTTCATGTACATGATATTTGCTTTTTAATTGGAGCATTAAAGTCAATAGGAAAATTTCTATTTACACAGCTCACAAAAAGTTTCTTCCTCTAATGGAATTCTCTGTATTAAGAGCGATTCATGCGAGCGATATTGGAATGATTTTCATCAGAAAATGTAACAATAATTAGGTGAAGTCATTGAGTTGAAATAAATTGAAAAAAGTTATTACTTGCTGTCATGGCACTTAAGACTTCTTCTTTATTTCAATCAACGTTGCAATTATTGAAAAAGTATGCTTTCAACCTAGGCACATTGGTACGAATTGAACACGAAAAGCGTCATGAGTACGAAAAATGCTTTTAATCATCATGAATAACTTTCTGGAAGTTTACTGAAGACTTTTTATCTAAATTCAACCTTAAAAAGTCCATCAGACCTCTCAAAAAAGAATCTCTTCCGTTGAATTTTAATCTAATGTTTTTACATTAAATATCATTATTTTTTCACATGGAAGGGTCTTAGAAATAAGCAAAAGTTCTTTTAATTTAAATTTTTAGTGACTATTTAAATTATAATACATAGTAATGTCCTATTTGAGTACCACTAATTTCAAACTAAACGTATGAAACTCAAAGGTTACTTTTGACGAAAACTCAATTTTACGCAATTTTGATACGAATGGTGGTAAACATGGTGAAATTTGTGTCATTTTTAAAGTAAGATATCTCGCTTAGGTGCAAAAAGGTGCAGACCAAACCTTATACAATGCGTTTGTCTATCTTTTGTCTACATAGCTTCGTACTCAATTAGTAGTTCCTTTTGGTTCCACTAAGTGTAGAACGATTTAAGTGAATGGGTGTTTTGACATTTTTGAAACACCATTTATAAGCACTTCCTCTTCTTTAAATATTTTTTTTAAATTTTTAACCTAAACTTTTGACCATTTACTGCTGAGTAAATCTTTAATACTGGACTTGCTCTTATAGCAAGTATGAAAAAAATGAGAAACAAAAAAATCAATCTTTTTAAAAGTCTTCGAGGGGTCAAGTTTGAAGGCAATTTACTATGCATTCTTGCTCTTTTAGAGACCTAAAAGTAAATCAAAACGATAGAGCAAGTGTCAAAGATTCATAATAATTAAAACTTTTACCTAAATCGGGACTTCACAATTTCGATTCATGACGCTTTTCGTGTTCAATTCGTACCAATGTGCTAGGGTTGCTTCACCTCATAATTTCAAAAAAATATTTTAAAGAAAATTACCTTCACATTCAGAATGCAACTCAAAACAACCGTTCCGTGCGAGTCTCTCAGGGGTTTATGATAAAACTGACCTAGATCAGTAATTCCGAGTGCAGATTGCATTTGATAAATTGCTGTTAACAGTTTCGTTCGAAAATGTATGGCTGACGTTGTCTTCTTTTCCATATCCACTCGTAGTAATTTCACATCGTCCCATGTGCAGGAAATCTATCATTTGAGGGGAGGAGAAGGAGAGAAAGAGAACGATAAGCATGAGAAAATGTCAACGATGAGAAATAGTTTTTTATGTGCAATATGAGTTTGGATCAACTATTAAGTTAATTTTATAATTATGACAAGTGCTTCAAATAAGGAGATAAATTTTTTTAGAGATTTAAAAAATTATCGAAACCTACATGTGGGTTTCTATTCTGAACTTTTTGAAAGTTTTTAATTTTAAATTTGGAACTTTTTCAAAAATAATTTGTTCTTAGTTCAATCACGAGTATATCGAAGTGAAGTCGTATCAGCAAAAATTGAAAAGGTCATCAAAATAAAAAACCAATTTAAAAAAATGAACATTTGATTGAAATTGATGGACATAGATTGTACACACATGTGAGCATCAGTGAGTATGAAATAAAAGTCAGTTTTACCTTCATCAGCCAATAATAATCGTTGTTGAAATTGCTCGGGTAACTGTCGTCGATTTCTATGACTGGAATAAAGTCCTCGCTTGTCACGAGAATTTTGTCATCACAAAAAAGTATCGATGCCAAATAAATGCTGCGTTTTTGTAGGTTTCGTTGAAATTTGGATGTCGCCGAAAAAAGTTGTTTGATTGAAGTTTTCTTCTTCGGCACGCGCCGCAGATATGCTGACGATTCTGGTATTTCGCAAGCATCTTCCGGCCTACAGAGCCGAACAGCCCTCATAAGTTCATCAAGCATTTTCGCTTTGCCAGCAAATCTCGGCTCTTTATTCTCAATATCTCGCCACGAGGACGGAATTATGCTGTTTGGATTCGAGTTGATAAAATCTCCAAATCCTTTCGCATTGCCAGAGCACACTCGAAAGTAGTAACGACGTCCTTGGATTAGTTCGTTTATGTGCAAATTTGCTCCCATTTTTCCTTGAAAAATACTCCATTCAGTTACGAGTCGTTCGCCAATTATTAATGCAAAGTCCTCGCGACTCGACCATTGAACTGTGAAGCAATAAAATAAAATTAGGTTTGAAAAGTGAGTGAGAGGACTTTAAAGTTGTGAGCTTCAAGTTTTTTCGAGGAAAAAAACTTTTTATTATATTGTAATTTTTAAAGCTCACAAAATATTTTTGTTATACATAAATTAAAGACAAAATTGGACAGCAATTTTTCATATTATGGTCCATAAATTTTCTCTCAACACATGCTTAGTCATATGTCCAAGTTTGCTCAATTAAAATCAGTAGCTTACCCTTAAACTTTGTACATATACAATCTGACAACAGTTCGAGAATTTTCACCATCACGGAATTCGTTCCAATGACATCTGGCAGTGAGTGAGGAAATGAAGTAGAAAAAAATTTAATCTTGCGACATGTGTGGATTGTTCGGAAGTTGTGTCATGCTTATTATAGATAGAGATAAAAAATGCATGAAACAATTTTCGAGAAACCCGCAAGGGATTGCACGTAAAATTTTTACCAATTGAAAATGTAATTGGTGGAAATGGAATTTCTATGCATTGCCATCCTCGCAGTAAGCGCCTGAGTCCACGTATTCGTCGCTCCCAAACACCCATTTGCCGTTCAGTTTCTGTCCCAGTGCACGACTGACTCGTTGATCCAATGATGCTCGAAAAGGATGCGCGCGTGTTGAGATTTTGTTGGGCTGCGCTCTCACTAAACGACGCTAAGTGATGTAATTTGAGCTCTGCGTCGTAAATTAACGAGTTTAAGTAATTTCCAAGATTATCGGCCGCTTGAGCACCGGGTAGAGCACCATATTGCAGTAGCAGCCTTGTCATTTGGACATTATTCATTAACACAGCAATATCCAATGACGTTAGGCCATCACTATTGAGACAATTAACATCAATATCAGTATTGTCCAGCATCGTTCGCACTTTATCCATCATATTGTGTTCAACGTTCGAGAAAAGTGCTGTAGGGAGAAATAAATTTTGTTGTTATATTAACTTTTAATTACTTTAAGCCCGACACAATGTGTCCACTATAGTTCTAGCATATTGAGAGCAATTATATGGTGAAAGATTTAATTATCGTCGCTCCGCATCGATAGGAACGGCCATTAATAGGACGTTTGGGAGATTTTTTCTGCCATTCTCATTTTGCTTTACACTTTTTATCGACTTTTTCAAAGTTCATTAGCGCGTGACGCATAAAAAGAAAGGTCAAAACGAGATTCAGGGGTGAAAATTTAAAAATTTAATTTGCCGATCGAATTTATAAAGCTTTCCATCCCTTACGTGATTGCCAGAAAAAAGAAGGTTGACCTAAGGCGCGACATCGAATGGCTAGTCAAGAATGTCGATGAAGAATGAGCAAAATTTTATTTATTTATACCGACATGGCATTTCCGTGTACACAAAAATTTACTCTCACTTTGAGCATGTTTAAAGGAAGAGAAAATAGCTTGAACTCATAAATATGCAGCTTGTGCTTTCCTTTAGCTTTCATGACTCTCTTGACTGTATGTGGAAGGAAGTTCTTTAAGTCTTCTTACTCTTTTAAACGTGCTAGAAAAAGTACTTTGACTTCTTCCTTTTAGCTTTATTTTATCCTAATACACAGTGCCATAAAAATGCAAGGGTTGAGGACTTAAAATTTTATTTTATATTTTGTAAAAATGCTTTGAAATATTTTTTATAAAAAAATTTAAAATTAAAATTTTGAAAAAATAGAATTTCTTAAATTTTACATTAAAATTTTTTTTAATCTAAATAGCAACTTTTTTATACCATTAGAAAAAACTTCAAAATTAAATTTCGGGAAAAAGGAGGTCAATAATAGCAAGACTATATCGAGGTGAATTAGAAGAGAACATAAATAAATGTCTATGGACAGGAAATTGCTTTTCAGCCTAACAATAAAAAACTTTTATAATGTCACAATGAGAGCTTCTCGTTTTCTCTTCATCGCGAATACACATTTAAGCTGTTGGAGATTGTAAAATATGCTCCATGGAATGTAAATTGAATTTTGTCTAACTTTTTAACGCTTTCGTAGCTTCACGGAACATTGAAATAATGAGACAATTAGTTAATGCCGGCAAAAAAGTTGTATCCGCTTCTTCTCACGGATTGTGTGAAATTAATTTTGAAAAATTACTTTTTAACCCTTTTTTCAGTCAACTCATGAATTTCCAATTTTAATTAACCTTAAACTCCTCGTGACACAGCAAAATACTTGATTTACACCTCATAAAAAGCTCAACAAAGGCATCGCAGTGATTCGAAAGTTCTAAAGAATTCGAAAACACCTCAAAAGTCAATAAAACTTTGACTTTTGTTAAATCTCTCTAAAGACTTTCAAAAGCCCTAAAAAATAATTAGATTTAGATTTTTTCTCACAAAAAGATGCTTTATGACCCAAAAAAATTGAAAACCATAAAAGTGGTCAGACGTAAAAAGTGAGAGAGAGAGGAAGAGAGGTTTAATGGCCTAAAGAAAAAAATAATTAAACCCAGTAATTTTATGAGGCATCCGAGCGGCAGGTTTCATTAATTAAATTTCCAAAATATATTTAGGTGTCAACATAATCGTTAATTGAGACATGTCGAAGAATTTTGAGGCGTCGTAAAAATTGAGTGAACATTCTAGAGCTTTTTTAAAACGTTTATTTGAAAAGTTTTCATAAAAACTTTTAGACACTTAAAATTCAATTAACAACTTCTTCTCCACCATAAAATAAAGTCATCATCGCCTCAATTGGGTCAATAAGACTTAAATTATTCAGAATGTCCGTTTAAATGAACAAAGGAAAAAATTAAGAATGTTAAGAAACCCTAAAAAGTTTTTACTTCCATCTCGTTTTGTGTCCAATTAAAATATAAATTTGTAGACGGTTTTATTAGGGCTTCAATTTCCGCTCCATCTGGCCTCCACAAAAAATACGATTACTCAAATAAACCTTTTCGTAGTCGACAAAATTTTGCATTTATTCATTTTAACCCCTCGAAAAATGATGAAATGAAAAGAAAAATTAAATTGAAATAAAAATAACTTGACGATAAAAAAATCTCTTGACTTCTTTTCACTTTCAATCTGTGTCAATTTAAAATAAGTTTTATTCGTTCGATTATTTTCAATAATAAACAATTTACAAATAGTTTATTCATGTGGAAAATGGAGATAAAATAAAGTGATGAGGTGAACAAACTGTCGCAAGTGCCAGGCGAAATTTTCTAATTTTTGCTTTTATGAAAAACTTATTTTAAAGATAAAATTTAATATAAATATAAAAATTAAAAATTTTCATGACTGTCATCATATTTTTTCCGCCTGAGTGAATTTCCTCTCACATTTACATCGTAAAGAGTTACGGAAATTTTTCTCCTCCAGTTGTAAAATTAATAATTGATAACATTCACGAGGTCGTTTAAAAAGATTGAAAATATTTCGAATCATTTCGTTCAAAAAAATATTTTAAATTCAAAAGCAAATTTTATGAGATACGAAAATATTTTTATCGTGGGATTGAAAGTTCTCTGAGGAAATTCAGCATTAAAAATTATTCAAATCCCGCTGTGAAAAACTTTCCACTTAGTTGAATTTTTTAATCAACTTGAAAAGGGGAAAACCAATATTTTTTACCTTCACTCTGACATATGACAAAAAGTCTTATGCTTGATTGATGGTCGACGACCTTTCTCCATAAATAAACATGCAAACATACATGAGTGGGTGCGACAATCGAGAATAAATTTAAATTCATGTTGGAACATTTTTTAAGTATCAGCGTTCTATCCTTGACTCTGACTTTTACATACATCCGGATGTTTTCCCGAATGAAAATTTATGTGTGTTTGCATAAAAATAGAATTTAGAACTTCATTACTTTTAAGCTTATGCTCAAAGAAGCAGAAAAAGGAACTTTTTACGCGCTAATTATAGAATATTAAAAGAGCAGCAGTCAGAGAGGATGAAAAGGCAAATAAGAAACGGTTGTCGAGTAAAAAGGGTGAATTTTCTAAATGAATATCTTGTAAATTGTGCTGTGAGAATGTCTGACTGAATGTAAAATATTTGTCTCAGAGAACTTGACTATGATATGTATCTTCTGAAGGTATCTTCTAAAGCTAGATTAAACGAGTCAAGTCACGTTTAATAATAATAAATTTAAAAGAAACATTCAAAACTTCCAATAATTTTTTAACAAAAGTTCAGACGGGAAAAGTCTGCGTAAAAAAATTATAACAACGCAACACAGAAGCCTCACAGCAGCTTGATGAACATTAAAAATTTTCTCCTTTCATGTTTCCTAAGGATTTAATTCAGCTTAACGCTTTCATCATCCTCGCATAAAATAATTCGATTATACACAAAATGTTGGAAACTAAAGGCACTTGCTGTGCATTATTTTATCACCGTCTATGACGTCGTCAGAGTGACGTTGAGAATTTGTAACTTCGTCAGAGTGTGTTAATAATAAAAAAATCCCACGAGCTTTTACTTTGTCCGCATTTAATGAGAAATTGAGGTAAGGGGAAAATTTATTCACAACCTCATCACGAATAGACACATGACGATGATTTTCAGACTTTTTACGCGCTTTTAAAAACATGACGCGCGCGTGTAAAGTGACTTTTTATGGAATCACATTCCTAGGACTACACGCGACAACCTTTGATCGAAGATCTTTATGACAATTTTCCAATAAACATAAAAAAAATTTCACGTGCAAAAGTTCTTCTTCTTCCCTCGCAATTTACGCGAGAACATGAAATCGGAAAAAGCTTGCGACCTTTTACGATATTATCAGCTTTTAAGTCGTTAATAGGATCCAAAAAAATCTTTTACGTCAAATCTCAAAATAGAATTATGAGACCGGATCATTTGAAATTATTTAAGGTTAGACACCTGCCAACCTTCCTGTCGATTAAGCTTTTCTGGTTTATAGGGGAAAAAATATTTTGAGACAATTTTCGAAGAAGGTATCGAGATAATTTAAGCATCCTACCACGTGGCTAGGCGAAATTATTTAAATCGTTCGAAGAAAACTCTAAATTTAAATAAGAGATAATAAAATTTGAGAAAGTTAATTTTGGGTGTGAATTCGTTAATAACTTTTAAATTTAAATTTAAATTTTTTAAAATTAAACTTTTTTATGTTTACTATAAATGATCAAGAGAACTTTAATAATTTTCAATTACTTTTGCGTTCACGTGAAAAATTATTCCACATGACGAACCCTTCTGGCAGTGTCTATAACGACGATAATCATGACGACAATCATCATATCATTTCATCCTATGTGTGTTCACTCGCTCCCCAAACGATAAAAAAAATTGAAGAAAAGTCAGAACGGGGAATGAAAAAATTGTTGTGACTTCAACCGAGAAAAGGAAAAGATGTGAATGTGCTGAAAATTACAAAAAAAACTTTAGGTTTCGCGTGAACTTTTTTCTAATTGCTTATGCAGCGAGTGCGAGCGTTTGATGGGGTGAAAGAAATAACAAAGTTTAGGAAAATGGCCGAAAACACTTTACACCTGCTGAGAGGAAAATTGCGTTTAAAATTTAATAAAGAGTCTTTCGAAAATTGAACTTTTTCAGCTATTTTTAATAATTTATGTTTACAACGTCATGTTGGTTTGACCTTAGAAATTTTCTGCACATTTATTTTCCTCACAATTGACATTTTACAAAAGCACTTTTTGCACAACAACAAAAACATTCCGACACATGCATTTAAAAAAATCATTTCACCCTCAACAATAAATCGTCAAGATCATCATGTTCAGCGGCGTCAAATTCCTCGCTGTTGTTGTTCATGTAGTATTTACTTTTCATTTTCAAATACTCGCTCTCATACAGAAAAACAAAAGTTTTTTTCCTCACAATTTTTATTCTCTGTATAAAAATTTGCTTTCGCTGAATAATTCAAATGCATGAAACAAAAACAGGAAATATGTGAGTTTACGGAGGAGGAAAGTACAATTCAATGTTAGAATATCGTTTACAACATGAAGAAAGTTGAATGAGGTGCAATTTCATTCCATGTTGAAAGCACATGTTTGTGCATCCGAAAATCATTTGTAAAGTTTTTTTAGCAATTTTAAAATTATTTTTGGAAAAAGCATGAGAATAAAATTTAACGAGCTTTGCACATGACATGAAAGTTTATTTTTTGGGGTTTATAATCAAATAAAAATGGTTGCTGAGGTTTGGCGTGCTAATTTTACATTAAATTAGTTAAGGAAGGAAATTGCAAAACTTTAAATTATTTTTTGCAATCACGGTTGAATTTCAAGAAAAAATTTATTCCTCCTTAAATTTTTGACACGAAGAATTTAAAGATTTTCTCGAATCAGTTTAAAGCCTAAACCAATCGATAAACATTTTACAACTCAACAAAATGTATTTTTTAAGTGTGCAATTTAATGCAAAGAAAAAATTGCATCGTTTCAATTTCTAGAACGCCAATTTCACATAAAAAGTTGATTTAACAAAAATGATTACTAAGTGCTCAACTTTTTAAAGTAGTTAAACTCACATTTTTTTCTATTCAGAAATGCTTATTGCATCTTTTACTCTATTTCCACGTAAATTGTGTCGGAGTTCTTTTATGAAGCGCTTAAGAATTTGCAATTTTTTCTCGAAGTGCCCTCATAAAAAAGTGACAAATTTGAGGGTTTACGTCATAGGCTGCTTTACCCACGCAAAGACGGAATAAATTAAGTATATATTTGAAGGGCTGCTTTTATGCGTGAACAATTTCAGGAGGGTACGAAAAAGTAGGTGAAATAGCACAACAAGAAGAAGTTGTTTATGACACGACATTTCCGAGTGGATATTGATGATAATTTATCTAATCATAAAACATCCGGAAAAGAAAGTCTTCCGTGAAAAAGGAGTTAAGTAAAAAAGTTTTGCTTAAATATCGATGTAAAAGCTCTCAATGCAATTTCGTTTCAATTTCACCTTGTGCGCACATAAAACGGTTTACTTACAATTGATGCCACGCGATTGCTTTTGCTTTGTGCGGCGTGGACTCAGTAAACTTTCTCTCCGATTTGTTGACTCTTGGGCAATCAAGAGCTTTGGCAAGGAAGACACTTCAATCTCATTATTCCACACGACATCGACCATTGAGTCGATACTCGACGAGCGCGGCATCTTCTCTTGGCCCCTAGAAAATAACAGACGGGAAAAGAATTAAGATAATGATGGCTTTAAAAAGCTAAATGTGCTTAACGAAAACACACTTGGTGCTTGAGTGTAATGTCATTGACCTAAATTTCATTCTTTTGAGCGCTCGCAAATTAATTAAATTTTCCTCACGGAAAAAAATGAAGATAAACTTTAATTACTCGAGAGTTAAATTGTATTAATTGCCGCGAATTTTACCTCTTATCCCATGATGTTCGTCGCTCATCTCCCGATGGCGGTGGCAGCTGTTTGTTATTGTTAAGGAGTTGTGTAAATCGATAAAACGTACTGTTGGCGGAAGTTTGAAGTTTTTGTGAGGGTTCCGAGCATGGGATGTTACTGTAGGATGGAATTCTGAAAAACATTTAAGTAAAATAATTAATAAATTTTTGTGAATTCAAAAAAGCTATTTTTAAACTTTAATTTTATTTCAGGAAATTTTTATTGAAGCTTTTCTTCTTTGAAGTTTTATGTAAAGTTCAAAAGCTTAAAAAAATCCTTGGAAAGCTTAAAAAGTTTCAATTTTTTTTTCAAACTCTCATTTAAATTGTTTCATCAACGTGCTTGTGATTCGCATTTCAATCGAATTTTTTTCCAACCCAAAATATGCAAAAGAGAACGTGAAAATTCCTTCAATACTAACCTGAGCACTAACGAGGATTCAGCATGCTTCTCATTTTCCTGAAACTCATAGATATGCGGCTCAATTGCAGAGTTATTCGAATTAACCGAGCTTCCCGATGATTTTCGCCGGATGAATTCCGTCGAATGCTGTTGCGGAATATCATCGATGGTGAGTGCGAATTTGGGTGCCTTTGGAAATACTTTACATGGTGCGGGCAGATCTAGAGGAAAGAGAAATTTTTTCGCAGTATGAGTAATGCGTTTTGGGCGGAGAAGCAATAAATTTCACCTTTATTGAATATCGGAATGAATCCCTCATGGTCACGAGAAAGTAAGTCCGGCAGTGTCTTGGATCTGGAGAGTGGCGGAGTTCTTTTCCATTTTATGTCATTGTTGTTGTTTTCAGCATTTTGAAGAAGAAGGCTGGAAAAATTAAGAAATTAAGATGAAATATTAACGACTTAATTCAAAAATACATCAGCCAATAAATTTTTAATCCTCATGAGTTGTTGATGCTTTAATTTATGAACCATCCCCTTAAATGCTCCACGCCTTTATGACGTTTGTTTCTTTATGGCACGTTGATTGTTGGATTTATAAAAGAAGCTTTTATTACAAAATGTTTATCCTCACAACTTCGAGTGAGTTTTTATGCGTAAAGTCAAGATTTCTTCTTCGTCAGCTGAAAGCTTCTTAACTCAGAATTGAAAATCGATATCAATCTGAAAATCTTTGATGCCTCACGGGATTTAAGCGAGACTTTTTTCTGCACTCACTATTGAGTTATGAGAATGTATAATTCAAATATTCAAGAAACGGGTGGAAGAAAAAATTCTCTCATGAAAAAGTCGAGAGGGAAATTTCACGATAAGGCAAATTGAATCGAGGATAAAACGAAAAATCTCGATCGCATGAAGAATTTCTCGTGAAATTGAATGAAAATTGCTTTTGCTGCGAAAGAATTTTCGGATGTAAATTTATGTTTGACGCAAAAAGCTTTCGAATCAATTATCTGATTTATCAATTTGTCTTGCACTTATCACAGATGTTCAGTTTCCTCAACTTAAAGTGGTTAGGAAATTGTGGGAGAATTTTAATCAGTTGGAATAAAATAATTTTCACTTGAAGATTTTTGCACTTGAAGATTCTTCTTTCCTATTCTTAATTTAATCCAACCACATTTACCCACACAATTATGTCCAATCTAAGCCCACATAATTGAGGCGAAATCCTCTCACAAAATTGGTGTTTAATTAACTGTTAACCTAATTTCTTCTATCAACATAACATATTTTTCTTCAAATTTTTCAAAGAAAGCTAATTTTGAGGGTTGAAAATTCAATCAAGATGATTTAACTCGAAAGTTGTTGAGGAAATTCTCGTTAACGACTCTATTTGGAATTTTTTTATGAGAAACTTTTCGAATTTCATGAAATTAAATTCAAAAGCTTTGCAAAAGGTGAAATTTAATTTTTAGGTTAAAAGGTATCGAAATTCTCTTGTTGCACTGTAATTATCACCATAGTGACGAGTGATTAATTAAGCCTAGGGTTTATCTTTAACAATTCTCATACAAAGCAGTGTAATCCTCAATTAAGGAAAAAATACAAGGGTTGGAAAACATTTTTTAAGATTTGTTTTAAAGAACTTGAAATTTTTTAAAGTTTACAGCTTAAATGAATTTTTGTGAAAATTTAAAATTTAACGAAATATTTAAAAAACAGGGTGAGAAACCCTCGCCAAAAATACAAATAAACCATTAATCACTCAGTCTCTCAAGTCTAAGCTCAAAATCCATTTTCGTCTGAATTCCAAGCCGTTAACGATTTGATTTAGGATCTAATTTACTTGGGACGTGATGATGTGTGTAATTAAACGTAAATTGACATGTGGTTGGGTTTCCATCTGAGCTATGTCGAGCCATCGTGTGCATAGAAATAAACCACAACACTTTGGTTAGCAATCACGGGGTGACAATAAAATCGTGTGAATAATCGAGCAAATTGATTTTGATGTCAGACGGAAATTAAATTACACGATTTGAAAAAATTATTATTTATAAATTAAAGTAAATTTTGTTCAAAACATTGAAAGACATTTCTCTCAAAAACCCCTCAGGAAAATAATGAAGTACCATAACAATAACAATTTGCTTTTAAGCCCATTAGGAAGCATAATATTTAGTGCCTCGCGGCATGTTACTCTAATTTATTATTTTATCGCCACTATCTTTGCATAAAATCTCAAAGTGCACAATAAAAAATAATTTTTTATATACTCACTTTCGCTCCTTACGTTGTTGCCTTTTCTTCTTAAATGCCTTCTTAACACGCAATAATAGAAATGCGGCCCGATCAATCTTTTGAGGGAATAGAGAAGGAGTAGAAAAAGAAGAAAATTTGAGTTAATCTCACGTAGTTCAGACTTCATCGCATATCTAGAGACATATCAATCAATTTTGGTGTAGATAATGGAGGAAATCTCATCTACTTCGTCCTTATTAGCAACAAACCCACCACAACCCTCTCCATGACAACAATTAATGCAGAAATTCAATATCGTTACTTAGATATGTGATTGAAGATTGGCATCGCATAATACAATTTTCTGTACATAATTTTTTCTCATAAAAAATTCTTTAAATATCTTTTAAAACTATTTAAAAAATAAATTCCGCATTACTTGATATACGAAAACATTCTAGTAATATAAAAAGTCATGGAGACAACGAGGATTACGCTCGAGGATTAGAATTCCGCGATTTTAAAACGAAAATTGATTCTCAGAATTTAAATCGATAATGATCGAGAGAAAGTTGAGAACATTGACAGAATCCATCAATTAATCGAAATTTAAATCGCGATATACGAACATGGAGTTATAACTCAATTAAAATTGATCTCAGAATCGCTGTGCATCAAGTTACATCATCCGACTTCGCTCTGGTTCATTGTGACATTCACTGAATGTAATATTTCAACTTGAATTAATGTCACGAGCATATATCTCACTTTTTACAGCCACGAATGTCGAATTTTCTTTTACTCTGATTTTTCTCTCGTCATTTTTCAACTAAATCACATTCAATCGATTATATGGGAAAATCAGAGGGTTTTAGGTGGCTTTAAAAATTATTTTCACCAAAAATTTGAATTTTTCTAAAACTGATGGCATGAAATCTAAAAATGTTTCTTAAAATTTAACAAATACAAAAAAAAAATCATTCAAAAATTTCTCTTTTAAATCTCATAAAATTTATCATTCAAAAGGATTCATTCAAAATTTAATCACATTCAAATCCTTAAAAATTGAGTTCATTTACAAGCAGTGAAATTTATATCCTTTCATTCTTCTCTTTTAATTTGAGAGCAATAAACTCCACTTGTAAGCCCTTCAGTATTAAAATCACATTCAATATTTCTTCATCTCTGGATAAACAATTTCTTCAATTCAATGTTACACATATGAAACTCAAGTGGTGAAAAAGCACTCACACTTAAAATTTTCTTGGAACTTCCATCTTCCATTGTCGTCGGTGCGGTTTCAGGCTCTTCTGGTGCACTTTCATCCGTCGTGATGTTTTTACGAAGACAAGACTTTAGTGCCGATGCCACTTGGGTGTTTGAGGAAATTTATAGAAAATTTGTTGCAGAAATTTCAATTAAAGCTTTTTCATGTCACAAAAAGTTTTAAACTTTTTTTGGTAATGTCTAGGTACACTCATGTAGGGATGCATTAAAAACTATGTGAATATGGGATGTTGAGCACTCTTTTTACTTTGTAATTTGACTAATGTGTTGTTCACTACTTGATGTGATGTGAAGGAGGACTTTTTCTGTGTAAGAATAAATGCTTTGTCATACACAATTATGTACACAGCTTAAAGTATAAGACAGGATGCGGTGAATGGGAGGATAATGATGTCGAGATATGGGTGGGCTTGCAGGACAACTAGAGGAGTCTACATTAAAATGAGGAAAAACAAGAACAATAATTGGCATTAAAGGGAGTGTTCAAAACAATTGGGATTTTTCTAATTTAAATTTGTACAGATTACTTTGATGCAAAATAACTTTTTAATGCTGATGCTTGAAGAAATTAAGTTAATCTACTATATTTCATTTCTTCTCAGCATTTAACAATTTTTAAATTTATATTTTAATAAAATTATAGATATTTTAAAAATTTTATAAAAATGAAATTTTTTCACTCTAACCCAAGTTTAATTAAATTTTTTAATTTTTGTAGTTATAACTTAATATACCCAAATTTCTGAACAACCCCTTTTTACATTATACTCAGCCTCTTTCAAGCAGACAGCGAAAATGAGAAAGGGCGAGTAGAGGTTGAGTATGCATTACATTTGCAAGTCTGATGGCATGAGTGGACACACATTTAACTTGTTATACACTCGCTCACTAACCAACGCACACATTTGACATTGACATAGAACATGATTCGAAATACCATTTATTTACTTTATCACTATGGTCTGTGACACTTTGCAATATTCCCAGTTCAATTACTTCATAAGTAAATTTGTCCCATGACAATCTTGCTGTATGTGTTTCTCGTGTACGGCGACAGATATCTTCCATTTCGAATGAATTTTTAATCAGTCCTGAGCTTTATCATCGACATCGTAGCTGTTCATTGGGAATTCGTGCCAATATTCATGAATGAATTTTCATTTTCCAGTTGTTCCTTTCTTGAATTATTATCGAGCGTGGCGCACGTTTTCTACGTTTAGCACGAATTAATTATGAGCGAGAACCTTTAAGTGATTATTGACCCTCTTGGGCTGCCTAATGCCGTTTTGATTGCTTCTCACGCATGTATCCACTCACGCTCTCATCTCACTAATTAATTATTTATCTAACATTTGCTAAAAATATGAAATTTGGAATTGTAGGAAAATATTTGAAGTTTTTGAATTTTGAATTTTTTTTAATCTTTTGACACTTCAAGTCCTAACTTTACACCCACATCACCGTCAATTTTAATCCATCAAATTTTTCTTCTTCACAACTCTTAACTCACATGCTCCGCAAAATGTACACAAAAAAATTATGTTTTCGGCTCATGTTGTTACGGATCGTTTATCTTCTTTTATGTCTACCAAATGTGCAAGTAGGATAAATAAATTTCCAAATTCCCAAGATGTCTAATCAAATTTTCTTTTATTTTCTTTTCGATCGAATTTTAGCCATTGTGAGTGAAAAATGATAAGAATTGAATTGTGGAAATAAATTGAAGTGCGTAAAATGAGATGGATTGAAGAGAGCACTTGAAAGGTGCTGAAAAGGATTGATATTCACTTCGAATCCAGTCTTAATCGCTATCATGGGTGAAAAGAGAATAGAAATTGAAATTTTGAGACGATTTAAGTGAGCTCGATTAATCTTTTAGTGAGCAATGTTAGTGGGTTGAATTTTCTATCATTTGAGGGTCGAAATACAACATGAAGTCTTGAATTTTTAAAATTGCTACAGGCAACATTAAAGACCATCTCACGCTAACGATGCTAATTTATTTTTTGAAGTGCTAAAAAGGTTCTTTTTCAGTGAATAACACTTTCATGCTTCATTTGACACTTTTCTCTTATTCATTCACACTCAACATTATTTTAATCATTTAAATTTTCTTCCGCTGATTCACTTTTCATAAATTTTTTTGTGTGCTTTTTTTTCGTGAACATTTTCATGCACGAATCTCATTTGCTCTCTTCGCACTTTATATTCCTGTGACATTAATTCATGGACTTTCATCTTCACGACGCACACGAACACTGATGGTAATAGAAATTTATTCAGCAGTCAAAAGAACTGGATGGCGATTTATTAAAAGTTCAAAATCACGTTTGATATTTTAAATTGAAAAGTGGGAAACGTTATTTTATTAATTTAGCGCATGAATTTTTTTTTGGCAGTTCGAAACCATTTCAGCCCACATAAAAAAGTATTGAATTTTTTATTTCCACGC
The DNA here is from genome assembly GCA_038502055.1 of Tanytarsus gracilentus. Lineage (NCBI taxonomy): Eukaryota > Metazoa > Arthropoda > Insecta > Diptera > Chironomidae > Tanytarsus > Tanytarsus gracilentus. Next base: position 877,823 of record JAXRKN010000043.1, on the reverse strand, counting down.
TTTTTCATCAATCCGTGAAATTTTTCTTTTGAATGCATGCTCAGATTTCATAAATGAATTTTTTTTAAAAAAAGCTCTCAATTTTTGGATTTTTTTTAGAAATTTCAAATTTCATAATGAAAATTTAATTTTTTGATTTCACAAAAAAAATAATTTTGTGATTTCTCATAAATCTTCCATACGTCACACATTAAGGACAAGAAGTATAAAAATTCATCGAAATTTCCCAAATTACTGGCACACAAACACACAGACGGTCGATAAGAGATAATCATTATCGTTAACAGCATTATTAGCATCACTAAGCAATCATTAACTCAGAGTACACACGAAAAATCTCTCTAGCAAAAATAGACCTTCGTTGTTGTTTAGATTATGCCATCAGATTTGCATTGCATCGTTGTCTCTAGCCAATTAAAGAGATGAAAAAAATATTCGTTGATTGGGAGGGAGGAGAAGGGTGGATTAGGGAAGGTCACTTTTTTCTCTTCCTCACACTTTTAATGCCAACAACTAAAATGAATTTTATCAACTAATGGCTCTAAGCCGAAACGATCTGACTTAATGGGGATGGAAAAGTTTTTTGATGCACATTTTTATTTTCTCTGAAAAAAGTTTTTATAGTTCCTCAAGACAATGTTGAAACTTTTAATAATGAGCGAAGTGAGGAAGAGAAAAAATGTTGAAAAAGATTATTTTCTTAAAAATTTTACAAATAACTTTTCATTCTCAGAAAATTTAAAATTTCTACAAATCATTTAATTTGGGAATGTAAAAATTTCAAAAACGATTAAATCAAATTTTTGAGTTTTTAATTACTTTTGCAACTTTTTTATTTTTCACTTCTCAATTTTATGACTTCATGTTTTTCCCAAAAGTAAACTCAATATAATTTTTTTGCACTTTCCAATTTTTTATCATACAATATTTTTATAACGGTTTTCCTCCTTCAATTTTTTCCGACTGGTTTCAACGCGATAAAAATGAAGACTGAAAACTTGGAAGGAAAATTTTTTGAAAAAGGAAAAATTATGGCAAAAGCTCTTGCGCTCTCAGTAAAAAGCTTTTTTCACTTCCTGAGAGCGAATGTGAAAATGATGAAAAAATTGAGAAAGAGAGAGGGAGCCTCAAGCCGGTAAATTGTTAAAATTATATTTGTCCTTATGTTTTAGGAATTTATGAAATGATAGGGATGTAAAATTAATTAAATTTATTTCTTGTTTCATAAAACTATTTTTCACTTTTTCTACTAATTTTTATTTCAGAATAATTTCGCAAACAAAATGGACATTAATTCAAAGGGAAAATTGAATAATAAATATATATAAAATTTTTCACCGACAGTTTTTAAGCAAAATGACTATGAATTTGTTTAAGACGCAGAAAATAATTATAAAAAAATATTCATGATCATTCAGTCACACAAAATAAATATAAAATATAGTATGAAGTTACTAAGATAACTAAGATATTAGAAAATCCAAAGCTTGATCTCTATTGTTATCGAACTTTATAAGCGCCTCCGAAATTTTGTCCTCTGCAAAGCCCATCTGAAGCAATTCGCTAAGTACTATCAAATGATCGACAATTTTCTTATCATTATCACCGAGTCGCATGAGAACGCGAACCACCATGTCTTCGTTAAAGCCCATTTGACAAATTTGATTCGCTATTCCTTGACTCTTAACTGGTAATCTTTTAGGTTCCTTGTCGGGAGATTTGGCTGAAAATTAAATAAAAGTTAATCTCGTTAAATTGATTTAAATGAAAAGGTTTCTTACTTTCTTTCGCCTCTTCATGTTCTTCCACCTTATTACTATTTTGACTATAATTTCTAATTCTTCTCCTTTCCGAGTTATTGAGTTCATCATTCAGTTCCTTGACCATATCGGGAACGCTCTTAGATTTGCTAGTATTTTCCATTTTATCACTAGATAAATGATTTTCCATGATAGTTGTCACTGGAGTGGCGTTGTTGTTGGCCACGTGGCTATAGTTCACAGCATAGTTTTGTGAATAATAATAATTATTTGCAGGATAAATGTTTGATGCAAACTGCTGTTGTTGATGATTATAATATTGAGTACCGCCAGGGGCTGGATAGTTATAGTAATTATTATACAGAGATGTTGTATTATAGTTAGGTTGTTGATAGGTTTGCGGCTGTTCCTGAATAGCTTTCACTGCAATACCCTGCTGATGATCAACATCGGAATTATTGTTATCATTGCGAGGTTCACTAGTCTCCGATTCACTGGAATTATTTCTCTCCAACGCACCCTCATCAACCTCGACAGCAGTTGACTTTAATATCTGTGCAAGCACCTCCATTTCGTTCATAGATTTCATTTCCAGATGATCAAATGGACTTGTATCCGACTCGAAAAATGAGAAATCAATTTTATTGCTCGAATTGCTCGCATATCGACGATGCGATTTTCTACTTCCTGATGTTGGAATGGCTGTAAAAGCGCTCGCCTGCGTAGGCATTAAAATCGTGTTTGAATTGAAATTCGGACTAAATGGATTTTTATCGGGAATGTTGTTTTCGGCAATGGGCTCATCTTCATCGCACGAAGATGTCAGCTCATCGGCACTGGGATATGAAACTTGATTTAACTTCTCTTTTTGTTCAACTTCCAGTCTCTTTTGACGAAATAATTCGCGTTCATGGATCCTCTGTTGGCGTTCTGTTTTCTCCTTGAGTCTATAATTGATCCACTCCGTTGTCTTACTAAGAATCTTACGCTCTAAATCGAAATTATAGTCGTCTTCAAAGGCCACTGGAACTTTTGTTTTTGAGAGTTGATTTAATAGCTTCGATGGCAAGTGTATCTCGGGTGGTGGCTTAAATCTTTCAGAAATCTTTACGGGAACACCGTCCGTATAGTTTGGAGGACTATATGACATCTTTTTGACGCTTAATTAATTCTTAAAATTCTAAACAAAAGAAATTAATTCAATTAATTTCAAAATTACTCATCTCAAGGTTTTTTCTACGATGACTCACCATAATTGCGGATATTTCTATTTCTACAACGTGTTCAATGGTTTGTGATGTGATAAGATTTAATAATGTTGCAAATATTTTTTTGGAAAATTCTTTTTTCTTCTTATTATTATGTGTCTGTTTATGCTGTGTGTGTTTACCTTCGCTAATAATCCCCCTTGTGTATGTGTTTCTTTCTTGAGTGTAGAAGTTTTCATTCAATTTATTGCATGCTTTTTTAAGAGCAAGAAATTTTGTAAAAATGAGTCAAAAATACACGATAACAGAGCTTGATCAGAAGGTAAAATTAATCACATATAGGTAGTTCCTGTAAATATTTAAATGAAATCAATTTTAGGGTCGTGCTTTGATCGCAACAACGGATATTTCTGAAGGCGAATCAATTTTTACGGAAGCACCTCTTATCTCATCCCAATTTAGTTGGAATAAAGCGTATGGTTATGCAGCGTGCGACTACTGTATGACATCACTAGAAACTGCACAGGAAAATGTGCAACGATTGGCTTTTGATGATAAAATTATCCTTCCGTTTAATGAGCTCGATTCAGTTTGCGCACATGTTCAGAATTTCACGAGCTGTAATGACTGTGGCGCAAAATACTGCAGTGCCGAGTGCAAAGCTTTCGCTGAGAAGCTCTATCACAAAGTGATTTGTGAGGGATCTGTACCTGGAGGGATATTAGATGAGCTAAATGAGATGGGAAAGAAAATTCATTATCCACCCGAAAGTTTCACTTTGATGCTTATTGTTAGAATTTTCGCTATGCTAAAATCAAATTCAGTTCCAAATCTCTGTGAAAAACTTGACGAATTCACAAGTCGATCGGTTAACGAGGACATTTCCCTCTGCCATAAACTATTGGGCGAGAAATTTAGTGATCAGATAAATGAGATCCATCAAGTGTTTGTGAGAATCTTTCAAAATGATGAGCATGTGCTTGGCAAATATCTGTCATATAATGGCTTCGTTTCACTTCTCGCACTCATTGGAACTAACTCGCAGGGTATTGGTACTTCGAGTTTTGCGAACTGGATTAAAAATGTTGGAGATTATGACATGAGTGAGCAGCAGCGAGAGGAAGTAGACAATCTAATTGATTCAATATATACGCGATTTAATGATACTGTGGGTGAGTTCCTGAATAACGAAGGCTCCGGGCTTTATGTGACACAATCAAAGATTAATCACTCATGCTCACCAAATGCTGAAATTACCTTCCCGAACGGCAATCATGTGGTTGAAATTGTAGCGCTTCGTGATATTCGAGAGAATGAAGAGATTTGCATTAGTTATCTGGATCTCTGTCAATTATCACGCAGTCGTTATTCGAGGCAAAAATATCTAAAGGAAAACTACATTTTCAAATGCGAATGTGACAAGTGTCGCGAACAAGCAAACGATCCCGATGTAACAAGCGATGACGAAGAAATGGACACTGACGAGGAATAAGCTTTCATTGTCAAAGTTAAACTCTTTTTTTATTTACAATCATTGAGAGCAATAAAAACTATAAAGTTTCATTACGCAGTCCTATAGTGATTTTTTTGTGTTTCAAATTCATTTTAAGCTAATTCTAAGTACATTTCTCCGGATTATTGTTAAATTGTTTAAAACTCCTTAATTTTCACGCTTTGAACTGTTTATATGGGCGTTATTGAAAAATTGAGATTTTGATCCTGCCATCATAGAAGCATTTTTCTGTGGTCGCTGCTGCTGCTGATAGTGTTGTTGATTGTGACTCATCGAGGGACGTTGAATGGGAGCGGGAAAAGTCTGCTGATTTTGAGATTGTGAACTATAAACGCGTGCCGAAGGTGTCGATGTCGAGTCCCACTAAAAAAAATATAAAAGTTTAATTGATGAGCTTTAAAAGCTTTATGTTGCTTACACTATAGAGCTTATGAGAATTCAAATCGTTCATGTTTGAAAGCTTTGCTTGACTGCTCTGTAAAAAAAATTATTTTTTCTTTTAAAAACTTTCAAAACTCTCCAGATTTTCTTCGCCTCAACAAAATTAACAAATTGTTTAAAAATAAAAACACAAAGCGGGAAAAAAGTAAATTTTTTAGTGCAGTCACACGCTCATACAGAAAAATCATGACACTTTGTGAGATTAAGAACAACAAAAATGACAAACACATCAACGGAGGATGAGGAGGGAATAAAACCACATAAAAATGTTATTTTTAATGTATAATTTTTTTTGTATTCATCAGTTTTTCAAAAATGAACTCTTCAATCTTCTCTGATGATTTTTTTCATCATTTATGTTTTAATTTTTATGCAAAAAATTGATTTGTGAGTGAGACATTCATACATCTCATCATCGCTAAATGTTGTTATTCCACATAATGTTATTTTTTTTCATTTTCAGAAAGCTTCAAATTTTCTTCTTTCCTGCTCAAACGCATTTTCAGTGTATTTTTAAAATTACACAATTTTTTTTCATTTTGCATGTCCCGGATATCTCTTGTGTGCCTCAATGATGATAAAATTCCATTCCCAATAGCCATCACAATATTTTTCGCGTTCTCTAATTTTTACTTTTTTTAACATTTATATTTTCATCGACACACAAAGTTCTCGAGTTCTATTTTCTTTCACATAATGCGTGTACATTATTTTTAGTGAGATGTCGAAAGATGATTTTGCATGAGCTTTTAAGCTTCTCACATTGGTGTACAAGAGCTCTCGTGAAAGTTTTTTTTGCGAAAATCTCGAGTAAATTTCAATCCTCACAAAATCATCTTCCAACATTTCTCGCTCTCTCTCTGTCTATCAATTTTTAAGTTCTTCATAATTTATTTCATTTTCCATTAATTTTAACTATTATAAATTGATTAAATATGTTTTTCTTCCTTCACATTTTTCCTTTTCCTTCTATGTCCGTTTCTTAAGCAATTTTGCATCATTCATAATTTTTTTTCGAGAATTTTTTAATTTTTCTTTTTTTTACTGCCATTCATGAAGTGTTGACTATGACTCAGATTCTTCTTTTTTTTGCTGTAGTCAAGTCTCGCGTGATCATCAATTATTTTTTTTATGTACGCTTGTGAATTACAGTTTAGCAATTACAACGATTTCTAACCTTTTTCTTTTTAATCAAATTCGTATAGCATGAAATGCTTTTCTTTAAATGGAACTCAATCCAATTTTTTTATGTCGCTGTTAAAAAGGCTCGAGTTCTTTTCAGCTAAATTAGTGTTTATGCAAAAAATCCTAAAGTGTTAGTGTTTGTATGTGTGTTGGACATTATTAATATTTCATTAAATAATTTTTTTCTTTGTCTCTCTTTTCATTCGCCATCAATCATATCGATGAGTCATATTTAACTCAGTAAATCGCAGTGCGATTGAAAAAAATGAGAGACAAAGTGCAGTCAAAGATTTTCCATTAAATTTTCACTTTTTTTTCTTCTAATTATAATTTCTCGCCGAATATCGAAAATTCTGTGTGATTTTTTGTATGAGAGGGAAGAAATTGAAAATATTTATGTGGTAAAACACTCAAGTCTCTGTTAGATTAATTATAGCATTCATTTTTTTATGTATTTTCATTTTGTTAGCAATTTTTTAAATTTTATTATCATCAAATATTTATTTGTTTTTAAAAGGAAAAAGTACTTTAATAAATTGGTATAGTGAATTGTGGTATGTGTGAGATTTATATTTTTTCATAAGAGGGTGGTTGAAATTATAGGAAGCAGTAGGACACAATGTATTTTCTTTTGATGCACCCAACATTTAGTTTTATGAGTGCGTATGTGGTTGTGTGTGTGTGTGATAATGGGAAGAATTACAAAGCCACGCGGTGGTGCGCAGTTTAATTAATTAATTATCAATTTGGTTGATTAATAATTAATTAATTTGGAAGATATTAAACAAATACAATTATTTCTATATATGAAATTTCCATGTGTGACTTTATGATGAAGCAGCAATCGGATGAGTTCAGCAAGAAAAAATCATCCACTAATTGTGTGTGTGTGTGTTTTATGTATGGAAAGGGCAGCAGTAATTTGTAAAGGAGGCAATCATTATTCAAGTATATTATACGTTTTATCATTTCTCATATCTCGTGTTCATATTTTTTTAAACAAAATTAGATTCACACATTATTCTTAAAGAAATTGTTTGTCGAACTCACTGGATCTTGGAGTTGCGATTGATGCTGTTGCTTCATGTAGCCGCTATTTGAGCCAGACACACCACCGCCACCGCCAGCATTAGAGTTCGATGCATTTGAACCGCTCGCACCGTTACTGCCTGCAACAACTGGACCGCCACGATACTGCTGATTGATGACCAAATTATTAAGCATTTGCGAGTTCAATGGAAACTGGCCGACTGAACCGTAATTGGGCATTTGCTGTTGACCATTAGTGCCACCAAACATGCCATAGCTACCCGTTGCAGCAGAACCACTAGTATTGTAATAGGGATTTGCCTGTTGAGCCGTCGAATTGGGATAGTAGCTGTTGGCATGCTGTTGTTGTTGATGATAGAGATGATTCATATATTGCTGATTATATTGACCAGCGGCCGAGGCGGGACCACTTTGAGGCGGCCCAGATGCTTTCGAACCAATTGCACCAATTTGTTGTGGCGTATTCGATTTAGAGCCCATCATTGAGTTTGAAGATGCCGTGGCCGATGATATTAGAACGGCATTGGGATTGGTGAGCTGTGGCGTTTGATTGAAGGGCTGAACTGTGGCGCGATATTGCGATAAATTCTGGTAGACCTCGTGAGTTGGTGCCGACGCAATGTTGGGCGTTTGCATGAACGCATTAAAGGAAAGCGAATTGTTGGCGCCTGAAGCCTGATAACCGTACATTTGAGCACGTGCCGCGTCCATGTTGTAGGAATACAAACCACCGGTCGCCTGTGAGTTATAAACTACAGGAGGCGATGGAATTGTGGACATGTTGGGGTAGTTCGGTGTCGGATAGTAAGTCTGTTGATGTTGCATGCTTTGCTGTACCTGAGGAGGTGGTGAAAGACCGGATTGATGCATTTGTGTCGGTTTAACTTTACATACATTAGCGTTCGTTGCGAAAGCTTCTGCCGCTTTCATGTTAAGACTCGCCTGTTGAGAGTGCATAACGTGAGCACTCATGTGTTGCTGCGGTGAGGGATAGCTACCACCGTCGTCATTATCGTTTGATTTGCTGACAAAGTGCTGTTCCAATGAGCTCGTGTGGTCGTTTGATGAACCTTAATAATTTGAATTTAAATAAAATCTATATAAATTAACAAATTTTACTTACCTGTGTTGTAACCGCCGAAAGACTGAGGTGACAGACCGGTATGATGGTTATATTGCTGCAAGTGTTGTTGAGCTTGAACAAAATTTGCCATTACATCTTCCGTTGAGGTGACAGTGTGATCGACACTCGGATCTTCCCAAACTTTCTTACACGATGCCACTTTCAAATTTAACGAGTCAGTGTTTAAGATGTTGTTATTTCCGGTCTTTGCCGCAACGAGACCGAGCGACGAAGAAGTCTTTGACTGAGACTGATGCGAGTTGCTGCTTTGAACGAAACTCGAGTCGTCTGTCAATTGACTGATTTGCTGGTCGAAAGAGAATTTAAATGAGTTCATATCGACCATATCCTTTTGCTGCACATTAGAATTGCCACTTTGACTGCCAAACGAGAGACTCTGAAGTGCGGAAGTTAAGCTTTGTTCTTTTGTCTGTTGCTCAATCATTTCATTTATTGTTGTGCCCATGGTGTTGTCTTTCTGATTAAGTGAATTCGATTGCATTTGCGGTGGCGGAACGTTCGGACGCTTCATTTGAGGAGGTGCGACATTTGTCTGATGCATTTGTTGTTGTTGTTGCTGCTGCTGCTGCTGCTGAGGCGGTGGGCCACTTCTTAAGCTTGTATTTTCAAAAATCAGTGTTGTCTTGGGCAAACTAGCGCCATCGAGCATAGTCGGACCTTGTTGTTGTTGAGAGCTTTGCATTGACTGCTGTTGCTCAGTCTTGAGAACATTCTGAGACATTTGCTGGTTAGATGCGTTGAGCTGCTGCATTAGTGACATTTTGCTTGTATCCTCTTGCATGCTCTCCGTATTTTTGTCCCAATAATTATTTCCCATACGATTTGAGCCGGTGACATTTTTGTTGTTGTTGTTGCTGTTAAATCTTGGCGCTGCCATTCGGTTACCTTGATCCCTCGAATCTCTAATATTACTATTATTATTGTTGTTATTTCCTCCTCTCGAATCACGATAGCCAGAATTTCTCGTGTCCTGTGGCTTAGACATGCTCGAAGAGGAAGTGTAATGAGATGAAGAGGGTGGAGGAACATTCGTGGATATCGCCGATATTGGCTTGCTAACGACTTTATTAATTTGAGGGACATTCTTGTCATTTTTTCGTGAGCTTGATGCATATGAGGAGTTTGAGCGTCCTCCTTTGCTATCAATTGATGCCTTGTCGTCTTCCGACGATTTTTTTTCTTTTAAATCAGCCGAAAATGCTGAAACTTCATTGGAATGCTTGGATATTGTGGAGTCCTCGGGCGACGAGGTCTTTTGCAAAGCAACATTCGAGTTATCTTTCATGTTTTTATTCATCAAACCATCGCTCAATGCCTTTTGTTTCTGCTTAATGCGATCATCGTCGCTCAATTTCTCTTTAATAGGTTGCTCCTTTTGGGGACTTGTTTCGTGTTTCTTTTCGCTGCTCGATTTTTCGTCATTTGAGCCGAATGGACTCTTCGATGAGGGCGGACCATAGTTATCGATGCGCTGCTTAACGGGTGCAGTCATTTGTGAATTTCTATGAAATCCACTGCTTGTACTAGTACTCGCACCACGACCTCTTCGCGAAGGCTCACCGCGCGGTGAAAATCCTTCCTTTTGCGAGCCCTGACTTCCAAAGCCCTCGCCACTTCGCCTATGATGAATGTCCTTTTTACTTTTACCACCACTACGATTCCAATCCTCTTCAGAATTTTCCGAGTCACTATACTCATAGCGATTTCCTCTATTACCATGCGGTCCACCACGTCGATTCCAATTTCCACGATAATTGTTATTGTTATTATAACCGCCGCCACGTCCTCCTCTGGTATCGCGAGCGTCACGCGAATCTCTAGCGTCATAACGTGGACTTCTCTTGTTATGACGCAAATCATCAGATTCTTTATTTTCCCTCTTCTCTTTATTCTCTTCCGCTCTCTCGCTCGATCCCTTGGACGCTTCCTTTTCGGGAATAATTTCCAAACTCTTTTTATCCTCAATCTTATCCTTCTTCTCAATATCCGATTGGCTTGATAAAATAGTCTTCGGTGGAGCTTCATGTAATACTGTTTTCTTTTCATCCTCTAAAATATTCGGAGTCGTTTCCTTCTCCTTCGTGACAACAGTAGTGCTTGGTGGTGTTCCTTTAGACTGCAATTGCTCCTGCAATGGTTTATTTCGTTGTAAAATTGTTCTCGGCTGATCATCGCTCATTGCAGAGGACTCAGATACGCGTCTCCGATCTTTCGACACACTTGAAGTGGGCTCAAGTGAAGTTGGTCGCTTATCGTTTTCACACACCTCTGCCCAACACACATTAGAGCCGAGATATTCACGAGACGTTGACTTTTCCGAACGATTATGATCGCTCAATTTGTCCGAAGAGTCTGACATGCTGCGTGAAATTTGTGCAGTCGTAGAGGAGGGTTTTTGAAGCGACGCTTGTTGTGGCTTAGATTCTTTTACATATCGACCATAATCGTCCTCCTCAGACTCTTGACGTCTTCTATTGTTGTTGCTGCTGCTGTTATAGGGCTTATTAGCATTTCCGTTGCGAGGATTATCATCGGACGAAGATTGAGAGAGTGATGACATGTTGCGGCGTGGTGGCGGTGCTTGATTAGGCTGATTTTTATTGTATTGAGACCAGCGCTGTTCGTAGGGCGGATGTTGAGCAAATGGAATATTTTTGCTATCCTGTTGATGCAATGGTCTCTTATCGACCTGTCCTCCCCGTCTATGCGTTGGCGGTTGATCGTCAATGTGTTGATGTTGCTTTTGGAACCTCGGCGGTAAGTTGGATTGAAAAGATGACTTTTTAAATTCACCTCCAACTGCGCCACCACTCGATAAATCTCTATCTGCGCCTCCCCTATCGTTTCTTCGTCCACCACCATACGAGTCATAAGAGTCATATTTGTCACTATTAATGTACTTTGACTTTCCATAATTATCTCGCTTTTCGGCATCAGCATTTATAATGTAGCCAATTCCACTTGAAGTTTTCTCCTCGACTACACTGCCGCTCGTGTCCAATTTCTTGTTTTTATCGTCGAGCTCTTGTAGCTTTCTCTGCGCAGCCAATTTGCGTTCACGCTCTTTTCTATCTTCTTCCTCGCGCACCATTTTCATCTTCTCAACGTATAACGGATCGAGAGATCTCGGTCCATTTTGTTGCTGCTGCTTCTTTTCGCTATCACGCCAAACTAAAAATGCAAAAATTAATAAAAAAAAAATTTAAAATTTTATTGCTTTTAACTACCATCAGTTTTCATATCCTTTGGCTTTAGATCGTCCGGTTCGTCGTCAGAGAATTGCAATTTTTTGTTGTAGTCAATTTCATCGTGCCTCGACCACGCGTCATCTCTCGCCAATGAATCAATACGATCGAGTTCTTCCTCACGAATAATTGGTCTCTGTTGAATCGCTGAAACGGGCTGCTGCTGCTGCTCTGTTTGCTCATATGATGAGCCTCTTTCATCATTATTGTTGTTATTATTATACTGTTGCTGCTGTTGTTGCTGACGTCCCGCGAGTCTAGGTGCTTGTTGAGCCGATTGACGATGACGCGGCGGCATATTGTTGTTGTTTACGTAATCATTATACGATCTGTCATAGCGTCCGCCACCTCTCTCTCGGTCACCTCTATTGTTGTCCCGATTATTATTTTCTCCTCTCGACTTTTGATTATTATTACTGCCACCTCCCGATCCTCCTGATGAGTTTATGCTTCCGATGCCCACATTTCCGCCGCGCAAGAACGAAGGCATGAGAGCCATTACTTTCGGAGGTCCATCGATATCGGTCGGTGAGAAGTTGGATGAGTTTCCATTTTCGTTTCCTCCGCCACGTGCATTTCCAGAATTTGCGGAACCCATCTGCTGAAATAATTTCGTAACAATCTATTTAATAATATTGGAGGTTTAATATTTACCTGTTGCTGTTGCATCCAGCTGGCAGCATCGGTCGAGGGACGAAGAGAAAGATTCATACCGCCGCCCGAGTCGAATGAATTTTGATTCTGTGCATTTGTTTTCATTGCATTGGCATTGACATTCGAAGTCGTCGAGGATTGTATACCACCATCGCCCAATGAGGGGAACTCGTTCTGATTTTGAAACGCATTAGCTAATTTTAAAATTTAATATTTAACTCATAAATTACCTGAAATTGTGGACTCTGATAGAGGGGAGGCTCCTCTTTTACGATGACACCAGTCGCAACTGCACTCCATGTCGACGAGTTTGAAGAATTTGTCGCTTGTAAGTTCTGAGGAGCAGATTGTACGGATGCACCGCTGTTACTATTGTTATTACTACTGTTGTTGTTGTTTGAGGGTCCGCCCGATGGCTGATTAGAATCGGCCCACGATGCTGACTGCGGATTTGTTTGCTGTTCACTTGACGGTTGAGGAGTGTTGGTTGGTGTGCTTGTTTCGGCTTTCAATGATGGTAAATTGGCAGGACGACGAGCCGAGGGCACTTTACCCAGTATTTGCATTCCATGTTTCCGGGGTGGTGCATTCTTTTGCGTTGTTTGTTCAAATTGTTCTCCCTTAAAGAAGGATTTGATATTTTAATAATTCTCACATTATTTTCATTCAATTAACTTACACGACTTGTCCTGTATAAACTGTTGATATCTAGCGCTGCGAATTTGGGTTTATTTGGGTTCTTCTCCCGTTCCCCACCTTCCATAAAAGTGTAAATTATAATTATTTCAACTCTAATTTTATAGATAAATTTACCTTTATTCCCACCCAGAGTATTCATTGCGCTCTTCCTTCATCAGCGAAATCCTCTGTTTCTCGCGCCTCCACACTCCTTTTTGACACTTTAGTTTTTCTCTCTTTTAATATTCTTTTATCTTTCTTGCTGACCCACGCACTTCAAAAGCAATGATTTTTTTATGACACAGTCTTCCTATGAGTTTTGCCAAACAGCTCCTCAATATTCGCTTGTCAGTTGATCGGGATGTAGAGTTGATTTTCTTTTATATCAAAAAGAGGGCAGTCAGATTCTTACTAGAAATTTGTGTATCTCCAATTGGAAATCCTCAGCTAGTGTTCAAGTGTTCTACATTAAAAAAAAGGTAATAAAAATCATAAACTTTTTGTTGGTTATTTTTCATGACGTTGAGATGAAAAGAAAAATCCGTTCATTGTTCCAAATAAAATTTCATAATTTATTTCTCCAGAAGAAGAAAGAAAATAGAATGAAGAGTAAACCATTTTAGGAATATTCATGAACATTTTTTATTTTAATATTTTTTATATATTGTGGAAGCTCCAGAGCAAAAAATGAACGCTTTGAAACGTCATAAAAAAATTTGTATTGGAAAAATAAATTATGTTGCAAAAAAAGCTCACACGATTTCTCTCATGTAGACTTTTTTAAATGGGTAATTATGACAAAAGATGTAATTTAAATTATTATTTTGACGAACATTTAATAACTGTTTATAGATTTAGCAAATAAAATCCAGCGAGATTTCGTAATAAAATTAATTTTTGCAATAGCTAAAATCGAAAGCTGCTTAATCGATTAAATTTTAAAAATTTGTCATCCTCAAAAGTAGATTATGGTCAATTAGAAACAATATTTTTGGCTCTAAAACGAAACGAATTAGATTTTTAGTGTCAAAAGAAGAAAATATGGCCTATGAGGAAGCTCCGTCTCCGATGATAGACACGAATTTATGAAACTAATTTAAGAAATTATTTCCCAATTGTTTTTAATCGACTATGATTATTATTTAACTGACCTTGGCGAAGGGAATTCCTTTATGAAAAATTTGCAAAAAATCAGATTCTTATATATATATATATCTTTATCGCTCTCTCTCACTCTCTCCGTCTTCTTCGGATGATGATTCGCTTTTATAGAATTTTGTGAATAAAATTATTGCGATCCTCGTTTGTTTTCAGTCTTTTACATCCGACTACACTTGGTCCTTGATAACTTTTCTCTTATCAAACGAGTTAATTTTCACTTTCAAATAGTTTCTTGGCGAAATGCGATTTTTTTCTTTTCTCTCTCACGCGTTTCAAAAATGGCCGTAAAAAATTTTCTCTTCAACTTTTCAACGCTTCTCACGATATTTACGAATTAAATCTTAACCTCACGACTGTGCGCGAATGCTTATTTAAGGATATATATTTACTAGAGATTATTCTAAGTTTTAGTTTTGACAATATTAACTTAATTTTTTTTCCGAACTTGGCTTAAAAAATCCGAGAGCTCTTTGTACACTGAGCGTTATATTCGAGAAGAGTTCTTTTTTAAATTTTTCATTTCCGTTAAAAAATAATTTTTTTTATTAATGCTTATAGAGACATTTAATTTCTTCTAAATTACAACCTTGTGGGTGATTGACATGATAATAGCATGAAAAATCTTTCGTATTAAATTTTCTCTTCTTGTTTTCTTTGATTTTTACTTCATCGACTGATTTGGGCTTTCTCAACTTCACCCAACCTTTGTTAACTTCAAAAATATTTTGTTTGTTCTTGAAGAGTGTTTGAAGGCCGCCAAATTCTGATTTGAGCATATTGAGATCTTCTTGCGAGATTAATTTGGCAGTTTCTGAAATTAAAATGCATCCGCCGATATTCCATCCGTCGATTAAATTTTCATCGCTCAAAAGTTTGTCGAAAATGGTCTTCACGATAGAATTAATTACATTTTTATCGACAGTTGTGCAATTCCTCACCCGCTCGATTTTATCACGCGGAGAAAATTTATTATTGCTTGAGCTTTTAACGAAGTTGTCGATTTTTTGGCACTCATTAGTGAACTTTTCTATGTTATATGATCTTTCATCGCTAACAAGACAAATTCTCTTAGTACTCGGTATTTTGAGACGATCAATTTGAGTCTTTAAACCGCAAACATTTGTCGATAGATCAATGAGATAATCGATGAAACTCATGTAAAGACTTTTATCTTTAACTCTTTTGCTGAACTTTGCACCGCTGAATTCAAAAGCACAGCATGGAAGAAGAAAATAGCGACAATTAAAAGAGCTTTTTGATGCGACGACCGGCACCCAAGGCGAAAGCTCATCCGAGTGATTTCCAATTATCCAATCGATGTTGGTGAATAAATCTGAGGGTTGCCACGTGGCCTCTCTAAGATCAACTTGTGGATTGTATTTACTCCAAATCTTTCGTTTTCTTACATCAATGCCGTATCCAGTGTGTCCCTCTTGAGAGAGAATGTAAACTAGCAGCCCATTTCCACATCCTAAATCGACAAAAGATTGAAGCTTATCCAGCTCTTTTTTAACTCTTTCTTGCCTCCACAGAATTATCAAATAAGTTGCTATTGCCACATCCTCATAGACAAATTTCTTGGGATCTGTTGACTCATCACCCCATATAGCTTCAATTTTCTTTCCATACTTGTCTTTTAATGTCGTATAGAGATTGTTGTACTCTTCACCGTTTATTAATGAATGACTATCGACTTTCAGCTGATCCTTTTCATCGTCACCGCTACAGTTTTGCATCCACCTTTGGAATTTCTCAAGCAAAACATAGTTCAACACTCTTATGCTCTCAGCGTCATCGTCAACTGTCTCAATTTCAAGTGTAAGTGTGTTGTCAGCAAATGTCAGATGATAAGGCACGGATATGATGAGTTTTGAGGAAGTGTCGCAAGAGTAAAACGAAACTGATGGATTTGAGTTGCATTCTAAAATATATTCATAGCTTAAAGTTATCTTTTAATGATTCATGCTCACCTATAATTGCGATCGAGTAGCATGGTTGATGCTTAACGGCATTTCTCGGTAAAACTTTGTTCAACGAGATAAAAATTGTATTTTCAAGCTGATCAGCATGCTGAAGTTCTTCGACTTTTGCTTCTTCATAGTCAATTTTGCCATCAATTAATGTTTTTAAATCCTCACGAAAGCTTTTAATTTCGTCAATTGAAATTTTCGCAAAAAGCTCCTCTTTCTTGATGTTGACTTTAATGAAATACTTGTTGACTGTGCAGCTGAGCTTCCTATTAACCACCTGAGGCTTTTCAATTAGAATTAAAATCGCTCGGTAGAATGAATTTTTAGTTAAATTTTCAGCAATTTTCAATGTTGTTGTTTTCATTTTGAATTAGAGAGGTTTCAATTATTAAAAATTTCCTTCGAATCAGTAAAATTTCCCCTAACACCTTCTTTTCCTCAAAAATTTCGACGAGAGTAGAAGTGTGCAGCACTTAATTAATTAATTATGGCGTAAGTTGGTGATTTTTAGTTAAAATAACTATATAAAAGTGTTGATAAATGAATTGTGATGTAGAATAATATCGAATTTATGCAAAAACTACATTTTAAATAGTCTAAAATTAAATTAAATTTTATAACCTAAAAATTATCAATCACTTTTCATTTTGACACATTTTAAGCAACTACTAAGCCAAGAAATATAAGAAAATCAACTTTTAAGTTCTATGGAAAGGGTTGCAAAAGCAGAATCGAGATTTTTCGTATCATCAATAATTGATAATTTTAAATTTATTGACACCTAACTAAAGTCTTACAATTATCTCATTTTAGAACGAAGGTGTCGAAGGATATCCTCTACGAGTGCGTCAATGAGGTCATCACCAAGTCTCAGGAGAAACCTCGCAAGTTCTTGGAGAGTGTTGAACTTCAAATTGGATTGAAGAATTACGATCCACAAAAGGACAAGCGTTTCAGCGGTACCGTCAAGTGAGTAATGCCTTATTGCTGGATGTCGATAAGGAAGTCAGTGAAGAGAAATACTTCTTACTGACGGACCTCGACTCAAGGTCTTAAAAAAATTGAGGAGGATTTTAATCCGAACCCCTTCATTTAAATCTTCAGATTGAAGCACATCCCACGTCCAAAAATGCAAGTTTGCATTTTGGGAGATCAACAGCATTGCGATGAGGCCAAGGACCAAAACGTTCCATTCATGGATGCTGAAGCTCTTAAGAAGCTCAACAAGAACAAGAAGTTGGTAAAGAAGCTCGCCAAGAAGTACGATGCTTTCCTCGCTTCCGAGTCTCTCATCAAGCAAATTCCAAGATTGCTCGGTCCAGGCTTGAACAAGGCCGGCAAGTTCCCTGGTCTTTTGCAACACAACGAGTCGATGACAGCTAAAATCGATGAAGTTAAGGCCACAATCAAGTTCCAGATGAAGAAAGTCTTGTGCCTCTCTGTTGCCGTTGGACACGTTAACATGACACCTGATGAATTGGCTCAAAACATTCATTTGTCCATCAACTTCTTGGTTTCTTTGTTGAAGAAGCACTGGCAAAATGTCCGTTCACTTCACATTAAATCCACAATGGGCCCACCACAACGCCTCTACTAAGCGATTTTATTCCTGTGTACTTTTTACAATTTCCCAATTGGAATTTCTCTTGAATAAAAGATCATTGAAATTGTACTTTAACGGTTTTTAAATTTTCGAATTTCAGGGGGGTTGGAAAAGTTTGTGATGTGGGTGCTTAAAGTGCATTTTTATTAATTATTTTTATCGATATTGTATTTTAATTTAGCTGATTTTAATTAAGTCTTTAACTGTCTAAAGTTTAATTAATTAATGTTTTTTTTAAATTTTAAATAGCGGACACTGTGGACACTTTTGCTCTGTAAAACTCGACTAGCATAAATTAAAGAAAAAGGAGCAAAAAAATTAAAAATTAAGTTTTCTAGTCATAATTAAAAGAAAAGCAATGGATACGAATGAACTGAACTGTATATCGCTTGGTGTGGACGAGGAGAAAACCAAAAAAGTCTTGGAAAATTTCACGAAAAGGGTAATTTAATAGAATTTATTCTCGAACGTCAATATTGATTCCTTTTAATTTTTCTCAGTTCAGCGATTCTTTTAATCTATCGCCGCTAACTTCATCCGGACAGTGGACATTGATGTGGAATAATCTTTTTGAAATTCTGAAGACACCCAGCTCGAATATAAAAATGCAATGCTTGCAAGCAATTCGCATTTTAAGCCGCGACAAGACATATCTCAATGAGACAATCAAGGAGGAGGAGTTTAATTCACTATTAGATATTGCGGCTATTGGTTCGCGTAATCTCGACTATACCAATGAAATTCAAACGGAATCGTTGAAAATTTTATGCAACCTTGTCTTTCAAAGTAACAAGTGTCAGGAGCTCTGTCTCTCGAATCCAGCAATTGAAGGCATTCTTAGGAGACTAAGGACATGCAAGGAACAATATGTCGATTATAACATCAAGTTCTACGACATGAAGCTTCTCTTTCTAATTACTGCGCTCACGCCAAATGTTCGCATAAGAGTGCGTGACGATAACGATGGCTTGGTTTATCTGGTGGAATCTCTCGATCTCATGATGAAGAGCGCAAAATCAAAGGAGTTTGAGCAACAAGAGGTTAATTTAATTAATGAGATTTTAAAAGTACTCTTTAACATTACCGTTACCGAGCCAACGACAATTGATGACGATGACGACCAGCATTTACAGCGTCTTACTATTCTCTTACAAGAGCTGCTCACCTACAATCCAAAAGTCAAAGAAAGCACCGAAGAGTTTCATTCAAATATTGTTAATCTCTTAACTAACATTCCGATTAATTGCATGGTTGAACTTGCACCACAATCGACCGGCACTGAAGATGAAATTTTTGAAAATTTTAATATGCACTCGATCAACATTTTTCTGCATTTTCTCGAGCTTAAACTTAAGAGAATTTTCGAATCGTCAACGGCCAAGGACTATGAGCAGTTACCACCAATTTTAACGGTCATGATCAAGTGTGTCCGATGCACGAGTACAATCCGTAGATATGTTCGATTTAAAATATTACCGCCGCTTCGAGATGTCAAGAAGCGACCCGAAGAAGGAACGACATTGAGAAATCATCTCTGTAAACTTCTTACATATCCATCCACTCAAATATCGGATCTCGTTGCTGAGCTTCTTTTTGTTTTGTGTAAGGAGAATGTTGGTCGAATGATTAAGTACACTGGCTATGGAAATGCGGCGGGTCTCTTTGCAAAAAGAGGACTTTTGGGCGGTCGAGAGAGTGAGGGTCAACAGGAGTATTCGAGCGATAGTGAAGATAGCGACACGGAGGAGTATAAAGAGCATTTACATGGCATTAATCCGGTGATTGGATGCTATGAGGAACCTAAAAAGAGTCCTTTCGAGGGAATGTCAGAAGAGCAGGTAAAATTCGTAAAATTGTAAAATATTTAAAAATTTAACGGCTTAAAATTTTCCAGAAGGAATATGAGGCTGAAAAGCTCGTCAACTTAATTGACCAACTGAATATGAAAGGAATTATTAAACCCTGCAAAATTGAAGATGGAAAGCCAATTCCCGTTGAACATGTGCTCGAGCTTCAAAGCGAAATTCCTCAACAGCAGAGTGATTTTAAAAAGAAAACTTAAAATGAAGAATTTTATTGCCAAAAAAATGAAAAATAAGCAATGCTTGTGCTGCGCTCACTGATTTTATCTTGCTAAAATTAAATTCAAAAAATCTCCAAATTTCTATATATGCATGTGAATTTAAATGTTTTATTCGAGAAAAGAAAAGTATTTAAAAGAAAATAAATATCAATGTTTAAAACACATTATTTTTTTAACGTCTTGCGAGAAATTAAATTTTCTTCGCCAAAAAATTTATTTCAAAATTGATCGCCCCTCAACGATAAAATTCAAGAAGAGGAAGAAAAGTTTAGATTTTTGAGAAAATTTTAATTTAAAATGCTGGATATCGCTCAATTGAAGGCACAAATACGTGCAATACTGCTATCGCTCGGTCGCGGAGCTACAGAACGTGAATTTCGAAAAGAGTATTATGAGATTGAAGGAAAATCTTTTAATGATGTGCTGCGTGAATTGGGATTCAATAATGCCGCTTCATTTATGTCAAAAATTCCTGATGTTTGCCGGTTATCGAAAACGTTCGAAGGCGAACTCTTCATTCAGCGAGTGTCGAGTCAAGAAACTGCTCACATGGATCATTTGACGGTCGTTAAAAAGAGGAAAAGAAAATCAAATAGGTGGGCTGTAAAAGATCCAGTAAAACATCAGAAATTAAAATTTTTCACCTTTCAGATATGCTCAGCGCTATATGCCAGCTCGAATGGCCACCTCAAATCCATATAGATCTACATATCAAAACTCTGCATATCGTCCGCCTCCGCCTCTACGTCTCTCTCCCGCTTTTTTCAGAACCTATCCGAATGTATTGAGACCTGTCAATAGTCAAAACCGCGCTCAATACCGTCCACAACCGGCCCCACCAAAATCACAAGTTAAACCTGCCTTGGGAATTCCTCTGCACTTGAGACACGATGTAGAGAGAGTCGTTTATAAAAAGCCAGAACCGACTGCTGCTCAATCAACACCAACGCCATCGCAATCATCGTTGGGCGCTGAAAAGGTAGTTTATAAAAAGCCAGAACCAACTGCTGTTCAACCAACACCGCCTTCTCAATCGCAATCAACTCTCGGTGCTGAAAAGGTAGTTTATAAGAAGACTGAACGCGTGATTTTTAATGGAGAAGAGCCGCAGCAGGTTCAGGTAAAGCAGTCGAGCGCATGGACTGACGCAAGAAGTGTCGTTGCAGAAGAGTACGATTCATCAATTTCATCGGATGATGGAAGTAGTTACACATCGTACACTGGTTCAATTGAAGATTTTGAAAATGAACATGATGATGGCTTTGAAGCGGTTTTAAAGGAGAGAAAAGTGAGTTATGATGAAGCGAGTGCAGCCAAAATCACAATTACAGTTAACAACAGTCAACCGACTTCGAGAAAAACACCTTTTGACATTCGCAATGAACTTTCAGCTTTACGCAAAAGAATGTCGCAAATGGATTTGTCAAAAAATAAAATGCAAGATGAAGAATTTATTACATCGGCCGAAATTCAAATTCCACCTCCAAAGTTGTCGGCGAATCCAATGTGGTTTGAAATTAAGATTCTTGGTATTGAGTCACCTCACAAATTCACTTTCCAGTTTGACTTTCCGGCAATTGAAAATCTACAGGATAAAATGAAAGAATTTTATGAGCCCACTGCACACTCGTCAACATATCTTGCCAAGAATTTGGCCATTAACATGATTGTTGCAGTTTCACATAGTAACAAATGGTATCGTGCACAAGTCAAAGCGTTCGATGATATAATAGCCGAAATCATACCACTCGATTGCATGACACTCAAACCGAAGAAAATTGCCCGCAACTCGGTATTTTATCTTCACAAAAAGTTCATCGAGGACACTCAAAAGTCGGGTGTTGGAAGAGTTTTTGGGATTTTACCGCTTGGAAAGGAATGGTGCGATGCTGCTAAGAGCGAAATGGCTAATCTCACGTTAGAACGACATCAAGCAACAGTTAAAATCGCCAAAGATAATATCTATCATCTGTCAATCATCGCTAACAACACATCTCGTTTACGAATAATTGACATTTTCATTGAAAAGGATTTGGTGAAACTAGAGGCTGACTGTTTTAATGGAGTTTATATGAATAAGAACATGTCTTTGAAATAGACAAATTACTTTTTACAACTTTTTGTTAATGAAGAGACATTCAGATATTCAACAAAATAAACTACATTTCTGAACTTTTAAAAATAACGAACTTTTAGATTTTGAATTTTTGCAGGGCGCTGTCAAGTGGGAGGAAAGTGACGGTCAAAAAAAGCAATTTATCTCTTCAAGTCATTAGTGGTAATTGCATTTTCTTTCTGAAGAAATTTAGCAGCGTTTTCGGGCAAAATTAACTCCTATAGTCGCTAGACATGGGATCCAGCGAGCTCTTCTATCTGAAATGGAACAATTTCCAAAAGAATATCAGGTAAATGACGCGTTAAATTTAAAAATAATATTTTCAAAATTTTTCAATCGCATAAAATAAATAAAAACATTTAATAATGATGCATTTTAGACGGATGCGCGATGAAGATGATTTAGTCGACATTACGTTTGCGTGTGAGGGCAAGAAAATTGGCGCTCATAAATTGGTTTTATTTAGCTGTTCACCATATTTCAAGTCACTCCTGGCTGACAACAAATCTTCACATCCAGTCTTCTTTTTTCATGACATTTCCTACGATATACTCAAGGCGATTTTAGAGTATATGTATATGGGTGAGGTGCACATAACAAATGAAAACCTTAAGGACTTTATTCGCGTTGCCGAGGCACTTCAGATTCGCGGCCTAAGTAAGGACACTTCCACAACAGATGAAATCGACACAAATTTAACGGAAATTGAAGAAGATTTCGTGCGAAAGCGAACAAACGATGAGAATCACATACAGACATTTACTCCGCAAGGCAAACGACTTAGAATCATCAGCGAGCAATCATCATTAGCGAACACACTTAATGATGATGAGGATATGGAAGAAGAAGTACATCAAGCCGTGTCGACGCGCTTACAAAATGTATCTACAAATACTCCGCATACTATAAAGCGAGACTCGCAAAGTGTCCAGCCAAAGGTGGAATCGCTGGAATTTCTCGAGGAAACGGTTCCCACCCACATTCAACATGTACAGCAGCAGCAACAACAAACCCTCAACAAGAACGTTACTTATATGAACATTGAAAGTTACACCGACAAAAATGTAACTACCTCGGTGGCTTCGTCTAATCAACAGCATGTCGTTGCCACACAATTCATCCAGGCAGGCACAAGTCAGCAACAGCAGTCGCAACCAACATCTGTGGACTATAAATCGGGTAAATGAATTAAATACGTTTTATTTGAAAATAATTTTAACATTCACTTTACTTTATAGAAGAGGAATTATGGGATAAAACAATGGACATTGGATCAGGATCAAATGAAAATTCGGCAAAGAGATCAAAGAAAGATAGTTCGTACAAAGCAAATTGCCTAACGCCTCGATCCTGTCCCGTCTGTGCTCGCGTCTACTCAAATGTCTCAAATCTTCGTCAACATATGCGATTAATTCACTCGCCCACTGCAGTTTCGTGTCCCGTGTGTCAAAAGCATTTTAATAGCGATCTATATCTTAAGCGTCACTATTCGTCTATTCACTCGATTAACAACACGAGTGGCGAAGGTGAAAGTGGTGGTGAAAATAAATCGAGTACAAATAATAGTTCTGCGGCGAATAATTCAGGAGCGAACTGGACCTATAATGACACAATATTGCAACAATAAATATTCATCCCATCATAAAGTGTGAATAAGAAAAATACCTCCTATACAGTAGAATATTGCCATGTAGCACAAGGAAAGAAAAACATACATAAAAGTTTAGTGAGCATCATCATCATTATCATTAGCTCTCTCTCTCCCCCCGTTCCTCCGATTTTCATCACCTAAACATTTTTTGTACATTTTTAAGACGCTTTTTTGGACAAGTTTTAACTTCAATTTATCTCGGGAGAGCTCTCGAGAGCATGCATAATTTACTTAAAAAATTTCCTAAAAAGAATTGCGAGAGGAAAAAACTTAAGAAATGTATAGTCCATAAGAACATGTTAAAATTAGATAATTTGTAGATGAGTTTGAAATTATTGAGAATAAAGTTACATGAATTAAAACTTGTGAAATTAATTAAATAAGTTAAGTTTAAAAAATTCGTTAAATTCAAATTTGCAGGGTATGGAATTGTGCAAGAGAGAGAGAAAAAAATGAGAGCTACCGGTAAAAATTGAGAGAGAAATTTAAATTTGAGAGAAGTTTCAATGTTTTTATTTTCTCTCACTCTCAGTTCAGTCGTTGTCGAACGCAGACGTTATTTTTCCGGCATTAAAAAATAATTTTATTTTTAAAAAATAATTGTACTTAATAATAATTATTAACGTGTGAATCGAAGAAATACGAAAAAACACAAATACTTGCTGACAAGTGATTACGAAAAAAAGGTGATTTTAAGAGTGAATTAATTGAGAAAGTTTTGAAAAAATTTATTTGGCTTTTAATTGTTGGATAAAACAAAGTAGAAAATCTTAAGCGGTGCTAGAGTTAAAAAAGAAAAAAAGGGTAATTAACGTGAAAGAATTAATATCGGCAACTCAAATAGCTCTAAGTGCAGAAGGATGAAGTTTATTTTTTTAATACAACACAGCTCTTCCAATTTTAACATATGTTAGTGTGAATTTGAGGTGAATCATTCATTTTATAGCGGTGAAATTGAGGCACAGAAAGAAACACAGTCGAGTAAAATGATTTTTGACCTTTTATGGATTGAATGAAATTAATGGATGATAAAATTGCATCGTTCTTAAGAGTAAAGTACATTTTATCTTAAATTTAATGTAATTAATTTTTTTTATCATCATCATCAAAATTTCTCTCGCGAAAATGGTCTGATTGTTGCGAATGACTAATTACACACATTAATGTGTGGGAATACTACTGGAAAGGTGTTAATAATGATGATGTGAATTCCTCTTTTTTCCTCCTCGACTATATACACTGCCTTATCGAAATCGAAATGAGTACGTCGTGGCGCAGAAGTGATAAGATAATATTTATAAATTTTACCTTGATTAAGGTACACTCAGTCATTGTTCTACCCCGTTATGACGATTATTTTCAAAGCTGTTTTAATTGCCATTGATTGTGGCATTGTAGAAAAAGAGAAGCCAAAATGCTACAAAGAAATCGAATGCATGCACATGCAGATATATCTATACTAAGGATTCATTGACTTTTCTTTCTTTTTTTTCTTCAAACAATTGAGGTCAACTTTCAAGTGCAATTTTTCTATGAGCTTAACAATTTAAGACTTATCGACCGCAGTGGATTTATGCAGCTGCTATAAATTAGAGAAAGTGGAATAGATCAATTCTCTCCTGTAAAAAAATGTAACCGTTATCACCTTCTTAACCAAAGATCATGTAAATTACGAAAACGAAAGCTTTACTTTACTCGAAATAAATTCAACAAAATCGCCTAATTATAACACTTGAAGTGTACAATTTAGCTCTCGGATGATATCTACAGGTTTATTATGCTTGCGTTTGAAGCCATTTGCGCGGTTGACTGAAAATTTCACTCTTTTCATGGTGCTTTGAAAATGGTGAAGAAAGAAAAGTGAAAACTCTTCAAGACGACAGCGATGATCAATAGTTTTTTTCTCATAATTAAAAAGCCATAAATATTCTGCTACAAAAGTGTCTCTCCGGATGCATTGAGAGCGTAAAAGAAAGAATTCTTTTTATTGTCACGGCCACTTGAAATAAATAGGTGGAAAATTTGCAAAATGTGAGCAATGTTGCCAGAGCTTACATACATATACAGAACATAGTGTACTTCCATTGAAGCGTGATCATTATAGAGATCCCTCTTTTTCGCACCGACACTCACGTTCCCACATCAATCTATATGCTATTTTAATGATGAATGGCTCGCTAAACGAGTGATGAATCTTTATAGATTGAGAAAAATGACTAAAAACTTTTCAACAATAGCCAAAAGTGAAAGAAATTTGTTGCGAAACAAAATTTTTGTTAATAATTAAAAAATTCTTCATCTAAAAAAAATTATGTGTGGGGATGTCACGGCATGTGATTGTTGCGTATATTCGCCATCACCGAAAAGCTCTCTCACTTCCACATGTGGATAGTGAACAAGCTAGTTGTTCGTATTGTTACACATTTCGACGCTCGCTAAGCAAACAAAAATTTAATGCAGATTATTTCATTCCATCTGACTTGTTCTCTCCTCTCACGTGTGTTATATTGTTTTTTTTTCTCGAATGTATTCATCATCGTCTCGCTCGATGGATTATGCGTTTTTAGTGTATTTAAATTGTGCATCTAATTTCCGGAATAGAAAAGTCAGATAGTGCATGATCTAACATAAAACATTCGAGCGATTTAGGCGCATCCCCCATGAAGAAGTTGAAGAAGAAAAAAGAAATGTTTGAAACCTCTTGTAGTTCTATTTTTAAAAAATTATTCTTTCGTTTAATGCCAATTGGAGAGTCAAACAGTTATACTTCAACATTATCGCCCGAGTTCAAATTGAAAAAGTGCTCGTTTATTTCGTGTATATGGGCAACAAAAAAATGTACTGAAAATTACGTTAAACTTACAATAATAATTCAAACGGTGCTTTTCTCATTCACGAAGCTGCCTGCTTGCTGTACTCAATTCTAACAAATCAGATTTTCTTTTTCTATTCATCTATAACGACAAACAATGTGATCGGTCAGATCTTCTCACAGCACCAGTGCATTGCAATTTACCGATAGATTTTCTTTCTCTTCTTTATTAGATTTTTTATTGATTTTCAAAAGCGTAATACTAGTGACTTAGACGAGAGCTCTCGATATAATTCAATCAAGTCTCTCTAGCACAGCTCCCAAAATGGATTCACAAAATTTGCCATAATTGTTAAAGAATAACCACAGTGAGTTGAGGAACTGCCAAGAGCCCACGCGTGATTACAATTTTTTTTCTCTCATACAATGCTGTCATATTTTTGAGCGATTCATGGGATAATTTATTAAAGAGTTATAATAGGCATGTGAGTAGGAAAATTAGGGGGAGACTGATGACATTTCTGACTTTTAATATTATTTACCGCTTCTCATGATTGTGCTGCAGAAGCAAAAAATAATATAATTCTTAGCAGTGAAGTAAAGTTTTCTCTCTCTCTTTGTCTCTTTTATATATGCAGAACTGGAACGAAGTGTAGAAAGTTGAAAGTCAAGTTTAATTTATATTTCTGTCCCGAGAACGCGATGCAAATTGCAACGGATTAAAGCAATTTTTTTGTAAAATAATCTTAGTAGCCATATATCAAATTTTGAGTAATTTTGTAACATCTTTAGTCTCACATTAATAACTAAATTTTTGTTGTTTAACCTCTTGCTATAAATACGGGTAACGATTGCTTTTTAAAACTCGATCAATAGTTGCATAATACGGATTATCTTGAAACCACACTAAGAAATAGTTTAACAAATTCCTAGGCAAAAAATAAATAAAACTGTTCTCTTAAAAAAGAGCTAACGGCAACAGTGATAAGAAGTAACTGAACAGAAATGGCATATAATAGCTTCTATGGCTTCGAAAAAGTCATGAAAGTAGAGCTTTTATATCGATTTCCTCGCATTACTGATTTTCTTTCTTCCTCTCTCGATGAAATGCTATTAACCCACAGTGGGAAATCTAATACTGAAAATCGGCCATCAGTCTCAAAATTGACTCAAATTAACATTTGAAGCTTCAGTAACTGATAATAATTATCGCTCAAGGTGTAAATATAATTTTGGGTCCTGTTTTAACTCCTTAAACTTAATTCATAGTCAATGCACTAAAATGTAAATTGTGGCTCTATACTTCATCATAACTAGATTATTGAGATTTGAAAGATGATTTAAGATGGTATTTATGTTGATTTTATGAATCAGTTCCAATTAAAAAGCCTCATTGAATTTATATAGGGGTCAAAAGTTTCCATTATGATCCTTTTTTCCAAAGGTTACTTTATATTGAAATCTGATTTATTGTAATCTTCATACAAAATCATAGAAATAAGGTTCACTTTATTTTTCAAATATCAAGCAAATAGGCAAAAATATGCAAACCAAACTAGTTGGGTCTTGATATTTAAGTATCAGTCTATAAATTCCCATATGCCGTTTAGAGTTCCGCAGAGTTCTACTAAGTGTGGAGAGCATTTAAATCGGGAAAGTTTAGGTACACTTTAAAGGCACTTCCGATAAAGATGTGGATACTATTTTCAATTTAAAAAAATCTTTATGCTGTTTTGAATAAGAAAATCAAAAAATATCAATCTTAGGTTCAAGTTTTGCATTGAAAAAAATTAAATGAATTTTTTAGAACTTTTAGAGGGGTCATCTTTGGAGCTTATTTACGGGAGAGCGTTTCACATAAATCGTGAAGTTATTTGTGATTGTTATAGAGCAACACACAAGCTTTAATTTTATATACCTTTTCATAGGAAAAATAGGATATTGATTTTGAGACATTTGGCCGTTTTGACCCATTATTTTTCTCACTGTGTAACCTATTAAGAACACGTTTCGTTAGGATCTAAAACTGCAAAAACGAGATGCAAATCTCTCTCACATTTACGAGTTAAAATTTAATATGACAAAAATGGAATATTTTAAAGCCTCACATGTGTCATATGGAAAACATATGGCAGATTAACTCCATGCACATTCTCATTTTTAATTTTCTTCTCTCTCTCTATTTCGCAGAATTATAGGTCGACGGAGCAAAAATGTTGGGGACGGATTTGGTGTGGGCTCGAGATCCACACGAGGGCTATATACAGGGTCGAATAACGGAGTTGGGTGCTCACGAGTATGAAGTGCTTCCTGTCGATCGAGCTCACCAAAAGCGAACCTCATCTATCGATGACATTTTTCCATCTTGCGAAGCAAAATCAGATCATGATGATAATTGTGAGTTTTTTAAAAAATGATTTTAAGAGTGAAAATTTTCGAGTGAAAAAATTTCAATTTTAATTACTTTCGCCACTGCCACAGCTGATGCGGAAGCTCAGCATTGCATAAAATGAGCTAAGAATTAATCATATTTTTTTTTGGTGAAAGCTCATCAATTGAATTAGATGAAAGAAAAGAGAAATTCACTTTCGCATAGACCATGACTGTTAATTATTAAAAATTAATTTCGATTGAATAATTTTTATTTTAGGTGAGCTAATGTTTCTCAATGAAGCGACACTCCTCGATAATATCAAAAATAGATACTATAAGGATAAAATTTATGTAAGCGCGTTAAAAAAATTAATAAGTAACAACTAGTAACCACAACCTTTTTCACCCATATAGACTTACGTTGCAAACATTCTCATCGCGGTGAATCCATATAAAGAAATTAAGAATTTGTATGCGAAAGACACCATTAAGAAATACAATGGAAAAAGTATTGGCGAAATGCCACCGCATGTATATGCGATTGCTGATAAGGCGATTAGGGATATGAGGGTACTCAAAGTTTCACAGTCTATTATCGTGAGGTAATTCCCCGAATTTCTATTTGGTTGATAACGAAAATAACTTTTTTTGCGTGACATAGCGGTGAATCGGGTGCTGGAAAAACGGAAAGCACAAAATACCTTCTCCGATACTTATGCGATTCTTTAGTGGCTGCTGGTCCAATAGAGCAAAAAATTCTCGACGCCAATCCCATTTTGGAGGCATTCGGCAATGCGAAGACCACGAGGAACAATAACAGTTCTCGATTTGGCAAATTTATTGAGGTTCATTACGACAACAAATATCAAGTTGTGGGCGGCTTTATATCGCACTATCTCCTCGAAAAGAGTCGAATTTGTCATCAAGCAAAAGAGGAGCGAAACTATCATGTTTTTTATCTTCTCTGTGCCGGAGCAACTCAAAAATTAAGAGATATGCTTTCGATTGGTAAACCCGACGATTTTCGTTATCTAACTGGTTGTACTCAGTATTTTGCGACGGCCGCAACTGAAAAGAAAATTCCAAATTCTCAAAAATCTAAAGATCATTTGAGCAGGGGTCCACTTCATGATCCAATTTTAGATGACATGAATGATTTTATGGAACTCGATCAGGCTCTTTCGCGTATTGGACTTAACGAGAACTTGAGAAATGAAATTTACAGTCTTGTCGCGGCCGTTCTTCATTTAGGAAACATCACATTTGAAGACAATCCAGAGGATACGAGAGGTGGCTGTAGAGTTACGCAAGAGACTGAAAAATCAATGGAAATCGCTGCGAAACTCATCGGATGTGATTCATTTGAACTTCGTCAAGCGATGACATCGAGAGTTATGCAGTCGAAGGGTGGCGGTGTGAAAGGAACTGTCATTATGGTTCCGCTTAAATTGTATGAGGCCTCACTTAATCGCGATGCCCTCGCCAAAGCTCTTTACTCGAGACTTTTCGATC
This sequence comes from Tanytarsus gracilentus, assembly GCA_038502055.1. Lineage (NCBI taxonomy): Eukaryota > Metazoa > Arthropoda > Insecta > Diptera > Chironomidae > Tanytarsus > Tanytarsus gracilentus. The sequence goes on along the minus strand of JAXRKN010000043.1, from coordinate 847,664 downwards.
ATATTGTGTCGCTAATCAATCAGAGCATTCCATTTCAAAAATCAAGCTACTACATTGGTGTACTCGATATTGCCGGCTTCGAGTACTTTCAGCAGAATAATTATGAGCAATTTTGCATCAACTATTGCAACGAGAAACTTCAGAAATTCTTCAACGATAATATTCTCGCGAATGAGCAAGATTTGTATAAGCGGGAAGGGTTGAATGTTCCTGAAATTAAATTCACCGACAATCAGGACATTATTGATCTCATTGAGTCAAAGACAAATGGCATTTTTACTCTTCTTGATGAGGAATCTAAACTTCCGAAGCCCTCTTTCGCTCACTTTACATCGGAGGTTCATAGTGCATGGAATGGGCATTTTAGAATTTCTTTTCCGCGTGCTTCACGTCTTAAAATTCATCGTGGTTTGAGAGATGACGAAGGTTTCCTTATTCGACATTTTGCTGGCGCCGTTTGTTATACAACTAATCAGTTCATTGAAAAAAATAATGACGCTCTTCATGCATCATTAGAATGTCTCGTTCAGGAGTCTGGAAATCCTTTAATAAAGAAAATTTTTATCAACGCTTCATCGACAAAAGGAAAACTATCATTTATTTCTGTCGGCTCCAAGTTCAAGTCGCAACTTCAAGAACTCATGGCAAAACTGACCCAGAATGGAACTAATTTCATTCGGTGCATTAAACCCAACAGTCGCATGGCTGATCATGAATTTGAAGGTACAAATTATAAATTTATTTTAAGCGCTAAAAATATTTAAATTTGAATTTTAGGTGGTTTGGCGTTGGCTCAATTGAAATGTTCAGGAACTACGTCAGTCTTGGAGCTTATGGAGTACGGTTATCCATCGCGTGTTCCTTTCGGTGAATTATACAACATGTATAAAGCAGTTCTGCCCGCCGAACTCGTGAACCTTCCACCGAGAACTTTCTGTGAGGCAATGCTGCACTCACTCCAACTTTGCAGCAAGGACTTTAAATTTGGCATCACAAAAGTATTTTTCCGACCAGGAACATTTGTTCAATTTGATCGAGTGATGAAGAGTGATCCGGAAAATCTTCGCACTATCGTGGCCAACGTTAAGAAGTGGCTCGTTCGATCTCGCTGGTAAATTTTACATTTAAAAAATTAATCAAAAATGTTTTAATTTATTTTGAAAATTTTAGGAAGAAATCGGTGCATTGTGCAATTTGTGTTATTAAGATTAGAAATCTTATGCGATATAAAAATAAGTGTGTGATTCAAGCGCAAAAGTATATTCGAGGATATTTGGCTAGGAAGCAGCATAGACCGCGCTTTAAAGGAATTGTCAAAATTAATGGAGTCAAACAGAATGTTAAGCAGATGGAAAATGTCGCTAATCAACTTAAGAATAATGAGCGTGAGGTAATGTTGAAACAAACGAAGGAAATTGAAATTCAGATTGACATCGCGATAAAGTCTATAAAGGTAAAGTGTTTTAGAATTTTAAAAACAAAATTAACAAATTATTCTTTTCAGACAAATCCGAAAATTAAAGCAACCGAGATTGATGGCTACTTTTCGACGTTGGTAATGAAAACAAATCAGCTAATGAATGTTATGAAGGTAAAACTTCAAGAGCAGCGCAATGCCGAGGAGCAGGAGAGATTACGTCAAATTCACTTGAAAATGGAGGCTGAAAGAAAAGCCAGAGAAGAAGAGGAACGTATTAAGCGCGAAGAAGAAGAAAATCGCCGCAAAAAGGTATTGAATAAATTGTTATAAAATTATATTATAATAAAATTTAAATATTTTAAGGCCGAGATGGAACTTCGAAGGAAACAAGAAGAGATCGAACGTTTGAGACTCGAAGAGGAGGATAGAAAAGCAGCTTTACAATTGCAAGCTCAACTCGAGAAGGAAGCACTCGATGATTCACACTATCGCCAGCAAGTTGAACAAGAAAGACGCGATCTTGAACTTGCCCTGCGATTGGCTCAAGAGTCAAACAGTCAGCTCGATGAGAGTCCAACGATGAGTAGAAAGTAAGTGGCAAATAAATTTTTTCCCTGCTCTCTCTTTTGTACAGACACACTCTGAATTTTTTGTAAAAATATAAATTTTACTTCCCCCTCCAGCGGAACTCCTGATTTGGCTTTAAGCAATCATAATCGACTTATAAGGTTTGTTTTACTTTCCCTGTTTTTTCTAAATTTCACAGACTGCATGTGTTAACCTAATTGTAGATTCTAACACTCTTAAATTCTAACTTTGTTCTACTAACAAATGTCCTATAATATTTTTAAAAAATTAAATTAAATCACAATTCTCCTTTCTAGATCTGAAGCCATTCGAGCTCAACAGCAAATTGCTGGCAAACAAAAGTATGATTTATCAAAGTGGAAGTACTCGGAGCTTCGCGACGCAATCAACACGAGTTGCGATATTGAATTGTTGGAGGCATGTCGTCATGAATTTCATCGTCGCTTGAAGGTCTACCATTTGTGGAAGGCAAAGAATAGAAAATGCACAACAATGGACGAAAATGAGCGCGCTCCGAAAAGCATCATGGAAAATGGTGAGAGAAAAATTTGAAACTCAAAATTAATATTCTAAAGTAAAATTATTTTAGCTGGAAAAGTAACTCTTCGTGCTCATCAAATGAAGACAGACCCAAGTGCCTCTGTTCATCGCTACTTCCGCATTCCATTTGTTCGTCCAAATGCGAATCCGAACGACAGCAAAAATCGAGGCTGGTGGTATGCTCATTTTGATGGAGCTTATGTCGCAAGACAAATGGAATTGCATTCTGGAAAACCGCCAATTCTTCTTGTTGCGGGCGTCGATGACATGCAGATGTGTGAATTGAGCTTGGATGAGACTGGTCTCACAAGAAAACGTAAGAATAATGCAAATATTTATTTTTAAATCAACTCAACTATCTAACTTCTCTTTAGGTGGTGCCGAAATTCTTGATCATGAATTCAACCGAGAATGGGAGCGACACGGTGGAAAGCCTTTTAAATTGCAAAACGGAAAAATCTAAAAATATGTGCAGCTATTTCAAATTTTTACATAAAATAACTATAAAGACATAAAAAAGACAATTGTGTGCTTTTGGTGCCTTCCTTTCGTGACCAAAAAAAAAATTATACATTGAAAAATTTGGATTAAAAATTTTTGTGGATGAAAAGGCTTCTATCGTATTATTCCAATTTTGCTTGCCTTTAAATGAATTTTTTTAGCTATATGAAAATATATTCTAATAGACTAGTAAAAGTGGATTTTTATAATCGTATATATATGACATTAATAATAAATATTGCGTTGTGCAGTAAAAAAGAGAGAGTTATAATAAAATGCTATAAGGACGCAGCTTATTTGATTTTAAAAAAAATTGTTTGTAAATTTCTTTATTTCGTCACAAAATGCCGTTATGTATTTTTTGCAGTCACATGGCTAATGGAACAAGTGTGATCTGCAATTTTCAGTAAACAAACTAAAGTGCAGTGGTGATTCATTCGAAATGTATGTTGGCAAGGGGTGGCTTTTCAAATAAAATATTTGAAATTAATTAAAAATTTTATCATCGAATCAATGTATCGATACATTTAAAGATTTTTTAAATTTTTAATTATAAAACTAAGTATCCAACCCCCGGCAAAGTAAAATTCGAGAAAATAATTATTTAAATGACTTTGTACTTGTTCAGTACTTTCGAGAAATGAATTTCCGTACTGACTAATGATCTGTTATTGTCTCGATTGTCTAAAAACATCTCGATGTGTCGATGACTGGTAAAAATTTATTATGATTGATATGTAATTATTTTTAGAACTTTTTATATATGAGAATATCAAAAAAAAAATATTTGCCACCTATATTATGTGCGGTGGAGTGTATAAAGACTCTAATTCAATAAAATCTATAGAGAGTAATTCTTGCACCTATGACCCATCAGCAATTGATTGTTTTTCGATATCAATTCGTGGTCATTTACGAATTTTCAGCTTAATAAAATTTTAAGCGTCCCTAAACCTTTAAAAAATCCCCTTTCCAATGTTGCCGCAAAACGAGTAATAAATTTAAAATTTATAGAAACATCTCACGTTGAATATTTACCGGCTAGAAATAAGTATCGACAGGAACTACACGAAAAACTTCTCTTTCATTAAAAATGAATGCTTTTCGGTGTTGCTGCGTTTGCGATAAAACATCAAGCACTCGTATATTGTGAGCAGCAGAGCACATGTGAACGCTTTTAAGCAATATTTTTTTCATTCTTGAAAGAGCTTCCAACGAATAAAGACCGTTAACGTTGAGGAGAACGTGTGTGCGATTAGTTTAATAATTATTTGTCCATCTCTCGTTGAGATAAAAAATATTTCAAGTTGAAAATCTCTTATCGAACGACTTGAAGAGTGTTAAAATAGTAATTAGCCGTAGATAAGAGGAAATTGGTGTTAAATTTAAGACCCGATTGCGTCAAAGGCAAAAAAGTTATCGAGAGAAGCTGATAAAGTCTGATAAATACAGTCATATATAGAGTATAAAATATTTCCATAGAAACACAAAAAAGATATTCTTAAATACACACAAGAGATGAAGGCTAATAGCTTAGAAATGCTAATTTTTGTAATTAAATTAGTGACAATATTTCTCTGCATTAACTCTGGTGAGTAAAATAAAAAATATATATACGAAAAAATAAATAATTATTCTAATTGACTTTGTAAGAACCGAAAAAATTTATTGTATTTTAAGAATTTTGTATGCAAATATTTTTTGTTCAAAAATATATTTCTTAATCTTTTTTTTGAGCTAGGAATAAACTGGTTAGATGCAATTTCTCATGGCTTATGAATAAATAAGGGGATAGAAGAATAATTTATGGATAATGTATTTTGCATATCGATAGAAATTTCCAGTTTTAAAAGTATAAAGAGAATCGCCAAAGTTTTGTTTGCCATAAAGTTAGAGATAAAAATATTTTTTGTGAATTTTTAATGAATTAATTTCTTACTGTTGATTTAAAAATTTCTTGGATGTTTTTTCATTACTTAAAGTTTTAAGATTAAATTTAATGGACCTGATTTATTTGACCTTTTATAAATTTATAAAGACTTTAATGAAAGCTAATGAAGCAGTCATTTGACATATCGATATTCAATTATTTCCTAACTTTAGAGCCTTTAAACAAAAATAGTTTTTTTCTGGATTCTTTTCTGAAATTATTAGAAGAAAATTTGGAAAGCAAGCTCTATAAAAATAACTTTTTTACTCTTTACAATATTTTATATAAATTGCATCTTTTCTAAACATTAATTTTGACTAATTCGGTTAATAAAACATCATTCGTTTTTTAGGAAAGTTCTTTGTGTCATGTCAGGACATAGAAACAAATTTATATCATTTCAAAAACTGGATGACACTCAAAAATCTTTTGTATTTTTAACTAACGTTTTGTCTAATTTTTAATATTAACACATTTATGTGATCTGTTGATCAAAAACTTATTTAAAACGTGCGCAGTGTGATTCAACTCAAATGAAAGCAAAAACTTTCTGATAATCTAGATTGTTTACAAATTCGAGTTATTAATTAAAAAGCCATCAATTTTCAACGTGATGCACTCAATAATATATATGACATTAATAGAATTATCATGAAGCTGTGTAACTTCCGACAATAAAAATTTCTCCACAACCTTCAACGTTTACTTACGGTCATATTTGCCATTGTCAATCTACTGCAGAAAAAAACATATTTGTACTTAACTGATACAGTCTATCGACACTTGAACAAATAATTTTCCGGGACTGCGATAAAAAAATTCTCGATACAACAAAAAAAAATACATTTACGACTTAAAAAAGCTTTAGAAAAATAATTGATCATAAAGATTTCTTTGGCATTTCGTCATCACTGCAGAAAATCCATTGAAATAAAAAGAATGTATGTGATGAGTCAAACTATTTTTTTTTTCACATGTGAATGTGTGCTGATATCAATTTTTCATTTCATAACCTGAGGTGACACTTTGTCCCTCTCGATTCACATATAGCTCGGTCTGGCGCGTTCTTAATTTGAGTTATTTTCTCACACTCCTTTCAGCAGCATGAATTTTTTATAACTTCATTTTCATAATATTTTGTCACATGTATTTTCAAGGTACTCGAATGTGTTTTAACTCTCTCTCTTTTGCGTGATGAATTTTTAATCATAATGATTTTAATTTTTGCATAAATTTTACTCGAGGGTGGCGCATATAAGGGTTGTTTTTTAGGTTGTAATTTAGAAGTCGGTTAATTGGTATTTAATCATTTAAGGATAAAGCTGATGTAAAGTTTATAAATATGTTTGAAAAATTTCATAAAAGAATGTGTTTTTTTAAAAATCCAGGAAATTTCTTCATTTAAAAACAATTTTTCAAAATTCGGTTAATTTTTTTATTCATTTAAAATTTAAATTAAAAAATCCAGGAAAAACACCTCGATTTCTAAATAACTTTAACGAAAATTCCCTCAAAGAATTTCGCAAGTTTATGACGCAATTTTATTTGTAACAGCACGTTGTTGAATTTCCAGTATCGATTAATGTCTTAAAATTTAAAATTATTCTTTTTTCTTCAAAACAACAACAACATTGAAGCTCAAAAGAAATGCAAAAGAAACGAGTCTATTAAGTGTGCATAAAAAAGCATGTCAAGTCTATTTATAGATATTATTAAATTGGTTTGTTGCACTACAAAAATGAAAAATGTGTGTACGTCCGATATAACCATAAATATATTCCATAAACTTGTTTAAGCCGCACTTATCTCACATGAAGCTTGTAATTTATAAAATTAATATTTTTCTACATTAAACACTGCTGATGTGAAGGAAGTGATGTGTCGATGTTGTAAAACAAGATGAAAATATTCTTGTTAATTATAATTTAACAAGATTATCACGGAATATCGCTAAAAAATTAAATCAATCACATGATACAAACTTAATGCACGAAACGAGAGCAGCCTTTTTCCACTCAATTGTCAACAAGATGATAAAAATGTGCTGATAACGATTTCACTTATTTATTTCTAGCTTTATCAGCGACATTATCAGATGGACAAGCCAACAGCAATACAAATGAAGGCAGCAGCGGTATCAGTACAACAATGAGCGACATTGATGAAGATTACGACAGCAGCAATACGGCAGGAGAAAAATTTTCAACAGGCGATACAAAGCCACCACTCGTATTTCCAAGTGATAACGAAGAAGCGAATTCTATAAATGAAACTGCACTCGAGATTTTACAGAAAAGTTCAAACACACCGACGCAGGCTAAAGTTGAGGATTTCACTAAGGTAATTTAATTTTCTTAAATCAAGCTTTAAAGAAATCTTTTTAGTGTAACCCACGTGTGGGTTTTGAAACATTTTTTAAATTCTGCTACTCTGCAATGAATCATACTTCCGCATTTAACTGACATGCCGTTCTTTCTCAAGCTATAATTGAATCTCCATAGTCGTTGAGTCGATTATTTATCTCCGCAAATTATACAATCTCTCTTTTTCTACTCTCGCAGAGTCCTTCAACTACAGATAGTCAAGACAATGAAACAAATTCAACAATCAAAGTGGATGAAACGTCGAAACAACCGCAAGAGAATGATTATGATAGCTTGAGTAACGAGGATGAGAGCGAAAAAAATGATGTCGAGAACTTCCAGGAAGAGAATAAAGACCAAGGCAATTTAGAAGAGACTTTTGGCTTTAATTCAACGAGCATAAATCCGTTTGAGGAGCCGACACTCAAGGGAGGTCATATTGCAGTGATTTTTGCAAGCATGCTCATACTTTTATCCGTTATCGCTTATATTGGTTTAGGTAAATTTTTTTTTGAAACTCCAAATACCGTTAAGTTTTATGAATTCAATTCTAGTTTTATGGAGGACTCGATTGGAGAGTCGTTATGCAATGAGACAAAGGTTGGTGACAGAGGACGATTACTATAATAATAATGACGTCAGATTCTTTGGTTTGTGAGATTTCGCCATCAATGCCAACGTCAAAAGCAGCAACAATCTAAACAATTCAACATTACTTCATTTTTGAGTGCCATTCGAGAAAAATTTTAAGCGCAAAATCGCGAAATAATTTCTTCTTAACCTCCTTTATATATTATATAAATGTCTTCGTATAATCGCGACTGTGATAAAACAATTATTAAAGCACACACACAAAAAAATTTAGACGAAAACGATGATAAAGCACAATTTGTAAAATTATATAATAAAATGTCATACGTAGAAAAAATTAATTAAAATCTTTTTTTCAAACCATTTTTATTTTTAATTTTCGTGGATTTAAATGCAAATCATCATTTTCTAATTGCCACTAAGGTTACAACAATTTCCATCAAAATTAAGGACAAATTCTTTTCAACCATGCACCCGCTAAGCTTCATTGCTTAAAATTGTTTAAATTCAATCGATGGAGTTGTTGTTAAGTCTTTTATTTTCTCTTGACGATCAATGGGCCAACATTATCGCCGGTATCTTTATTGTGCTCATTATGTGATCCATCACAGTAAGGCCAATTGCTTGTTCTCCAGCAGCGACAGAAAACAGCCTTCTCACTTATGTCCTGTTGAAGAGAGTTTTGAGGTAAATTAATCTCGTTTGATTAACAAAATGAAAAAGTATGATCTATAGGCAATATGAACAGGAATCTTATAAAGCTTTTTATGTTGCCGATACTGTCAAAGTTCACAATGTGTGATAACGCAAGAAACATGAAACTATTTTTAGATAGACCAAAATCGACGATCATGCTTAATTTTTTGAATCAACTAGATTATCAGGTTGTTACTCTTTCTTAATTTCCGTGAAAGCTTTACCGGTTTTCTTTCTTTTCTGTTCGTTACATAAGAAATTTTTGCTCTAAACAATTAAAGCGTTCACTTGCCTCCATGTCGACGAGATCAGCTACTTTGTCCGATTCTAGTTTAATTTTTTGATTAACTCTAGCCTTGTTAACACGCTTACGGCAAGGAGAACGATTAGCTTCAGGACAAAATGCAAGATAAGTTATATACACGAATCCGGCAGTTGCGACCGTTGGTGGGATGAGGCTGAGCCAATCTTTAACTGGAATAATAGAATGTTAAAGTGATTATGTCGTGGGTATTCTAAAATAGTCGTCAAGATCTAAATCAGTTCTTAAATCGATTTGTTGATGATCGCAAGAAGAAAAATAAATATTTTAAATTCTCACTACTTACATCCGAGCTTGAACCATCCTCCAATTGATTTTGGAATTGGAAGTGATGACAAGTAGTTGGGAAGTGTTGATGTTATTAAAACGTTTGCGCAATTCATGATATTTTAATTTAAAATAAATTTTATGTTTTCTTCAAAAAAAGCTCTTCTTCGAAAATTTTCAAGTTGCGTCCCCTTCAGTGTGATCGAAAATTCGAAGAATAACAAAAACAAAAGCAACAAAGACTGAAATAAAAAAAATTAATTTAATTTGGATTGCAATTGAAATTAGACGCTAGTGATAGTTAAAAACGAGACCGTTGATCACCTCACATCATGGGAAATTGGGGAAATTTGATTTTTCTTACTTTTTGTAAGTTATAAATAATTTTTTCTTTTTTTGCGACTAATTTTATTTTAATTCCTCGTAGTTACTTTAATTGGATTAATTTCGTCATCATCAAACACTGAAGATTGCGCTAAGGGTGTTCCTTACTGGTGCGAGCATGTTATGTGAGTATTTAAATTCATTTCTTTGTCTTTAGTGAAAATTTTCTTATCTTATCTCAGAATTTTTCATTATATCGCCTTTTCAGTACTGTCTTTGTGTTGAATTTTTTTATCGTTATTGATCGTAATATCACCATGTCATTGGTACAATTCTTTTTTCCATCATTATAAGAAATTTTTGTTGGGGTTGAAAATGCGAAGTTTAAAAACATGAATGAGTCATGGTGTGTTTACTCAGAGTGCTGATTAGCGACATAACACATTTTATTGTGGCGATAAGTTCACAGCTACAATGAAGCAAGATTAAACTAAAATTTTGACTTTTATCGACAATTTGTCAGCTCAAAAACTTTTCGTATATTATCAATTGTTTCAAAGTCATTTATTGCTAAACGGCTCTGCATTTATTCTCAATGTCTGTAATTAAATAACAATAGCTTCATTATGTTCCTGGCGGCTCATTTTACTGACCATTTAAAGCTCTCATATAAATCTTAAAAGTTTTTAAAAGTTGTCGAGAAATCCTCGAATTTCATATTCTGAAATGATTTCCTGGATTCTAACATGATATTCATTGCTCTGCATAATTATCATGATTTCGTCATGTTTGTCATCGTCCATGAGTGTATTCATGAGTGAGTCAATGTCCTTGCTGTTTGGGAGAAAAGTAATTGCGGGCATTAGCCAAAAAGACATTCCTAGGCCGAAGAACGATCGGAGGGCGAGTTCGTCTTTTATATTTTGTAAGGAATAAATTTCGTCGAAATTTTCAAGCTGCTCGATGTCAAAACCTGTCGATAGGTGGTCTCGTATGCTCTTCAAAAGCGACATTCTGTAGATTTTCAATAGCTCATCGAGCGATTGTAGTCTCAAATATGCCTTTGTGCTTGAGAAGAGAAAAATCAATAGATCGCAGACCTGTGAAAAAATAAAAGTGTATACACAAAACAAAAACTTATCAAATTTATGTCAATTTTACGTAAAATCTGTATAAAAAATTTTTTTTACGTAAAATTCATATACTTTTTAAATTAAAAAAATGTAAAATTTACATAAATTTTACATAAAATATTTTACGTCAAATAATTAACATAAAATTTACATCAAATTTAACGTAAAATTTATATAAAATATTTTACGTCAAATAATTTAACATAAAATTTACATCAAATTTGACATAAAATTAATATAAAATATTTTATGTCAAATATTTTAACATAAAATTTACATCAAATTTAACGTAAAATTTATATAAAATATTTTATGTCAAATATTTTAACATAAAATTTACATCAAATTTAACGTAAAATTTATATAAAATATTTTATCTCAAATAATTAACATAAAATTTACATCAAATTTGACGTAAAATTTATGTAAAATATTTTATGTCAAATTTTTACATTTTTTTCGTCACTTTTTTTGACGTCAAATTTTATATAAATTTTACGTAAATTTTATGTAAAAATTTTGATGTCAAAATATAACATCAAATTTACATACTTTTAACGTCCTAATTTTATGTAAAATTGACGTCAAAAATTTATTTTAAAAAAAATTATATAGAATTTACGTAAAATTTATATAAAATATTTTATGTAAAATAATTTGACATAAAATTTACTTCAAATTTGACGTTAAATTTATGTAAAATATTTTATGTCAAATTTTTACATTTTTTTCGTCACTTTTTTTGACGTCAAATTTTATATAAATTTTACGTAAATTTTATGTCAAAATTTGGTGTTAAAATCTAACATCAAATTTACATACTTTTTACGTCCAAATTTTATGTAAAACTGACGTCAAAAATTTACATTAGAAAATTTTATATAAAATTTACGTATAATTTATATAAAATAATTTATGTCCAATAATTTAACCTGAAATTTACATCAAATTTGACGTAAAATTTTACATAAAACAATGTAGTTCAAACCATTTTTGACGTTAAAACTCGAAATCAATTCATGTCAAGAAAATTTTCGTGTTATACCAATTAGTCAATTTTTATAATTTGAAAACTTCCAACTAAATTTTAGTCTTAAATCAATGAATGCCAAAATAAGTTTTTGACTTCTTGATTAATGAGACGTTCTTTGACAGTGTTGCATAGTTTTTTTTCTAATATGCGTAATCTCCGAAAAAATATTGATTGTAAAAAAAATTCAGAATTCATTGTAATGGTTCAATATCTTCTAGTATTTTCCATTATTATTTCAAAATAAGTTCACAAAGAAAAAAGCTCTTCAAATTTCTAACGTGTAAGGCGATGAACATTTTTAATCGCTATAATTAATTAAATAGCAAGGTTAATTTGCTGAAAATATTTTAAGGAAAACGTTTTTTTTTCTTCAAAAATATTTTAAGAAAAATTATTTTATTTATTAAATAATGATAGTAGAAAAAACGTATTTAAAAAAGTAATGAAAAAAATATTACAAGAATGCTATCCAAAGAACGTCCCTAATAAATATTTGTAAAATGGGAGGAGAAAGTTGTTGTGTCTTATATAAGCTTTCTGCCATTTAGCAAATAAATTAAATAAAGGCTTGGTAGCGAAGTGTTCACGCGCGCGAGTATAACAACATTTCTCCTCCAGAAGACAGCGGTTCGAATCCTAGCAACGACGGGTAAGCAAAAAATAAGTTTAAGTTTCTAATAAATATTCCTCCTTCATTACAGAGCAAAAAACAATCGAATTCCCAGACCTGATGTAGCAAAAAACTTAATTAAATTAAGTGTTCCACAAAAGTGGAAAATGAAATTTGACGTAAAATTTACATAAAAATTATGTAAAAAATTGACATCAAATTTTTTTTAAAGTAAATTTTTGACGTCAATTTTACATAAAATTTTAGACGTAAAAAGTACGTGAATTTGACATCAAAAATTTGACATAAAATGAATGTAAATTTTACATCAAATTTGACGTCAAAAATCGTGACGAAAAAAATGTAAAAATTTGACGTCAAAAATTTACGTAAAATTTATGTAAATTTGAGTCTAAAATTGTTTTGTGGATACCTTCAACTATTTCAAACAAGTCCACTTACCATATTACCATAACGAATTGTCTGCAAATCCACAAACTTCACGTCATCAACTTGATTATTCTCATCATAGTGAAACAATATGTTATTTATCCAAAGATCTCCGTGGGTGATCACCATAAATTGTGGCTTTTCATTACATATTACATCATTCATCATGATCTCAAACATTTGTCTTCCCGTTAATGCTTTCAATTTATCCATGGCACCATTTAAACTTGAATTTTTGGCGTTGCTCAAACTAAATTTGACTTCATTCAAGGACGAATCCAAAACATGACTATAAAATTCAGATGCACTCTCTTCGAACACCACTTCGTTAATTTTCTGCACGCTGTTGAAGAAATTTTCCGAATTTTCAATTTTCATCGCGATCGAGGATCCATGAAAAGCTCCAAGTTTCTAATTAAGAAATTTATTAAGTTTGTCTCATGACGATTTTGATAAATTAATTCACACCTTCATAACCGACGAGCAATGGTCAAAGTCAAGTCCTTTTAACCGATTCTCCATTTTATATCCTTCCACCCTCAAATCCTCCATCACGATTATCGCGCCAAATTCGTCAGATCCGGCAAATATACATCGTGGATACGGCAGTGTATTACAAAAGAATTTATTCAATTCTGGTATTAAATGCGAGTACGCGGCGATCTCATTCTGAAATGCTTGCTCACATCTCCAAGCGCTTCGCCATTCTTCATTCAAAATATGTCGCTTCACAATCAGACTCGTCACAGAATCTGTTTTGTTTGTGGGACCCATAAATAGAAACGCAATAAATTGATTAGCCGTCAAAATGTGCGAGACTTCTAAAATTCTTTGAAGATCAGTGATAGTGAAAAGCATAAAAACATTTCTTTAATCTGCTTCTTGTTTTTAGCAATCAGTGCGTGATTTAAAATATTTTCGTACGTACACCATTCAATGTTAATATTCAACTTTATGACAAAAGCTCTTCATTAAATTTTCATGCACTCATAGTTTGAAAAAGAAAAACAGAGTGTATAGCGCGTCTGATAGTAATGGCATTGATATTGACCTGATTTTCTTCTATCTTCACATATTGCGCTATAGATATTAACACACTGACGGTCTTATAAAATTTATTGCGTCGTTAATAATGATTTTTTTTTGGAAGTTATGATTATTGAAATTGACTTTAATGATAACGTACCTGAACTCTCATTTGATCTCTTGAATTTTACGGAGACTCGCTTAATTATGCTCATGTAGTTATCTAAAAGATTTTTTATCATCTCTAATTTTATCGTAAAATACTTTAACTCTTTTTTCACCTCCTTTGCGGCTTCCTGGCTTGCAATCGATCGCAAGAATTTTTAGGGACTCATCGTCGTAATATTTTCGAAGGATTTTCTCTAAAGTCTCGATTCTTTCACTAAACTCATCGACATCATCTTTGTCGTTAGTTGTCATTACTTTATTTTCTCTCTTCAAAAAGCCTCAAGAGGAAAATCCCTCTCGACGTAACGATGTAAGTGTCGAAAATTACTTCTCTCTCACACGATGAGCTTAAGCTACGTTCGTCTATCACCGTGAAACTCACTCGACGTACTGAACTGACTCGCTCCTCTCAAACTTTTCATTCATGTAATTCACTTTAAATGCTATCGCGCGCTTTTAATATGGCGCCCCGTAAGAGACATTTGAGCAAAGCAACGTGGTCTTACTCACGAGTGAAACACTCTTAATTATTTGATTTTTTTTCTTCTTCTCGCAGGAACGCAAAGAAATGCAACGCAGTGGATTTTTGCATTCAGACAGTTTGGCAAACACACAACGTTAGGGTAGACAACAATCCTCTCTGCGATGATTGTAAAGATTGGGTAACACAAGCGCGTGATTTCATCGCCAAAAATGAAACTTCAGCAGAAGTAATAAGAAGCTTGGAGCTTTCATGTCAGCTCTGTCCTGACGAGAACGGACGCAAAAAGTGTGAATCGTTGATTGAGGACAATATTCGAGAGATTTTTAAGCTTCTCGAGAGCGCCATGAACCCCAATGGCATTTGTTCGGCAATTCATCTCTGCAACAATCCATCATTCACGAATATGTTTGCTAATCCGCCGCATAACAAGAAGAACGATCAACCTTTGATGCCTTTCACTTGCGGACAGTGCAGTTTGATTGGTTCGCATTTGGAGAAAAAGTTTAAATGCCTCAATAACGATGAAGTTCTCGAGGGCACGCTAATGTTTTGTGGCGAAACCTCGTCATTTTCTGACTCGTGTATGAATGTTGTACTTAAAAATTTCGACGACATCTACAGTTACTTACATAAGAAGATAACTCGTCAAAATTTATGTCATGCCACGTGCGATGGTCGCAATCAATATAGCGAAGGAATAATTGACATTGAAAATAGTGAGGTTCCATGCAAGCTCTGCGAGCAACTCATGCTTCACCTCCGTGAACTTCTCATCGCCAACACAACTGAAATTGAATTCAAAAATCTCCTTCAAGGTTTTTGCACACAAATCCCAAAACTCACCGACGAATGTATTTCAATCACTGAGCAATATTACGATCAAATTTTTAAATTTCTCGAAAGTGGACTCGATGCGAATAAGACTTGTGTCATGATTGGAATTTGTGATGCTAGCGAGAGAGTTTATAAATCACCATCTATGCCGCTCTTATCAAGCGATGCTTTTTCACCACTAAATCACAAGTCTGTCGAGAAAATTTACGATGAAAACTCCATTAGGCTTCAAAATGATGGAAAATTGTGTACGGCATGTGAATATGCGATGAATTTAGTTCATGAGGAAATGGGCAAAAACACAGTTGAGGATAAAATTGTTGAGTACGCAAGAAAGTCTTGTAAAATTTTGCCACGATACGTAAAGCAATGTGAGGAAACGATGGATACTTTTGGTGATGAAATTGCCAATGCAATTTATCACAGCACCGATCCACGTCTTATTTGTCCATTGGTTAAGTTATGTCCACCCAATAATGATCTTTCATCGCTTGAAAAAAATGCTGTCGGTGAAAAGCCATCGTGCTCATTCTGTCTTTTTGCGATTCAAGAAATTAAGGATGTGATTCAATCGAACAACACGAGAGACAGTATTGAGGCAGCCTTAGATAAACTCTGTGATCACCTCAGTGACAATCTTAAGTCACAATGCGTTCAATTTGTTAAGACCCACTCAGGCGATATTGTCGATATGATGCTTGCCAACTTTACTCCGCAAGAGGCTTGTGTCTTTATAAAATTGTGCAACAAGAATGAACCAGTTAAAAAAATATTTAATAATTTTGTTTTCTCAAGCGGTTCCAGCGAGTCAAGTGGTAATTAATTTTTTTTGTGAAATTATCGAATGTTTAAAAATAATTTAGATTTTGCAGAATCAAGCTCTGAGGGTGATTTGATTGCCAATCCTCAATGTCAACTGTGTAAGGAACTGATTAAAATTTTAGAACAAAGAGTGATCAACATCAAGTCGAAGGTATTTTTAGAGATAATAATTTAAATAGTTTAATTATTTTTAATTTTTATCTAGGATGAAATTCGACAAAAACTCGAAGAGTCTTGCCATAAATTAAAGAGATTTTCTTCAGAATGCAAGAAATTTGTGGATAAATATTCCGATCGTATTGTAGACTTGGTCAGTAGCGAGCTTGAACCCGAGCAAGTTTGTCGCGATTTAATATTTTGTGTTACTGAAAAGCAAAGAGAGCTTCAAGACTATGATTCAGGTCTAGATATCATGCGATTGGCTTTTGATAGTGATGAAGATGAAATTGAAGTCGACGATTCTTCAGAATTGGAAGTTAAATCTAGTCCAGGATGTACTTTGTGCGAGTTTGTTATTCAAACAATCGAAAATGATCTCAACGATAAGAAAACTGACGAAAATATCAAGAGAACGGTCAAAAATATCTGTTCAAAAATGCCAGCTACCATCAGCAAGCAGTGCAATGAATTCGTTGATTACTACTTCGATATGATTATCGCTTTAATTGAAACTTCGCCACCAGCTGATGTCTGCAATAGAATGAAATTGTGTCCAAACAGCACCCTCGAGGATAAATTGCAAGAGATTAAAAAAGACATCTACACGTGTGCTGTTTGTCGTGGCGTTGTTGAAAGCATTGACTCAATCATAGAAGATCCCAACGTCGATACAAATTTAGAAAATTTCGAGGAAAAGATTTGCATGAAATTTGCCGGAAAATTCAAGAACAAGTGTCATAACCTTGCGAGTACGTATGGAGTTGCCATAATTAATTTGCTAAAGAACATGACTGAATCCGATCAAATTTGCTATAAATTTAAACTTTGTGAATTCAACGTTGGCGGCCAAGTCACGCTTCATTAGTAACAAAAAGACTTTCATTCTTTACTCGGCTGTTGATTTATAAGTTTTAAAAAATAATCAAATAGATAAATTTTGCGGTTGTTTGTCATATTTTTAAAGGAAAATTATTCATTTTAACAATTGACCGATGAAAAAAGAAAGTAACGAACCAAATAAATCATATTAATTAAATTATCCATACATGGCATGTAAGAAAAGATCATTAAATTTTTTAAATAAAATAAAGTTTGAAAATTAATTTAATATCATTTAACATTTATGCAAAAAATCGTTCAATCTTCTTTTTTTAAATAAAAGTTGAACACTTTGCGCATGAATTTTATTTATTTATTACAGGAAATTTCTCCCAAAAAGCAATAACGGTTATCGACATTCTATGAACATTTTTTCTCAAACTTCAATTAATGTTCAATTCTGTTCTAATCTTACAATTTTCTTTCTTACAAGTTATTTCATTTTGTTGAAAAACTTTCAAACATAAAAAGTGAATGCAAATAGTTGGGGAAAATTAACAAAAAAGAATAAAATCATTAAGTGGACTTTCCTACTTCTCGGCGTTTAAAGCATTTATGAATTCTTCCAGTTTTTCTTGAACATGTCGTACGCGGACTGTAAAAATTAGCGTTAGTTTTATCAACATAAATATTAATTGAAATCTTACTTAATTCCTCAGCTAATGTCACACGTTTTCCAGTAAGCAATTGAACTTTCTTCTCATCATCTTCAGAAAATTCATCTGTATTTTTTGAGAATTGCTTTAATAATAGAGTTTTTTACATTTTATTATAAATTTACCTAAAACTTCCTTTATCTCCTTATCAACACGTCGTGCCTCTCGATTAACAATTTGCTGTCTAAGTGCATTAGCAGTTACTTTGATAACTTGCTGAATCCTCCAAAAAAGAACGACATCGGAGCAGTTTATCTAAAAAAATACTTTAATATTTCAAAAAATTAAGAAACGAAAATAAATTTACCTCAAAGTTTTCGTTTTGTTGAGTGTAGAGATAATAAGCTTTTCTTAGATCGTAGGCACGAGTCAATGCGTGCTTGAGAAAATGCCTTCGATAAATTGGATACCAAGTTTCTCTGTAATTTGATGAGATAATTAAAAAGGATGAAATTAAAGAGAAAATTCACAAGCGCACCTAATATAATCAGTTTCAACTTCAACGTTGCCTCGTTGAAGATTCTTTCGAATGGTTGTGAGCTCATCATAGCTGAGTGTTGGCGGATGTTTCTTATCGCTACTAAGTATTTTATCTAATTCACTTTTAACGTGTCTCCTCTTATTTTGATCTTCAGTCGAGTACTTCCAATTTATCCATTTCTGAGTACTGCTAGGTCCAAACATCTCCGAAATTGTGTGCTCTGTATGTTGAAGTTTATCTTTAACGGATGTCTCGAGAAACTTTACGGCCTGATCCCATTCCTGCTTGTCATGAACATTGCGATCTTCAAGTGTATTTAATTGAATGACTCTCAGCATATCCACCGCCTTATCTTCCCAGGAATGTCTCTTCATCGCCTCATCAATGACAGCCGACTTGAGGTTGTCAAAAATATCATCGTGTTCGGTGTTTTTCTTTGCCTTCTCAACAAGATTACCGAACTCCTCTTGAAGCGTTTCCCAGCCAGTTTCCACGCTCTTTTGTGGCAGCACTTCCTCTGCCCATTGCCTCAACTTAATGTCTACCATTGTATTGAATGTATTTTGTGATCCAGACTGACCCGCGGGCAAATAAATATTTTCAAAGACATAATTCGATATTTTCTCCCACAACTTCTTATTCAACAGCTCTTCCCACTTCTTGGTGCTAACTTGAGAAAGATTAACGACCTCATCGAGCACTTCTCCACGTGCCTTTTCATAGAGCTCGTCTCTACCCGACTCACGAATGCGAGGGAAATTGTTTTTCCATTCTGTTTCGAGATTAAAACGTGTTGCCTTAAATGCATCCGCCTGTTGCTCTATGGTTTCACGAACCATCTTCCAAAAGCGATCGGCAACGGCGAGACTTAGATTACGTGAAGTGCACTGATGGGACATTGTGATGCCACTTTGAAAGAGCTTGGAATTTTTGAAGAAATTTTCCTCGTAATCACGAATCGTGTCGATTGAATCATCCTTTCGTCCACGACCAGTTACAACAGCAAAATATCCGAGAGCTTTCATTGGGAACAGTTTACCGCTCAATATTCGACGAATTCTATCGGGATCAGCAAGATTTTCAGCCATATCGACTTTTGTAAGTACAAAAATTGTTCTCTTTCCAAGCGGATCGCACTGGGAAACGATATCTGTAACTGCTGATCTTTCGGCATCGACGGAGCCATCTTGTATGCATAAAATAATTGCATTCGGATTGCTCATGTAGTGCCGAGTCATCATCGTAATAGAATCTTTGGTATCGGCAGCCATGTCAATGGTTTGAGTAGAAATAATTCCTGGTAAATCGACGAGTACCATTCTTTGAAGTCCTGGACCTTTAACGGTCATTGAAATGACTTCATTGCTCACAGTTTTGCCTCCACGAACGGAATTTCTCATACGAATTTCAACCTCTCGCCTCAACTCGGCCAATTCACTCTCCTTTGTCAGATCAAACTCTCGATTCGAGTCTCTAAATGCGGCAACATGATAAGGACCTTCCGAAAGTGTCACTTTAACAGGTGCTCTCGTCATCATTTCGCCACTTCCACGTGGAAAAATTCTTGCTTGAGCGATTGACTCGAGGACAGAAGTCTTTCCGCTACTTTGATCGCCCACAACAACGACTCTTGGAAGATGATCAGCAGTTGAGTAACTTGTATCGTATCCCGTTAGCTGATCGAGCACCTCCGAGTACATGTCAATTAATGACTTTTTGATTTTCTTTGCAGAGCTCTTTCGATTCGACTTAATTAACAAATATTGTGTCCTCAAATCGCGATTTTCTTTTTCCAGCTTCTCTAGTTCGCGCTGATATTTAATTTGGACATTCATAATTTCTGTTTGAAGTTGATCAATTTGCTTCTGAAGCATGTCATTCTTTCTCTTTTGATCGTCATAGCTAGACTTTTCTTTTGCCGCTACCACAGTAGTTGACACGAGGTCGTTCTTTAAATCTGAAATAGTAAAATATTTATTAAAAATATCCTAAATATGTTAAACATTAGTGCTAATTCAAGAATGATTGACAGTTACCTTCGAGAAATTTATTCATTTGCACCAGCATCGAGTGGTGTCCTAGAAACAATAGAGAGACATTTAGAAAGTCATTGGCGGTTCAACAATCATTCTTGAATATATTTTTGTAAATTTAAAAGTAGAAATTATCTCATACTTCCATCAAATTCATCTTCTATTACGGTCGCTTCGATGGCATTATCAAGACGGCTATCGAACCACTTTCGCCATTCGGACATTCTATCCTCGCTGAGCTTTTTTAATTGCGGATCTATAACGAGATATAATGTATGTCCATATTTTCATTATTAACTACCCTCATACCAATTTCGATGGAATTTTTCAATGACTCTGTAAGACTTATAACAGAGTTGGAGAAACTTTGCCACTGATCATTATCGGGAAAGACATCGTTGAGCCACTTCATGTCAGGCAGGCCATCTCGCCATTGTTCATATTTCTAAAATAAATTCCAGAATGATTTCGTCATCGCTCAAAATAGAAAAAGTTACCTTATTAAGTGTCACTGTGCCACCGACAGCACCACCCAAAAGCAAATAGCGAAGCTTCAGAGCACCTCTAAGCAGTCTTCCCACTAGCATACCATAATTTCTCCTCCCCACAAAATCCTTCTGAACTTGATTTTCTAAAAGTTCTTGTCGGTATCTCAAATTTCCATATCGTTGCCACTGATTTCTTCCACTTAATACTGAATAATTTAATTTCGCAGCATTGATAACAACAGGTCGTAGGGATCTATATATAAAATTGATCCTGAATTGAAGAAGAAAAAAATATTGAGTAATCATGCACGTTAATTGCCGCATTTCTAGCGCTTAATTAGATTTAATTTATCTTACCTCGAGTTGCGGCGAAGTATTTGAGACATTTTGTTGAAGATTATTTACTTGAGAAATGCTTTAAGTTGTTATTTCACCGGAGAATTTACTTTTTCATATTTTTTATGTGCGAATCGATTTTTTGCGTAAGAAGAAGAAAAAACAACGAGGAATGCGTAACTTAGAAATTAATTTTTTTTTGTAAACACGCCAATTTTTCTCAGTCACTCAAAATCATAATAGAAAATTATTTCTTAAAAATTTAATTTTTGCATCATGAGACTCACCCGATGGTTGCTTATTCAGTATAGAAAGGGAAATAGGCCAGCGAGAGCACCGCAGGACTTGAACGATATTCCGTACAAGGCAATTTTACCGCTTAATTTGAGAGACCGAGGTAATTTTTCTCAGAACCTATATAATTTTCTAACTTTTTAAAATTTATTTGAAATTTCTTTTAGTATCCGGTAAAGTTGATTCAATCGATCGTGTTCCATGTCTTCATGAGCTCAGCATTCTATTTGCTAAGCTAAAAGATCATGAGTTTGATGAAAAGCAGTGCAAAAATGAAATAGAAGTACTAAAGAAAGCTCATGATCTTGCGGAAATTGAAAAGAAGGAGGAAAAATTAAAAAATTCTGGTCTTACTGTGTCAACAGGAAGAAAGTTGACTGCAAAACAACTAAATAAATATCTTAAGCGATTCCCTGTCAAGTCGACAATTTATTAAAAATTTAAAGCATTTAGAGCTGAATAAAAATTTAGTCGAGAAAAAATTCTTTAACGTCTTTGAATATTTTAAAAATTGATATACACTTTCGCTCCCCTCGTCAAAAATTTATTCCCGCTCATTTGATATTGACTTAAATAAAATTAACAAAAATATGCGTTTTAAGCGCTCAATTAAACGGTTCGCACACGTGAATGGCTTCACATACGTCACGTACTCTGACAGCGGCGAGTAAGTTACTAAAATTGTGTCAATTAACATGATTTTATTCATTTTTAATTTCATAAGGATAATAACATCGGGAAGCAGAGATGGCGATGTTCGAATTTGGAAAGAAATTGGCGGTGAGAATTTGTCAAAGATCACTCTAAACATTCAGATTTAAAGATTATTTCTATCTAGATGACGATCCAACAAGTCAATGTGTCGGCGAGAAGGCAAACTGCTGTGTTCAATATACAGATTCTGAAGGAAATAAGCGTTTAATTACGGCATCAGAAAGTTCAGTGCAAGCTTTTAAATATCCCGATTTCGACAGAGATGGAATTGAATTTCGCTTCAATTCAGCTGTAACTTCCATTAAAGTCACTGAAAAGGTAAAATTGTCTACATAACAAGGTTGAACATATTAAAAACTTTTTGTTCTAGTTCATGGCCGCTGGATCTGAAGATTCGACAATTAAAGTCAAGAAAATTGATCAGAATGATGACTTAATTGAATTGAAAGGACAAACAGGTCCGATTGTTTTTCTAATTTTTTCCTAATCCTAATTATTTCTAATTATCCAAAAAAAAATAATTAGAATAATTAAAAATAATTAGAAATAATTAGAAACACATTTCTAAATTAAACAGGCCCGATTCTCAACATTGACTTGCGTAAAAATCAACTTGCAGCGTCGTCTGGTGATGGATCTATTCATGTCTGGAATTTGGATACTAAAGAGGTCCTTAAAAAGTTTGATGGCCTCTCGAAATGCGGTGACTTCTCAGAGGCGAAAATTTTCAACACGCCTGTTTTCGAGAAAACTGGAAGATATTTGGCATTTCCTAGTGGAAAATTCATTAATGTCGTCGAGACAACTGACTGGGAAGTTAAATTTAAGCTGGAAAATAGCGAAATTGAACATGACTACTCAGTTTGCAGCTTCTCACATTGTGGTTCGTACCTTGCCGCTGGCACAATCAAAGGCGAAATCTCAATTTGGAAATTGGCGAGCAAGGAGCCATTTAAGGGAGAGATAAAAGGCGAAGACATACACGCGATCACTGCAATCGAGTGGAATCCAAAAGAAAAGGATGAATTTGCTTTTGTCGACTTCGATGGTCAGCTAAGCACTGCTAAAATAAGACTCGATAAGCACCAAGAGAACGTTGACGATGAAGCGGGAGGAGTCGAGGAAAATATTGAAGATCCAGACGATATCTACGGTGGCATTGACTTTCGTGACAATGAGGCTGATGACGAAGATGCTGATAATGAAAATTGTGTGGCACTCGATCAACTCAAAAACGAAACAATGCGTAATCAATCGGACTCTGACGATGATGAAATGAAGAGTGTCAAGTCACTTAAAAGCTATGCACCTGCTTACAAGAAATTTCAAGTTCAAACACCTTTCCAGCCTGGATCAACACCGGACAACTTAGAGCATCGCTTTATGGTGTGGAATCATGTTGGGCAAGTCATGTGTCACACGACGGATGAAGAAAACTCAATCATTGTCGAATTTAATGACGCGACCGTTCACTCAAGCTTGCACATTATCAATTCACTCAATCATCAATTGGCAAGTTTAAGCACAACTTGTTTGGCATTGGCAACAAAAGAAACACCCTGCAAATTGGTATGCATTGCCTTACAGATGGGTGGTGGCAGAGAGTGGTCAGCAACAATGCCTGATTGTGAGGAAATCATTGGAATTGCTACGGGAGAATCCTTCGTGGCTGTTGTCACAAGCTCTGACTACATTCGACTATTCACAACAATGGGAACTCAAAGAGAAGTAATCTCTGTTCCAGGTCCGATTGTCTGCACCAACGCATTTGGAAATAAACTTATCGTCGCTTATCACACTTCTGAAACTTCAAATAAATATTCCCTCATGATTATTACTATTTTGGGACTTGTTATGTCAAATCGTACTATCGAGCTTCCAACAACTCGCGGATCAAAGCTTAGTTGGATTGGATTCAGTGACGTAGGCTCAATCATTTCATATGAGTCAATTGGCCGTATGATGAGCTACAATATCAAGCGAAATTTATGGATGCCTATTTGCGATTTGACCGAGCATGTTATCGGTGCATCGGACACCTTCTTTATCGTAGGCGTTTCTGAGCGTTCACAAAAGATTCGAGCAAGCCTCTGCCGCGGCACAAAATATCCATTGACAAATCCTCGACCAATCTTGAGAGAAGTAGACTTTTGCCTTCCGTTGTGTCACATGGAAACTGAAAAGAGTAAACTTGAAGAAGCCCTTATTCGATCTTCCGTCTTTGAGATGGAATCAAGTGAAACGGCTGTCGTTGAGAAAGCTCTAAAACTCTTCTCAACTGCAATGAATTCGGAACTCGAATCGAGAGCTTTTGAAATTGTAGAATTGATTGCCGAAAAGAAGTTGATTGAACTTGCTGCCAAGTATTCGAGCCAAAAGGGAAGAATGCACTTGACTGGAAAGATTTTGAAGCTTTTGGCAGATCACGAAGAGAAGGAAGAAGAAAAATTGAGCATTGCAAATGCACTCGAGAAAGATGATAAAGGTGGTGATTTATTTTACTAATATTAATAAGTTTAATTAAAATTGTAAAATTTTACAGCTTACTCAGAAATTTATGAAAAGACGCCAGTTTCAAGAGAGGAAGTTCTTCAACAATCAACGCCAATTATTGCACCGCGTCCAATGGTTAGCCAGAAGAGATCAAATCCTTTTGCTAAGAAGTCACTCGATAAAGGAAACTCATCGCTAAACGCTCTCAATCATCTTACAAAGAAATCAATTGGCTACAGCGAAAGTTTTACAAATTCCGATGATGAAAATGTTCCAGCAAACAATCATTCACTGTTAACAAACAAATCAATCTCTAAGGACACGCCGAGACCAGGAAATTTCAGTCAATGGTTCATTGCTAACAAGGACAGTTTAAAAGTTGACAATCCGAATGCGGCTGATGTCGAATTGATGAAAATTGGAAAGCAAGTCTACAAGGAACTCACTCAGAATGAAGCACCATCTCAAACGGCAGTGCCATTGAACAAGAGAAAGCTTGAGATGAATGAAGATGATGGTGGAACCACAAAACTAGCCAAATATGGATACGTTGAGTAAAATTATTAGATCTCCTTTTACTTCCTTTAAATAAAAAATTATTTTCTAAAATATTTAAAAAAATTTACTAAGTTCAAAGCACTCGGTATTTTTTTAAATTTCCAGGCAAACCAGACCGGATTTCTTTATTACAATCACGTGCACACATTTTCCTCTCTAGACATCAATTATTCTCAATTGTTATTAATGACATAGTTCAATTTTATTTATTGCCTTTATTTTATTTATTTTCTGGTTAATCTTGGCTAATGAATTGGTATTGAGTGCATCGAAATATTTATAGTCGTCTCATTTTGGATGTTAAATTGTTTACAACATCGAGTGATCTGAAAACTATTTTCTCAAGAGTTCGTGTCAAAAATATTTAACGTGCTAATCAAAAATGAACGCGTTATCTTGTTGCATCAAAAATCTAAAATCAAGTGTTGAACTTTAAAAGTTTTTTAACATGATATAAATTTGTGGTTTGAGCTGCAACAGCTCCTTGAATTCATTATTGTCAGAATCTCGTTTGCGCGTTTTTGAAGTGCCAATTAATTTTAGGGGTTTTATTTTAATCTTTTCAAACTTTATTAATATATTTTTCTTTATGCTTTTCTCATATTTTATTTATGTTTTATGAAATATGATCATCCTCACTCATTTTCATTACGGCCCTTTGAATTAAAATTATTTATTCATCCGTGTTCTTTTAAAAGAAAAACTTTTCAGATTTTCTTTTTTTTCTAAATGCATTGATGACAGTTCAATCTCTTAAGGTTTAAAAAGCTCAAAAGATTTCTTGCATTTTCAATCGGAAACTTCATACGTAAAAGTTCATTAAAAGGGAAACCCAACTTTTTATACAGGATGAAAAAATTTTCCACATGCATTGCGAACATTAATTAAATTTTCAGCAAAGGATGTTCTTTGTAACCGAACCAAGAGAATTTAACAATGTAACTTTGAAGTTTTCTCTTGGCTCAACATTGAGTTCATCACATACGCATGGAAGGAAGCTTGAGTAACTCCTTCTCTCTTTACCTACTGCTTATTTTTATTTCTTTTTAAACGAGAGTCAAAAAACTTTTTTCTTCAAAAAAATAAATCAAGAGAATAAAAGGAAGTCTGTGGGTGGAAACCTGTTGAGCTTTTAATGGAAAAAAGGTGTACAGGAAATGAAGGGCTGAAATTTTAAATATATTGCCATGTGACTAATCTTAAAAACAGCTTTATAAAAATAATTCAAATTTTGAAGAAACTTTTGAGTAAAATCTTAAAACTTGACTATTTTTTTATAAATAAATTTAGGTATGGTATTAACATTTCAGAAGTTCGTAAAATATTTATTAAATTTATTGATGCAAAAAATAATTTAATGACATTTTAAAATTTCCAACCTTGCTCGTACAAAAAGAAGTCACACCAAGTCACAATGTCGTTTTTTATTTCCGAGTCCATGAAATAAAAATGAGAGAAAATTGAACTTTCTTGTAGTCTCAAAATGGTTGCTTACTGTTGTTCCAATGTTTGTTTTGCTTGTTTCACTCAGCTAGAATTGAATAATATGAAATCATGTGATATGAGTAGAAATGTATGGCATACATATAAAAAAGATTGTATTGTATAACTCATGAGAACCCAAGCAGCAAGGAAAAAAATCATCATTTCTCTGCTCAACAAATCCCACTGGCGGAGATGCGAGATGGGAGTGAAGTGAGAAACGTGAGTAGAAATATTTGGGAGGAAGGGTTTGGTGTGTGGTAAACAAAATATAAAAAGTTCATTGCGTCGTGCCTAGGAAAAGAGCTCGCTTTCATAATGGGAATCGACTTGCCAAGGTACACACATTTAAAGCTTACATGAATTATCCGTAAAGATGTCGAAGCGTTTAAGGGTTCGAGTGAGAGGAATGGAAACATCACACGGTTACACGAAAATATCAATGATTAAAAGTTTAAAAAAATTAAATAAAGTGATTTAACTTGCCCATGGACCCTACAAATATTTTCCGCATATATTATTCCACACATCCATACAGGACCGTTGATGGTGAACGCAAACGTCACATAATAAATGAATTTCTATAAACCTGTTGCTTTACGGCACAACCACACACATTATGTGTTTCATGAGTGAGAAAATCCTTAGAATCGGCTTATAGACACAAACATCCATTTTCTTGCACACACACAATTTTCCTCACTTTCGGGTTTGTTGAAAAATTTTCATCTCAATGAATTCATAAAATCGTATGCAAATGTTATTTTGTTATGATGTTTACGAGTAACTCAATTTAGAGTCATGCAAACTTAATGAGATTTATTCATAGGACATCGTGGGAAAATAAGAAAATAGAAAACAGAGTCACTTTGGGGAATGAGTTGATATGGACACTTTGTACTTAAATAGAACAGTGAATTTTTTAGATTGAAAACTGCAAATAAAAACTCTTTTCTTTTTAGCTTACAAATTAACCCAAAAACCTAATTTTGCTGTTTAATTATTTTCGAAAGCTCTGGGTCAAAACTTTTTACGCTGAGCTTTCGAGATCTCCAATGTGGATCGACCGTGATTTTAAGGCCAATGCTAGTGAAGATTTATTTCATTTTATTTACCAAACAGAAATTCGAAAAACGTTTCTCATATAATTTATTGTATCAACGCATCCTATTCAAGGCTCAAGTTTTCGGCAAGACAACAAATAAGAAATCATGAAAAGGAATATGATGAAGGAAGCAGAATAAAATTTCCATTGCAGCATATTGAGAAAACTATCGAACAGATGGGAAAATGATGATAAAGAATTTCGACGCTTTTTGCAAGCGCTATTGATTTGGGTTTGTGTTTATTGTTAAGCTTTGTTATCATCACATGCTCAACTAACCAATTTCCATCATCGTCGAGAACTTTTTCTATTTATCTTCAAAAACTAAATTTGAACACGTGATGGAGTCGACAAATATCTTCAAATGTGGCTCTTAATTACTGGATGTTTACACATCCAACTCTACGAAGATGTTTTTCTTGCTAACCACTTCTTAATGATATAAAGACGAGAGATTTACGTTTTCTTACTGCTTTTAGGTTTGTAAATTTTGGAATAATTACGAACAAACCTTATTCTCATAGCATCAACTCGTACTTTAAAAAAATTGAAGCTGAGCATTGAAAAAATCTTTTTTCCTTCCTTGAGAGATTCATCGGAAAATGTTGCTTGTTGTCATCGGAATGGCTTTATATCATCCAATTTCTCATGCTGAGTGGAAGAAGAAAAAAAAGATGTGAAAAATGAGGACACTGGGAATCACAAGAAATGTTTTTAATGAGCACAAAATGAGATCGTTTATCATTTGACTTTAGCTAGCGATTCAGAAATGAAGATTAAAGAATTTATTTTGAACTAAAAGTTCACACCGCTTGAATTAAAAATGCAGCCTGGTAGGAGACAAAGGAATCATCTTTTTAGACAGTCAAATTTTATCTCAGTTACAAAGAAAATTCATGAATTATGTACATAACTCTTTTTCCTCCTGATTGGACTTGAGCAAGGGATGGAAATTTTTTAGTATTTTTATCAAAAATAAATGTGACAAAGTTGAGAAAATTTTCCTGATATTTCTTTCTTACTCACAAAATAAATTGCAACGATTTGCTTGAGCTCCATACACATAATACACTGACTGATGTTCAGACGATGATAAAGTACGATAGACTTGCTACAAGGCAAAAAACCTGTTATCCCTTTTTATGCCGGCTACAAATTGATGTATTGACATGTAATTTACATCTCATTTGAATCTTAACTTTTTTCTCTCTCTCTCTTCATGGCAAAAAAATCTCATTTTCATAAATTGCAGCATAGCAAACACATGTGAACGTCGCCTCTGATACAAGCGTGATACGAGATGCTTTTTATGAGCTTTCAAGCTGAAAAATTGCTGTGGATGGAGAGTGGGCGAAAAAGAGGATTTTTATTTTCACTAAATTAAATTGATTTATTATGCGAAAAATTGTTGCAACATCGACATTTTAATGACGTTGTTGTTTTAGTGTAAAAGTTTTAATTTACGGGTTTTTATTTCAATTAGCGTTTATTTTAGAAATATCGCTTCAAGCTATGGACGCTAATTAAATCCTGCTAAATATATTACAAAATAATCTCTGGTAAACAATCAGGGACTCGATGCGAGGGTGCGGCTACATGAAAAAATGTGTCAATCAATTTGTCCAAAGCTTAACAAAAGCTCAAGGGTCTTATTGATTTCATCAGCTCGAAAACATTTTGACGTAGCAAGGGATTCATATTTTCGGCCTTAGTTCTCGATACGGGTTGAATGGACGAAACGATCAGTTGATATAAATCAGCAAAATATTCTATGCTCGGCAAGGGTGTTGAGCAGTAGTTTTGTGAAACTTCCGTACAGTCGATGAGACACACTTTGAATGGTGTGACGTGAACCGTTGATTGATTCGGCTTTAAATAAATTAATAAGTTCAGTTATGAGTAAGAAAATTTATGAACCCTGCATGTCTCTCACGCACTCTTCAAATAACTAAGTAATCTCTATTTACCAATTTCCTGTTCTCAACAAGTTCACGCATCAGTAAAATTGCGGTACGACTTCCAGCCTGACTGTTCCATCGACTCCATGCAAAATTATGCGATGATGCAAAATAAGCCATACACAAGTATATGTGCATCTCCATTATGTAGTTCTTTTCGCACGAATTTTCGGTATAGCAAAAGGCATCGTCACTAGCAAAAACATCACACGCTGAGTTTCGCATGAGCTTAATCAACTCATCGAGTTTGATAGTGGTGCCGATAACATTCGAAAGCACAGCTGGATTATTACTGCCTTGAAGTGTATTGAGTATGATACCTTTGTCGGTGACAGCTACTTCCATAACAAGCTGTGCGGCTGTTAATGTGAAAATTAACTTTTGTTGGACGTCACCCTCGTTAGAGCCTCTGTGAAAAATGAAAGAGACCAAAAAACCTGAATAGAATTTTTGGCACCAGCATTAACATTAGTTGACGATGATGCACCCCCAGAGAGAGAACAAAAAATTGCCAAAAGCATGTACATGGAAGGTGAAACGAGGACATTTTCCTTCAGCTCAGGTGTGATCTCTCATTATTACGCTCCAAGTCATGCCTCATATGGCACAAAGAGCAAAAAATTCCGATTTCGAAATTTTCCTCGTCACGAGTCATTATGCTAGGGGTCAAATAATTTGATTTATCATCAAGGAGAGGACATCAGCAATGAAATCGATACAATTTTATGTGGTGATTTGTACTCTAGCGTGGGATAATTTGAGCTAAGGCTTGAAATTGCATAATTTGATGACAACCCACTAAAGAACTCGAGAATTAAATTATCACAGATTTTTTGACACAGGCAAAATGTCATAGAGTGTTAAAATAATTCCTAAAACAGAAAATGTGTGTCCACTCACCCAATTCCGGGCTTCAGCTCCCACGATTGAAATGGAAAATTGCAGAACGAATTTAATGCGAGAGCAAATGAGCCAAGACGACCAGTGCGGAATTGAATTGTCAATTTATCTTCATTAAATTTAACTTCATGAATTTCACGCGTACTCCATCGACCTCGACAACGCTTTAAATTCGCCTCTTTTACTATCTTATCGATTAGCAAGCATCTCGCAATCTCTCGATTTTCCTCCTCATCATCGTCCGTTTCCGAATCCATATCCGAGTTTTCGTCGTCTGACCCTTCCAATAAGCTCTTTGAGTTGGTTTTTGTGAGAGAAATTCCCGAATCTTTACGGTCGACTTTGTTTGTTTGAGGTTGTTTGTCGTAAACTTCCGTTGACGGCATTGAGAGACTTGATGACATTTCCGTTATTTTCTTCTCAAAGGCCGGTTGTTCCATGTCAATCAACTCTTCGAGATCGCGCATAAACTTTGAGAACATATAAATGTTGCCCCTACTGCCGAGCGTTTGATGGTCGGAGTCGATGCTGTACATGCTTTCGTCATTCTCCTCGTCACTCGAGAGCTCTAAATTTGAGGTGAATTCTAGGCTGTTTTGACGTTTTACGACTTTAAGCATCTTTAAGATGGAGAGAAGAAAGAAAATTTTTATTGAAATAATTTTATATTAAAAAATTCATACCTTTTTAGTCTTACAGTTAGGAAACAACGGACGTGGCTGTCGCGTTTGATAGACAATATCGTTAATTGCATACATTCGATCTGTGTAGCAATCAACGGCCGTAGACGACGTCTTCTTGGGCTTAAATTGAATTTCGTAGCCTTCGGGTATCATGGGAATGACAAACTTTTCAAACAGTGGCTTTAAATTGACATTTTTCGGTACCTCGAGAAGATTGAAATCCTCAACAACCTTCACGTCTCTCTCCTTGGTGGCTTTCTTAATGACAGTTTGCTTCACAGTTTTTTTCGTTTTCTTAAAATCCAAATCATCTTCCGTCTCATCAAAGTCGTCATCTTCCATTCGTTTCTTGCGAGAAATTTCCTCGTCGTATTCCTTCATTTCAATGAATTCTTCTTCATCTTCAAACCGACAGACTATAGGCGGTTCAAACCTATAGGATGTAAAAGAGACATAAGTATTTAAAGAATGTAAAACTCACCATGACACATGAGATGGCAAACTGCAATTAATTTTAGCGAAAGAGATGGCAATTAGTAGATGTCATTAGTGTGTGTGTGCGGAGATGTATATTACTCAATGTTAACAAGCACCATTCGCTCCATATTTTCTTCCATCGTCTTAATTTCGTGCTCAATCTCTTCGGGTGCTCGTTTTTGACCGGGTATGGGTGGATCTGGGGCGCGATATGGATAGTGAAAGTCTTTCTTGACAAGCTTTATTGGATGAATCACTTAAAATGAAATTTGTTAATTTTTAAAAGTTTGATATTTATTAAAAAAAAATTAAAAAAGCTGTGGGTAATTTAAGATATTTTAACTCTTTTGAAACATCCTAAATCAAGTATACTTGAAGCATTTTAAACTCAATCAAGGTAGTTAAGTAATTAACCAATAATTGATGCAATAGCGATGCTAAAAAGCGTGAAATGAAAAAACTTTTCTCTCGCTTTTCTTACAAGTCTTTAATAATGCACCCTCGTCTGCCTTTATATCCTGCAAAGGTTGCTCGAGCAGCTCAATTTGAAAAACGCCGCCGACAATTTTATTACGACGCAAGTTAACTTCAAATTCGCCGAGACATAAGGCTTCCGGACCCATTCTCCCTCGCTCAATTGCATTCAATCCATCCTCGTACTCAGTGTACATTTTATCAATATCAATTTGTCGAGGAAGGTTATCTCCATCCAAACTCTCATCCGGCTTCTCGTTGAATATCTGATGGAGAGCTTTTTGCAATAATTCCTTTCTCTTTTTCCACTCACGCTTTGTCGTTTTTCTCAATGTAAGCTTTTTCCGGTCACCATCGTCATATTTGAAAATCGTACTATTACAATAGTCACTTAAATGATCGTAGTTGAGCCACAGACCACGTATTGCCGATCCTATGCATCTCACCGAAGGCGGCAATGTCAAATTCATTTGAATATTCGAAAACTCAATGGCGGTCTTTTCCTCTTTTATTTTCTCTTTGGGATTCCTGCAACAGATAAAAAAGAACGAGTGAGCCGAGTCGAAAAATATATTTTTCAATTTTAACATACGATGGCAATTGCATTGGTATGTCTCTGAGCGTGTATAGTTCCATTTTAAAAACCGTCGAAGAGAAAGTGTATGTTGCGACATTCAAGCCACTCAATTTCATGTTTCGTTCAATATTGCCGAGGATTTTAAACGTAAATTCGTCAATGGATGAAGCGAGTATCGATCGGATTTCACTTTTTAGCTGTGGAAAAATTTTACTTAAATTTTTGTTCTTAAATTTTTTTAAACTCACATCAAGTAAGTCCTGTAGCTTTGACGGTGACTGCGCGTATTGATCGCGAATTTTTGCATCCATTTCGTCGAGTATCCCAAGTACTTCATTTGCACGCTTTGCATACATTTCACCCAGCTCAGGTTGAAGTTTTCGCAAGCTATCTTTCGAGAGATCCGGCACCGTCTGGTCTTGTGTCAATATGCTCTGTTCATTCACTTTCAGCAGCCAATTGATTTCCTTCTTGTTGGCCTCTTGAAAATCCCATATCCACATGTGAATGTATTTTCTTAAATCACTCGGATCTGAAGCGTTGGGAAGACCATTGCAACGCATGTACTGTTCCCATTCCTTATTTAATTTCTCCTCCTCGAGTAATTTCTTGATTTCCTTCTTTGACTCTTTTATCACCAAGAATGAATAATGAAATGAGAAGAGGAAGTAACAAAGTGAGCATTGTGTCATTGTGAAAAACTTTTTAGCTTAATGGGGTGAAAAAATTTCATTGCTCTCTTTTTTTCATTGTGTTATAGTTTAAAGGATTTTTAAGAAAATGAGACTAAATTTTGTAAATTTTAAAACAAATTCCAGAGCAGATTTTGTCAAATTTCGTAACGTATTTTAATATTTTGAAATTTGAGCTTCTAGCAAAACTTTAAAAAAAGCTCTCAAGTTTGACTCCAATTAAAAAAATTAAAAATTTCCTAAATTCCAATAAAAAATATTTTTACATTTTTTAATAAAGTTAAAAATTTAAAAGCCTTTCCAATTATTGACAACCCTCTAAATTGACTCACTTTTCAAAGCGTTAGAGCTCTCGCGCAATTGGACACGTCGCAATTTATTCTCGACTGTCTCTTGCTGCTGCTTTTTTTTCGCGTCTTTTCTCTCACGCATTTTTCGCTCGCTAGAAATTTAAGACATATCAAAAATTCTCATTCTTGCTTTAAATTAGATTATTAAGAGCCCTCTCTGTTGACATACCGATCTTCCTCCATCTTCTTGATTCGCTCTTTCTCCATTTCAACGCGAAGGGTTTCAGCTTGTTCGGCTTCAAGTTTAGCCTTTTCCTTCTTGCTCAATTTCTTCGCCTTGCCCTTTCATAATTAAATGATTGTCAGTGCGTTTTTGATACTTTATGTCTGCTCATGAAATGTGCAATTAAAAAGCGACTACATACCATTTTTAATTAATTTATGTTGAATACACTGAGAAATATTGCTAATGACGTGTTGAGGAGTGTTTGTTTTTCTGCTGCTGGCGGTAAACAACATTTCCATGCATATCGTCTTGACGACGTACGTTTGTGTTTGAGGAAATGATTTTAGTTGCCTTTAGCAACATTTTTCGTATAAATTAGTTTTATAATAAATTTAAAAAATTCTAATAAATTTCTTTGAGCTTTTTCCTCCTTGAAAGTAGATCACAAGATATCGCGAGATAGAAAACAGTCTGTTGCGAAACTTTCTTCATCCTTTTAACTTCCTCGATTCTAAAAAAGGAAGAATTTTTAATTAGAGAATAACTCTTGTGCTTTTATGTAAATTATGTGAATATCATAAATTCATCAACATGCTGCTCGACATTCTTTTATAGCTCACTCGCTCACAGTGTGTTTCGTAATGACAGAGTCTCTCACTCTTTTTTTTCGAGTGTGCGAGTAAAATTCATAATTAAAATTCAATTTCAAGCCTTAATACCTGAGTGTTTTAAATTTATATATATCGCGTCACCGTATATAATCCATTACTTCACTAGACAGCTCAACATAAAATTTTCTCTCTCTCCTTTTTTATACACAAAGCAAGGATGAAGAATGAGAGATTTATTGAAGATTATAAATTTCCGTTGTCAACGACTCTTCAGCGTGCAATGTAAAAAACGTCGCTGTTGATGTAAAGGAGAGTTTCAAGTTTAATGCAAATAATAAGAAACATATTACGGTAGGATGTGACTTTTATGAGGGACCTTTTGCTTGTATTAAAAATTCAATGAGCTCAATATCAAATTTACCAACTTTTGCGATAACTTTTTTGATTTACAACTTTTAAATTTTCCAATATTTTTTAACTTTTCCCAAACCCACAAAACCATTTTACAGTTATTACCCATAAATCTGACACTTGCAAACTTTTTACATTTTCTTAATATATTGAAAACTCAAACTCACTTGAGATGCATTTTCAATCAAAAAAAATGAGGAAATCTTTCACCGTTGCAAGGAATAAAATGCACTTGCGCTTGTAGCAAGATGTTGCTCGAGAGATGGTAACGAGATTGCAGTAGCTATGGCGATGAAGAATGAAAATCGTAATTCAATTACATTGCAAAGATGTTCGATGGAAATACTCGAGTGTTGGGTAGCCAATTGACTACAAAATTTATTCCTTCAACGGAGAGATTTAATGGCGTTAGTAACGGATGAGAATTCAAACGTTCTAATTGCTCAATGAGATGTTGCAAAATATCAATCAATTAATGGAATTTAAACCATGTATAAAATAATTACTTCTTCAATCTAGTCACGTTCAATCGAGAAAGAGAAATTTATATGTTCTTCCATTATTGAAACTCGCGCTGTGAATTGTGATCTAATAAAATAAATGTGCAATTAAAATTTTCATGTTAAGTCTGTCTGAAAGTCTTTCGATTTTGTGAGCACGAAATTGAATTATTGAATTAAAATTTAAATTCAGTTTTAATTGAAATTGAACGTTTAAAAAGATTTTTCAAACTTTATATGAAGAACTTTTTTTATTGAAATTCAAGTCATCCACGTAAAGGCGCATAATGAAAAATTAAGAATTCCATCAATGAAATTTTCACTTTTTGTTGTTCCGCACACTTGAAAATAAAACATGACAAAAAAGTAATGAAAGAAAATCCTTGAAACAAAAGTCGAGATCCATTTGTTAGCGTGATATCTCTCGATGTGATGCTTTCATCTACGGAGCTGGCGAAAATAATTCAACGCAAAACTTTCTCTCCGCAATGTTTTATTCAAAATCATAATTTTTCCCTAATGTCACCGAAAAACTTTCGTTCTTCTAACTTTGAACCTTCCGCTCATAAATTCAATTTCTAATTTATATTGCGCTCACATTTCGCTTTTAGCTAAGCAGAATAACATTCACATCCTCACTAAGTCAGGTCAATTGCATTTTCCATTTTCTCGACGGCAACAATGGCAGGAAGAAAATACAAATTCACATTCATTTTCTCACTTCACGAGCTTGAAAAAGAGAAGGACATGAAAGCTTTTTGTGGACTTTTAATAATTTTTTGAATTAAAAAATTAAATTGTTTTATAGAAATTTTATTTTAAATCTCATGATATATGATAAAAATCTCGCGTCATTCTTGCATCAAAAATTAGCTTTCTCACTTTAGTTGTAAAATGCATTAGTATGCAAACATTACTTGACATAAATTTATATAGCACTGTTTTGCGTGAGAGGTGCAATTAAGGAATAAATGCGGTAAATTTTACTAAATTGAATTTTTTATGAAGGTCTAATGGCACTCGACTCTCTAAAAGATTCCCCTCTGATCAATTGCGAACGTTAAATATTTAATTAATTTTCTTTCTGTTTAAAAATGAAAATTTCCCGTTCAAGGCCAATTTTCTTTATCTCATCTTAATTTCCATAATGTTGTCAATTTTTCAAAATCAACGCGTGCTGTATCTCTTTGCAGCTCTCAAGTGTGTATTTTGTGAAGCTGAATGAATTATGGAGATCAAGTCGATGAATAATGTCAAGGTTAAACAGCACGGACCTGCACATATTTTTCAGGTTGCGGCCTTTTGATTGCAAAATTTTTAGGAGGTGAAAAATTAAAAATTCATGGCAGATGAGGGAAAATTTTATCAGTCTTCTAGGCTTTTTTTATGGTCGAAACTTTTTATGGCTTTCAATATTTCACTTTAAATTTCTTTCTTCGACATAATTAATTTTTTCCGCTTTAACTTTTGGGATTAATTTTTTATCCACTTTGAAATTTTATCCATTAACTTCATTCAACTTTATCCGGTGTTACATTTACTCGAGGGCGAGGAAGAAGTTATAAATTAAAACGTCAAAAATATTATTCCCATAGCAATATCCTTTCACCTCTTCTATATTCAATATTTTACATAGAATTTTTTATGGTTGCACACTCCATAGAAGAAAGTTTCTTTTTATCTCGATCTAACTCACTCATTGAATACAAATTATCTACAATGGAGTGAAATTTTTCCATTTGTTTCACTTACTATCGAAGCCTTTTTTGAACCTTTTATCAGTTTTTATGGTTTTTATTCAACTTGAGCTTTAAAAAGCTTTTTGTTAAATATTCAAAAAAAAGCTTTCACGTTTTTTTATTTTCTTATCAACTATAAAATAAAATCAATTAAGAACTAACTAAATTAAATTATTAATTTTTAACTCGTATTTTTTTAAAACTTTTAAGCTCAAAGTTTTATTCGTTTAAAGTACCAAGAATTGATGAAAATGAAAACTTTTATGTTTGTTTTTCATCGTTGTACTCATCGGAAATTTTTCTGATGTGTCATTGCATTTTATCAATTGACGTATAAACACATATCGTCATAATAGAGGAATGAAAAGAGATTGCACCGGATGCCGAATGCATAAAAGCTTGTGCAAATTCAATTATTTTGAAGATAATAAAAATGAGATTTTGCTCAAATTCTTACGGACTCTGATGAGCTTGCATGATGCAAAAAAATAATCGAATGTCAATTTTACAGCATTGATCTAATTTTATAGAAAATTCTTGAGTTTTTCAACACATCAACAATTTTATAAACTTACCTATCTTAACTTACCTAACTTATCTATCTTATAAAATTACCAGATTTTGACTTCAAAGTTATGAAAATTTATTTTTCTTTGACAATGCCATAAATCATCGTTGGAATTCTATTAAGCCACAAATTTATCAAAATTTGACTTTAAAACTCCTCGAGGAAGTTTCAAGATTGTTCTTTTTAACATTCAAATCACATTCGCATTTTCATTACAAAGTTCGGAATCATGTACAAGCGAGTGAGCTTTCTCTCTTACATTGTATGTCGCTCGTTAGACTTCAACAGATGCATGTTCGAGTCTAACAAGAAATTCTTCTTTAACGAAAATTCTTTCAAGCACGTTGCTGGTTTACATAGCGACAATAATTTTGTTGCTTACCGCTTGACATTAAATCAAGTAACAGGCTTCGACACAAATCCTCATCTAAATTTTTCTGTTTGAGTTTTAAATTTATCTCAACATGACTTTTTATGCGAGAATATTTTCACAAAATCAAATTCCACAGCTGACGCGACTGACATCGCATACCAGAATAATGTAAATGAAGTTCTCGAAAATTTGTACGCGTGAATTATTTATCAGACATTTTACGGTCGAAAGTCAAATTGTGTGACAGTGTTTGTGATGATAATTGGCACGATAATTTTGCATGATTATGTGCAACAAAATAAACGCAATCAATAAAATTAATTCGCAATATTCGGAATTTTAAAGTGATGAAAATGAAAAGTGAGGGTTTACCCAAGAAATAAACTAAGGGAAGTTTAACTCTGGTTGATAGGTTTTTTAAAAAGTTGTGTAAATTTAAGAAGGATTGAACTTTCCGTATTCAGTTTTGAACAAAATAAAGATTACTGAGTTTTCTGACCCTTGATAATTATAGCTCCGCTATATATTAATTTTGGATTTCTCCAAAACCAGTTTTTGGCCCCTAGTGCCAAGACATTACATTGTGCAATTTCAAAACATATACTCAAATGATAGGCCTAGTCAAACCCTACAAATTGGCGAAAACAGATTTGAAATCGGTTGATCCTACGAGGAGTTAGAGCCATTTAAGTCATCTTACTTTCTCACTTTCTCACTTTCTCACTTTCTTACTTTCTTACTTTCTTACTTTCTCACGATCTTAGTGAACGCCATATCTCAAGAACGGCTGGTCGGATTTGACTCGGGTTTGTGGCTAAAGATCGGGTTTTGGTTCTAGTTGTGCAAGAAGTATTTAGTTTTGAGGTACGACCCTCCAAGGACCGTCCGTGGGTGTAAAAATGTCCTTTTTCATACAAATTTTCTCTTATATGGCTTCATGGGTATCGTTGAACTCGTAATTGGACCAGGAATCGATTGGCATTGACGATTTTTGAGGAGTGTCCATCATGGCCGGCCTGGAGTGTCGCTAATGTCCATTTTTCAGAACTATGGCTTCATGTATGTCGTTGAACTCGTCATTGCATCAGGAATCGATTGACATTGATGATTTTTGAGGAGTGTCCATCATGGACGGCCAGGAGTGCCACTAATGTCCATTTTTCAGAACTATGGCTTCATGGGTATCGTTGAACTCGTGATTGGACCAGGAATCGATTGGCATTGATGATTTTTGAGGAGTGTCCATCATGGCCGGCCTGGAGTGCCACTAATGTCCATTTTTCAGAACTATGGCTTCATGGGTATCGTTGAACTCGTCATTGCATCAGGAATCGATTGGCATTGATGATTTTTGAGGAGTGTCCATCATGGCCGGCCTGGAGTGCCACTAATGTCCATTTTTTCAGAACTATGACTTCATGTATGTCGTTCAACTCGTCATTGCATCAGAAATCGATTGACATTAACGATTTTTGAAGAATGTCCATCATGGCCGGCCAGGAGTACCACTAATGTCCATTTTTCAGAACTATGGCTTCATGTATGTCGTTGAACTCGTCATTGCATCAGGAATTGATTGACACTGACGATTTTTGAGGAATGTCCATCATGGTCGGCCAGGAGTGCCACTAATGTCCATTTTTCAGAACTATGGGGTACTAATCTAAGACAGCGGAGCTATTGGAAATGGCAACGCCGTTTGCAGACCCATCTTGTTTTTCAATTATTTTTTAAAATAAAAATTTAATACCAAGGTTAATTAATGTTTAATCATTGCACGCCTCATTTAATGGTTTATTGACATCAGTTGAGGATTTAAGAAGCTTATTTTTGTTTCAATGAAAATCTGTTAAGTTGCCGTCAATGTTGTAATGAAATTATCGACGAAAATTTATCGATGCTCATTAATTTGCCGCAGTGTAATAATCTTCAGATTACAAAGGCGATGAAGTCAATTTTATTTAATTTCTGAAAAATAAAAAGAGGATTAAAGCAATTTACGGAACATTTCTTCAAAAATTTCATTTTATTTATTTCAATAACTTTTTCATTCATGCTCAATTTTTATTTATCAATAGGAATTTTTTTACACTAAATTATTTAATTTTCCTTAAAATTTTCTTGTAAATATTTACACAAACATTTTTAAGCTTTTCAAAAGAGATTCGAGAATGAAAAGGATGAAAATTTCTTTTCTCATTGTCATTTTTTTCTTGTGTGTGTTTTGATACTCATTTACTCATTCATCTCATTTCTTCTTTACAAACAAAAACCCTTTTGAGTTTCCTTTAAACCAGAAGTATGAGTTTTCTCATTCTAAACCAGAATAAATTGAGATTAAAATGTTTTTACTATCTAGATTGAGTCATTTTCTTATCAAATATTTAAATTTTGCTTCTCTTTTGTTGCTTCTCTCATTTTTCAGTAAATTCAAGGGATGAAACTTAGATGACAAATTTAAAAAATGATTTGATTTTAAATTTTTTGAAAAATCACCTTAAATTTTTAATCCCTTGCATTTATTCTTTTCATTTCTCAGTACCTCAATAAGTTTGTCTTCTTTTTCGTTCATCCTTTTTTACATTTTCCATGGCATATAAACACTGAGAGCAGTTGTAATATAATAAATTTAATCTTAATATCTTCGAAGACTGCCTTTGACTCTTTATGTCTTTGTCGGTTTTTTAAGTATGTACACAAGAATTTTTTATATACACACACAAAAAACTTATTTCTGTAAGGAGATCTTCCCTTTTTTACGATTTCACAATGACTTCTTTCCTTCTTTAGTATTTGCGAATGAAGTTTAAATATGCAAAATCAGCAAATGGAAAATCTCTCAATTGTGTCGTAATCGTGTGGAGGTTTATCAGTCGGCAATAATTTCTTTATGCTCTTGTAGTATTTTTTGCGTAATCTTCTCTTTCTTATTTCCAGTCGAAGAGAAACTAAACGATTTTTTATGTGATCAAACATTGAGTTGTCATAAATTTTTCCTTTTCCTTTTTTGTGTGCTGAACTTTTATGTCAGATTCAATCTCATAAACTTAATCAAATTAGATGACAATCAAGTTGAATTATAGTTGGGGAGTAAAAATTTATACTCAAGAAATTTGTTGAACTAATTTTGATTTACTATAAAATTAAAAGCTCTCTAATAGTTGCTATAAAAAACGAAAGCTTTCTATTTTGTTATTAATTCATAATTAACGCTGAAACCCAGTTAAACCTCAATTAGTTTAAATGTAAAATTAAACCTCAATCCACATTGTTACGTAGCCAAAAAAAGCATTAAACATTTTGAGAAAAAAATGTCATATAACGAATGCAAAATCCCTTCTCAGAAAAAAAGTCTCTGGTCATCATCAAATCCGGATAAAAATTTCAACTCGACATTATTTAATTTTTAGATAATGAGGGTTGTTTCATTTTCATTTTCTTTCTGTCGCTCCGACTCATATCCTAAAACACGATTTGTCATTCAAACGGCAGAGAGAGGAAAAAACTTGTTTAAAAATGGTCAGTGGTTTTTTAGGAAAAAAACCAGAGAGCGAGAAACTTTTCATTACTCGTTTATTTTGATGTTTGGACCGAGAGTAAAATGTGGATGAAAAAAAGAGTCAAAAATGTTCGGATGCTATCACTCACTTAATATGACAGTTGACTTTCTCTCATCCTCCACTCGGTTGACGGGATAAATGTATTAAGCACATATAGCAAAAACTAAAATACCCAAAAGCTCCAAAATAGGCTTTATGTCTTCTTTGTTTATTTCAAACTTTTTTTTAGTTCCATTCGTCATTGTCTACGTCAGTGCAGTGATGAAAAGGCCTAATTTTTTGAGAGTTCTACTGAGTGGCGATAGCACTTTGGAATTTTAAATTTATGAGCGCAAGAAAAAGAACATAAAACTTTTCGAAAGAGCCGAAATTAGTAGCGCAGAAATGTCTCATTATGAGGCGTGCGCGAGAAAGAAATAAGGATTGCAATAAAGCAATTAAAAATTTTATAATCACTTCGCATTTCATTTTCTTCATATTCGCACTCGTAAAAAAGTTCTCTCGAGGGTTTAAAAATTTCCTCTCGCTAGTTTGACTCCATTAACGCTGAAGATTGATGTCCCTCCAAAGGCACAAAAACCTTTTTTCTCTCTCATTCGTGCGACACTCACAGACACATTCTCATTATATCAGCCATTCATTTCCTTTAATTACTATCTCAACTCTTTTAATAAGGCATGTCTGTGCCGAACGCCATGAACATGATAACTGACAATGATTATGGCGATGGGCCTTTTTATGAAACTTTCCATTAACTTTTCTCTCTTTTGTTTGAGTGAGGAGGAAAAAAGTTTTAATTTAATGAACGCGTAGCTATTTCGGCTCATCGTGACGATACTGCAAGGTGATTTTTATTCATGTAAACACCTAAGATTAAAACTTTTTATGGAA
Source organism: Tanytarsus gracilentus (assembly GCA_038502055.1). Classification (NCBI taxonomy): domain Eukaryota; kingdom Metazoa; phylum Arthropoda; class Insecta; order Diptera; family Chironomidae; genus Tanytarsus; species Tanytarsus gracilentus. The sequence goes on along the minus strand of JAXRKN010000043.1, from coordinate 804,954 downwards.
TATCCGTGATTTGGAAGGAAAGTTTTTGATAAAGAGCTTTTGGAGATAATAAATTATGAGGAAGAGTGGATTTGGCGTTCTTCTTTCTTTCTCTGTTTGGGTAAAATATCGAAATATTTTCAAGAGTTGATAGCTTTAAATATTATTTATTAAATTTAATTTATTTTCAAATTTAAGAAGTACGTTAAAAATAATTTAGATCAATTTTAAATTGAACAACAATTTATTCAAACAATATAAATTCAAATCGAATTTTATTTCCTCCTCATCAACTCCCAACTCAATCAGCTCGAATCGATCCAATTATTGCAATTCAAATCAACCATAAAATTAAATCATTTTAAAGTTCATCTCACTTTCAAAAAAAAACACGTGTTATATGAGGAAAAACAGAATGCAAATTTATTTCGATTATTCAAGCTTGAATTTATTTCAATTTTAATAGAACTCAAATTCAGAATTTAAAAAAAATAGGGTGGGTGTATATTATTTAAGAGTGCATATAATTTGTGAGTAAATTTATCAATGGGTATTTTCTTTTGTCTGTCCTTTAAAGTGTGTAACAACCAATATTAAAATTAAAGCTAAGATTGATCCCTTCATTTTAGAAAAGGTTTGATAGACATTGAGCCTTTGGAAATGCCTTAAAGTCTCTTTATAAGATTTCCCATACATTAATTCCTCATTTTATTCTTTCTATATTTCTATGAAAAGAAATCCGATCATTTTCGAAAAAAATATTTTTGAGTTCCTGGCTATCTCCTCAATTTATTTATGAAAAAAATTGGAAATCAAATGACCGGGAAGTGCGCTAAAAATTAATTTTTCTGATGTCTATAATTTGTGAGTAGAAGTGTATATAATTTGTGAGTGAATTTTAGTCAAGTAGGCTTTGAAAAATTCCACCACAATTTTTATTAATTAGGTTTAAAAAGGAGATTTTTCATGAATAATGCATCATTTTTGTCATTGTTTGGCCAAATATAACGCCGCGCATTCAGCCTATGTCTATTTTTATCTCCATACAAATCAAATGAGAAGATAGATTTTAGACGGACATGCACCAAAACTGATGCTAATGTCCTTTATTCTCAAATAAGCAGTTAAAAGCAGTTGTGATATCTTATTTGATCAATAGAAGCATCGAGATCGCGAAGATATTTTTTAGTGTAACCCACGAAGTGGTGTAACACTTATATGCTCGTGATTCCGTCCGTCTGTCTGTCTATGGCTTCGAGATCTCGGCCCCTGGACCAGCTAGAGACTTCAGGTTTTCACCAGATGGTAGCTCTGAGGGTCTAGTTTCAGCTATTTTAGGAATTATTTGGGCAGTGACCATAGGTCGTGCCACGGACAGCTCTAATGTCCATTTTCCATACAAATTTTCTCTTATATGGCTTCATGGGTATCGTTGAACTCGGAATTCGATCAGCAATCGAGTGACATTGATGTTGGTGCTTGTACTGGATGTTAGTTCCTACACTGGATGTTGGTTCCTCCGCTGGATGTTGGTTCCTCAGCTGGATGTTGGTTCCTCAGTTGGATGTTGGTTCCTCCGCTGGATGTTGGTTCCTCCGCTGGAAGTTGGTTCCTCTATAGGATATCTTCTCCGAGACTTCCCCAAAATGACCTCTCTTAAACTTGTCCATGGCTTCTCTATTCTAGGTAGTAACTAGGTCTTTGCAGTACAAGATGACACAAAAACAATAGCTTAAAATTTAACCAATCGTTTTCAGACAGCGCCATCAAGAAAACAAAAAATATTAAGAAAATGATGGACATGACTCAAAAAATATCCACACCAATCGATTAACCATTTAATTACGAATTCAATAAGGTACATGAAGATATAGTTTTGTAATATGGACATGATCGCTGCCAGTGGCACTGCCAGTAAATCCAAAAATATCTCATTTGATTGCGCAACGAGATTTAAGGAAAAATTTAAAAATTTAAGTAAAAATAAAGATGGAGAATGCTAGTTAAAAAATCAATGTTGGAAGCGATTAAATAAGAGGCACCTACAAGTGAGTGCAGTTATTGAAAGAAAAATAAAACTTATATTTTACAAGAATCCTTATCTTTTTTATATTTGCTAATAAATTATTTTTAAAATAAACATGCAAAGGAACCAAGATCCAGAGTAACTTAGATCCAGCGGAACCAATATCCAACAAATATTTTTTTCAAAAAATTCTTTAGAAATAAAATAAAATTTTTAAGCTCTGCAGAAGATTGTGCCATCATTAGTACTATTACAGAATTATTTTAAGCTCATAAACTGATTACTAGATAAGACTTTGATCGGAAGTGACACTAAGGAACGTAAAAATAAAAATCCTTTATTTTTTTAATTTTCTTTTCATTTGTCATCAATATCAAAAGCCGCAAAATATAAATAATTAATTTATTTTACACTTGGGAATGCATTAATACCCTAGCTATCATTTTGTGTACCTTTTGAGCATGCCTTAAACGAGGAGTCTCAAGGAAAATTCTTAAAAATTTAATTATTTCGTTTAAACTTGAATTTATCATGTAAAAATCATGTAAAATGAGTTAATTTGCATTAAAACAGAGAGTTTCCAGCATAGACAGAGCCATAAGCAGCTTTATCAGTGACAAAATATTTTTTTTCCACAATTTCATATGTTTCTGAAAAATTACATCCCAAAAATTTATTTCATTGACAGTGATTTACAGGTTTAATGATTTTTCAAAGTTTAACTCACAAATTGTAGACACTTTTACTCACAAATTATAAACATCAACTCACAAATTCTATACACAAAAGAGAGACCATTTTAGACATGATCCCAGTCTCATAGAACTTTTACAAATGTCTCAAATTAAAGATAAACACATGAGGTTTTTAAAAATACCTAAATATTGAGAATTGAGTCATTGGAAGTAAGAAAAAATGGACTTCTTTGTTGACTTTTACAGTTTTACTCATAAATAATATACACCCACCCTAAGCTCAAAATTTTATCATTCTCGATGACATCGCAAGGTGAATTTGAAAAAAAAAATTTATGTTGACATAACCTAAGAAAATTTTTCTCGTAAAGTTGTCGCGATGAAAAATGAATAATGAAGGTAAGAAGAAAACTTTCTCGGAAGATAAAAACGAGAAAATATCAAATCTAGCGTGAAAATAATTTTTCCTGCATTTTAATAAAATGATTTTATAATAAACTATATCTCGATTTCACAAATTGGTTATTTTCACTTCCAACTGTCGATGAAATTAAAAGACAGGCGAGAGAAAATAAATTTTTTTGAGAAATAAATTAAATTAAATTCCCATGAATTCAATTATCATAAATCTAATTTAGTTCTTCGATGATGGTTCGGAGGTGTTGGATGCGAAGCGAAAGAGAATTATTAAAAGACCATGAAAAAGGTGATAAAAGTTTCCTCATCCAAAAAAGACGATAGAATTGAGTTCATAGTTGTGGAAGTAATTTAGCTTTCATTTGCTCGCGAAGGGATCGTAAAATATTTTCTCACTTAATATCATTAAATTGCCTCGTGGAATGATTATGAAAATTCTTCGCCATATTTCAGGAAAAATTTACGCAACTTTTTGATCACATAAAAATCCCTTCGAACATAATTAGCAACCGATAATGGATTCTTACAATTAATTAGTTGATGCTTACACAGGACACAAGTCTCACTTATGTCATGTCAGTCTCATCTCATCCTACTAAGCCTAACATCTCATCACGTCACATAAACACATCGCCGATAATTGGCTGAACTGGGTTTGTTTTTCTCGACGGCGTTGCTGGCACGCCATGTGGACATTTCTGCATTGTTGCCGACTCATCCTCAAATGTGACCATTTTTTCACGCGGCTTCTGTTGTATCGTCATTAGTGGATTTGTCATTGGCGTAATAGGAACAATTGTCTGTTGAATGCGTTTTGGTGGCGGCGGTAGAGGAAGTGCGAGGTCACCGACGCCACTCAAATTAAATTCACTCACACTCCGCGGTACAAAGTACTCCATTTGACTCTCGAGAATGCCCGCCGAGCGTCTTACGGGCGTATTACGACTAAACCCCGTGATCATGCTGCCACGTGGCGTTCGCGGTAAAGAATTGTAATCGGTTAAAATGAGATCGTTCGGTCTATGTCAAGACTTTATTGGCGTTATTGTAACATTTGCTAATGTAATTTCATCGTCATGATGCGACGTGTCGTGTGCATTGTGAAATTTTCGCATCAAAATGATTAATTCTGTCTGTATTAGACTGAAGCACATCGCAACAATGGCCATGCCCATGATTATGTATGCGCTCGCAACATACATGCCGAGTTCATTCTTCGGCTGTAAGTCGCCAAAGCCTATCGTGCTGAGTGCGGTAAAGCAGAAGTAAATACTCTCGAGGACACCCCACTTTTGGAGTTCGTGAAAGACGGCGGCACCGCATGTTATGTAGCAGATGAGAATCATTATACAAATCGATATTGGCACAGCTGACTGCTTTTGCTTCTTATGTCGCCCACTACTACCGATCGTAATGCTAGTTGACAAATAATTGTTATTGTAACCACCCCCACCGTCACCGCCGCTATGATTCCAGCTCGCGTATTGCCGCTTTTCGGCCTCCATAATTTTACTTTTATTATTATTGTTTGACACGGCTGTCACCGATGTCGTTGTTGGATCAACAACGCTACCGCTGAGGATGTTATTTGATGTGGACGACGATGGTGTTGTGGTCGACGAGGAGGTACTATTCGAGTTTGACGATGAGTTGCTTTTCGATGGTGATGTTGCACGTAAGCGCTTGAAAATGCACCGCATTGCACTCGACAATGCCTCACCCATAGTCGAGAGATAAAGCAGGATTATTGGGATGCCAAAGATTGCATAGAGAAGTGCCGCTATTGAGGAGAGAGAGAGAGAGAGAGAGAGATTAAATACGAGTCAAGTTGTTTGCATATTTTTTTCGAGTGGTTTATTTACCTAAACGACCCCATTGACTGTGAGGAGTTACACTGCCATAACCTAGAAAAGAAAGAAAGAAATTTTAATTAGTTTACTAGCATTGAGAAATAATTAACGATTTAGTTTGTAGCTGATGAATGAAATCTATCGAAAAACTATTAATTTTCTTTTTATTTTATTATGAAAGTTTTCTACTTGATGTCAAAGTTGACAAGTAAAATCTTGTTTATATTTTTACTTCATTGATAAGTTCAAAAATTAATCCATTTTCCTAATAAATTTGATTTGATATTAATTCATCAATTACTCAAACAACCCTGTGGATTACTCAATATATTATGTGTAAGTCATTATCGATTTTCCGCAATACTTAAAGAACATCACAAACTTTGTACAAATATATTCTTTACCAACATCCCTTCAGTATATTTATTTTTGCAATCTTGATTAATTAATTATCAATAAATTAGAAATGTAGCTAGATCGATTGCTTTTATTTAATTACGAACAAATTTGAAGCTTGTTCATTTATTAATTAATTGATGAACGAGATTTTAAAAGAGTGAACTGCAAATCGAGTTTAAAATTCAAACTATAAAAGTCGATGGCAGAAACTCAAATCTTCTCATTTTATTGACACAAAATTTTCTGCATGAAAGTGAAGGAGTGAGAGATAAGTGCGGGCATATGGGAAGCATAACACAGCATAAATATCATTTCCACATATGCAAATGACATGATGATAAAGATATGCATTGCATTTCGGTTAATTAAAGTATCAACTTGACATGTCTATAGATGATTGAGGAGTGCAAAAATGCTCGTTCGAGGAGTGATTCTTGCATAAATTATGTAAATTAACCTCCGAGATCCTGATATATGCCACAGCATCAACATCAACGGCACAAAACTCAATTATTATTTCACATTTTATGCTGAAGTGTACACATAAACACGCCTCAGTTGAGAGGCATAACTCATCTCGTCTCGAGCACCCGCCGTGAATGATCTTGATTTGCATTAAAATATCCTTTTTAGTAAGCAATGAATCAATCTTCTTATGTATGAACCTTATTTGAATTTCGAGCGTGTATTAATATAAAATCTTGTTGCTCGTCAGTCTCATTTTTTTTGAATGGGATTGAAAAAAGAGTGAAAATGAGAAAAATTCACAATCTTGTGAGCAGCAAAAAAGAAGCTCAGAAGATTAAAATTTTTGCATCTTTGAAAAGGGATGCGAACTACCCAACCAACTCTAGTAATATCCAACTATGGTAAAGTATTCACATAAATGTGCTTTGGATATTTGAGGTTCAACCGGAGACAGCACCAATGACAGATGAGAGTGAGATAATCATGAATTGCATTAAACTCAACTTCTATCAAGAAAGATACATCATTTATAATATTATAGCAGGAATGTCAACTGAGTCAAACCCTCGTGGTAATTTTAGATTTTAGATAAATTTTAGAACTATTTTTAATATTAAAGACACAATAAAAACTAATTTGTGAACAAATTTTCCCACACGAACTTAAGTAGATTTTCTTCGAGAGAAAATATTCAATTTGTGTACTCTTGAGGGAATACTGGAGTGTGAACACCAACTAGTAACACCAGCATTATTGCGAGAGTCAACATGTAAAATTGAAACTTAGGAGCATCTTGATACTCTTCGCACATCTCAATGCAATTTAATTAAAAATTAGAATATTATGCAGCACACTCGAGTGTTGAGAACGGAAATTTGCTACTTGGGAATTCATAAATGTTCGTAACATCATCATATCATTTGAACACACATTAACCACAATGTTACGTGTCTCTCGTGATTTTCATCTCATTTTCAACTTGCGAGCTAATCAAATAAATATTTTTCCCAGAATGTTAATGATACTTCAAACATAGCGTGTAGCTATGGCAAATATTTGGCGGAGGCGTTTGTCATGTGAATGAACGTGATAAAGGAATTGACTGTCAATATCCATTTTCGAGAAATTGTCTTCCCATCAAAAATCAAAAACATTTTATGAAAGTGCTGCGCAGTTATCACATGTGGCTGTCTGTCTAAGATGGTCTTTTTCTTGGAATTGTTTACAAAATTTAAAGGTTAGAAAAGTTGTTTTGACCTTTAATGTTGAGACAAAACCTTTGGACAATAATTCGGGGAAATCTCATGCTCGCTTGACAGGATGTAAAATGTTTTATAAAAATAGAAACATTTTGATGTAACCTGAGCTGCTTTGGGAATTTAGGAACTTTTTCTTGATACAAACCCAAAATAAGGATTTTTCTTATTTTAAGATTTTTTTACTTAAGGGACGACATGTGCGTTAAATGAGATGTTTATTTTGACCCACAAAACAACTTTAAGTTTATATTTGTTTTTAAAAACTTTCTTGGGTTGATTTGTGGCTTCTGGCTCTTTAAGGGGTAAACACTAACTCTGAAAAAGCATTGAAAAAAATTCTACGAATTATTTGAGATACGTCAACCTTCTCCGGACAATTTGAACTCTTGAATGTTGATTCTTTGTTCTCAGAAGGTCTTGAAATAAATCTTTAGTCAGTGGGTTTTTTTGCTGCAAGTAACATGAGATTTTATGAAAATAAAACTTTTTCTAGTCCTTCTTCAACAAAAGAAAAGAAAGGCTTTTTCTTTGCAATCTAAAGAATGACTGAAGGCGTCATCATTACGGATCCACAAGTGTGGGTAGCATGTGATTATTTTCCAACAAATCTATTCAAAACTTCTGAGAAGTAATTTGTTTTGAGTGTCCATTCCTTGAATCGCTTGAAAGAAAAAATAGGTTAATACCCTTGAAATATTCCACGCAGCATTGTAGCATGTTCTAAGTCAATTCATAATTCATAGTTTTATCCCTAAAAATTCCTTTTTCCACGCAAATAAGCTTCAACTTGTAGTTATGACCCACTTAAGCTATAAGGAAACTTTTTCCCTTTTTAAGTTTATTTTGAAACTTTTTTGTCCTAAAAAACTTTCGCAACCTCTTTAACAAGAAAAAAAAGTTTAAAAAAGTTTCAACAATTCCAGCATAAAATTATTTTTCGTGTAGTTTAAAAAAATTTTTACAAACTCTTCGATTTAAAAAGAAAACACGAAAAAATTTGCTTGTTCTCGATAACGGCAGGAAGAGCTTCTAAATCAACCCATGAGAAATGTGATAAAGTGCTGCGGAAAGCAATAAAAAGTAAAAGTTTTACCCCAGCTAAGCACACATCGGTTGAAAAATTTAATATCCATCCTTTTTTCACTGTTCCACACTTGCTTTTTTCCCTCGAATGTTCAAAGTTTTTAGTTCTTCTTATTTTCATTGAAATTTTAAAGGGAAAATTAGCTTGGGATCGTTAATGAATAAAATTTTTTAGAATAATTTATTCATTAGCTGAGAGTATTGTCAACCTTTTGGTTAGCTGCTGTGTTAAATTCAATAATAAAATTTGCAACTTCCTAGAAGGCCTCAAAAAGCTCTGAGGATATTTTTCTTGCACACCCTTGTACGTGAGTAATTTTACAAAATAAATTCAAGCTCATTTCAACAATTTTTCCTTCACAAACTTTATTTCTTCTTATTAACATCTAAAAAGTTAAAACTTTCTTCCCACCCTAAGAAAAATCAAACATTGCGTCTTTTCGCGTTTATATCTGAAACATTAGCGATAAAAGAAAATTGCTAAATTCCTTCCGATTGAGATTTAATGTATCCATTTTTCACTTCCCTGTGCAAATCTCAATCTCTCGCTATTCGCGCGTGTTAAATCGATTTTACTACACTTTAGCAATAAATTTTTATTTGCAATGCAAATCACTTCACACTCTTATCCACACACAACCCTCTCTTTTAAACTTATATTCACCGCCAGCATTATTTTGCAATTTTTATCTCACATATTTGTTTCCCATTTTTCACTTCAAGATGCTCCACCATGGATGTTTGCTCTTTTTTATGCGAAAATGTATCAATGTCACAAAGTGAGGTCACATGGGAAAAAGTTTTCACATTGCATAAAATTAAATTCATGTAACGAAAGCTTTTTGAAAATCGTGAAGAGATTTTATGAAATTTAATCTCATTTTTACACCAATCAACTTAGCACAACCTAATTACATAGAGTCTCTTAAATAGCCCTAAGGTTTCATCACCATAAAGATGTAATTTCATGATAAAAATCAGCTGAGATTTTTCTCTTATTTAGAAAACGTAATTGATAAGCTTTCTTTTACAATTTTTCCATTTTCGTTTATGGAGCAAAGTGAGGTAAGAGGAGAAAATTGAATCATTTCTATTGCAATTTAGAGAGGACATAGAGGGTAAATAAATTGATGATGATGTTGATTAGAGTGAGAAAAGTCAAATAAAGTTTAGGTGAGCTTTATTATAAGCTTTTAGGTGATTGCGGAATCATTTTTTAAAAGTTAATAAAAAATTTAAATTAAAAAATGTTGCAAAATTTAAAAATATTTAATTTTTTAATAAAAACCAATAAAATTTAATTTTAATTTGGAAAAAGGTTAAATGTTATTTAATTTGATTCAAACCCTTCCAAGTCATTAATTAAATGTACATTTTTAAACAATATTGCTACGTGACAATAAAGAAGAATTTGTCAACATTTGAGTTCTCGGAAGGTTTTTAATGATTTTGCCTTTCAAGTAAACAAAAAGCAATAAAAAACATTTATTTATGAAGATTTCTCAGAAAAAAATTATTTCATTCTGAATAATCATTTTCCTCAATTTCTCAATTTTTTCCAGACGAAGGTTTTAAAAAGTTAAGAAAGCAATTTCCTTCCGATTTTACTCCTCGTTTTTTCCGCATTTTTAGGATTTCCTTTTTCTTGTAAAATATCTTTCTATGACAAAGCCTAAGGACAAAGTGAAATGGGTAAGATGATATTTTTATAAGTGTTTACACATCTTTACTGGAATTTTTTTGTTTAAACTTGAATTTAATAAATTTTAAGAAATTATAAAAAATCTAGAAATTATTTCACTAAATATCAGTTTGACATAAAATTTTAAAAGTCAATTTCGATGTAAGGAAACTTGAAAGCTTTCAACTTAATCTTCATAAATTTTTTCCTTTGAATATCAAAAATAATCTTTCGAGTATTTCAAATATCGAGTGATACTCTCATGAGACTTAAAAGTTCAAAGAAACATTTCGATCCTTTCGTAATAGATCTATCTCAATGTGAAGCGAAGCATTAACTTCCTAAAATCAAATATTTCTTTACCAGAGAAAAAGGAAAATGTTTTTAGGTCAACAACATTCAAATAATAATATTTAAAAATTTTAGTATCGATATCGCAAAATCGGTTCACCAGAAGTTGTTTGCTTAATGTTATTGGAAGGCATGAAAAAAGGGATGAAACATGGATGAGAAAGCGACCCATTTTTTTGTGAGACATAACAGATTTGCAGCCACACAAATTCTACCTTTGCATAGCTATGTAAGCAGGCCTATTTCCATTTTGACATTCTTTCTATACGACGTGTCAGAACAAAAAGAGGATACAAAGAGTAAAGAACCCAATAATTTTTCCCTTTTTTTATTTGTCTACGTAAAAGAATGACGAGAGACCATGTTGGTTTGCTTAATGGATATAAAAATAATTTGTTTTTTTCTCGAGATGACTTTTAAATCATCTAAATGGATTTTTCATGAATTAAATATTGAAAAGAAACTTTTTTAAAGTTATCTTCAGAACTCATATAAAGTCCTTCCAAGAATCATTAGTAATGACCAACTTTTTTTTGCTTACCTATCGTCGTGATGAGTGTGAGTGAGTAAAGGAAGGCAGAAGCGTATGTCCATTTATGCTGGGATGGCTGCTTTGTGTTCGGCACCTGTTGAACTCGAGCAATCTTTAAGGCGTGTAAAATGTTTTCCTGCGTCAAATAGAGAAGAAGAGAAATGAACATTAATTTTTTATTACACTCCATAAGGTACAACATTATTTGTACGTGGTGATAAGAGTACAAGGAAATTATCATAATTTAAATTATTGAGAAATATTTATGGAAGGAAAATAGAAAACATTCGAGAGATAAATTTTATTCTAACGAATTTATTCAGAAAATAAAGCAAATTATTTGCTTGTGTAACCTTTAATGTAATTTCATTACTCGAAAATTGCTCGTGTTTATTTTATATCTTAAAACCACAGAAACGAAGATGTAATTAAAAAACATTAACAACTCAGTAATTTTTGAATAACATTTTCTCTCTCCCAAGTGGCTTTAAAAAGTGCTTTTTCAAGTTTTACAAAAACAGCTTCTTTGAGTCATGAAAGAAAAACTTTTCGTCGTCACCTTTCCAATAGAATAAAAATATCATTTTCAACACAATTTTATGAATGAGATTTCTTTACTCGAGTGAAGCCAGACAAAAATGAGAAAAAAAAACAAATTTTCATCTTGTTTATCGAATGTCAGTTCCCAAAACTTTCATAAAGCTACAAAAAAATAATTTTTTCTCTTCATTTTTTGAGAATTTAAAGATTTTTTTACGATGAATTTATTACGACTTAGGATAATGAGATTTTTGAGGAGGAAAATTTTATGCTCCGAAAGAAGAGAAAATTTTATGTTGATGAGTTGAGAAATTTTTTTCTTATCATAGGAAAGTTTTCTAAGCTGATAATTAAAGAAGCTTTTGCTTTTCGAGTGGATGTTTCTCTTCTTGTTAATCATCCATCATTATGAAGGATTGTTTTCAGATTATAATAATTAAATTATAAGTGTTGAGTTGGGAAGTTCTTTTGATTTTTTTTGTTGCTATATCAAAGTAAATTGTTTTTTTCGTTAAAATATAGCGTTTGCTTAGAATTTTTGAACAATAAAAAATAAAATAATTTCTAGGTTTTTTAAAATAAGTAAATTTAACATTGACGATATTGGATATTTTTCTTTCCCTCACTGAAGGGTGAAACATTTCCTCAGAAAATGATATTTCTCAAGATCATTAAGTACGAGCTCAAGTTTCCGCTTCTCCGCAGTATTTTTTTGCAGAAAGTTTATCTATCAAGTGAAACCCGAGGGTGCAAACGAATGCCAGATTTTCAATTTAGTTTTTCATTTTCTTTCGGATTAAATTCATGAGGAAAACTAAAATATTTTAAATAAATTTTCTGCTGAAATGGAAATGGCTTTAACTTTCATCTTCTTCACTTACCTGGAACTGTTTTATTTCCTGAGCTGCTAATCGTGTCCAATTCTCTCGGTATAAAATATTCAAGTCTTCAGTTATCGACCAAAGTTGATTTACCGTTCTGTAAAACGAAACGAAATAATTGTATTGAAACTTTTTTTATTCATTATTTATTCCTTCCGAGTTCATGTTGTGGGTTATGTATTGTGGGCGAGCTGTGATAATGGAATGTGAAGGAAACTAATAAATTTTTAATAACATCGAGTCAATGAATTTTATGATGTTCAAATTTCCTTGATTTTATCGTTCATGGTGGAGCAATTAAAGTTGTTGCTGTATTTTATAAGGTTAAGAAAAATATTAAAGATATCCGAAACCCTTTAAATTTCTCGTTGAATGAAAACCTTTTGAAACTATTTAAATTTCGTTATGTTTCTCATGAATAAGAAGTTTTTGAACTGCTTTATTAGATTTTATGAGCACAATTTTCAAGATATAAATTTTCCAATTCAACTGGTTGTGAAGTGTTTGCGGCACGTTTTGGTGTGAAAGTGTGGATGAATTAGGCTGAATTTGATTTTAACTTAAAATTGTTGGTATCTCCAAAATATATATTCACATAAATTTTATACAAAAGAAAATAATCTGATTATGCTCTCAGAAAAAGATATTAATTAGAATATCACTGAATTTTAAGCTTCATGAATAAATTTACCAGAGAGATGAGTTTGCGTGCGAGAAAAGGGATTAAAAAAAGTTTTTCAGTTTCACCGCGTGCACGTAAACACAAATTTAAATTGAGAAATTTTTGAATAAGAAGCACTTTATCATTTATCATTTAAATGTCATTCAATTTTCGCGAGCGAGTTCACGGAAAATTTCTGAAAATGATGAGGAAGAAAAGTGTCGCAAGCGACAGCTGTTGTCGATTTTTAGAAGTTGAAATAATTAATTTTTTAATTTTAACGGGCTTTCAAGAAATTTGATAATTTTTTTAAATCAAATCTAAAGCATCAAAAGCAATGAGATATGAAGATAGAATGAGACAATAAAAGGATAATTTTAATGAGACAAAATGTTACCTCGTTCGCAATTCGTTATAAATCATATCATTATTTCTCGGATATGGCTTCGAAGCAGCTGTCTCAACTACATCTACTTCTTCTACTTCACCTTCCAGGCTCACGAACAAAATCGTCCCAGCGATGGTATAGGCGAGCAGTAATATGAGAACACCTGCGGAGAAGAAAAAGAAAAAGGTAACGATAGGCCATTAATTTTACATCCACAATTTAATGTCTTTCAGATCGCTTCTTCCATCTAAAGAAAAAGTGGTTGACTGTCGAATGTTTTCACATACATAAAATCAATATTTTATTACTCGCTCAAATATATTCTTCATTATTTTGCCATTTCATGTTCAAGAAATTACAATATTATGATACGAATTTCATCGAGCATTGTAATCGATAAAAAAGAGATATATTTTTAAGGGTTAATATGAGTTTGTGTTCAACAAAAATTATTAAAGCCAGCTTTGCAATCTGAATGAGAACCGTAAGTTTTCAGTGTCCAAGATTTGAAATTTAGTTTTGTTATTTGGCTTGTTTTTTAGAGTTAACTTTTGAACAAATATCTTTAAATGTTAAGAGATGTGTAAGAAATATAATAGGATTGGTTCTTTTTTGGAAATTGTTAACGAATCGTTTAAAATTTTACTTTTAAACATTTTTAATCTCACTACAAAATTTCAATCATGCCCACATGAGTGATCGGAAAAAGATTACAAAATTTATGTAAATTTACTAAGCGAGTGAAAAAAAAAGTTTTTTTGTATGTGAAGCAAATCGACGAATATCAATCTTGACGAGAAAGGCAATTTAATGGAGAAACTTTTAAATTACAATATGTGTACGCTCATAACTCACCTATTGCCGCCATACATTGTGATCTCGGGGCTTTTCGACAACAACACAACATCGGTTGATCGATGTTCTTGTCTGCTTTCGAAGATGGTGGAAAGCACAGGGGTGGGCTTGAATGTCCTGATGCGCTACCGACAAACGACGGCATTGGAAGTTGAGCTTTCGTATTCATTTTGAGCTTTTAGTTTTTCGATGTTCTTTTTATTATTTCTGTAGTTTTAATTTATTCATATTGGCTCCGTTCTTCATAAATTTTCTCAGCTTTCTGAAATGAAAAGAAAAACCACAAGAAGTTTTATTAAAAAATTTTCCGAAAAAGCACTATAAAAACACAAAAAGTTTTTTGGCTGTTTTTTTGTGAACATTCAATTAAAACTTCTAACAATATTTTCATTCTTTTTTCTTCGAGGGATTTTTTTATGAAAGATTTTAATTTATTTTTTTATGAAAAACTGTTCTAAGGCATGTCAAGAATTATTTTCTTTCTGACTCAACTTCATGCATGTCTTATGTGAAAGTTTTTTTTTCTTTTTTCATACATAAAAGATTTTGGAGATCAGATAAGACTTCGAGGATGTGATAGAACATGGAATTAAATTTTTTTACGAAGAATTTGGAGTGTTTTGGTATTTGTTTAAAATATTTAGAGAGCTTTTGAGCTTTTTGTAAAATTTAAATTTGATTTTTTTCAAAAAAAATTATTTTTGAACATGGAACATGTACATCTGAAAAAGCTTATTTTTTGCTTTAACAGAAAGTTTTGATTTTTTTATTCAAAATAAAAATGCATTAAATTTTTATGCTAATCTTAAGCGCAAAATTGAAACATGAAAAACTTTGCTTCCTCTGATCAAAAATTTCCCTCAATGCGTCAAAGTTCTAAAACTCAATTTGTATATTGCAGTTGACTCCTCGACATTTTTTAAGATTTTCTTTTGTTGATAAGAAGAAAAAATATTCTCGACGAGAATAAACTTAAAAACACTTTCTTTCTTCTAAAGTGTGGTGTTGATGCTGTGAGCTATTTTTTCTCTAAGAGTTGTTTTTTATTGGTGAAATGTTGAGTGTTGAGGAAATTGAATTTTGCTACTGAAAAATGTTTACTATGCAATTTAGAATTGACATTTTCATGTCTACGGATGAGTTAAGATTTAAAAAGTTTGAAAATGCATAAAATTATTTTAGATTTGTTTTAAAAGATTTTGAGTAGAATTTAACTGAATTTTTAATCGTTTTTTTAATAAAAATTTTGAATAGTAAAAATCATCTTAATATAAAATATATAAATAGTTTTAAGTCTATCAAAGTTTTACTAAAAGAGTTTTGAAGAATTACTTAAAAGGATTCGACGCTTATCCACTCAAATATTTATGACCCTTTTCCATACTCTCACAAATCTCTTTTGAAACTTTCCTTTTTATTAAAATCATTTAAATTTCTTCACTCAATAATTTTTCTAATCTCTTTCGACCTCATTTTAATCCTCTACGTTATGTAACAATATTCAACAACAAAAAGCACACGAAATCGACCTTAAAAAGCCCAAAATTTCCATTTCCATTGATTCTCACAATGAAACTATATTTTCTATTTCGTTAGACGATTTCAGATTTGAGAGTGAAAAGAATTTTCTGTCTCGAGAAGCTTCGAGGTTGAACGAAGAAAACTTTTGAGAACTTTTTGTCTCCCTCAACCAAAGTTCAAAGACCGCATGTGAATATTTGAGTTTGCGTAACAAATTTAGGGGCTCACGGAAAAATCCCTAAAATCATGTCATCTTCCTCTTCCACTCTGTGAACTCTTGATTGATTTCTTCTTTAAAAATTTACTTTTCCATTTAACTTTTCTTTCAGCATGTCTATCCGAGTTATCTTACAAACTTCCTTCATCTCTTAAGAAGAGTTGTGGAAAAGAGTGAAAAAAAATTTAAACGAGGCTTTCCGTCGGAAAAATGGGAGGGAAATTTTAGATGTGATGGAAGTTAAACAAACTTTTTAAGGGGGGATCAAATATCAAATTCAGCAAGTTTTTCCTATTTTGAGGGTATATATTGGTTTCGATTAAGTAATTGATGGGAAAGAGGAAAGTTTTTTTTTGCGGATACAGGAAGATTGGAAAAATGAAGAGTTTATGATTCAATAAGTTCGTAGTTGAGTTTTAAAAATGTTTAATGGAAAAGTTTTCATGTACTTTAATTGATTAAATAAAATTTTGTGGTAAAAATCATAAATTTTTAAAAAACTTAAAGCTTTATCAAAAACCCCTGTGAAACTATCTTATGACACATTAAATTTTATTACTTACTTCGAAACTCGATACATTTCAGTGAACTTATGGGCAATAATTTTCTAACATGAGAAATAAATTTCAAACCCTCTCAACTTTCCACTCTCTGCAACATTTCCTTTGCTCATTATTTCTTCCTATCGTTCATCAATGCATAATTTAATGTAAAAGATCGAGAGACACACATACAGGAAGTGAGTGAGCACAGTTACAATGATAAAGATGAGAAAATGCTGTGACTTCAGTGAATGACGAAGGCAAAATCAATATTTTCTTATCAGAGCTTTTCATCCTCGCTTTCGTATGTTTACACATCCTCACATGCTATATGCCGCAATATCATCGAAAGGCTTTCAGCTGTCAAGAAGTTCGTTGATTATCATTTTTTTAGAACTGTTCCTGTCGGTTGTAGTTGAGGGAAAAGAGTGAGAGGCAATAAGTGTAAGAAGTACAATTCAATAGCACTCGACATACACTCACTCGATTGAGCGAGGAAGAAGAAAAAGAATGTCGACTTTCATATTAAATGTGCGACGCTCTCGATAACGACAGGCGACAGTGGTAGAATGAAATTCAATTTATATTCATTTTCAAAATTGTACCGACTGACAACCAATTCGATCTCATGTCATGGCTTTTTCTTCTTTTCACCTTTCAGTATTTGTAAGATGTATTTTTTTTATGTGGAATCGGTTAAGATTTAAAGAGGCTTAGCGGAATTACTGAAACAAGATTTCATTGCCTTAAGCCATTCGATGATGTTGACGCGACAAATGAGAATAACGAAATTCAATCCATTCTCATATTTTTTCTTCCTCGAGCGGTGTTTGTAATTTTTTTCCCATATCACATGCGGGGCGTGATAACGAGTGAGATATAAATCAATAAAATTTGAAGCTTTCGAAATGAAATTTTCACTCACTCGCTCACTTGACGTGAATTGTAAGTGATGGTTGATGATGATGGCGGTGAAGAGAAAAAAAATAGAAGGGAATTTTCCGCTCCGTGAAAACTCAAGAGCATATCAAGTTTGTTCTCTTCATGGTGCATTAAATATTTGGGGAAGAAGTCTAAATGGTTTTTATTTACACACGAAGTGTAATGGAAGTGAGATTTTAGACAACTGTTGAGCCTTTTGGTGCAAATTGACTTGATGAAAGTTTGAATGTTTTTTTTGATTTTAAAAAATATTTTTAAATCAACATTTTTAAATAATTTTTTCAAAAAGTTTCGAAGTTCCGTCGAATTTTCTTTTCCTGCTAACGACCCTCATTCACCACAGTAGTAAAAATTAAACTCATCTTCAAAGTTAATTCGCTCTCGTCTTGTAAAACCGCTCAAAGATGTTTTCCCACAATAAAGAAAGATTTTCTCTCTCTTGATCTCATTAAAAGCCGAATATAACTTCGCATTTTCCTCTCTCTCTCTCCGCTGATTATAGCACTGTCTTGGAGTTAATTTCCTTTTGTTTTTCCTCAATTCCATAAACCGCACATTTACGGAGGAAACTTAAGACTCTCCACAGAAGAATGTTTTTCATGAACATAAAGATGTAATAAAAAAGTGCGGAAGGAGCTCTCTGACAGCATACTTATACATTGGGAGTGTACTGCAATAGCACTTTCACATTGTTATGTGATACTTTTTATTCACCATCTCTCGCCGACATCCCAACGTACTCGTTAGTACTTGTAATATAAGCAAAAGTTTTCATATCTCATTTTGTACAAAAACCATATCTAGATCTTTTGGGGATGAATTTCTGGGTCCATATATTGGATGGAAAAAATGTTTTGGTTTTGTTGGAATTGAAAAATTAAATTTAACAAACTTGTAGATTTTGAAATTTTTTAAATTAAATTTTAACCACAAAATTTTTTTATCAACCAGCGTCGATTTCCCTTGATATTTTCATCCTAGGTATGAATAAAGCGCCTCACTTAAAAAAATCCCCCACTTGAAATTGTAGACGGTGAGTTTATTGTGGTAACTTGAAACTTTCTTTTATTATTTCTCTACCCTCCAGTCTACTTCCTTCATTTTATCAAGTTCAAGCTAGATGTAGCTTACTAAACGACAACTTAAACCCTCAAAATGCGATAAAACTATTTTCTCGACTATTTGCTTCCGTGAACACATACACATACATGATAAAATGTATATATATAATAAGATATTCAAGACGATGATAGTGTTGTCATAAAAATAATGCTTGGTTTATGGCGATTTTAAATTTTTCACCGGGAATAGATTTTGTTCACAATTCAGTTGAGGTGAAAATTTTTAAAGCGAAAGCTTTACGTTAAAAATTGAGAAGAATGACTTTCTAAAATATTTTGGAGCATTTTCTTTCAATGATTATGATTGTGCAAGTTTTTGATTGATCTTAATGGAAAATATTCAACACAAGAAAATGTAAAATTCAACATATTCTGGATCAATTAATTGATTAATCATATAAACACACACTTTTGAAGCAATGTAGTTTATAACACTACAACAGAATTTTTTCTCCCACCTCATTGCAACACACGAAGTCAATCAGTTATTTTCATGGTAAATCTTATGATCAAGTTCACGAATCACGCTACTCAATTTTTCACAATAATCTCTTCCACATAGAGGAAAGCCTATGTTATGATAAATCTCAGATTATGCACCACACTCATCTACAATATTCGATGATGAAAAAATCTCAATTTTCATTATTTATTTGCAAACATTTTTATGGTATTGAAAGCGAGTCAGTGAGAAATTGTTCGACCATTTTTCATTCTCCTTTTTCTGCTACATAGCCATAAATTATTTAACTTATTATTTCTTCGCGTGTGTGAGCGATTTCATTTTCGCAACAAAAAAACTATGCATGAGTAGCAACATTGGCCTTCATCATAGAATGTATCTCTTTTTTTAGCAAACATCAGAGTGTGCTTTAGTTTCATGAAAAATTAAAAAGCTTAGGATGGATCATGATGAAGGATAGGTTGGCAAGGGATGTTTTAAACTCTATGAATGATATCTCACATCAGCACTTTCGCAATAATTTAGATGAAAAAGTTTAAATTTCTCATAAATTGCACTTTATAACCGATGCAAAAATAATGAATAGTGCAAACGTGATGAAAATTACTGGGATAAAAGTTTAAAAGAGCCAGTTAACTTTTTCACCTCAAACTTTAATAGCATCAAACGAGATGAAGTGAGTAAAAAAGCAATTTAAACGTTGCTCGTGATAAATCATCATTTCTGATGACAAATAGTGAGGTGGCAGAGGAGAGAAAAAGAAAAATGAGGATAAATTACTGCAACGTATGGTGGGCTTGGAATTTGGAATATTGGCTTACAACTTATACATAAGAAAATGGAGAGAAGAGGAAATTCGATAAGATTGAGAGAGGTAAATCCTTTTTATGGGAAAATCCAACACATACTCACATATCACGTTATTAAATCAATTGATTCGTTCGTGTCGGGTTAAAATGGGAAGTTTTTCTTCAAAAAAAAAATAAATTTTTTTCGAAATTTAAAAATTCAACGGTTTTCAACCCTTGCGTTTTCATATTTTATTTCTCGCAAATTGCCAAACATTTTTCATCATCGCCTGATGGATAAAAAAAATTCTTATCTCCTACCCCAACATCTAACTAAGGGAAGAAAAGATTCATGGCCTCATGAAATTCTCTATTCCACACTCCTTTCTTTTATTTTTACAATTTCCACACTTTATGTTTGCAATCATTTTTACATGCCGCATAATATAAACATACGCATACAATGTTGCCTAGAAGTAGGAATATCAATTTTTCCCCGCTGACTGGAGCGCAAGTGAAATCATCATAAATTTAATGAGAGAAAAATGCTTTCAACGATGAGAAAATTTTACGATTGAAATGGAAAGGATTTTTCCTCATTCAACTTTATAAGCAATGATGAAAGGATTTGTATTTTTATTGACGTTGTAAAAATGCAAAATTTTATCTCCACTTTTCTGCAATACAATTAGAAATGTCTCAATGGAATAATAAATCATCATTGTTGAGAAATTTGCTGTAAATCTTCTCAGTATTTGCTATTTAATGTCATGTTTTTTAAATTCCTAGTCAGCCTTATTACTGTTATGAAATATTAATTTTGAAGAGAGCTATAATAAATATTTAAATAACCAAAAATGGTCTCTTTTGAATAAAATCTCAACCCACTTTGAGTGCTAAAATTATCTTGAAAGAATATTTCATGAATTAAAAACTTTAGAACTTTTTAAGTTGTTCTATCGCCTCCGCACTCAATCAGTAATAATTAAAAGTTTTCACCCCTCATAAAGAATAAGTTTTGTTCTCTCATCTTAGCAAAATTGATGGAAGATTTTCAATTTTCACATTTTACTGCATTTTCACAAGAGAAATTATACTTTAAAAATAAATTTCAGTTTGATTACTCTCAGGAGAGTATTGACAGGAGAGGAACTATAATGAAGGAAAAGTTTTGCATAAATTTTCCAGAAACCTTTAAAAGATTTTTGAAAGAGAGCGATGAGAGTGAAAAGTTTGAAGCATTACAAATTCATGAAGAGTAAATTTTCGATTGCATTGTACCTTGTGAACTGTCAGTTGGCAAATTTAAAGTTTTTTGCTAATTGAAAATTTTTCAATTAATTTGAAGTGATTTTGAAATTAAATTCGCAATCATTTAAAATTTAAATCAACACAGATAAATAACTAAAACCTTTTATTGAAATGTTTTCAATCGATTCATTGATTTTTTAAAATAAATTGCAATTTTAGTAAAAAATATTTTTAATTTATTAAATTGAAAACTCTCAACAGAGAATTGAATTGAAAATTTATTGCAAATTGTCTTGAGGTTTCTTTCGATTCGATAATTGAGGCTTTTATGCATGATTGGTGTGTGTCTATGCAGCTATAGAAACAAGAGCTGATCAATCATTATTTTTTGAGGACAATTTGTTCGCTCTAACAAAAAATCAAAATCTTCTCATTTCAGAATCACTGCAAATAGCGTATTTTGTGCTCGTTAAGGTATTTCCTCAGAAATTCAAATTTTCTCTCTCTCTCACTCTCGTTAAAAGAGCTTTCACAAAAGAAAAAGGAACATAAATTAGGCAATCCACAATCACTCGTATAGCATTTCTCTGTTATGCCACTTGAAGCAGATAAATTTAATGATTTCAAATGGCTCCCTTTTGTTCTTCTTCTTTGCCAATTTTCTCCTGAAAACCGTACATCGAGCGCATCTCAATCTAATGATGAGGGAAGATGCTCTTTTTATCACATAATTCAATGAAAATTGATCATCATAAGAGTATCGATGGAGCAATCTAGCGATGTAGCAATAAAATCGAGTGCCATAAAAGCAGAAACACTTTTAGCAATTTCCTCCTTTCGAGTCTCTCGTTCGCCTTTTCTTCAAGCACTCGTCAACAACTTCCACATTCTCATTCCATCGTCCTCCCTTTACTCAATTTCATTGCTCTCTTCGAAGTCATAAATGGATGAAGAATAATATTTTGTGAAAATCTCATGTATGTTAGTTTAGAGGGTTGGGAAGTGTCTCGATTGCAATTTCATGGAGAGTATGAAGGTCAAAAAGTTATGTTTGCTCGAGGAGTTAATTTAATTTAATCAAAATGCGGTAGCTCATGTTCTCAATTATCTAGTTGTTGAAAATGAATTTATTTAAATTACAATAATGTTCGACGCAAAAATTATTGATCGATACAATCATAATCGAGCATCCTAATATTTATCATCATTTTTACTTCTTATTTTTTTCCTAATCCCTTTTTGACTGCCTTCATAATAGCCCTCAACACATAGTGATAAAAGTATCTTAACGAGGAAAGGAAAAAGCAAAATATTATGAGAAAAAAGTATTTTTCCTTCTTCTGAAGAGTGTGAGCGATGACAGATGAAGTCTAATGATCTATAAATTTTTATTGATAGAAATTTCTGTGTATTAAGTAGTGTTGAGCTTCAAGTGATATTTACACAAAAAAAGGAATATAAATAATTCAAGGAAAAATATCGAAGTAATCTATAAACTTTTTATATTTTATAAAAAGACCCAATTTCAATCTTGATATCTTACTAAACAAAATATCCTTTCTCACCTTTAATGCCGCAACTTTAAGTGCCACAATGTATTTGTATATAAAAAGAGAGAACCCACAATGAAGGAAAATATATGAGATAAATTTTTATCGGACGATATAAAGAGTTTCATTGGAAATAGCAAGAGAGAGTAAAACAGAGAAAAAGTTCCCAGACGGAAATATTAATGTGCACTATACGTATATGAGCGCAGTTCAAGTGAAGGGATATGTTACTGGCCAACAAAGTACTCAATAAATCATCGCATGTAGTATCATTAGCCTGATTTATTTTCAACTTCCGAGAGGGTTGTCGAAAGAGCGAAGAAAATTGCTCAAAGTGCCAAAAAATTACGGAAGAAAACAAAATTGGCCTTCAGTTGTAAAAATTGAATTGAGTATCACGTTAATATGTGCGAGAAAAAGTCCATTTTACTCATTTTCCACTTTCTGGGCTTCTAACCTACTCACATCACATCCTCATATTTCTCGCTTTATTGACCCAAATATCCTCTTTTCTTTAGACGAAGGACACAACTTTTTTTTCTACGTCGACTTTATGTGAACATTTAATGTGATTTTTATCGCATGAAATTCTCATCTTATACTTTCTTGTTGTGCTTTCATATTTTCGCCAAAATGTATTATTTTTCGTTAAAGATTAAATACGGATGTTGTGAAGGAGAACAACCGAATGAATAAGTAGTCGAGAAATAATCAATGTAAAGGGATTTGAGCGAGAAATGATGGAAAATAAAAACATTGACAATGTTGAAGGATTTGATGGTGATTGGTGTTTGAAAAAGCTCGTTAAGAAAGGCTGACCATATTTTCTAACTTGAAAATTCACACCAAAAATTATAAAATTTCATTTAATAAATGCAAGTAATTTTTTTTTGTAAAAATTCAATATTTTAAAAAAAAATCTGGTCACTCCATCGTTAGCAAGACGTGAGATGAAATTTAAAACAAAATGTGGGCATTGAACTTTGTTAGTTGAATGATGAATAATTTCTTTCACAGAATTAAAATTAAATTCTCATCTCGAAATCTACATCATTATTTTTATCACGAGCTTGAAGCTCTCTCTTACGTAGTTTTCCTGGAAATTATTTTCCGCCATATCATCCAACGCATCTTAGTATTTACATTCGTGTAAGCTTTTTATTGATGAATCAGCCATAAAACAAGTGATTACTTTTCACATTCAGAGTCGAGTCTCATCTGTCTATTCAATATGAGTTTTACCAGCTCTTGAATGTCCACATGAAAAAACATACAATCTACACACATTGTAAGTGATGGATACATTTTTCTATCGCCACTTGGACCTTTCGAGTGAAATTCATTCTCTGTCTATAAAGGCACATGATTTGACTCATGTACACAATGAAAATCAATATAGATTTCATTTTTCTTTATTTTATTGTGTCTGCATTTTTCTCTCACTGTGACTCATTGTGTCGTTTTCGGCAATCTGATTTATTTCATGTGATTTTCCGGAACCAAATGCGACTCTTTTTAGTTCGATCGTGTGCCGGATTTTTTTGTTGAGAAACGTGTCTCGCTTTGAGGGTGATTTAAAGAGAAAATATGTTGATTATTTTTAGATTTAAGGTTGTTACTCTCTTTTTAGGTGAGTGAACTTTTTCATTTTTTGAAAAACTTTTCTTGATGTCTATGAAATTTTTTAACGTCTTTTGAATTTTTAAATTTTTTTTATAATTTTTTGTTGCTTTTAAATTTTTATTTTCGTTTAAAATCTAAAGCACAAGACATGAAAAGAAAAGCTAAAAACGGAAAACAATGAACAAGTCATGTTGAGAGTATCCAAAAGAAATAAACACGGAGCATTATAGCTGACTAAAAATATGTTTTGGAAGATAAAAAGGAAATAGAAATGTGTTGATTTATTTGTTCACATTTTTCGGAAATATTACATGGAATTACGTGCAGTAACCACATTGAAGTATCCGCCTTTATCCTGGACATGCTAAGCACTTTGTCCTTTTTTCCTCGATGTACATTTTTTCTCTCAGATATTTTGGAATAAAGATAAATATGGGTGTGGACTCGGATTTAGATTACAGCGAGCGAGAAACGGAGGCAGCAGTGTGGTGGTTGCATGTCTAACGAAAAAGGATTTATTATTTTCACATATTTGCCATGCTTTGTTATTTATGCGAAGGGCATTTAGTCGAAACATGTGTTGATCTTCCAATATTTTTAACTTTAATCTTAGCGAAGGTCGTGCGAAGATTACAAACACAAAAATTTTGTATCACACCATATTGTAATAAATTTTTTTGTTTTAAAAATTGTTCAATTTGCATAAAAATTTCTAGAAATAATTAAAAGCAAAGTAAAATTTTACTGGCAAACATCATCTAAAAAGTTAAAATTCTTCTCTAGAAAAACACAAACACTGAAAATGTGTCAGATTAAATAAAACTCTGTGGCTCCCCATTTACAATCTAGAAAATTTTCTGGATCATTTTGAAACTTCTTTTTAAATTGAAAATTACATCACAAAAGCTCAAAAATGTAACCTCAATTGCTCGTAAGCTAGCAGACTCTGAAAAGTTTCTTCATGCATTTCCAGTTCCAATTTTATGAATAATCCTCTCCTGGCCACATTAAATGTAGATCTGTAACATATCGCATAGCAAAAAAAAGTGAAGAAAACTTTTCCATTTTCCGCACACATGCATTTTACACATATTGAGCAAGTCACACAGCAGCCAGAATGGTTGCATGTCATGTCTCCAGAAGTTTTAACATTAATTAAAAAATAATTCTGTTCTTTCGTCTTCCATAATTCAATGCAAAATTTTCATAAATGAAATATTTCACAATAAAATTTTTGGTTATATGCATCTGAAACTTTTCCCTCGAATGTGCACATAAAATCTCATCATATCATATACGTAAATGTAATTTTTCTTTGCATATTTAACATGCTCGAAAGCACTTTATCTCCTCCATGGACTTTTCAATTTTCACCGTTGTCAGAGTGAGAAAGAGACCATAAGTTGAAAGTTTCAAGAGCTTAGAGTGAGCTTGTATAATAATAAAGTGGATAAAGTGATGCCGATGGGGTTTCGTTAGCATGAAATGCAGAGCAGGCTTGAAAATATTTTAAATTTTTTAAATATCGACATTCTGTTTTTAGATGTAAAAAGACTGATTTAAAATATTTTTTTGAAAAATTAATTAGTAATTATGTGACCACCTCTTGAAATTATATTTCACTCCCCATTTACCACTTCACTTACTCTACTTGGCAACTCTCAGCCATAAATGCCAACTGACACACAAAAGAAGAACTCGAGTCAAGAGAAAAGCATTTAATGTTGCACAACAGCACGATACAGAAGAAAAACGGATGGGAGCATATAAAAATTGAGATAAAACTGGAGTGAAAAGAAAACTTTTAACACCTTCAACGATTTTTCATTTCATTCTTCTAACAACCCAGTTGCGATTCTTTCATTTTGTATGCACTTATCATTCTATTGTTGTTGTTACAGAACGTTCACGAGGGATTAATGTGAAATATTATGAGAATTTAATTTTTTTATTGAAGCTTTAAATTTTTTAGAAGCTTTTAAAAGCTTTCTCAATAAATTTTAAAAAATTCCTTGCTAACTCACGAATCACAAACAGTAGATAAAAATGAATATTCTGCATGTGTTTCTCTAACAGCAAAAAAAGGTGAGAATGATTTTTTTTGTAGTTCACTCACGAATGATAAAAATAGCTTTTGTTCATGCTCGAAAGCTTTTTCGTATTTTCGCAAGAGCAACATTTATGACAGATTGAAATCAAATGAGATGAAAATGATGATTGTAAAATTGTTTACTCTCTTCGCATGCATGCTCAAAAATGAAGTTTTTTACTCTTGAGGATGATGAACTTACAAATGAAATGCAGTCGATGGAAATGCATAAATCAATCAATTTCGTGTTTGAATTTTATGTGGGAGAAAAACGATTGAAAACTTGATGGAGAAAATTTGATATTCAATGTGAGTTGGAAATATTTGATGGAATTTTCGTGTGAGAGTTAATTGAATTCAATTTGAGTGCTTTTGGCAAGCTTTTTGTGGGTGTTTTGAGAATTTAAAGTGACAATTTTTTGTAAATATATTTTTTCAAAAATTCCTGAATTTTTTTTATTTAATTGCGTTGATAAATGTCGAACAAAATTTAATTTCCCAAAAATCTCATTAAAATATTTCCACTCGCCAGACACAACAAAGTAATAAAAATTTAGAAATTCTTCTTGAGAACTCTTGTTAATGAAGTTTAATGTTGCTTTATCATGATGCTGTGAGCAATTTGTAAGCGAATTTTGTGTCGTAAAAGCATTGTTGTAAGTGAGCTGAGATAACAGCGGAATGATGAAGAATTATGATGTCGCATTAAAAATGTAGCCAAGAGTTGTCATTGCGTAGATGGCCTTTTTTGCCGGAAGAAACGCAACGAGGAGGGTCGCGAGAAGGAATTAGATGAATTTTCGGATTTTCTGCGTTTAAAGTGATTTGCATGAATTAATTTAAATCCTGAATTTTTTAAATTTCAATTTTAAAAAATTACAAAAAATTCAGCTTTTTATGAAAGAAATTTAAAAAGAATTATTTAATGATAATTTTTCTGTGTATCATTTTCATCCTTAGAAATCATCATTAAACCACTCGAAATCACTCTTCCAAGGTCTTTCTTAAATCATTTTATGACCGTAATTTTCTTCTCCCTAATCATCAAAAAACTTTTTTTTTTGTTATCCCATTTGATTCCCTCAAATCAGCAGATACAACAAATGACCCTCGATCGTAAAGATGATGAACATCGTCACTAAACTTTTTTTTTGCGTCTCAATGTCTTGAGTGGAGTATGAAAATGTTTCACTATTAATTAGAATGATAACAATTTAGAGAGAAGAATTTTATGGGTCGAATCTAATGATTTTAACAATGGTTCATAGTTCACATGAGCTCTCAGCTCTTTAACCTGCTTCAAGACATAAATTTTCTTGGAAAATATTTTTCTCATCTTTAACCTCAAAAAAGTTCAAAGAAATTTTATAATTTTGAACTCTTATCTGATTTTTATTAGAAAATTTATTGATTATTCGAAAATAAAAATTTCAATTTGCTAATTTTACGATTTTTAAACAAATTTATTTAAACTACTCACCGTAAAATCACTAAATTGATCTGAAATGAGAGAGAATATAAATTTTGTTAGTTTTCTGTCAATTTTAAAGAAATAAAAATTGTTAATCAAGGGATGGAAATTTTCATAGTCAAGAAAATTCAGTTGAACTCTCTTGATGCCACTTACTAAAACTGCGTAAGGTGCAAGTGCGTAAATTTTTTTATTACATCAGTCAGCAAAAGTCACTGTCATAAAAAAAGTCAAGGAAGAATGATGAAGGCGAAGCAATCAAGACACTCATTTTTATACCCTAAGATGATCCTTAGGAATTTTTTATTTATTGTTTACGATTAAATAGGGCAAAGGGAGGGAGAAAGAGGAGTAAAAATTCCCATATGTCACACAAAAGAAATCCTTGATAATCCTCGCCTACAAGAAGGCAATAAAGAGGAAGATCCTTCATCATTTTGAGTATGTTAGAGGTAAAAGGAAGGGATCTAGACGAAGCTGGAAAGTATGACAACTTTATAAAGATTTCATGAGCATAAAACTTTGTGATTTTTCTCATCCTAGCTCTCTGCTTTATGCATAGCTATAAAGATGATGTATGGAATTTCTCGAATCCTACGACACAATTTTTCCTGCTCTTCTTCGTCAAAGTTGAATTTCATGAAAAATTCACTCGCGAGCTTTTATGCAATGGAAAAAAGTTTTAGCAACTGCGGCACGCCCGATTTTAAAACACAGAATTTTCCCAAAGGATATGACAAATTTTTTTGAGATTATTTATTGAGGTTTTTATGACTCTGGAGGGTCTTTAAAAAGTTTTTTTCTTCAAATTTTTACACCTTTTTAAGTTGCTTCAAGTTTGAGTCTTTTAATTCAGAAAATTCTCTAAAATGCGTTCCTTCCACCCACTTTTTATGTCTTACAATTTCACTGTCTTACAAAATAGAAATTTTTACGACTCTAGCTGCACACTCGCAAGGGAAATTTTTCTTTTTGTGCAAAAAATTTATGTTGTCGAAAGTTTTTCTATACGCTTTTATGTGATGATATTAAATGATCCACGTGGGAATATGGCTGCGATACGGGAGAGATGAGTTAATGATAATTAAGAATTCTATGGAAGGATAATAGAAAAAAGAAAAAGGCATTAACGAAAGTTTCTCTACAGGAGGAAGAGAAAAAAAAGTTTTGTATAGGATGAAACGAGAAGTAATTTGCATTTTTCATAAACCTAACGTTTCGTAAAAAATAAGTGTAAATTGTAAAGTTTTTCCGTTGCTTGGCTGCACATTTTCTTGAGAGTTTTTTTGAGGGGTTGATTTTTTTTTGTAATTTACAAAATTGAGAAAATGCTCAATTCGCTCGTCTGGAATTGGATTAGGTCAAGATTTCGAAGAAAATTCAATCTCATCAGCTGGTGAATAAGAAAAGAAAATATTTTATTTTTCATTAATGATTTTTGTGCTTATGGAAATTTCATCCTTAATTCTTTAATGTTTTTCAGTTGAATCATCATAACCCGCATCATCATTTTCCCAATCCACCCTGACCACCATCACTGAATAAACAATCCGACCGACATGTCTCTCTCGTTGGGATTCATGAATTTATTTTCCGCGATGAATAACAAATGAATTTGCTTTCACTATTCGCCCCTCATTCATACGGATACACACACAATGCCTTTCTTACTGTTTCCGCCATCGTCATCATCATTTTGCTGAATTGCGGATGAAAGAAGAAGAGCAGAATATTAAATTGAAAGGCATTATTTATTCCATTATCTGCATGTATCCACAAACAAAACATGCTAAATTTTGTGTTTACGAGTTATGAGAAAATCCACACGAGTAAAATGGTAACTTTGAAGGACACACGAGTCGAGGATTAGATGATGAAGTAAAAATGAACCGTTTGCCACTTAAAATAATTACAAAACGATCTAAAAATAGCAATAAAGCTTCAAATCTCTCAATCGATGCTTCGTGAAGTATTTGCCGTGTGGGCGGATAATTTTCTCCTCCGCAAAACTCAAAGTGTTCATTAAAGGAGAATTGTGGATTGTGGTAATTCCGGATGAGAGCTGATGAGATTTTGTAATTTAATTTTAATTTGGTTGATTTTCGATGTAGGTTTGAATTTTCATGTCTGTCAAAATAAAAAATTTCTTTTTCTGATTACTTTAAAATTTTTAAACAAATTTTCTTAAACTTTTTGAGACATAAATTACCTTGATAATAATTAAATGGCATTTCTTCGCTGTAATGATCATAAATTTAATTTAAAATTTCCACGTTAGAATTAATTAATGTCTCTGAAACTTTTTAAACATCTCGTGCGTTACATTTTGAAGGATTTTTTGTCATCGCAAAACTTCCACCTTGTCACATTTTCACGCTTTGCTATGTTAACATCATGCGAGCTTTTTTACGCATACTCACGCACAAAAAATGTTAAATTAAAAGACGAGAGGGAAAAAATTTCATGCAGTCATCTCATAAAATGATTTTGTAACTTTTTTCTTCACTCACTCATGGTCTCATGCGTATTTATATACGGAAGTTACGAGTGAACTTTAAAATTGAGTTTTTATGGCAGTTGCTTTGCGCTTTTAAGGTTCAATAGAGGAAAGAGAAAGGGATAAAGAGAAAATGCTAGTTAGGTAATGAAAGCAAGGGAAGGTAATTTAAAAATTTTGAAAATTATTTGTAAAATTTTAAAAATAAAAAAAACCGTTAAATATTAGATTTTTTAAAAATACTTTCATTTTCTTTTTTATCATGAAAGTGGATTATAAAAATCATTTTAGGCTCACTCGCATGCTCACATTTGCAGGAATGCTTTCACTCTTCTTGTTTCTAATCTAATTTACAAAAATTATTCAAATTTTCTCGCGCTATCGTAAACAGCATTAGAGTGTAACATTAAATTATATTTTATGGGAGGCAAGTTTTCTTCTTTCTTTCGCACTTTTTTATCTCCGTTACGCATACACTGCAGTGACTCGTATTAAAATGATTATTATACTAACTAGATGGTGATGCGGCACATGATGATGAATTTATGTTATGGGAGGTAAAATTTGAATAGGGTGATTTTAATGTCGTTAAATTTTCCACTTAAATAGTTTTTAGTGATTGAATTAAATTTTTAATTTATTTTCAAGGGTTGGAAAGTATTAAAAAAATTCTAATCATGTAAAAGTTGGAAATTTTCTATTTTTAGATATTTTTGTTAAAGTAAAAACTTTTTAATCAGATTTTCATTAATTTCTTTTCTTTTCAATGGAAAAAGGTCATTTTTCAGAGATTTTTCTTTGTATAAATTTGAATGACCATAGAAAATTAGAAAAGGCGGAACGGATTAAGCAAGCACGAGGACGGATGCTAAAAATAAAAAACACAAAGAAAAAGAAGCTAAATTATGAAGAAAGGTTCGAGAAATGTGTTTGCGTTTGCTTCAATTAAAAAAAATTAAAATGCTAAAAAAAATCTTCTTAATTCAAAAGCTTTCAAATTTTTTCGCTTGAACCCAAAAAGTTTTGAAATTAATTATTTTTTTAATCCACACCCACATATTTTAGTTATTGATCGCTGTCAGAAACTTTTCACGCTGTAAATTTTTCAGCGGCTGGAAGAATTAAATTAAATGTTTAAATTTATGCGCTTTCCCCTGACACGTTAAGACTTTAGTTGTTATTGATGCTCTAACTCGAGCTGCCATATTCCGCGCTAGTTGTCTATGCCATAGCAGTTTTTGTATGTTTATCAATATTTATCCCAGAATATAAATTTTTCCCTCTCAACCGAAAATGAAAAATTTTTTCCGCCTGCCAAAAAAGTTTTCTATATCGCTAGTTCGCGCCATTCACACACATTGCCAATGCCAGAGATGTGAAAAACATAATCGATATTTTTGTGGATTCTATTTTTGTTGAAAAAATATAGTATGCAAGTTAGATTGCAAATATTTTGTTTGCGACAATTTAAAAGTTCATAACTGAGAAAATTTTTGATATTTTTTTAATTTCTTTTGATAGCAACTCCGTTTCACAAATATTTTCATTTTTAGCTTAACTCGAAAATTCCACAAAAATTTTCATCTTTAAGTTATTTCTTTGCCTCGTCGCATTCTATCAAAAAGTTCCCGCGAGTCTGAAAACATTTTCTTGATGTTATCTCCAAAATTTTTTTTTCTTTACATTTTTTAACATGAAACTTTTCCTCTTCAATCGCGCAGATAAGAAACGCCTTTCGAGTCGTATAGTGAATGAAAATTTAATTTCTATACAAAACAACTTTACTCAGCACATAAATTAGAAATTGATTTTGTTTCAATTTCCTTCTTCCTGCTCGTCGACAAGATCAAGATGATGAAGATGGAATGAGAAAAACTGTTTAAGATTTATTGGCGAAAATTACAATTTAATTTTCTATATACTGCTGAATAAGAATGAGGGAAAGACTAAAAAGGTTTTCTTATGGGAGTTTCGGGTGAATTTTATCGATGGGATTTACTGGAGAGTCGTTAGAGAAAAATTTATTAGAAATTATCGTTGGCAGTTCGATAAAAATGAGAGAGAGTGAGTTGCTATAAAATTTTTTTAAAAAATTAAGTTGCTATAAAAATTATTTCTTATAAAAAGTAAATTGCTATAAAATATTTTAAATACTCAAAATTTATTTTGACGGTTTTAATATTTTAATTAACTTTCTACTGAATTAATTCATAAATAAATAAATCCTCACCCACGCAAACTAAATTAAAATCGATCATCAAAGTATTTTCCAATTAGTTTCTCTCTCAAACTCAGATGCAACACCTTCAACAAATCACTCCTATTAACATCCAATTTTCGGAATGGGTGTTTTAAAAAAAGGTAAAACTACCAAACAGCCATCACAACATCAACAACCGTTGAGGACCTTTTTTCCACGCGATTTACATTTCATTCAAATTTTTTCTCCGCACCTTTTGGTGGTGATGGGAGATCTCTGGAAAATTTCGAGAGCTTGTCACAACTTTCATGTTAATTAAGCTTTTAAAAAAATTTGATAGTGAAAGTGATGAAATTTAGAATTTTAATACTAAAGAAAGTAAACGAGAAAAATTTATGACCGAAAATTTCAAATTTTTTTTAGTTTCAAATCACCCTTAAAACTTATTGACTTCATTCACATTCATTTCAAAATTATTTAAAACAGTTGAAACCACAAAATTTAACCCTCTAGCCACTTTTTCATTCTCGCCTCTCAATTTAAAATAAACAAAATATTTTCTACCATTTACAGAAAATTATTCGACAGGATATTCATTGCCATGGATACTGTCGAAAAGCTTTTGGTGTGAAGGGTGTGAGAGAGTAATATTTTAGAAGATAATCTCTTTAGACTCAACAACACATTCAAATGAAATTTTTTCGTTCGCTTCGTGTTGGAGGCAATTTTTTTCATCACAGCAGTGCTGAGTGAGTAAGCAGCATGGTATACATGAAAGTCGTTTTAAATTATCATTCGAGCATGAAATTTTTCTTTTCCTTTTGATCCTCCAACTATGTCACGAACTCTGCAATTGTAAGCGGAATTTTTTAAGCTCACAAGAATTTAAAAAAATACGTTACATTTTTTAAAAACAAGAAAAATTTAATTTTAATGCCATATGCGGAACATAAAAGCTGAGATTTATTATTTTAAAGAATTCTCGTGAAAATGAGCTTAAAAGATAATTGAGGGTTGATGTAAATTGAGATTTTTATGTGTTTTGTCAAAAAAAATATTTTACTGCGCCTCGTTGAGAACCTGAGATTATTTTTTTGCGTGCATGTAATAAAATTTATGTCGCATGTTTAATGGTTTGTTTTCGAAATTTTCTAGAGTGAGAAGATACCTTGAGGCAGCGACTTAATTACGTCTGCCGTGTTATCTTTTCGAGTAATTTATTAGCACTTAATTATGGAATATGTTTGAGATGGTAGATTGATACATAAGAAAGTCACTTAATTTTAGAGAAAAAAAATTTTAATTAATTTTTTTTTTAAAATCCTTAAAAGCATTTTTAATAATTTTTCAAGCTTTTGAACCCATCAAGATTATTCATGGAGCAACCAGACGAGACGGCAACAATCAACACAGCGCAGCACAACGATAATAAAAAGTGATGAATCGTTCTTTTTATTTGTGTTCAAAAAAATTTCTCAAGATGTCACATGGGAAAAGTTTCCGAGTTCTCAAAGAGATTTCGAGCGAGGTCAAAAGAAAAATATTCATAACATAAAATTTTATCGCCATTAGTTTTTTTTCTAATTTTTGTTTACACAACAAACAGTAATTTTGGGATTAAGGCCAATTTTTAGCGCACAACCCTCATCACACCAAAAATTGCCATCCACGTTTATGTTTATGCTGATCACTTTTAATTCTCCATCACTCGACTGCGACTCCACGGCCATTGCTTTCGCTTTCAATTTTCGATTAAGAAATTCTCTTGGCAAACATTCAGAAAGCTCATTGCTGAGATTAAGCTGAGTGCTCTTAACATGGTGTCGGAAAATGTCGAAGACACGTCAGTGAAATTTGAAATTCGATAATTTTGGCATTAAATATTTGAAGTAATTTGAACTTTTTTTATTGCACCCTTAATTTTCCATATAATAATTTTCACCCAATTAACTTTAATTTCACCCTCACATCCATCCCTAAAAATTTCCCTTTTTTCAATTATCATAAAGAAGCTCATTTTGGTTTTTGAGCAGCATGATGACGAGCATGCTCAACAAATAGCAATCCCTTAATTAAATTGCATCCTCACACTCATCTCAAGCAGCAGCGGCCGATGAATATTGAATGAACACCGCAACAAAAAATAATGTGAAATGCGTCATAAAATAAAGTTTAAGTGCTTCGGCTTATGCAATAAAAATTAAAATGAATTGGGATGAAAATTTTATTTGTTGGATATTTCGAGGAAGAGAAAATTATAAATTAAAAATTTATTGGCATTGCAATGAAAGGTAAGAAAGCCTTTTAACTTCCTCTGATTTTTCGAAATACATTTTTTAGCGTAACCCACAAAGTGGTGTAACGCTTATATGCTCGTGATTCCGTCCGTCCGTCCGTCCGTCCGTCTGCACAAGCGAGATCTCGGTCCCTGGACCAGCTAGAGACTTCTAGTTTTCGCCAGATGGTAGCTCTTAGGGTCTATATGTGCAGGCACTGACTATTTTTTGAGTCATGACCTATGGTCGTGCCATGGACGGCCATAACGTCCATTTTTCATACAAATTTTTTCTTATATGGCTTCATGGGTATCGTTGAACTCGTGATTGGACCAGAAATCGATTGGCATTGATTCGTAACTTGACCAGGAATCGATTGACATACATGATTTTTCGAGTCGTGACCTATGGTCGTGCCACAGACAGCCAAAATGTCCATTTTTCAGAACTATGGCTTCATGGGTATCGTTGAACTCGTGATTGGACCAGGAATCGATTGATATAGATGATTTTTGAGGAATGTCCATCATGGCCGGCCAGCAGTGCCACGGACAGCCAAAATGTCCATTTTTCAGAACTATGACTTCATGGGTATCGTTGAACTCGTAATTGGACCAGGAATCTAATGACATAGACGATTTTTGAGGAATGGTCGAACAGGACTGCCACGGACAGCCAAAGTGTCCGGATTGACTTAAACTCATTTTTTATGCACTTGATTTTCAAACACTGATCTGTTACAAGTGGGTTACGCGGCAACACCCACGTGTGGGTTTTGAAACATTTTTAACTATTAATGGTTAATTCGCCATCAGACATTCAAATGAACAAAATCGAATTGAATGAAATAAATGCCATGAACGTGAAAATCAAGCCACAATGACACAAATGGATGATAATAAGAAGAAAAGAGTGCCATTTTGCGTGGAAAATTTATTGCTTTTCAATCCCGTTGAGAAAATTTCCACTTCATCTCATCACAAAATCCCTTTTAGAATTTCATCGTGAAAAATATCCAGAAAAAAATCAACAGCAAATTACGATAATGGTAGATGGTGACGATGAAGAGCACTTGATGTTGAGAGTTGATGTAATTTTGTGAAAGTAAAAATGAATTACTTGAGCTGACAAGTGGCAAATAAATAAAATTTGAAGTGTAATTGAGAATTTGTTAAAAATTTAATATTTTTCCATCCCTTGACCACCGACAGCATAAAAACATTTTTCACCTTGTCCTCAATTTTTCTTTAACCATTTCCGTCGACAAGTCACGTATCAATTTGTGTACACCTTGTTAAATCAAATTGTACTGCAAATAACTGAAAATTGATTCAATCGTGGGTGAGAGTAAGAAAAAAAAGGAAACAAAATTTCCATTTAAATGTTTTTGGGATGCAAAGAAAAGGGCAGACTTGTTAATTTTTTGAATGTTTAAATTGAATTGAGAACTTTTAAAGTTTTATTCGAGATATTCAATAAAAAAATTTTAACGGCGTATTTAAAATTAAAAAAACTTTAATATTTAATAGATTAAAATTCAGTTTTTCAAATAAAACTTTTCTAATTAGAAATTGACTTTTTTCCTGATAAAACCAAATATTAGTTAATTATTTTGATACCTGTCAGCTTTATAAAATATTAAATGTTTGATATTTCCTTAACATCAAACATAAAATGATGGTCAATATTAATTCTTACTTTATTAAGCTTGTGATTTCCAACGCAAGTTATTCGAAAATATTACCTAAAAGAATTAAGATTTTTTTGAGAATGGTGAAAGATTTTCTTTATTTTTTGATTATTTGTTCAGCAAATTGCTGTGAAAGTGAAATCAACGATTCTAGTGCACACTTGGCACTTACTCATGTCATTCATGAACTTTTTGATAGTCGAAATGTAATTCACTTGGACTGGATAATTATGGGAAAAGGTCACTTGAATAATGAATATATTCAAACTGCTTCCAAAACCCATGATGGAACATTTCGAACAAGTGGTAAAAAAAATAATGACACTCAAAGTCGCATCGAAAATCCAACAGTTGTTTTTGCTGACTCAGTTGAGCAACTTTATTCGTTCATAAGAAATTCTCATTTTGGGAATCAAAAACTAAAGAATCTTTTAATTTTTGTAAGCGATTTCAAGAATGAATTGGATGTGAACAAGATTCAAATACTTCAATTACCAAACTGTGTCGACGGTCTCATCATTCATTTCTCTTATTTTTTGATAGAAGAGAAACATCAAATATCATTAAAAACTTTTGAATGGTGGACACCAACAGAATGTGGAGTTACTCAGTTTGTGACTTTGAACACTTTCAGCAAAAGTCAGCTGAAATGGTCGCAAAATCCTTTAAAAATTCCAGAGAAATTCACGAATTTTCACAACTGCACGATAAAACATCATTCGACATTTTTTGCATCACCAACCCTAGAACTTCTAGTACACTTGGGTGAACTTACTGCGATGATAAATCCAGCAGTTCCAATTGTTCTTGCGAAACAAGAAGCATTAGAAGTCAAACTCCGAAATGTTTTTGCAAAACGAGGCAATTTTATAAGTTCAGGAGGAATTCAACCGAAATATTTAGCAACAATCTGTCAGTACATAAATTGGGGCGATATAACTGAATGTAGTATGGCCAGTACTCAGAATTCTTATGTTGCAATGTATTCGCCACTCGATCCTTACTCAAATTATGAGAAAATGTTGATGCCTTTCGATAATATGGTTTGGATTGGATTGTCTACAACATTTTTCCTCTCTTTTGTCGCCATCTATGCCATCAATCAAAGTAAATTTAAAAACATATTTTATGGACAACGAGAGCAATCACAATTTCTCAATGTGCTCAACATTTTATTCGGAAATGCTCAAAAAAAATTGCCGAATGAAAATTTTGGAAGAATTATTTTGATTAGTTTCGTGTTCTTTTGTCTTGTTGTCAGAACTGCTTATCAAGGAGTGTTTTTTGAGAAATTTACGAGTGGTTTGAAGAGAAGTCCTCCCGAAAGTTATGCCGATTTGAAGCAGCGAGATTACACAATTTATACGCCGGACATCTATCATGATTTTATAAAACTTGCTATTTTAAGAAGCACAGCTTATTCAAATATGTAAGTTTGACATGAGGTTTATTTAGAGTCCTCAACCCTAATTAATTCTTTAATTTTAAATGTATAGGCCAAAAATTGAAGCATTGAATTTTATTGATCTTTTTGGTTTGTTTAAAACAATGAATGATTCATCAATAAAAGCAGCTATCATAACAATGGAAATGGATGTTAAACTTTATCGATCGGCTTATGAAAACGTTCCCAACACTATCAAAGAAGTTATCAATCCAACTGCTCAAAGAGTTTGCGTGACATCGAACAATTTCTTCAACACACTCAATCGAGAAGTCATGAATAAATTAATTTCAGGTGGAATTCCGCAATATCTCTTGAAATTTTTCTTTGATTTTGAATTAAGACCTCGAGCTGCAATTGTGGAAGGACCAAAAGTTTTTGGTTTTCAAGATTTGAAGTTTGGATTTGTTATTTGGCTTTTCTGTTGTGTTTTTGCTACGGTTGTTTTCACGATTGAGTTACTGTATGTTAATACACGAACATGTATGGGATTAATTGGTTTAATTAAGTTAATAAGAAGAATTCTAAACTATAATATTATTATTCTTTACTAAAGTTGTAATCAAACAAGCTAATGTTGATGTTTGTTAATGATTTATTTGAATAAAGTTGAATTAATTTCCCACAAATTTTCAAACATTCTTTCAGTTTGTTCAGAAAATCCAACCTGAATTCATCTTCTAAATGTTGAAAACTATTTTATTGATTTCTTTCTTCTTTTCTGTCTGCTCTTTTAAACATAAAATTGATTTTGCAGAAAAATTTAAAGAACTTGAAAAAATCACGGATGAAATTTTCCGAAAATCTTTTACACTTGATTTAATTTTGTACGGAAAAATTGATAAACAAATTAATTCGGCAATACTGAATTTTGTCAAAGCTTTGGATTTAAAGTTTGCATTAAGAACAAGACGGCCACTCACAACAAAAGTGGAAATAGAAGTCGAAAGTTTAATTTTTGTCGAAACTATTGAAGATTTATCAAAATTTTTGCAAAACGCTTTTTTCACTGATGAAACTTTTGACGCCATTTTTATTTTGATTTACATGAGGAAAACTTTTAAAAAATTTGATGAGAAATTTATTGAAATTATCAAACCGATGATGCCGGATTCACAACCAGGTCACATATCTCAATTTACATACTTCATAATTGACGATGGTATTAAAATTGAAATTAAAACTTTTGAGTGGTGGACTCAAAATAAATGTGATGAGCTTTCGCTGGTTACACTTGATGTCCTTCATTTTAACATGAGTAAATGGATTTCGAAGCCTTTAAGAATTCCTCCAAAATTTACAAACTTTCATGGCTGCAAGCTCAATTACTCTGCACAGTTCTTTCACATTTACACTCTAGAAATCATCGAACGATTGAAAGTTGTTCGACTGACCTCGATGATCCAGCCGCAAATTTTCAAGATTATCGAAAGACGAAATGAAAAAGATCAAGAATTTTCTTCAATTTTTGCAAGAAAGGGAAATTTTTCATTCGTTATCGATAAAGATTCTCCTCAAATTCTTCAAACACCTTCTTGGTTCTCAACAAAAGCATGCAGCATGGATTTTCACGAGA
Organism: Tanytarsus gracilentus; assembly: GCA_038502055.1. Taxonomy (NCBI): domain Eukaryota; kingdom Metazoa; phylum Arthropoda; class Insecta; order Diptera; family Chironomidae; genus Tanytarsus; species Tanytarsus gracilentus. The sequence goes on along the minus strand of JAXRKN010000043.1, from coordinate 765,628 downwards.
ATCCAATAGTGACAATGTATTCACCTCCAGACCCTTACACAGATTATGAAAAAATGATTTTACCTTTCGATGCGATGACGTGGACATTTTTGATTTCTGCTTTCATTTCCACATTTTTAACTTCTTTAATGATTAAAAAGCTTTCGGAAGACCAGAAAAAGCTTTTCATTTCTAAAAGTGGCAGAAGAAGTTCGCTAAATGTCACCGCAATATTTTTTGGTGATTCTCAAAAGAGATTGCCGGAAAATAATTTTGCAAGAATTATTCTAATGACATTTATTTTGTTTTTCTTCATCATGCGAAATGCATATCAAAGTAAGTGTGTAAAAAAATTTAAAATGAGCTTTTTTAAGCTTTTAAAGTTTTTAAATATTTTTTATTTAATCTTTTGAGCTTTTGAAATTTTTAAGCTTTTAAAGAAATTTTTTCAAATTTATTAATTTTTGAAAGTTTAAATATTTTTTTCTGTAAAATTATTCAAGGTGTTTTCTTTGAGATGTTTACGAGTGGCATGAGCAGACATCCGCCTGAAACTTTTTCTGATCTTAAAGAGAGAAATTACACGCTCTATGTTGCATCATTTCGCTCGACTGGTGAAATAACCAATGAAGACTATGAAAAAACACTTCTTTCGGATAAAAATCGGTAAGATTTAAATTTTTTAAATAAAGACTTAAATATAATCTTTAATGTTTAAAGTCCTCGCACAGAAACGATTACATTTATGGATCTTTTCGTTTTGTTTCGTCAAATGGCTACTGACTCATCATTGAAAGCTGCCATCATGACAACGGAAGATGACATGAGATTTTATAAAACAGGTTTCACGGATGTTCCTGCAACTCTCAAGGAAGTTATCAGTTTAGTTGGTTTCAGCATTTGCGTTCCAAAAAATAATTTTTTTACATCATTGAATCAGAAAGTTATGAATTCACTAATATCTGCTGGAATTCCTCAATACCTCATCGATTTTTATACAAAATTTGAATTGCGACCAATGTTAATACCAAGAAAAGACCCGAAAGTATTTGATATCGATGATTTGATGTTTGGTTTTATTATTTGGCTAGTCGCGTGTGGAATTTCCATAACTACTTTTGTAATTGAGCTGATAGTTTTTTATGTGAGAAATTGGATTGGTTTAATTTGGTTCACGAATTTATTAAAGTCAAGAATTTATCGATAAATTGGAAAGTATTAAAATTGCAAAAATTTGTATGAATGAAATTTTTCGCAATTTTCTTCAAGCACACAAAAAAGTTTGAATTAAGAAATTTTTCTTTTGCCGCTTTTTCAAGGCGACCACACAAAAATAAATTTATTTGCCACCATTCGTGCCATCGCGTAAAGTGCTTAAAAGGAAATTTCTCTGTTTGAACAAAGAATTACTTCAACGTTTGAGGAAGGTTCCGAAGAAGAAAAAGGTTTTGTGATTTTTAACAGAAATATTTGAACTTTGAAGTGAGCAAGGGACGAAAACTTTTTTATATTTTTAAAGAACAAATAAATAAATTTTTTAAAACAATTTGTAATATTAAAAGTTGCTCAACATTGGAATTTTTCATTACACAACTGAAAGCACAAAATAATTAATTCTTTATTAATTCTTTCATAACGAAAAATATCACCGACGCACGCAACATGAAATCTTCATAATTCACCAAGCAACAGCAAAAACAAGTTTGCGTTAAAAAAATTCCCTCGAAAGTGTACTTAAATTAAGTCATAACTCAACTTTAACGGTCGACATGGGAACATTATAAATTTGCTAACAAGACTTTTTAGAAAAAAATTGTGAGGACTTTAAAATATCCGCATTGAAATTTTTCGACCAGACCCAATAAATTTAAATTTAATCTTCTCTCATCGCTCTTCGGATAATTCTCGCATTAAAAGAGTTTTAAAATTTCAATTTGCATTTCACACCGATCCATGCGGGCGTCGAATTTTAAATTTAAATTTTGCGTCCAAAAATTCAATTTCAGTTTCGCATCATCATCATCATCGAGTGTCTCTACACACATATGCATGCACAAAATGCGGTAAATTTTTCCAAAGCGCCAAAAGCGTTAAAAAAATATTTCATAGGAGATGGATTTGAGGCGACGTCGAAAGCGTGTATAATGATGTTATGCCATCATAAACTTACGAACATGGGCATGAAATTAATTTTTTTGCGGCTTGAAATAGCAAAATTTTGCTCTGCTCGAGGAAGAATTTCTGCAGTTGAGTGGAAATTTTTAGAATCGTTAGGGGAAAAATTTCACAGCAATAACTGAGCATAAAGTTCATGCCGCAAAAATATATCGTGTGGAGATATGAAAAATTTAGGTAATAGGGGGGATAAGAAAAGGGATGAAAACCTAATTAATTTTAAAAATATTTTTAACGATTTTTTTGATTTAAAATTAAAATCTTTAAAAAATAAATGTAAAATTGCTCAACCCTTGAATCTCTCATACATACTTTGCACCGACATTCTAAATTTTTCCTCATAAATTCAATTTTCATATTTTTTAAAGGCATCTCTGATTGCCCTCCAGCATATTCCATCATTATCATCGACATTGCCGAAATATTTGCCTTCTTCTTAACATCTTCATGGCATGGATATTATTATTATCATGGCACACTTGAGACACGAAAACACATTTTTTTCGGTTTCGGTTGTTGTTTTTTGAGGGTTTTGTCGAAACAGGTGTGCACGAAATCTTGTTCTTAGCTCTTTTGAAGGATTTTTGGATTACATGATTAGATGGCAACCAAAAGAATAAAATTGCTTTAGGAATTTTGTGTGTTGCAGTAAATTAAATTTCGCATAGATTTATTGAAGCTCAAAGAGATATTGTTAAAGTCAATTCGTGCAATTAAAATTGTTTTTCTAACTCACCTCTTTGAAGTTAATTTTTATATAAATTTCCACACTTATACAAAGATAAAATTTGTATTTGACGATAAAGTTGCAGGAAAAATTAGTGTCATTAATTAAATTGCGTGAGAGCAAAAAATTTTCTAAATCTTTATCACTCGAATATATCTCGAGAGCTGCTTTTGTGGATTATTTTGTGATGAGATGAGGAGATGAAAATGTTTTCTTAATCCTTTTAATTTTCATTAACAGCATCACATTAAGCACAAATTACAATTTTTTTTTCTCTCTCTCTTTCTTTTAAGAGTTTCAATGATATTTTTTTGTATACACAAAACTTGATTTATGCCACACACGATAATAAAGTCATGTCACGATAATAAGTTACACATAAAATGACAATTTTGGTTGGATTTAATCTCAACTTAGTTTGACATTATCACCCCACATTATCATTTTCATTCCTCAAATCGTTGATGGACACGCACATACACACGTTTATTTCTTCTTAGTTGATGTCATCGGCGATGAGCCGGTCATCATCATTATCAATCAACGATGTGGATTATTTTCGATTTCGATATTTATTTTCTCAATTATCGAGTTGATTTTCGATGAATTATTCTGCTTCGTTGAGTTTCGTGAGAAAAATCGATTGATCGAGGGTGGTGGATGATATTAAAGATGTTTTTATAGTTTTTCAACACTTTCTGGGAAAAAATGTTAAATTTAATGAATTTGAAAACTTTACAAAAAATCCATTAAAGTTATAACGAAGAAAAATGATAAAAATATCCAATTTCACAAACCAAGTCTGTAAAGTTTGCAAATATCAATTTTCTTTCTGTGCACGTGGACGTTCATAAATTTTTAGAAAGTATTACGAGAAAATGTTTTTGCTATCTTACAAGATATCTTGCAGGAAAAAAAAGTTGTGGAAAAATGTCATAAATTCAGAGACACGTGATTTCTTTCAAATCTTGAGAAAAAGCTTTAAAAATTTTTAGTGCACTTTTTACTACTTGAAATTCCGCAGTAAAATTTTTTAAAAATCTAGTTTTAAAATTTAGCTCAAAAATTCATTTAATTTTCACCTCTTTTAATTAAATTAACTTAAATGTCATCAGCATCGACAAAGTTCAATTTTCACTCAAAAGCACTCTAAAAATAATCCAATCGTACTTGGCACCACTCGTTGAATATTCATGCGTTCAGTAATTCGATCTGGGTTTCACAAACTTGCAATAATCATAATTTAATATTAATTGTGATGATTTTCAGTACACTGAACTACAGCCAGTTTATTGAATGGCAAACATAATTTCCTCTACAATTCGCTATTTTATTTACACTGTTTTCCATAAATCTCATTAAATATTCATCGCTTCACAGTGAATTGATGACGAAATTTTTTTTCTGCACTCGCTGCCGAGTAAATTCGATACAGGAAAAAAATGACTAGTGAAACTTTCAGAGTGCACTTTAGCTTTTCCACTTGTATTTCCGCTTTTTTCTCAGCGATCGAAATGACAAAATTTATGCTGCGACCGCACAAAAGTGAATTATGACCAATTTTCAACAATTTATTTTATTCTTGGTGAAGCGCCAAAAGAATTTTTGCGGATTACATCGTTTAACGTCTCACGAATCACTGAAAATATTTCCGTCTCTGATAATTTTTTTCACCATCACTCCGCACTGTCTGTGGAACACGAGAGAGAATTTTCTCTTTTCCAACTGCAACCGCTGAGCTTTCATCCTTTGTTGTACTTAATTTTTGATAATGCTGCATGAGAGAGAAAATTCTCTCATTCCCACTCCCTAAATTTATTTTCTCACTTTCCACACGTACTTGCGTATGGTTAAGGATGCGGAGATAAAAATTTATTAAAAAAATTGAATGAATTTGGAGAATATTTTAGAAAAATTAGAAAACCTTTTAAGAATTTCTTTAAATAAATAAAAGTTTACTCAAATCTTGTATTTAAAATTACTTAAGGAAGCAAAATTAAAAATCCATAGGGATGCTGCATGAGTTAAAATTTCTCTCACGAAAGCTTTCCAAAAATTGAGAGAAATTTTTCTTTCTCTCAATTTTTTGCGCGCTATGCTTGAACAAATGTTCATGTTTTATTTTCACGAGTATAATGCGCATGATGTCACTCATCGAACATCGACTTTAGGCATCTTTTTTAAGCACATGAATTAAGTGTTAATTTTTATTACTTCTTAACGTCTCAATTAAACTGAATAACACATTTTCATCAAATTTTTTAATTTAAATTAATTAATTTTTACGTGAAAAAACTGAAAATTTTATGATTTATGAAAAAAAATTTATTTACAGAAAAAAATTTAACATCAAAGACTTCTTAAACATGAACATTAATTTTAAGTTAGAATTAATATTTAATTCAAAGAACTAAAATTAATTAATTACTTTCATGCTTTGTAACCAAATACTCTTTGATAGTAAATCAATTTAATTCTTTTGTAAATCACACCAAGAAATATAATTTAGCGCAATAAGAACAAAGAATATCTTCTAATATTTCCGAGAATATCTTCATGCATAACTTTTCAATATATTTTCCCTTTTTCTGTTTATTTATGTTTACACTGCATTGTTTTTATTTCAAGTTACTGAGAAATTCAAAGCGCTTGGGATATTTTATTAAGCGTGGTATTGAGTTTCAGTTCAACATGGCACCAGAAAATGAGAGTTAAAGCTTATATGAAAATCTTAAATTTCTAGGGAATAAATTTGGTTGAATTTTGAATTTTGTGAATTGAGATTTTTCACTTGAATACAGCAAGGACATTTTACAAAATTTCAACTGCAGAAATTCTTTGAATTTTTGGATCGAATTTCTTCTTGGTAATTTTTATCAAATTTTGATGAAAATTTTGCATCAATGATATTAAATCCATTTCGTCATTGCTAGTACTTAATTGCCAACGAGACTGCAAAAATTTTTAATATCCGCTCTCGACTGACGATGGAAATTGAAAATTGCATTCATCAACTCATCATAAGCAGTATAAACTTTTCGCTTTTTGCATGTTTCACAAAAGGAAGCTCTTCATAAGCTCACATACGTAACATTTATGCATCTTCACACACACACCGAACGATGATATGTGCGATAAAATATTTTTCCTTGCATGTTTTACAATGAAAAAATATGGTGTTGCACATTCGTTCTCTCAATTTTCTTTATGAGGTGAAATACTCGTACTTATCGAAAATAAAAAACACTTTTGAACAAAACTTTTAGAAAAAGTTAAGTTTCTATCATTTTTTAAAAATTTAAGCTTTCAAGAAAAATTTTCAACTAGCATAAAATTTAATTTTTTTAACTGAAACTTTTCATTTAAATTTCTCTTTTTGACAAAGCTTACTTAACAAAAAGCATTTTTTGCTCGAAATAATAAATTCAGTGCTTTTTTTGCAATTTCACTTTTGATGAAGCATCCATTAAGTTCCATGCACTTTTTTTGCTTTCCTTTTTTCACATTAAAGAGCTTTCATGGTAAATGGAAATTTAAAGTGTCGCTTGTTGCTTTTCTCCTTGTTGCTTCTTTAATTGCCATTATATCAAGTGTGCAAGAGTAATTTGTTTCAAGTTGCGGAGAATGACGTAAGTGATTTTGAAGATAAAAATGCAATTTAAGCTTTTAAGATGTTTTCATTTTTTAAAATTAAACTTTTCTAAAATGCTGCAAAAAAAATTTAATGCCAAACTTTTTATGAAATTTTCATAATTTATTTTCTTGCTCTTAAAAATTAAACTTAATTTTTTCATAAATTTTCAATTTATGTCGTAATTTCTTTCACTTTTCATGAAATATCTTTGAGGCAGATTTTATAGACGAAAATCACTGGCAGCAGCAGGAGCACAAACTGTGTGTTTGGCAAAAAAGGCAGTTCATGGCAAAGGATGACTTTTATCTGCATTTTGTATATCGTTCATTTTTCCCATCTTTTTTTTATGAGAGCAATATTGCAAGAGTCAAATTTACGTTGTTGAACTTGTTCATTCATGCTTACACAGTTTTTTACTTGCTTTATCATCAAGCTTTATGTACAATACATCTTTGTCTTTGGTTTATGGATGTCAGGATTTATTTATAGATTTTGGGATCGAAATTAATTATTTAATTTAATTTTTCTTATTTATGAATTGCAAAATAATTTTTTTTAAAAAAAGTTTACATAATTTTTGAACCGACCCTTAATTGAACTTCAACCTTCCAATATTGCAAAATTACCTGCTTGAACCATCTACAATAGATGACGACGAATGATGCGATCGAAAATTGCAGAAACAAGGAGGTGGAAAATGGAATGAAATATGCTTCTAAACTTAATTTAATACATGAGTAAAACTCATAAATTTTCCAACTTTCCTCTCTCTCCATCTCGCCCACATACTGTGTGAGATTTGAACACTAAAAAATCTTAACGATAAAAATTATTCGAGCACAACACATGCAGTTCGTGATGCAGCAAATTTCCGCCTTTTCTAGTTTCTTTTTGCCGATATTGTGTGGGTGCCATGTGAGATGGAAAGAAGCAAAAAAAAATTCGAAAGCTTTGGCATTAAAAAAATTGTTTGTTTTTTGCGATTGATTAAAAAAAGTCCTTGAACTTTTCGTTGGAATAAAATAAATAAATTTTGTTGTTAAATTTTTACACTGAGTAAGAAAATTTAATTTAAAAATTTAAAATACGTTAAAAAAATTAAAAAAATGCATCATTATTTTATTTTTTCATCCTAAAAACCCGTTTTAAAATCAAAGAGCACAAAATTGATCTTTTTTAACAAGAAAGGACCATCACAAATTGAAATTGAAACGTGTTCGCATTTACACAAACAATCAACATAAAAATTTGTTCGATGGAAGGGGATCATTGAATTTGATAAACGAAGCTGAGATTCTTAACTGACTTTCAAAGGAAAATTTACATCGGTGTCACATTTCGCATCCCTTGGCGCAAGAAGAAGAAGACAAAGTGCGATGACAGTTGACAAAATCCATTTTATTTTTTTGACAGCGACAACGTATTGGCAGCAACAGCTTAGGAGACGCTGAAAGGACATCAAATTCAATTAGTTGAAAGGAATTTTAGTCCTGACCTTTTTTTACGAATAAATTTTTGTCTTTAAGGGAAAATAAAGTCAAACGATATCGAGTCACGCAAAAGATTGAGAAAAAAGTTTTTCAACTCTCGGCATCCTCGCTGAGTGTTTGTAAATTTCCACTCTGACACTTTAATAGGAAATTTCTTCCACAAATCTGCTCGCAACCTAGAGAGAAAGTGATATACAAGGAAAAGTAAATCATTTTATAACATCATCAAAAGCTTTCACATCTCAGCGAATTCTTTTCTCACTTTCGTGTGATCAAATAAAAGTTGCTCGCTTTTGAGATTGATTGGTAATCAACGGAAGGAAGAGAAATAAATCTAATTTTATAATCTTAAATTTTTCAGGGATCAAATGACACAAAAATGAAGAAATCGAAAATTTTGACTTAAAAAATATTTAAAAGAAGCTTTTGCAGCTACCGAAAAGTTTAAAGTGTAAATTTTCCACCATATTTCAAAGTATTTGTAAGGATTTGCTGAAAAATTTCAAACTTTGATAGCTTCAGGAAGAAAGTTTTCGTTTGGGTAATGTATCATCGTTCAACCTCCATGTACAGCCTGCAATAAGATATAAAAAAACTTTTCTCGCTTCATCCTTTTTTTCGAGATTTTGTAATAAATTTTTCTTCTTATATCTTTTATTTTTCGAACTTTTTCTAACTATGCTACTTACATTTTATTTTATACATTTTTTTCGGGAATGTTTTGCACTCGAAAAAATTCAGTTGAGTGAGAGAAATATAATTTAAGATTAATTCGTGAGGCAAATGAGCGTTGCATGGGAGTTTTAAAGGATTTTTTTGTTAATTACGTCACGTGTAAAATTCAAAACGCTTTATAATATTTTACACTTGACATAATAAAAAACACTTTAAACATAAATTTGAGAAAATAGTTTTTTTTATATAAAAGTTTTAAATATAAACTTAAATTTAAATTATCTAAAATTAATTAATGGTAAAAAACTTTTAATTGAAAATCTCTCGCAAACTCATTTAACCCCCACGGCAGTGTGATTGAGCTTCAAAATGAACATTTTCCATTTCCGCTTAAAAACTATGAAATGAAACTTTTTTTCTCCAACTTAATTCCACTAAAATTGTCTTGTTTCGCTTTTCTGCGTTTTTTCTTCTCCGAACACATTTTTCTTTTATTTAATTTAATTTCGTTGGTCTTAATGTTGTTTTTTTGCTCTCCTCCATTATCTTTTGCACTTGAAGCACTGACTTGCACAATTCTTTAGATTTGTTAATTTGTGAATGACTTGCTCCTGACAGATAAAGACATGAAAGAAAAAAAAGTGAGATAAGAAAATGAGATTAAAATAAATGGAAAGGACGAAAATGGATTTGTCACTTAAAGAATAGCAGCAAATTTAAATTTTAACTCAGTACAAAAAAACAAACAAAAATAAAATAAATAAAAAATTTAAACTTTTTCAAATGCAATGAAAAAAGTGCAGTCAAGCTCAAAAACCCAATTGCAATTTTTTACCTTCCTTAACCGAATCCTTTATCAACATTTGCCTTTAAAATTTATTCGAGAAAAGCAAAATCTTCAAATTGAATTTTCCATAAGAAACAAGAAAAACCGCAAACAAACACAAATAACTATAGAAAAAAGAGAGAAATATATGTGAATCATGGATAGATAGCATGACTGTACATTTTCCACATTCTGCATTTTCCTTTTGTTTCGCTCTTTTTTCTCCTCTGTGGTTTTAACAAACAAAATTTTTCTTCTTTTCATTCTTTTTTTATAGCAAAAAAATAAAATAAAAAAAAGCTCAAACTCATACCTGCATAAGGTTAAAGCACATAGCGATGAGAGCCATTCCAAGGAGAAGATAAATCGCACAAAATATGAATGACAATTCCTTTATTTTCGAGTCTCCGGCATTCTCTTTGGGAAATGTGAGCTGTAAGAACATAAAAATATTTTTTATATGCATTTAAAGTCGCCTGACTTCATAAACAGAAAATATTTCAATTTTGTAAGATCATAATCGTAAAAAAGCGAAAATCGCAAATGGAATAAAATCGTTGACTAAATAATCGTCGGCCATTAAGGAGAGAAAAAGTTTTTCGTAAGCGTTTTATTATGAATTTCGATATCCGTAGGGTAAATTTCGTTAAATTTAAATTTAATTTTTTCAAACAATTTTCCAAATTATCTCGAATCGAATAAAAATTACATTCAACAGCGATGAATTGTGAGCATTAACAAAATTGCAATACATCGCAAAATGAGAAAATATTGCATCATAAATATTTTATAGCTTTTTGAAATATAAAAAAGCATTTTTGCTGCATTTTGGAAAATTGTTTTTTTTTCTCACTGCGAAGATCTCGCTTTTTTCACGCGCCACAAATTTTTCCGCCTTTCATAGTTGAGCGAATTTTTATGTTTATTGATCAACAAGTAATGAAATTTAAAAAGTAGTTGAGAAATTGCTACACAAAATCACTGTTGCGGAAAACCATAAATTATAATTAAAATGAGTTAAATTGAATTATTGTTTGTTTGGAGAATGTCCTCGCGCATTGTTACACAACAGTCACGCGGAAAATGGAAAATCGGAGGAATTTTCAATAGATTCTATTTTTTTCTCCCTTCTCTCTTACTCCCACACAATCGCATCTTTTCTCTCTCTCTCTCTTCTCTATGTGACGATCTTGCTCAACAGCTGTTGCGAAGCAACAGATGTTGTGTAAAAAAAACGGTCAAAAAATATTTAAAAAAAAAATTCTTACATGCGCTCCAATACTTCAACACCATCAACTTCACCACTCACCCTCTTCCCTCGATAATCATGCGCTCTCACTGTCGTACCCCCAATTCATTTTCATACAGTGACAAGATTAAAGACAACGAGAGAAGAAGTGCAAAATCATTCATGTTACCAAAGATGAAATAAATAATAATTTTAGAAAGAGTTAATTCTTGTTGGAACCAATAAAACAGTCAATCATAACGGTGAAATTAAAATCTTGCTCGCGATCAATTCAAACATTGACATGCTTAATTTTCAAAAAGTAATTTTTGTTACCAAATTAAGTACAATAAATTTGATCAGGAAAAAGGACTAAATAAAATAAGTAAAAAAAATTTAACAACACTCCCTTCTCTTTGTACAACTAGGTATTTCGCACGGAAAAGTATTAAATAAAATAAAATCAGTAAACATTTTGACATTTTTATACATTTTGTTATAGCTCTCTTGTTAACTTAAAACTAAATTTTGGTATTTGCTTTATCGCAACATATTAAACATATGTATGCAATACTTGAATGAATTTAATATTGGAATTTAAGATCCAAAAACTAGAGAAGTGGAGCGGTTTTAAAAAACATCAAACAGACAAAAATTACCGCTCCACTTTTCTAGTTTTTGGATCTTAAATTCCAATATTAAATTCATTCAAGTATTGCATACATATGTTTAATATGTTGCGATAAAGCAAATACCAAAATTTAGTTTTAAGTTAACAAGAGAGCTATAACAAAATGTATAAAAATGTCAAAATGTTTACTGATTTTATTTTATTTAATACTTTTCCGTGCGAAATACCTAGTTGTACAAAGAGAAGGGAGTGTTGTTAAATTTTTTTTACTTATTTTATTATGAATTGTCACAAGCGAAATACAATTTATTGTTATCATCTCGCATTCCTTTTATTTGTTGACTTTTATATCGCATTTCTGTCGTTAAAAGGGCTTCACATTTACACACACAAGCATATAGAAAGCTGGCAAATCGTTGAGGTTTCATGCAAGAAGAGATATTTGAAAAATGTGCTAGCAATAAAAATTGAAAATGATTTTGTGGATAATTTTAAATGTTAGATTTTGATGATGTCATTCATTGATTCAACTCAGACAATCTGTTTATCTTCCTAACTACCTCACAGTAGTTACCAATTTATTAATTATTTTTAACAGATTTAAATGAAACTCAATCATAGTTAAACGCCCTCAAGTAACATTACACATTTCAATTTACAGCCAACTCATGCACTCACTATCAACATCTGCCACAAATCTATCGAACTTCATTCATCTCATGCATTACATCCATTCAAAAAACCCAAGAGCAATAAAAATAGAGAGAGTTAAAAATCAAAATCTAATTGTGTTCATCACTCACAGCGGCACCAGGAACTAAATCACCGAAACCAATGGACGAGAGGGAAATGAAGCAGAAGTAGCTGCCGTCTAAATAGTCCCATCCTTCCCACGCTTTGAAGAGGACAGCTCCAAGGAAAATGTATCTGTAAATTTTTGTGTGTGTGAGGAGAGAAAATGTGTGAAAGCAATTAATTTTCAACATGACGATGCAGAAATTTTAGCAACAGTGGGACTAACATACCCAATCATGATGGCCACACAAACGGTAATTGGCACTGTAATGGCCTGCGGATCCCTCTTCATTTCCATTTCAATATCGGAATCGTTCTCGCATGAGGTTATGCTGCCGCTCTCAGTCGCTCCACTCTCGCTCTGCAGCATTAAATAAAAAAGAATATTTTAGAAATTTATAACTCAATAAAAAAAATTAAGTTGAACAATTTTAATCTCAAAATTCGCTTGACATAAATTAAAATTTTCAATCTCACTTCTCGATAATTTCCGCTTGACAATTGAAAATTTGAAAAGTTTTTCTCTCGATCTGCTAGTGGATTTTATGTGTGCTGACAGCGACAACAACAATTAACATTATAAATCATAATTAAATTGCACATCACAACTCGCGGGAATCTGGAAATTTTAGTGCGATTTTATCGCTCACTCAGATCTATTTACTCGCATCAGCATGGTGTATGCTGCCGCTGTTAACATATCAATAAATTCTATGGTAATTATGAATATGAGAGGAAAAGCCTATAAGCTAATGGCCCACCCACCGAGATATTTTCCTCGTTCACGATCATATTTTCCGCTTTCAGTGCATTTTATTGTGTGTCAGTGAATTAAGCAGGAGAAAAAATATAAATTTTGTTTTCGGTGAAAAGTGTGAGAGCATCATCGGATGGATTATGTCTACTCATTAGATTCCAATTTATCAATTTAAATTATTGCATTTTTACGTTAGACGCGGATTAATTTGAAATTTTGAGCTTTCCTTAAATTTTAACGAGTTTTTATGTTGCGCACATTTTTCTCAAAATTCTGAGCTGTTTTTTAATAAAGCTGACACAATTTCACATGATGTCACAATAATTGATATTTTGGATTTTTTTCTCTCGCGTTAAAAGCATCAGCTTGTATGGAAGGAGAGAAAAAAGTGTGTATGCGACGGCTTGAGAGGAAAAACTTTTCAATTTTTGTTGAGTTTTCTTCTTCAATCAACAAATGTTGCAGCATGACATAAGCACAACATTTTTTCGTCATTGCCGTTGCCATCATCGCTTTTCTAAACTAAAGCAAGTCGACAAATTCCATTTGAGAAATTGAATTTTTCTTCTTTTTCTTTTTTCATCTTTCGTCGCCTGAACAAATTTTTTGTCTTGCGAAAAAAATCCTTCAACTGTCATTTTTTAGCGGCGGAAGCCTTACCGGAAATTCTCCATCATTTTGACGTAATTTTTCTTTATGCCGCTCACGAGCTAAGCGCCTTCGCGCGATATTAGGACAGATACGACATAAACAGCATTTTGCATAAATCCACTTAAACGACTTTGCTAAAATATCACCTGCAATAAATTAAAAGGAATTTTTTTTTATAATATTAATTTTCCCTTTTTCTCTCGTGTGCTGCTGCTGTTCACAGTCGGATCGTGTAGTTTACTGAATTATTTTTAAAAATGGGCTTTCAACTTGAGTTTTTTCAATTTAATTTCTTAAAAATCTTCTTGAGATTTAAAAAAAAAGATTTTGAGCTTTTTTGAAAGTTCATTAAAACTGATTTGAGCTTTTTAAGAAGCCTTTTTGGACCTTTTTTTGCAAAATAATCGACTAAAATCTCGTTGAAGCGCCTCGAGCTTTTCTCAATATTCTCATTTTACTGTGAACTATCGGTCCGGTCGAAACAACGATTGTGCTCTCTGGCTGTATGCTGAAAGTGCTGTGGTCATCAGAAGCATCAAATAGCAATAAATTACCAATGTTTGATAAATAAAGCAGGAACAAAGGCATTCCAATAATGGCGTAGAATATCGTCACTATTTTGCCCGTGTGTGTTGTAGGTGTTGTATTTCCATATCCTGTTCGTAAAGAGAAAGAGTGAGATTTAAATTAAAATTTTTCCCATTGTTGAGAGTTTAATTTCATTTTGATTGTTATTGGTGAGAGTTTTAAAAGCTAATGAATGCGATGGCGACCGTTCAATTCCATATTTGAATTTGGGTTGGAAAAAAGGTGCAAATTTATATTATTGCGCAATCATTCATTTGAGGTGAGAATAGAAAAGTGATGGAGAGCGAGTGAACAATTTACAATGCAATTGTGAGGCAGCCTCATTAACCGCACAATATACATGGTTTAAAATGAACATGAAAATGCTCTCAAATTAGGAGAAATTTTTTGGTTGAATTTTATTTGAAGAGAAATTTAAATTAAGAGACACAACATTTGTTTGTCCTCACCTATTGTTGTAATAACAGTTAAACTATAAAGGAATCCAACGGCGAATGTCCACGTCTCTTCAGTGCTCTCATAGCTGACGCCTTTTCGCTGTCGTTCGGTTAGCTCTGCCTGATATTTCTTCAGTTCATCATCTACACTTAAGATTGAGAAATAATAAGGAAAAAAGTTTAATTAAAACTGAAAGGAGGAAAAATTTATTCGAACACAAAGTTTTTGGAGTTTAACTAGAAGAATTATTTTGCTGATTTCACAGCCAATTGTTTGGTTTTACGGTTAAGTTGAGCAAAGTGCAGAATAAAAACTTTTCTCTTCCTTTTTTTATTTCACAAGCGACATAAATTACAATTTCATGCTAATGAAAATCGATTTTCTCTGTTTGTCCTTGCAAAAATGGTCTTCATTACTTTCGCAAAGTGAGCAACAACAACAGAAGGAAGAAGCCATTATTTATGAAATTTATCGCTTTTACTTAAATGGTCAATTCACAATCAGCAATTTTTCTAAAGAATTGATTACGCACTGGATGCGTATAGAGAGCGTGCGGACTTATTTATAGGATCTACTTTGCCGTTAGATTTACATCCGTAAGGAAGATTATTTTGGGGAATAATGTGAGTTAAAAATTTATTGCCAAAAGGTCATTGGACACTAAATTGAATTTATTAATTAATTTGTGTAACTTTGATTCAACTTTCAGAAAAAGCTTTTCGGAAAATTTAAACTTAGAAAATTTTCAAACATAAAATCCAAGAATTTTTAATCCAAAATGTTAAAATAAATTCAGGAAATTTTTGAGAATAAAAATCCATCCAAAAATTTTGAATAAAAAATCCAGGAATATTTTTTAAAGTCGTGTCTTACACTGCGCTAAACTCTTCATAACTGAATGTGTTTACATCACAAGCTCTGCTCCACAGCTTCTGTGCCGTAGATTTTCGGGCGTCAGCTGCCGTATCTTTCATAACTCTGGAACTTTCCTGTTCGATTGCTTTGAACATGTAGGCGCCTACATTTCACAATTTGGTGATTTATGTGAGAAAAAAAAATTGTGTTAGATGGTTTTCGAATGGCACATACGCACATCCTCAACTTACCGCCGATAATGTAAAGAACGACCAGAAATGTGATGCCAACATTTGAGAACATAAATGCTGTAAATGCCCGACAATGATCTTTAACACGCTCGAATGGTGGCTTCTGCCTGCGGCGGACTGACCGTTTTCGTTCCATTCTGATACTTTCTCGTGCGTTTTTCTCCTCTCGTGGTTCGGTGAGAAAAAATGTTTTTAAAAATCCGTGCGTGTGTGTGTGTGTGCTAAAGGATGACACACACACCCTCGTCAAACTCCCACAAATTGGACCTTCATTCACTTTTTCTGTTTCTTTTTTAATTTATTTTTGCAACATTTTTCTTCTTCACGCCCGAAGGAATTTCCATGAAAATTGCTCATAATCAGGGAAATTCATGTTAACACCATGCACCTTTATCATCACCTTTGAGTGTATTTCTTGTTGCTATAATAAGTCCTTTAATCTTTCACTCTAATGCTAATCTCCTTCTTCGCTGATGATGACGCCGGTGCTGCTGTTTCTGTGTATATGGGATTAAATTGTTTAATGAAAAAACTTTCTACACACTTCTTTTTATCTTTTGTATTAAAAAAAATTCTTCTTTATATCTCTGAATTTGAGTCGGTGGGCGAAATTATGGTAAACATTTGTCCTGAATTTTACATTTCAATTTGGAGCTTTTAAGAAGCAATTTGGGATTTAAAGTTTGATAAATTTTCTGAGGACAAAAGCTTTAATGATTTTTTTTATTTTAAAAACTTTTTGCTATAAAATTTAATTTTAAACTCTAAATTTTCAAGTTGAGTCAACCCCAAATATTACAAAATAAATTTTGAATTAAATAATTTTTTCTTTCATAATTTTCTTTATCCTCACACGCCAATAAATTACGAAATGAAAATTTTGTTTCTCATCGCAATTGTTTTGTTTATTTCAAACTCATGACGTCATTTGGAAGATTTTTTCGTCTGCTTCAACTTTTACACACTTTTTCTTCCTATTTGAAAATATTTTTTTCTCGTTTTTATTTCTTTCATTTCTTCTTATCATCCTTCTCATTTTTCAATTTTTTGCTTTCAGTTAAACATGCGAAAAAAAATGAAATAAGAGGAAATTTGTAAGCGAGAGGAGAGCAAGAGATATGCATGTAAGATGTATGAGAAGATTGTGAGTTATATGCTGGTCTTAGATTTGAATCTTTATGACGTTGTCAGACATATTTCATCAATTTCCTCACACTATGAAAGATTTATCGCAAGTAAAAGATAAAGAAGAAAAGTCATAAAAAAACTAGGAACGGAGAAAAGATCAATAAAGTTATGGGAAAGTTTACGAGATGAATTTCATTAAAGTCAGTAAATTATTATTTGATCAAGGAGCGATAATTTTTTAGAAATAACGATATAAAATATTTTTAAAAGTTTTATAACATTTCGAAAAAAGTCAATCCTTGATTTTTTCTCTCAGCATCAGAATCAAATTAAACTCACAGATTTAAAATCAAATTTATATTCCAAAAATTTTTCAATCCAACAAACAACGATTATTAATGCACTCATCTAGTCAAGGGAAAAGAAAAATATTTTCTTCGATTAACTCAATTTCCATTAAAAGTTGAGAAAATGAAAACAAACCAATTTTTTTGACTTCCCTCATACTCGCGCACATGCACGTAAAGTTCTCATATGTTTCAACTTCTTTTTATTACCTTCCTCTGTGCTTTAAAGCCATCTCCGTCATTTATTAATTCCACGCAGTATATCGTACACTCGCTTTGATCACATGGCGAATGAAACTCATAAATCACAAACATGGATTTTTAATGAAATCTCGCACGACTTGTTTATAGAGACAAGAAGAAATTTCGGAAATTCCTCTCTGTGATTTTTAAAGTGACTAAAAATTTTAGTTAAGAAAAACCAGATATTATTTTAAAAGTTCAAGTAAAATTTACTTTTAAATCGAGTTTTACAAAATTTAATTCAAAACTTTCATATTTCATTGAAATTACCTCATTTAGTTCACAATTAATGTTTTCATTTAATTCATTACACGAGCATCATACACTCTCATAAAAAAAAAACAAAAACAATAATAAAATCTATTCAATCAAACCAAAATTGCTGGCACCATTGTTATTTGTTATCGTACATAGCTAATATTCAATTCAATTAAATCATGCGATGAGATTTTAATTTAAATTTTATTGATCCAGCTTAAATTAAAATTTTACTCTCATGTGCTGAATAAAATTAATTTTTTGGTTGATAAATATTTATTTTTTCATGATGATTTTGCACGAGCACATTAACGCTCTAGAAGCAATCAAAAAATCTTTAAACTTTTTGGAATTTCTTTGATCCAATTCCTTCGCTCCAAATAAGTGAAAGCTCCATAATCTTCAGCACTGCTGCACATCACTGTACTGTAGAAATTTTACACGAAAAGACGGAAAATAAAAAATTCTTCCAACTTGTAGAAAATGAGAAAAATATTTTCAAAAGGAATTTTTTATTTCCTGCATTTTTACTCAAGAAGTTTTTGCAGATAACAGAGTTGACGCATTTAGCATTGAGCGTTAAACTAACATCAACTTTTCTCAAAGTGAATTTTAATTTAATTGATTATGTCAAATGTGTAAGTAGGCAAGAGTTTAAAAAACATCAAATGCAGAAAATTGTCAAATTTAATTAAAAAGTTAAATAAATTTCATCTGTTGATTTTTCAAATTAAAATTTATTTTTAAAAAATCTAATTTTCTCTTATTCTTCAACCTCAATGCGATGACAAATTCTTGCTCATTTTACCACAACGAATCAACAGTCGATACCTCACTTGACAGTCATGGTTGAGGTAAATGGCATTCTTATAGATTTGTCTGTTGAAGTTTACATGCAACATGTTCTGTGTTTTTCGCTCTCATATGACAGAGAAACCTTTCGCTTGTATATTTACACATTGACACGTCAGGAGCAAAGAGTTAAATTGCAAAAATGCCAAAAGCGAGTGAATCAAGTCGACAGCAGACGGCGAGAAAGTCGAGTAAGAAAGCATTGGAGGGAAAAGTTGAACGAAACACGAAAAAAAGACAAAAAGTATTAATAAACTTAGAGAGAAAAATTCTTTCTTTTCTTCTTCTCAAATTTTGTAACCGACTGTGAAAATGATCAACATATTTGATGATGAGGAAAAATTTCTCTCGGTGTGGCGTAAGCTTCGAGTTCACCAAAAGCGAGCGCATCTAATTTTAGTTTAGGCCCATGACGATGCGAACATACACACGAGATTCTTTTGGTGTCATGAATTCTCTTTTCTCTTCTGATCATATTTAAGTGATGATCTAACGGATTTCGAATCTCTCGCGAGATAGTCCGAGTGTCTTTGAGGAGGAAATTTATGCAATAAATTCTCTCTCCCTTTTAATGGAAAATTGCTTTCTCACGGGTGGCTGGGAAGTGACGCGGAGCAGATGGAGAAGGAGGACTCAATGAGAGATTGTTAATGAGATTATGCAGACCATTTAATGGTTATTGAATTTTTTTATTTTTCATTTGCGCGAGTGAGAGAAAAATTGCGGAAAACGTTAATGGGAAATTAAGCAACAAGATGTTTTTAATCTTAAAAGTTTTTATGGAAATTCTTTGAAGATTGGGTGGAAGGGAGAAAAATAAATTAAGGAAGCTCGCTTGAGGTGATCAATGGATGGTTTTTGACTTTAAGAAAGTGAAAAAATAATTAACGGCTTTTTGAGATTAAAATGAGTATGAATAATTGAAGGCATTTTGTAATTTAAATTCCTTATTTAATTTTTTCAGGTTTTTGAACTTTAAAACAATTTCAATGAAAGTCATAGACATTATAAAAACATAAATATCCTCATCGTCTTCCTTTTCCCGCAAACCCAGACTGTTTAAACTATAAACATTCCAAAATAAAAATAAATTGAATTTCAATTACGTTAATTTCCACGAATAATATTAAAGATAAAAGTGAAAGTATTTGTGTGGGAGACAATAAATAATGTGCGAGATCGGTCTGATACTTGAAAAATTTAAAAATTAGAGTTGGAAATTTTAAATATTCGTAAAAGTGTCGAAAAATATCCAAATTCCATTCTGAAAAAAACCTCTGGCGCACAATAAACGTTGTCATGAGTGACTTAGAGGAGAGTTGGCAGTAAATATATAAAAACTAATGATTTGGAAGCTTTTATTGAACCATTAAGTGGGTTTGCAATATTGCCTCAGATAATGTTGATGCGAATGCTTTTGAGGAAATTAGAAAAATATTATTTCAACCTTAAGGGGAATCAACAGATCATGTTTCCCTTCAAAAATCTTAAACAGACTCAAATTTCATAGCCAAAGTCACTTTTTCCTCCATCCAGATAGAGAAATTGCAACACGTGCCAAAAGATCTTGCCTCCGAGCTCCGTAATTTTGTCATTATCGTCGTTAGACCCAATTTAATTTAATGAGCGGGCATAACAAATTAGCACACTTGGCATAAATGACATATCAATATCACTCGCTGCTTATCCCGCCATGAAAATTCTCACTCTCGTGAGTTAATGACTTCAAAAATTGTGTTTTCAGTGATTAAAGGCAATTTGGGGTGATAAAATGTGATGATTATGGGAATTTATCAAGATTTTCATTAAATTTCGTTGAACCCTAAAAATTGATTAAAAATCCCAGTCATCCGCAAAGAGAGTACAACACCTGAAGAAAAGTTCAATCAAAAATTTACTTCACGATACCAGAAAAAAAATTAATTCAGGAATAATCGAAAAAATATTTCAAATTAATTCGAAACCCGATTCATGAAAAGATCACAAGGAAAAAAATACATGGTTAGCATGTGTTTCGATATCGAGACACATCACGAGAAAAAAATATGATGATGAAAAAGAAGAAATTGGAGGAAGAAAGAGCAGCTTGAGGGAAAAAATAAATATTTTCATTCAATATATGAGAAAGAGAGAGAATGAAAAAAAAAACTACGACGTCGGTTTCAGATGTCACAAAGCGCCACATAGCCATCAAGAGACAGCCGCAGAGCAATAAAGCACGATATTTTCGGGTTGAATAGTCCGATAAAACCCGCAGAAATCATCATCATTATTAAAGAGTGTCGCGCTGCTCTCAAGACAACTTTTTTGTGTTCGCATTCGTTGACAATGAAATGAGAATTTTGTAACGCATTTATAATTTATAGATTGGGATTAAAGCGAGCTTTGCGGATGACTTTGAATTGATAACAAATGTGAAACAATAAAACTTCCTCAAAATCAATTCTCAGAAACTCGTTTTTGCTTCTTTGAGAAAACAAGAATTTTTTCCAACTGAAAATATCAAATTGTTGGAAAGATTTTCTCCTTTGTGAATTAAATTGAAAAGTGAGTGAACATGATATGTTGAAAGAGTTAAACGGATGTGAGTTTAATTAATTTTGAGGGGATTGAAATTTGAAACGCTTTGTTTTTTAAGTAAAGGCACAAATTCGAGGAACAAATGAGGCAATTAATTAAATTAAATTAAAATTACAGGAAATTACTCATGAAGAATTGGCGGATTTTATTTCAGAGTGTTGAAATTTTATACTAAGGAAGTTCAAGCTGTTTGACTTCTTTGAAATTATTTTAATGTCTCCTTGATTGTTTTCATCTAAATCAAAATTTAGAATTTCAAAAAATTTACCATAATTTCCCTCATCCGAGAATTATTTAAAAACACTATCACAGCACACTATGAGATAATTTCATTCAATCGTGTGCAAGTTTCTTTAAAACTCGTTAAATTTAGCTTTAAGTTTGTTTTAAAATTAATTCCCTTTACTCGATTAAAAGCTTGATACCGTAGCTAATAAAAAATATCATTTCGAAAATTGTATCCTTAACATTACCAGCTCCACGAGGTTTTATATGATTTTCAATACAAAATTACCCTTTGGTATAAATCGAAATATCTCTAAATGTGAGCACATTCAACATTCGATGATAATTAGACTTTAAATGATAAAAGTCATATCTACCAAACTGCATCAATAGATTTTGGAAATAAAGAGGAAATATTAAGCTGTGGTTCCTCAAAGTTTAGTAAAATTCAGCATTAAAAAACTTCTGCGGAACCGAACAGAACCGACATACGAATATCAGAAAATGTAGATAGATACATGAGCAACCATTTAATATATATAAGTGATGCCGGGAAAAAGCCGGAAATTAGGCTAATTTCCACTTTAATAAAATGCATATTTTCGCAAGGAAAATTTATTGAAATTCTTTGTAATCATTGAAAGTTAAATTAGTAGGCTAATGAATTTCTTTATTGATGCTAACTATTTTTTGAGTTTGCAGCTCAGTAGGAGGTTGGGATTAACTTAAAATTTGATTTTGAGTGATAGAAAACTAAACCATTCGATAAAAATTATATATTTTCAAGGAAAAAAATATTTTTTTACTCGAAAAATAAATTTGATCTTAGTATTCGAAATTTAACTTGCACACGTTTGAATGAAATTATCTCATAGTGCAGCACTCAAACCAACCTGTCTGTATTTACTTCGTGTAAATTTCACTATAATATTTTCGGAACACCTTGGTTATAAATTTTTTTCATCAAAAATAACAATGAGTTTTTCTATCACTCAGAGACAAAATTTCTCTCCTCAATTTTTCTTCGTTCACATGTCTGTCGATGATGGACAGTTGCAAGAGGGAAAATTATCACATTTTCTTTCACTCGGCGAAAATTGAGAAATTTATTTTTTGGCACTTTTTTGAGGCAGCTTTTAGCACTTCGATTTCTAATTTTCTTTTGATCTTTCTCACTTTACCGCTATTGATCTCACTTCTGCCGATTTTTTAGAAACCGCACACGAATAATCTCTTCGAATTTGCTTTTGCTCTCATTCACAATAAAAATAGAAAAGTATTTCTCCTCGATTTCATGGCTCATAACAATAAATTTTATTTGATTTCATAAATATTTTTTCAATTATGTATTTTTTGCTTGCTGTGGTTTTCTTTTTATCTCTTTTAATTTTTGAGGGATTAAAAAATTATTTTATTTCGATAATTTTTCAATCAGGTCAGCAAAAAATTACTGGATTGAGTTTGGAATTAAAATTTTATTAGTTAACAAAAATTTACTTCAGAGATTTTTAGGAAATTATTTGAATGAGTGAAAAAAATTTAAAAATTCGAAATTCGAAATTTTATACAAATTTCTGTGATCTTGATGCATAATTTGAAAATTACGATTGAATTTTTAAATCTTTAAAAATCAAAATTTTAATTTTATTTCAACAAATTTTCTTCCAACTTCATCCCAGTAATTTTTTTTATTGAATTTTCTCAGATTTTCACTCAATGCGGTTTTCATTTTTTTCTCTCTCTTTTTACTCAATTAAAAATTCACCAAAAAATTATTAAAGAATTCCTTTCAAGAACACTTTGCACATTCTTTCCTATTGAATTTATGCAGCCGCGAATTGCACACCGAAATAAAAGTGAAATAAAATCTGACTTTCCGCGGAAATAAAAGCAAATTAATCCATTTTATTAAAATGAAAAATTCATACTGAAGCTCAGCTCATTTTCTGCGGTAGCAACGGGAGATGCTGAGCAAAACCTACTCATTGAGAAAAAGAAAGAAAAATTCTTTTTGAGCGGAGAAAATCGTCTGGGAAATTCGTTCGCAATACATTCACATTCACACATTAGAATCGAGTTGAAGAAGAAGATAAAATACAACTCCGCGTGTGGATGTTTATTTTAAAATTATAATCTCCGACACTCATTTCGAACACACGGCAAACGAGATAGTTTTTCATTTCTTTACTTTTCTCATGCATAAATCTCAGAGTTGCCAATGTGTGTATGGTTAGAAAATCGCGGCATTTTTTTCTCATTCTACGATGATGATGTTAACAAATTTTCTCGTATTTTTTTTGCTGCTCTCGCTCTCATCATCTCGTTATGACGACTAGGTTGTTTTATGCCGCTAGTGGCTACATATAGAAGAAACATTGACGTTTTTTTTGTCGAAAGTTCAGGGGATAGAAACTTTTTGATTTTTTTCAAATAATTTTTAATTAATTCACTTTTTATATCAGATTTAAAAATTAATTTACAAAAAATATTTCACACCCGGCGACTGCGTGTTTTTCGACAAGCCGTCACTATCGCAACATGTTGAAATTTTTGATGCATTCAAATTGAAATATTGATTGAATTTTTTAGAGTGGTCATCAATTAACAAACTAATTGCCGGCGCAATCAATTATGAGTGGAATTTTTCAACACGAGAAAAATTTATGATCAAATGAATCCATTAAAGTTTATAGAGCCAAAAAAAAGAGAGATGACATTTTTCATTTGAGTGACAAATATTTTCATAAATTGTCATCATATCCGCCCATAAAATAAATTTTATTTTTCACTCGTCACTTCATTAGATGATCGACACGCTACGGCATATCTTTGCGCTTTATGTTCATTTCGTGAATAAATCTTTAATGATGAGCACACATCGTCATCATAATGCCATGACTGAGGCAGAATTTTTTCCCTCTCGCTCGCACATCAAATCGATGCGAGGAGTAAATAAATTGGAAGTCGTTAATTAAAGAAAAATATCATCAAGTTTGTATGAAGTGCTTGAATGCGTGTGGGTGCTCCATGTTGAAATTATCCAATTAATCATTTTATTATGTCTACTTGCTCATCCGCCTCCTGTATACCCTTCACATAAATCCAATTATTTTGCTTACACGATCTTTGAATAAATTGTGTAATCACATTGCCCTTGGATTGTGCTGTTTTGCAGTACATAGTCATCATTATCAGACAATCGAAGCTCGTCACATAAAGAGCTTCCGGAAAAGAAAAATTTTAATTTTACCGAACGACAAAAATAAAATTATTTTCACTTTAAAAATTTTAAAATCAAATTAATACAAAGTACATTATAATTAGGTAGATTAACTAATTGTATTAAGTTTTTAAAACTTTAATCATAGATGCACTCAGTCACTCAAAGAGGATCTCCCAGAAATCTTGTTTGCAAAATCATTCATCAAATTAAAACAGCCAGAAAAGCAGCACAAAATAATTTACTCTCATTCGGCAAACATCACCGCCTAAGCCGCAGTAGAAAAGCAGAAACCAAGCACGAAACTATTTTAATTAATTTTCTCTCTCACTCGCAATCTTCTTCTTAATTCTGGTACGAAAAACCAATTTTTAAATACATGTAAAATGAAATTACACATGCACGGTGTACTCGGCATTTGCGATGATGTCGTATGTATGTCAGTTGGTGGCATGGCTGTGGAAGTGAAGAGGAGAGATATTTGAGAAGTAATTACATGCAATCTCATGTTGATGAACGAGCTTTGTGAGTCCCCTTTTTAATAGAATTCCTCGACACATCTCTCGCGCGTATTTAATTTAAATTCTGCTTCCTCGTTCTGATGAGTGTTGACCTGATTAGTTTTTTCTGCGTATTTTATATTGTAATTAATTATGTTAAAAGATTGATTTATTGTAAAGTGAGATATATTTAAATTAAATTAAAATCCAAAGTCAATTTTTAACATTTTTCTATTTCGATTTAAAATTTAATTACAGTTTATATTGAAATTTTTTTATTGACACTTGAACTCACCTCAAAAACCATAAAATTTGCTGCTTTACGTCATGCTGATCTCATTTTAATTTTTTATTTATAGATGGATGCCAAAAAGAAATTTTCTATTGTCTCGAAATTAATTTTTCTTCTCCTTTTCGCCGACAACCAATTTTTCTTCTCATCGCTGAGTTTTAAATAATTTTTCAATATTTTGAAAATTTGAAATTTAATAAAAGCAATTTTTATGCTTTAACAATTCTCTGCATTGCAATGCATTGAGGGATCCTTATCTGGGTTAAATGCATGTGCAGCACTTGTGCACAGCTCAAGATTGTGACATAAAGTGTCTTACAATTGTTGAAGCAACGCCATTATGTGATTTTTATAATGGAACTTGAATATTGAGGGGTGAAACTGCTTCAATTTTTGTTGGTAACTTTTTATGGCGTTCTAGAAACAGAAAACAATGTAAAGGAAATAACACCAAAAACTTTATTCTCTTCCTCAAACACAAATTCGAATGCAATCACACGTTATGCGATATTCATAGATTTTCATCCCACTTTACCCTTAAAATAACAACAAAAAGTTCGCAATCAAATCCCGACAAAATACTTCAACTCTATTATTATAGTTTTTTCTGCTGTATATCTTCTCTAACTTCATCCAGACTCGACGATGTAAAAAGTTTTATCATCCTTTATCGAAAATAAAAAGATGTGACAAGGGGTTGAGAATTTTTTACTCTTTAAAAGTGTTTTTAAAAAATTCATTACGTTAAAATTTAATTTGAAATTTTTTTAAAATCATAATTTGGCAAAAAAATCCCAACCTGTGCTGAAAATCTACGATAGTCTAATGAATGGGAATTCGAGTGTAATAAGCTCAACTTTCTATAGTCTTTCAATTTTAAAACTTTTCCTCTTGCTTCTTATGTCTCAATTCATGTTTGTTGTGATGGAGAAATTGAAAAATGGCGAGAAAAGTTTGAAAAGCTGCAAGAAGAAAAAGCTTTACTGTTTTCAAGTTTTAACAATCCTTTTAACCATCAATTATTTGTTGAAAGTGAAGAATTTACAATCAAGAGATGTTTACTTCTTACAATGTTGCAAGCTGGTTTTTGCGAAGTGAATCTTTTGATGCTGATTAAAAATACTTAAGGAACTTTTGGTTTCAATTGAAGTTTTGTGAACATTTAATTGATTTTCTTTTGTTTGCTGTGAAACTACAGAATATCTTCAGAGAATTTTACTCTAATTGATTATGACAATTTTCCTTTGAGAAAAGACTTAGAAATGTCTTGCAGCATGCTCCATTAAACAGGCACACTCTGAAAATTTCAACTTCTTGCATTTTATGGCTTCATTTGCATTAGACTTTATCAACTTGGTCAAACGAATGTTTTTCGTCCTCAAGGAAATTTTATTTCTCATCTTTCGAGAAGATAATGGCAGCATCTGTGACCTAAAATTCTCTTCCCTCATCGAAAGATTGTTGAATTTCTTTACTCTCATAGCTGATGATGGAGCAAAAATGTGATGAACGGAAAAAAGGTCCTAAAAAAGTTTTCGGGATTTCTTTTATTAAATTTTTTTTGAGGAATCTTCTGTAAAAATTCTAAAAGTTTAAAGATTCGTATAAAATGAATTGAAGGGTGAAAAATTTATTCAATTTTATTTTTGTTTTCGTTTAAAAGCTTTTCAGTTGAATCATCAAACTCTCATCATGCAAACTGAAGCTTCAAGTAAGTTAAAATAACAATATGTATTAAGTTTGCATAAAACTTTTCCCATCTCATTTTGCACACAATAAATTAATTCCATCATGCAAGCACTTTAAAGCGAAAAGCTGTTTTTGGAGTAATCTAATTTGTGTTCGCTGGCAAAAGAGTCGAAAAACTTTTTTTAATTTGCATTTTAAATTTGAAAATTAAAAGTTTTTAAAAATAATTAAAAAGCACTTTTGATATTTTAAGTACCGTGAAAGGTGAACGTCGATGTATTTTAAAAACTTTTAAATACAAAATAAATTTAATTTTCATGAGCATCACGAAAAAATAAATTTCGAGAATGTAAAAATTATCTGAACGTAAATTAAGATTAATAGCATAATTTTGTGAACTAGACTTTGGTTTTTTTCTGCCTGCACATTTAATTTTTGGTATGAAAAATGTTTTTTCTCTTTAACAAAAAATTACAAAATGAATTTATTTCATTTATTATGAGTCCATAATTCAATAAGACGCTCCTTCGCCTTTTGCCCTCTCGCCCCTTTTCCTTCATGCTTTTAGGATAATGATTTCCTTACTTGACTTGAAACAAATAATTTTATTTTGAGATTGAATTTATTTTTTAAATTAAAATATTAAAATAATAAAAACTTTAAAATTTTATAGACAACAAATCACATGCAACAGCTTTACTTGTTGTTTAAAAGTCATTTTCATTCAATGTGGTTTTTATATCAAGTTAGGAATTTTAATTTTTTTATAACAATCCATCGCATGGAAACTTAACTTGAGTCCATTTTTTGCCGTCCAACTCATCAACACACAGATGCCGCTCATCAGTGAAAAAAGATGTTTTTTATTGTCATTCTATTCAATAGAAAATCTCCAATGGATAAAAGATAGAAGAGGCAATGATTAATGAAAAATTTAATGTGACTATGACATGACTTTTCTGTTGTTTTCTATTGACGGTTTTGACTTTTTGTTTTCAACTAAAAGTTTTTCAGTTTTTTGTTTAAACTTATTTCTTAATTTTCCATTTTCAACTGTCATCATCGAATTATTTTAAAATGTCTCCAACTAGAGCGTGGGAAAAGTGAAATAAATTGAAAGGAACTTCACAAGCTGCAAAAATGACTTTACGGTGTAATTTTTTTACTTCAAACCGACACGATGCTCATCATCATTAAGAATAACATACACAGCGGATACCTCAACGCTAATTAAAAGTGACGTTTCAATATTGTTTGTTTTTCTTTCTATCTCGCTGCTCCTCTTCTACCATAGAGAGCCCTCACGCCACGAAATTTCTTCTTTTCGTCTAGAAAATGAAAAATGATGATGAAATGTTGCGGGAGGGAGCGAGAAAATTTACTTTTTTGAAGTCTCCCAACATTGCTACACTTATTTTGAGATATTCAAGACACACTTCACGCTTAGTTCTTCCTGTGAAAAAAAAGTTATTCATTTTTTGAAACTATGCAGAGGAAAAAATATGGCAATTAAGCATGAAAAAATTGAGTGTAAAAGTGATGATGATTGTTTAAGATGAGAGAGAAAAGTTGAATAAATTTTTAGACATTTAAAATTTTAACAACTTTTTTACAATTTTATTTTCGATAGATCGCCTCA
The DNA here is from genome assembly GCA_038502055.1 of Tanytarsus gracilentus. Classification (NCBI taxonomy): domain Eukaryota; kingdom Metazoa; phylum Arthropoda; class Insecta; order Diptera; family Chironomidae; genus Tanytarsus; species Tanytarsus gracilentus. The sequence goes on along the minus strand of JAXRKN010000043.1, from coordinate 736,955 downwards.
CGCAAAATTAATAATTTTTATGCCAAATAACACGCTTTTAAAATTCAAGTCACCTCGCATGAAATAAATTATCAAAAATTAATTCCGAATAATCGCCTCTCGAAAGATTAATGACATTAAGATGATTTTTAGTTTGCTTGTGTTTGTGTGACATTAAAAATGTCATAAATAAGGATCAACATGAAAAATTTATTCCAAATTGCTTAAAAATTCCGCACCTGAAATAAAAATTTTTTTAGCATCACCTGAAATAGAATATTCTAGAAGAAAAGATCGTCACACACATTTCCCATCTTGTCTCGTAACGACATTAAAACTGTCCGTAAAAATATGTCATTCGTCCCTCACGTTTTACACTCGCAATAAAGCTCTTCGCTATCATTAGCAAGATTTTTTTTCGAGAGTATAAAATTAAAACAAATTGTGATCAACATGGGATGGCAAATGAAAAGTATAGCGTGAAAATTATAATTTACGATCTCAACCTTTTTCATTCTTATTATACTCACATCGTTCACATATTTATATGGCATGGGATTATTTAATTAATCTCGTGTTAAAGAGACTTAAAAAAATTTGAAAAGAAAAATAATGACCAAAGTGTAAAGTGAGAATTTTATGTGAAAATAAGTTTTGAAAAATTTGAATTAAATTCATGAAGAAGAAAATTCAAAAATTCACATGAAAAATGTTTTATACATTTTCTTCGCTTCATAAAATTCTTTGAATGTCATTTCCAACTTTCAACACTTTCTAACTTCTTTCATATTCGTCAGTTGTTTCAAATTATAATCTCATAAGTTATATTTTACATTAAAATAAACAAAAAGCAAGAAGAAATGTCAAGAAAATGTTTCATTTGCACTGCAAACTGTGTAAAATTGTGACATAATTTATTGCCATGCTAACAATTTATTAGATTTACTAGAAAGTTTATTAGGGTTAAGTTGTGAAATTGGAGGGTGTAGGCCAGGGAAAGCACAGAATTTCTGGAGAATTTTTTTCTGCAGAAATTCTGTACTTTCCCTGACGCACAATCAAATTGGATTTATTAAAATTTATTGACTTTAAAAAAATTAGTAGCTCTAAAAATCCAATTTGAATCTTATTAAAGCATTACACACAGATAAACAAACAAATTAAAAAAATTACAAAATTTTATGTTCTCATTTCCATGAATGAGGCATGAAAGGTACAATGAAGAGACTGACTGGTGAAAAGTCAAATGAGTAAATTTGTAAATGCGATGAAAATCTTGTGAAAGTAACCCAGTCGTGCTCCTTTCACGGTTGAACATATATTCAAGGATAACGTCGTCTATTGTCAAATCAAATTATCGAGAAGAAAAACACTCGAAAGAAAAATTCAACGTGCTGTCAAGTCAACGAGACATACCTGTGTGTACGATATTTATCTTCATCACATCTCATCGCTTTGACGATTTTTTTTATCTCACCAAATTGTGTTGATCTATTTATAAGATTAACTACCTTTCATACGCTTTTTTAAGTCGATTGGCGTTGAACAAAAAATTAAAATTTTCAGCGCCTTATTAAATTTAATTTTGTGAACAAAGAAATTTAATTTTAGCCTGTTGATTTTTTAAACGCTGACTGCAAAAAATTATCACATCTTTAGTGTCCGTTCGAATCGATAGTATTTGTTGATTAATGCATATAAGAATTTCTATATCGTCGAAAAAGAAACTTTTGTGTGCTGTTATGAAAACATTTCATAATTTTTACGATCGCAATGAGAGAATGAAAAATTTTATAGCCGACGATAATAAAAAAACGATTTTTGGGGATATGAAATTTATTTTCTTGAAATAAGGTCAAAAAATGTTTTATGTCGACATTGAATTTTATTGGATTAGATGATTATGGTGGTCGTGACCTTGAAAATAGGACAGCACTGTTTGATTTTGTCGTAAATTTACTGTGGAAATTTTTCTGACATGATTTAAAAATTTATAAAAATATTTTTTCTTCTAATTTTTGCATTTTTAAACGCACTATAAAAATATTTTTAGATCCTTTTTCATAATAAAAACTCTTTAAATAAATTTTCGTAAGTGTGTCGTCAGTCGCTCATAAAACACTCACCTAAGTGCATGTTTATAAATTATTTAGATTTCTTTTTTTTTCTCGGTTGTTTGCTTAATTAAATAACTCATAAGCTCTTAATTAAATTAAAAATATATTTTTCACCTCATAACATTTTTTAATGACGAAAATTTTTAAGTAATAAAAGAGACTTTGTAAATAAACTTGGCATGAAGAAATCAATCATAAAAATTAATACTCGAGAGGGTTTCATTAATTAGGTGGATTTTTAAAACTTGACTATTAATTTTTTAACTCATAAAAATTACAAAATAAAATTTTACAGTCCATTGTAAAATTTAACGATGAAATTTTTCTAAATCAAAAATTTATTTCTGTAATAATTTTGAAATGTTCGATAAAAAAATTCCCAACTGCGATGAATAAAATGAAAACTTTAATGTCGTTCACATCATAATTTGAGTAAAATAGAATTTCAAATTATTGAGTTCAATCGTAAAATTTGCACATCATTAAAAATTTCAACAAATTTGCGTTCAAAAGCAATTAAATTTTAGAAATTAATTTATTAATTTTATAATGAAATTTTCGTCCACCAAGCTCTAATTGCCTCGGAGATTCAACTTTCTTTTATTTCGATTTATTCTTCACTGCCAGTGACCTGAAAAGCAATAAGCAAAAAACTTCTTTAATTAATTTTTCTTTCTAAACTGTTTATTTCATTAGTCTACCGATGCTGAGGATGAAGCAAAAAGAATTCTCAGTTTATTTAATTTATCAATTTTATTATGTGTGCGAGCAAGAAATTCAATCACAAATTTTACTTTCGACTTTTAATTTTTCTTCTTGTATAAACTCAATTAAAATTGAGTGACTTAAAGGAGTTCATAAAGGAAAGAACAACATTTGCGAGAGAAAGCCAAACGGATGTGAGAACAAGAACAAGATCAGATCAGTTTAGTCAATTAGCAAATTTTTCATTCATCTCATAAAATGTTTATTTGCCTTTTTTTGATTTCTCATGAATTTATTCATACGATGTGGAAGTCATGAAAGACTTTCATATATGAAAATTTAATTTTTTTTGGGTAAAATCTAATAAAAAGAAAAATTCAAATCTCTCGCAATTTTTTTTTGCTACATTTTGAATTTATTTCAAATGCGGTCTATAAAGTTTCTCCAAAAAAGCATTTTATCAAAGCTCGAAAAATTTTCTCCTAATAATTTTTCCTCATAACGTAATAAAAAACATTTTTCACACAAACATAAATCTCATAAAAGTAAAAAAAGAAAGTTTTCGAGAATCTTCTTGTTACTTGCGCTACGATGATAATAAATTTTCACAGGAAGCATTATAAGTAAGAACTTTCCCTTGAAAAATATAAAACGAGCGGATGATAATGAAAAATGGCTGCTGCACAAAACCTCCATAGTCACCCTCTAATCCTCAGCTTCATCTTCTTTAATGATGCCAAGGCGCTTTGCAACACTTTTCACTCTTGCAATCACCTCCTCTTGGACTAAGTTGAAGCTCATGGCGAGAAGCGCTATGCCAAAGAGCAGATAGAGAGAGCATAAAGCTATCGATTGCTCGGGATTCTCTTTTTGACCTGTGGAGAATAAGAAAATATGAAATTTATTGTGTGTATGGTGAAAAAGGGTTTTTTGCTTTAATGATTTATGTTCATTTTGAGATTGAATTTAAGTGGTGAAAATCTTTTGGGATTATCGAGTTAATAATGTGATGGGATGTTTTAATGGTTAACCTTGCTAGAAAATTGTCTTTTAGAGACTATTACCCTAGCAGCATTAAAAGTCAAAAATTTTTAAATCGGTTAAATGGTTAAATTTAATTTGAGTTTCTTTTTTAATCCCAATAAGCATCAGATATTTGCAATAAATTTAAACTCGCTGTGCAGCTAGGATCAGGTCAAAATTTATTAATTCTCACCCAAAAAATTTTCCCCTAATTACCTCATAAATGTCCATAAAAATTTCCCATTAATCTTTTTATCGCCATCAACACTATATATAGTTTATCAATAATTTTCATCCACACTTACCTTGCGCTGGTACAAAATCTCCGAAGCCTGGAGAAAGAAAAAAAGAAAAATGAATGAGAGGAGAAAAGTTTTTCAATTTCGTTCACTAATGTCGTGTAAGATGAAGAAAATTGAATTAAATTTTTTTCTATTCTTCCACAACTATGGTTATAATCAAGTGCCATAAAGAAAGTTCTTCCTTACCAATGGTCGTGAGTGTGATGAAGCAGAAATACGCTGAATCTAAATAACTCCATCCTTCCCATTGCTGAAAGAGCCATGCACCGCCGACGATGTAACCAATGACAAGAAAAACACAAAGCCATATTGGCACTGGTTTGATGTAGGACATTGGTGGACCATCACCCCTTTCCCAGTCGTCGCCGTAAAGAGAATTTTCATCCATCATCGATGCGATATGACGCGCTTGACGATTGACAGCAAATCCCATTGGACTCATAATGCGTGGCGATGGCGATGACACTAAAGTTTGTGTTGATAATGGCCGCAATGAGATTATTGTGTTGCCACAACAGTAATAAAAAAGAATGAGATAAGAAGAACTTTTTAATATCCTTCGAGGTGAAGGTGGAAGAAAACATTCAATATAAAAAAGGGGAGAAACAACAATGACAATAATGGCAGTTGGCAACATCCAGGGAGAAATTTATAACGGAATTTTATGATATAAATCTCAAAAGGGGCATGCAAATAAAAATTGAGGCTAAGCGCAACTATTCTGAGATCTATGACGAAATCATGCTGACATTGACACCGAAATGTTGACTTTGACATCAACATCTCGGACACTTAATTGCTTGCCCCGCTAGATCTATTCAAAAATATTTACATAGTTAAAAAAATTATATTTTTAAAATTCAAATTAAAAATCATCCCTCAAAAAAATAAATTTACAAAAATTCTTTAAAGATATTTCAAGCATTCGAAATTTTTATATTAAATTCCAAGACGATAACAAACCATTTCCCATAGTTCTGATTGTTTGGCATTGAGGGAATAAAAAATTGCACAAATGCAGAGAAAAATTACAATGAGGGAAATTGTTATTGCATAAAAATTCAAATGAAAATTACTTTTTCCATGTCATCGGATATTGCTTCACACTCGATTGAGGAATGAAAGAAAATAAGTTGGATAGAGAGTCAAAATAGGGAGATAGAAGAGAGAAAAATCAGGAAAATTTTCTATTTACAGTAAAATTGCTGTGTGGGAAAATTGTTTATTAAAAATTTAGTTTTTTATGAATTATTTAGTGTGAACAAACTTTAGTTATTATTTTTGTAGTTTAACCTCAAGCTTTCTCGATTTATTTCCATATCCATTAGCTTGAATTACCCGTCAGAAAAATTTTACTTTCATAATTTTCTTCACTATAATAAAATTCGCAATTGAGTTTACAGTAATTGACTTACTTGATGCAGTTACTGCACTCGAGAAATTTTCTCCTCATGCATCACTCTCTCGATTCAATTTCCACATCACCTCCTGTCTACATTGCGAGTTTCAATTTCTTTAAAGAACATACACAGCAGAGCACTTGATGTCTCAGTAAGTAAATATGAAATATTGCACAATTATATTGGAGTAAGTCTGTGTGTGCGGTTTACGAAAGTAATTTCCCATGTTATGGCATAAATAATTTTTTGTGCCTTTTTTTTAATCATGAGAGTTATGTTTGCACTACCGTCGTGAGCTGAGTGCGAGTGGGATTTTAACTGTGTGTATTAAGACCGCATTGTGACTTTTCGCACTGAGGTGATGTCAAGGGGTGGAAATTAATTTTCATAAAATCTTTTAAATTTAAACAACGAAGTTTCTCAACCTCTTTACATCACATTCTCGTTTGCGTGTATCATTTACACAGAACAACTCGAATGAATTTTTTAATAAGAATTTATCGCTTACGAAAATGTTGACGTGAATTGCATTTGCGAACGTATCAAAAAAGGGAGAAATTTTAGCTTGAATGCTTTTAAGCACACTAAAAATGTTGAGCACTTCATCATCGCAAAATATTTTTATCCTCACCGCACACAGCAGACGGCAGGAAGTAAAAAATTGGAAGAAAAGAAGACGAGAGTCAATGTAAATTTTCTTCTTTATATAATCAAATCATTTTCGTTGTGAAGCTCATAACTTATGCAATATGAAAATGATGAAAAATTGAGAAAATTTTCCTTCTTTGTGATGGAATTAAGAGGGGAAGTAAAAAAGAGAGAAAAGAGGATCAAAATTGTGTTAATAACTTTAGGTAAAAGATTTACTTTCGTGCTTGAAAGTTTTCTATGCAAAAATCTTTGAAAATTAGATTTTACTAGTTTAAATGCTCGACAAGAGTGACGGAGAAATTTAATTTTCAATCATTTTTTAAATAAATTTTTAAAATATAAAAATTAATAAACTTTTCTTTCATGTTAAAATCTTAAATTTTTTTAAAAAATTCTTCGAGTAAAAAGCTATGACTTTTTCAAAATTTTAATAATTACCACATTATAAATTATAAATTACCAGAAATATGATAAATTTCCGCCTAATTATCTGTTAATTTCTAATTAAAGTTATTAAAACTTTTCTTCCAACGCTGGCAGTCATTTTTTGTCGCATCTTCTTACACGAAACTTTCACCATGTTCAACACAAAAGATTCTTCTCATTTTAGTTAGTTAATTATTCTCTCTTTGCCATTCTCGACTTCTCGTTTCCACTTCCTTGCTGCATGCTATGCACATTTTTATTTTTCTACCAAAGTTCTTCTTCATTTTTTGTGTGCATAACGTTAAGGAAGCATCATGTCATATCATTCGTGTTGACATGCTGGCGAAAGAAGAGATGCTGTGATGTCATTTCGGTGGAAAAATATGCAAACGATAATAACGAACTACAACTTTGAACGTGAACATCTCTAAATTATTCTTTACGATTTCCAAAACTTATTCGAGCGTAAAATTTCAGGAAAAAGACTTTGAATGAATTTTACTTTATTTTACAGCCAACATCAAAAGAATATTTCAATGGATGCAATGAAGACTCTCTCATTTAAGCATGAAAATTTATAATTTGCAAAGTTTTAGAAGAATTTTGCTACATTTCATCCATCAAATGGATTTATTTAATTCAAAAATTGTTTTTTATGTCTTCCTCGTGTCGTTAAGAAAATGAATTATGATTTATGAGTAATAAAAATTTGTAAAAAGTCGGAAAATTTTTATGAAAATGATTGAGTGTCACAAAGAGAGGTCACATGAGGATTTTTCAAATTATAAAATAATTATTTTAATTATTAAAGTTTTAAATAGAGTTTCTTTCGGGGACCCCGGGGACGGGGATCCCCGAAAAAAAAAAATCCGGAAATCCCGAAAATAGAAAATTAAAAAAAACCTAAATTTAAAAATCTAAAAAATTTTTTTTTTTTGGAAGAAAAGGAAAAAAAAAAAAAGACAGAGTTTGAAATATTGAAAAAATCGATACAGGATCTCGATGCAAATTAAGATTTGACAGAGTGAACTCTCAAGATCCAAAAAATAAATCCCAGTAACATAAATGTTTAAAATCAGGCATTTTTAGGGGTTTTTTTGAGGGTGGGGATTTTTTTAAAGAAGAGATTTCGAATTTCTGTCCATAATCTTCTCTTGTTATTTTCCTTAAAACTTCTTCCCCTGCGTTTTTTTTTTTTTATTTTTACTTTTTTTTTTTTTTATATTTTTTTTTTCTCTTAAAAAACTTTTATTTCTGTTATATATGCTTTTATAACTGAAAAATAAGGAAAAACCCCCCCCCTAACCCCAGAAAGAAATCTGAATTTTTAAAACTTTTGTGATTTTTTGAAAAGTAAAATTTTTACATTTTTAAATTTTTAAATTTTTTCTTGAAACTTTCCAAAATATTTTAATTTTTTTTTAAAAAATCTTGTTCACTTTAAAAAGTTTTTCAAACCTAAGCACCTTTTCACTTAGTTAGCGCCGTCGGTTATAAAATTTAATTTAAATGCAGTTGTGATGACGGAGTGATGCCATTATTCATATATAAATAAACATTAAAAGTAATCCATCGCGGTATATGGTGTGGCATAAGTGTGACGGGAAATGGCAAAACATGAATTTCAATTAAGTACCGCGCCATGCAGTCACTTTCACATACTTGATGATGCAATGCAGGGTTTGAAAACGGTCGTGGAGCTATGACTTGCTTTAAATCAGCTCAAATCCCTGCGTTAGACATTTTTGTGAATTATTTATGGTACTTTCGAGTCAATTTATGAGCTGAAGATTTAATTTTGTGAAAACTGCTCCATTGTGTACAGTTATGTGGTGATTTTTAGAGCAAAAGCCTTTAAAAACAATATTTCCTCTCGCTGCACTCATAAATAAAATTTATGTGCGAACAAAATTGAAAATTTCATGCAACGGAAGAAAATTGAGCAATATTTAGAGTTCAAAGCGATATCGAGAAATCATGTATGGGTTGATTTTTGCCGCCTCTGTCGCTGCGAGTGGATTTCAATTTAACTCTTGAAAATGCCATTGGTACCGGATGATTATGATGATAGTGATGAAAGGAAGAGAGTTAAGCGATAAAAATATCCATTTTGAAAATGGTTCTGTGTGTTTGTGTATGGGGTCTCATGATTACGTAGAACACGTTTCATGTGAATATATGCAAATGATATTTCGAGCATTTTCCGGATCAAACACAATAAAAAAGCAACAATAATCTCATTTGTGTGCTTAGGCTCATCCTATCAGGGACGAATGAATTGATTTTTTAAATTTTCAGCTAGGATTTTTTGCTCGCATTTATTGGATTCGTAGTTGAAACTCATCTGAATCTCTTTTTGCAAGAATTTAAAATTTAAAGTGATTTTAAATTTTATTTTTATAGAAATCATTTAAAATTCAACGTTTTTTATAATTTCAAAAATAAATTTAGAGTTTTTGCAACAAATTTGTTTTTAGTTTAAATTGAAATTCGAACTTTGTAGAAAAATAAACAAAAAGCTCTTTTCGAACTTTAAAATTAATATCAACATTCGTATACAAAAACTGGCCACGCAGATAGAGAGAGAGGATGCAATCGGAGGTGGAGAAATCTAAAATTCTGCTAACATTTATAACATCCAAAAAAAGCCACTAGATAAACATTTAAATTTACTCTCGGCTCTAGAAACTATAAACACCAAAATGATACAGATAGAAGAGGAAAAAAATTTAATTTTAACATCGCATCCAGAGATGTTTTAATTTAATCTCGCTCCGCATGCTACTGACCCTTTTTTCTGTGTATGGCTGAAAATACTTTTTCATACATGTTTGAGTGGATTCTGCGGTTTCCTCGATGATTTTTCATCATTTAAGCAAAACCAACTTCAAATGGTCAAATGAATCTTCTTACTCGGCTCTTTTTCAAGAATGCCAAAAAATTCTACTTTTTGAAATCAATACAAGGAGCTTTTAAAAGTGAGCTTTGAGTGAATTAAAAGTATTTTATTATATTAAATAATATTTTAAAATTTAAAAAGCTTTTATATATTTAAAAACTTCTAAAAGCTCTTTTGAAAATTTGAAAGCTTCCTGAAAGCTCTAAAAGAAACTTTTAAATATTCTCACTCAAAGTCATTTACCAGACCCTTTTTCATCTTAATTTCATTTCTCATCCTAAATTGAGATTTCCAAGAGTTTTTGTAAGAAAAGGAAAATTGTTTGCAATTAAAACTTTTCTTCGGACTCAAACATTGCCTGCCTCAAATTGCAGAAATAGAAAACGCCCAGCAAGATACGAAGAAGAAGTGGTCATTGAAAAACTTTCTCATCAATGTGACATTTCTTATTCTTGCCATGTTCAATCGATATAGAGTGAGAGCTTTTTTTGGATGAAGCTCGAGAAGATTTTACGTGTGGTCATTGTGTATGCAATTGTGTTGTCTTTTTTTTTGTTGAAGACGATCAAATTTAAAAATTAATTTCTAGAGAGAAGATTGGACAGAAAGCAGGATGCAACAGCAAACTTACCGGGTCGACTTGACTTTCTATTTCTACCTTTTCGAGGTGAAATGTCATCCATATTTTCATCATAGACCGCACTGTTACCACTCGCACTGCCTCGCTGCTCTCGATCGGCAAGTTGTGGCGGCATCAAACGATCTCCGTAACGTGATTGTCGTGGCATCGATTGACTCCGCATGTTTGGTCGTTTTGGTCCTCGCTCCTCAACGTCATCCATGGCATATTTATTACAATACATCGGTGCTTTACAAGACTGCTCTCGCTCAAATTCAATCATAACCGGATCTCGTCGCATCATACGACGGTCGAGAGATTGCACGCGAGACGCTGTAAAAAAAGTTTGAATAAAAAAAATTTAGAGCTTTTTAATTACTCACGACCGGCTTTCATATTTCTCGGTGAACCTCCACCCATTTGACGGTCCTCGGAGCATCTCATATTACGATCTTGTGGTGGTGAATTGCGTCGCATTCTATCTCTCCTCGACACATGAATCGCCTGCTGTTCAACGTCCTCATCGTAACCATAATCGTCATCCGGTTGAAATTTAGAAAATCTCTCTCTATCAACTGTGTATCTATCGCCTCGAAATCCATCTCGACCACAACGCGGATCATTGTAACGTGCCGGCTGCCGGTCACGATAGTGCGGTGGATTTACAGAACGACCACGCATTTTTTCACGCTCATCGTAATACAATTGCTGTTCGCCATTAATGCCGCCACCATTTGCTCCCGAATATCTAAAAGTCATAAAGTTTTATTATCCATGTGAGCATGAGGATGTGACGACTGAAGTTTTCATCAAAAGTCTCGTGTGTGTATTTTTTATTATTTTACATTTGAAGCTTAGGGTATTTTAACTTTTAAGGGTTGGATTTTTTAAAATTACTGGAATTTTTTATGTGATTTCCAAAAATTCTAAAGGGAAAATTTTAAAATCAAAAAAATTAATGTCAAGTCTAACCGAACAAAGTTTAAACATGCGTGCAAGTGTGTATCATTCAAGAAGACAATAAACGACATCTGAATTTTTATGCTGTGCAATATAATGGTTGGCTGATATTCATTTTTGTATGCTCTTCACGGTCGTACATGTGAATGCTATCCCTGATGGAACAACCTCATAAACATTGCCTCTCATTTAATGTGTGACGCAGCGAAATATATTTATGGATTTAAGATGATGATTGTCATCAAATGAAGCGAGGGATATTGTGGGTGGCTTATCGATCGAGGACAGATCTCTTTTAAAAATCTGTTGTCAAGCTGCATCATGTATGGTCATTAAAACCCCCCGCTCGGTTCCGTATATTGCGTAAATGAAATTTTCTCTCGCACTGAACATTATTCTGTTGAGTTAAATGAACCGCTGAATTGTAAGCTCACTTATTGTTATGTTGTTCGCTAAATTGCACTCGAATTCAACCACTGATCCACTCGAAAAATAACCATGTTTGACTAAATGGAAAACGTGCGTTGTTTAAATTTTCCGGATACAATTTCAATCTCATTTCTTTTTTTCCTCTCTCGTTGAGCATGAAACCGAGAAAATATATTTTATGGCTTTCATGTTTGCATTTTGCAGCTTATTTAAGTTTGCTTCTCATTTAAATAAAATTCCACGAAAATTCAGTTTGTAACAATGTGCAGTACATATGAAAGACCTAATTACTATAAATCAATTGCTCAAATATTTTACAACAGTAATTTTCATTTGAAAGAATTCCAGGAAAATTTCATTGAAGTAATTCACTTTGATTTGTGAATTATCGCCCACTCACACGCTTGGTCGTTTTTGACCATTAAATCTATGGTTACGTTTGACATTTATGCTGCGTTGTGAAAACATCGAAATCCGCTTATGGCAACAAAGGGAAATTAAGCTTTGATTAAATTTGTTGCTTTCATGCTATCTTAATTCTGTTAAAGTGAATTTAAGTCTAACTAAAATAATTTCAACTCTTAAAATTTGAATAGAGCTTTTGCGTTAAACTTTATAAAAATCTTCTAAAAACTTTTAGAGATATTTTAAATTTGTATTAAATTTTTAAACTTAAACTTTATAAAAAAAGCTTTTAAAACTTCAGTAGAACTTTTGAAAATAGGCTTGTCAATGATTTGATATTTAAAAATTACCTAAAGTCCATTTCTGAGTAAGCATGACCAATGCCTCCATCATAATAAGGATCAATCCCAGAGTCTGCTGAACGCTGCGAAGTCCTAATTGATCGTCTCATAGAGGATTGAGCTTGAAAACGACCCGAGTATCTTCTGAATTTTTTTAATGGATGATTTGGTTAAAATAAAATCTACTGAGTGCATTTGTTTTTTTTTCTCAATGCTACTTTTGCAAAAAATTTAACGTAAACATTACTTACCCTGCTCTATCTTGTAAAATAAGTTGCTGCGGTGGCGGCCTACGAGATGCTTGTCTTCGTTTTTTCTTCGGCTGTCTCGTGCAAACATAGCAACAAACTCGCCAGTAAATAAACCTAATTTTTAAAATCAAAAAACAACTTTAATTTTCTTTTAAAGTAAAATTCTGTATAAACTTGATTTGATGTCAAGTGGTTGTAAACAAAATTACTTTTTGTCACCATGCAAACCAGAAACGTGCTTGAGATATTTTTTGAAAAGAAAAACTCGATGTTACACTCGTATATGCATCTGTTGAAGTAACAAGCGTCATACACTGTATGTGAGTAAGCTCACTCACTTGTACATTGAGCTGAGTTTGTGAAACTTTTTAATGAAAATGTGAATGTGATTTGAATGTTAAAAAGAAAACTTCCTCGAGAAGTTTTAAAGTCAAATTTTGATAAATTTGTGGCTTAATACAATTTTAATGGACTCTTATAGAAAAGTTTTAGATTAAATTAAATATTTTTGAAAATTTAAACTTTTAATTGATTTTATTACACTTTAAACTTCATAGTTGACATTTTTTCAATCTCATCACTGAAAACTCTTCAAGAGTCCATCATGGCTAAATCTAATTTTTGTCATCCATGAACAAAATAATTGAATTTTCTGCAAGCTTTTATGTAACTCTTTATCATCATATATACATTCTATTGTTAAAATTATGTGTTGCAGCAGCAATTCCCAGAATGCATCAAAATTTAATGCATCAAAGACATGTCCGAGTATGACAATGATAAAAAGAAAATATGTCAATTTTCGTTGTCATTTTAAATTAAATTCTTTAAAAGCTTTTTAACTTAAAGCTATTTAAAAATTTAGTTGAAATTTATAAAAATAATTTAATTTAAATAATTGCATGAGATGGATGAAAAAATTTTGTACCTCACCTGAATGAACTCGCCATAATATCGCCGATATTTGATAGACAAAGAAGCATTAAAGGAATTCCAAGAATTGCATAGAAAATTGTCGAGATTTTTCCGATGACAGTCTTCGGTGCAATGTGACCGTAACCTGGGAGAAAAAGAACAAATTATATTGACTTGATGGATTATGAAGTTGATTAGTTGAGAACTAATTAACTTAATTAATAGTTTTAATGAAAAAAAATTTCAGAGTGTACTACTTGAGTGTAAGAAGTTAGTTCGTGTAGCTGTTTTTTCACTTTTTAATGAAATGAAATTTATTGAAAATATTTATGGCTGCTAAAACTGAACTCTGTTGTTGTTAAAAATAATAAAACATTCTCCCGGAAATGAATTCAATTGAGCGTTAAAATTTAATCAAAGAATAAATTTATATTTTTGCTTTCATTATAAAAATTCCCTTCAAGTTGGCAAAAAAATTCATGGTGTTCAGTAACGAGGGAAAAAGGCTTCGATTGTAAGCGTAACAAATGGAAATTTTTAGCTCCTTTAGGTAATTTGTATTCAATGAGTGTTTGAGATCGAGATGAAATGGAAACTCTGTCTATGAGTGTGCGTAAATTTTTTTAATAAAACACATGAAATTTTTTGAATAAAGAAAATGTGCGATAAAATTGGAAATTTTGAGATTTAAATTTAAATGAAGAAAGTTAGAAGTTTTCTAAACTTTCTTTAAGTTAAATGTTAAACAATTTCTTGTCAGTTGAAGAACTAAACATAAATTTAATTTAATATTCTCCAAAAAAACATTTTTAAATTTAATTTATTTTTCAAACTCTACACCAGGTGCTTTGCTAACAAATTTTCAAAAATATTAAGACGCTTCAAAACGCCAAGAAAAACACGCAAAGACATTCAAAACTCTTCTAAGTAGGGTGGGTGTATATTATTTAAGAGTGCATATAATTTGTGAGTAAATTTATCAATGGGTATTTTCTTTTGTCTGTCCTTTAAAGTGTGTAACAACCAATATTAAAATAAACAAGATGACTCATTTTAAAAAGTATAGAATGAGCTGAATGCCTAAAGTTTTTAAACCATAATAATATTTTATTTTTCTTATTTCAACACATTATTTAGCTGATCTATTTATTTATAAAAATTAACAACGGAGTGCGCAAAAATAATTTTTCTGATGCTATAATTTGTGAGTAGAGTGTATAAATTTTATGATTTTATCAGAGGCTTTATCCACACAATTTTTATTAATTATTTAAAAAGATTTTTATAAATGCATCATTTTTGTCATTGTTTGGCCAAATATAACGCTCGCATAGCCATGTCTTTTTATTCCATACAAATCAATGAGAAATTTTACGGACAGCAAAACTGATGCTAATGCTTTATTCTCAAAAAGCGTAAAACAGTTGTGATATCTTATTTATCAATAGGCATCGAGTCGCGAAGATATTTTTAGTGTAACCACGAGTGGTGTAACATTATATTCGGATTCCGTCCGTCTGTCTGTCTATGCTTCGAGATCTCGCCCCTGACCAGCTAGAGACTTCAGGTTTTCACCAGATGGTAGCTCTGAGGGTCTAGTTTCAGCTATTTTAATATTTGGCAGTGACCATAGGTCGTGCCACGGACAGCTCTAATGTCCATTTTCCATACAAATTTTCTCTATATCTTCTGTATCGTTGAACTCAATTCATCAGCAATCGAGTGACATTTTTGGCTGACTATTTATTCCTACACTGATTTTTCCTCAGTTGGATGTTGGTTTCTCAGCTGGATGTTGGTTCCTCAGTTGGATGTTGGTTCCTCCGCTGGATGTTGGTTCCTCCGCTGGAAGTTGGTTCCTCTATAGGATATCTTCTCCGAGACTCCCAAAATGACTCTCTTAAACTTGTCCATGGCTTCTCTAATCTAGGTAGTAACTAGGTCTTTCAGTACAAATGACACAAAAACAATACTAAAAATTAAACCAATCGTTTCAACACGCCATCAAAAAACAAAAAAAAAAAAATTGGACATGATTCAAAAATACCACACCAATCATTAACCATTTAATACAATTCAATAAGGACATAAAGTTTTTAATATGGACATGATCCCCAGTGGCACTGCCAGTAAATAAAAATATCCATTTGATTGCGCAACGAGATTTAAGAAAATTAAAAATTAATAAAAAATAGAAGATGTGAGAATGCTAGAAAAAACAATGTTGAAGCGATAAAAAGGCACTACAAGGAGGCAGATTAAAAAAATAAAACTATATTTTACAAAATCTTATCTTTTTTTATATTTCTAATAAATTATTTTTAAAATAAACATGCAAAGGAACCAAGATCCAGAGAACTTATCAGGGAACAAACCAACAAATATTTTTTCAAAAAATTCTTTAGAAAAAAATAAAATTTTAACTCTCAAAGTTGCATCATTAGTACTATTACAGAATTATTTTAACTCATAAACTGATTACTAAAACTTTATCGGAGGACACTAAGGAACGAAAAAAAAATCTTATTTTTTAATTTTCTTTTCATTTTCATCAATATCAAAAGCGCAATAATATATCAATACATCTAATTTATTTTAACTTAATGCATTAATACTACATATTTTTTACCTTTTAGCATCCTTAAACGAGGAGCCAAGGAAAATTCTAAAAATTTAATTATTTCGTTTAAACTTAATTTATCATTAAAAATCATTAAATAGTAATTTGCATTAAAACATTTCAGCAAACACCATAAAGCTTTATCAGTGAAATATTTTTTCCCAATTTCATATTTTCTAAAAATTACATCAAAAATTTATTTATTACAGTATTTACAGTTTAATATTTTTCAAATTTAACTCACAAATTTAACATTTTACTCACAAATTATAAACATCAACTCACAAATTTAACCAAAGAACATTTAACATATCCAGCTCATAGAACTTTTACAAATGCTCAAATTAAAAAAAACATGTAAAAAACAAAATTAAATTATATTAAGTAAGAAAAATACTTCTTTGTTGACTTTTAAGTTTTACTATAAAAAAAACCACCACTCTCGATAAATTTCGTCTTTTGCGCGCAAAATTGGATTTTCATAGCAACTCTTTTAATAACAAAAGATTTTCTCAGAATAATTTCCGCGAGACAATTTAAGATCTTTTTCCAACGTTTTGCATTTTAATTGCTCAACGTGAGGAGCCGAAGAGATTAAACTGACTATTAATATGCCAGCAATTTGGCCTAATTAAAATTTAAGGCTTTTCCAAATGAGATTTTGGAGGGCATTAAAGTAAACGTGAAATTTTATTGCCTTAAAAGTTGACTTGGTTTGCCTTAAAATCTCCATCACTAAATATAGGCTGAATATTTGTAAGATAAATCCAGTCAATGGTGTTTTTTTCTGTCAAATTAATTTCTATTTTTATACACACAATAATAATATCATCGCATGTCGACCTTCACCCACTTCTGTCGTGTCTTTTTATTGTGAAAGAAGAAAAAATTTATATTCAGTCATGTGTGTATCGAGTGTCACAGCGACGAAGATTCGGAGAGTGTGAAAATTCAATTCCGCGATGAAAGCAACCGAGAGTGAAGAAGCAATGCCAAGGTAGCTGCTTCGGTGCTTTTATGATGAAGTTTATCTTTTCAAGGTTTATTTTAGAAAAAGTGTTGGTGGTTGTTTGTTTTTAAATTCTTCAGAAGAAAAAAATCCGCTTTGACTTTGAAAGTTTTGCAGTACAGCACCTTCCATCACTTCTTCTTTTCTCACCTTTAACATTTATGAACCTTTTTTTCTTTTCATTTCCTTTTGTAAGCATTCATGTAATAGCGAGAGAAAATTGTGCGACAATTTCATTAAGGTAATTGGCTACAATTTGCTGTTATTACATTTCAGATTTATTCCTGTGTTGCTAGTTACATCAATTAAAAGGTTTTTCGCTACAAATGTCTTCGTTTAAGCGCGCACGCCTTTACTCGTATTTTGTATAATATTTCAACTTTTATTGCGTGATAATTTCTAACGCAAATATTTTTTTTAATGCGGTGTAAGAAGAATATTTTAATTTTTATCACTCCCAAGTGTGCAATTTTGGGCTCTCGAAAGTTGTTACTGAACAGAAAACGTTGTTAATTTTATGCGCTTGTGTTCTAGACGGAATGACCTTTCTCGTTTTGGGATTTTCCAAAAAAGTAATTAATATTTTTTTTAATTCAAAAATATGACCCTTAAAACACGTTAAAAATTTAAAAAATTTGCTTTCAAAAATTTATTTTTGCCAATTTTTTTTCTTTGAAATATTTTGTGAATTTTATCTAAAACATTCACAAGTAGTAACCTATAAATATCTTTTCAATTCCTACCATCAATCTCTCTTTCATTCATCCCACTCGAAATTCAAAGAACTAAGCGTCATTAGAAAAATTAGAAAACTATTTTCAATCATGACGAAATCCACCCATGTACACGCACTTAGCATAATAAGCTCGTTTTGTTCCATTCACATATAAAACCAAATGATATGGTCTGAACTTGAGAAAAGTCGCATGCTGTGCTGCTGACGGTACGCCGTGAAATTAAATAAACAACATTGGCATTCAGGAAGGTTCTATTGAGCTGCTTACACACATTCGTATACTTTTTAAGGCATAAAAAGAAGCTTTATGACAACAATCTGCTGCCATTGCTTTTCCTCTATGGCATTTGTACCATTTTCTATTACAACTTTCAAACGGTCGTAAAAATTCAACTCTCTTGTGAGTCGTGAAAATCATCGATATGCCATGCAATTTGAAGATGTTTGTGGCCATAAAGTGCAATGGGAATTCACTGCTGTTGTTCATGGCTGAACAACAAGAGAATTTTAATGAAGGCGGTGCTGACGAGAGTCGCAACATGAGTCATTAAAATGGACATGAAAGAATAGAAAAAATTGCATGACTGGTTGCGATGGACTTGAAATTAGAATTGTTTCTGAAGAGAATATTTAAAAATTGTTGAAAAAAAATTTCTAATACTTTCTCACCTCATCAAAATATAAAAATTTCACTTTATGTTCACTCAATTAAATATAATTGCATTAAAATTTACTGCAGTTTCAATGAAACCATCCGCACTGTAATAATCCCCTTCCATATGTTCCATTGTCATCTCATTTGCAGAGGTCATCAGATTTTATAATTTAATTCCTTTCCCACTGTCCATTCTCTGGCACCTAGAGCACTTCAGCCTTTTCCACTTTGCATATTAATTATTTCTAAAAGTCCCTGAATAAAGTCATTAAACTTCTCATCGCATCAGTTCATTCTCGCCAGAACACGTTGCAATTTTCACGGTGTCAATTAAAGTCATATAAAAAAGAGAGCAATGGAAAAAAAATACAACAAAGAGCAGGAAAAATTGCAACAGCGAGGGAAAAATTTGCATTCATGACATTAAGAGCTGCTCAGTTCGCTCGTTGTGGATTTTTTTCACCGCATACAATTCCGGTCGACAATAAAAGTTTAATGACCAAAATCAATGGAAATTGTTGTCATAGTGCAAAAATGCACACAAAAAATGCATAAAATTGCGAGTAGAAAGTTGAAGAGGCAAAACTGAGAATTTAGAAATGAAATGGTGTCCAAATTTCCAAGGGAAAAAATTTTAATTTTAAAAAATGTGTTTTAAAAATTCACTAAATTAAAAACTTTAATTTTGAAAATTTAAGTTTTTAATTAATTTCTCTAAAATATTCAAAAAGTGTCCAACCTTGCTTTCAACCATCCAATCTCAAAGAATCGTTCAACAAACGATCTGCAAATTTGTCATGAAAAAAAAGTCAAGCCGTCCGACATTTCAAATATAAAAGGTTCTATTGTGTGCGCGACCCAAACGGACATAATAATTGCGAATTGTGTTCCATTTCCACTCTCACTTTCATTTAGATTCGTTACATCATCGCACCATAGTGAGACATAAAATCGCGAAAAACAACAACAAGTCACAATGTCGTTCACTTCCCACGCACACCAAAAAATGTCTCTCTTTATTTTTTCGCGATGTTATGTTTATGGAATTTTTCCGTGAAATAAATTAATAGCGCAACTCTCTGACATTTAATTACATTCCTCTACTTTATACTGAATCAAAATTCAACCAAGCGTAAAGTTTTTTTTAAAGAGCTGTGCAGAATTTTTATTTTAAATTGGAAAGAAATTTTCTTATTTTTCTATCTCAGGCATTTGCAATGACAACAGCAACAGATTGTAGCACTTTGTGCACTTGTTTGCAATCCACTCTTCGAAAATTGCAATGTAGTTGGAAAGTGTGAGGAAGAAGAAGAAATAAAAGGAAATGGAAGTGACAAGTTGGAAGGTAATGATTAGAAATGAAATTGTTCTCGCATTTAATTGAATGTTGCGTAAAATAATTGCATAATTTAAATTGATTTTATTTTTAGAATTCTTTAAAACTATTAAATTTTTTTGGCATCTCCATTGTTTTTTTAGATTTGCGAGATCATTTTTCAAGTTCACGCACATGGTTATGAAAGCGCGTGAGAGATTTGCAAAGAGATTAAATCCATTGACACAAGACTGTATAAGGTATATTTCCATCAAGCCGCACGACCCCCGTGAGAGAGCAACGTCCCAAGGTAAAAAAGAATTGCAAAATTTTTTATAATGCAAAATAGCGAATCATAGGTTGGAGAAGTAGTAGGAGAGTGAGAGTGAGATTTCAGACATCATTCTGGTGACTCTTGCATTGTTGATTTCGCTTCGTACGAGTTCAGTTCGTAATTTAATTTTAGTGTGGTAACGTCAACTCTTCACAGCACAGCACAATGATAATCAGTGAGTGTTCGGAGAAGTTTTAAGACTAATTTTGCAGTTTGTGAAAATGAAAAAGTTTTCAACTAAAATAAAGCTTTTATCTCGATTATTTGTTCGTTAAATGTGTGGTTGAGGGTGAAGAAAATTTTTATGGAGCAAATGTGTTTAAAAATTTGTCGAAAACATGCTAGGTTGAAAAATAGAAATGTAATTAAATCAGAGAAAATCTTTGTTGATCTTTTGTATGTTTAAAATTTTCAAAGAATATTTTAATTTTATAAAATAATAAGATCAAAAGTTTTAAACCGCTTAATTTGTATAATTAGATGGTTTATTACGCTCAAGTGAAGTTCAATGAATGCAAAATTATCAACGATTCTTGCTTAAAACTAATTAGATCAAAATTTGTGGTATTTTGCGAGCGCGCAACAATCAATCATCAAAACCAATTGCAGGTCGCATTTTACTTGACATTTGGCAGATGTGCTTTGTATTAATATTTGTTTATGTAACATACACATCAAATATTTCAACTAATTAATTTGTGCTTTAGAGTGGAATAATTTCAAACCATATGGAACGAAATTATTTGAGATTGATTGTGTAACAAATTTTGGCGGTGATTAAATTTTTGCTCGAATTTATTTTATTTTTAACTTGAAACTTGAAAATTATCCAACATTAAATTAAATGCTCAACTATGTAACAATTAAAATAAATCACTTAAACGTTTGCACTAAACTTTTACCCACATTCAAGTCATAACAAAAACTATTTTCATTTCAACGAAATCCTTAAAATTTTCCACAGTAATTTTGAAGCGGGAGAATTTTCCTCATTCATTTCCAAATAATTAATTAGCTAAAATTTATCAAAACCATTTTCGTGGATATTCTTCCGCTTTCAAAGACGCCACAGACACTCTTAAACCATTCTGATTTTCTTCCACTGCAATTCTGGAATATTTCATAATTGCTCAAAGAGCAATTTTCGTTGCAGTAAGCAGCAATTAAAAAGTTAAAGCATTCCGGAACCATTAATTAAATATGATCGCTGTACTAAGCACTTTTCATCGCGATTTCAACTTGAGAAATTGCAAATTTTTGTTATTAAGAACTTTGAAAAACACTTCGAGCTTTACAGCCAGGGCGAATTTTCTTTTTAATTACGTAATTTGTTCTGCAAAAAAAAGTTTTCTTCTTTTTCTCGGCAGCATTGCACTTTTTGTTGTTGTTTTAATAGAGCAAAGAGAGGCGAACAAAAGTTTTCTTTGCTAAATCTTTTCGGGAAATTCTTCAAATTGAAATTTTTGACCCAGTAAAAAATACTAAAAATTTCAATTTTTTATTGAATCTAATTTTTTTACTAACTGGGAAGGAAATATTAAAAAATAAAGAAAATCGATATCAAAAGCGGAAGTACATTATTCCCTTAAATATTTTTTAAACTTCTAGAAAATCATTGAGATGAAAATTAATTTTTCTTTCTGTTCGATTCGACTGTTTTTGCTGGTTGGTGGCAGAATTTTACTTCATTTCAAAGAAATGAAAGGAAAGAAGGAAAGAATTTTGAGGTTGTTTGTTGGAGCGTTTCCATGGTGAAAAGATAAAGTTTTAATTATCACAGCAGCAGTGCCTGCCCCGACCTCAATTCACTCGTTATTTCCTGTTATTTTATAGCCAAAAGCTTTTTCGATGATTATTCAGAAAAATTTATATTTCAAATTCTGGGGTTGCACACACAAAAAGTCCTTAAAAGCAAATTAAAATTTGAACACAGTGACAGTGAGTGACGATAGCAAAGTAAAATTGAATTAAGCACAGTTTCATGCCTCAAATGTTTATCCAATTTTCCCTCAGTCGGTCGCCCCTTAATTTAATTTTGATTAACCATCATCATCATCATCTTTTGCGTTCACAACGACCCGAAGTGTTGCTTCATCTCTCTTTTAACGATTATATTCACACAGACAGAGAGTAGAATTTTTTTACTTGCTCGAGAGGTGAAAATAATTATCTGAAGATTTTTCGATAAGAATTATTTAATTAACTCAGAGTGAGAGAGAATCGTCACGAAAGAGGATGAAAAATAATTAGGTTGTGAATTGAGATGTGAATAAATGATGTAAAAATGTCCAATTGTGGACACAGAAATTTTTAAACATGAAATTTAAATCTAAGTGAAATTTTTCTGTGTTCATAAATGAAAAAAATATAAAAAAAAGTAGTAAAAAACTTTTTTATGATTGCTAATTGAATTTTTTTGTGATGAAAATAAAAATAATTAAAAATCTAGAATGAGTTCAAAAATTGGGATAACTCAAAAGATGAGTTAAACTCACTCAAAAGCGCAGTTGAGCTTTAGTTGAATAAAGAACTTCCATCAAAGCACTTATCATTGCATATTTTCTCATTTAATCAAATATTTCTTCATCCCTCACTCGATTGCCAGCTCGCCTTCAGTCGTAAAATAAAAGCGAAGGAATAAAGTCATTACCATAACAACGAATGATGATGATGAATACGAAAAATGGAGAATTTTTCATGAGTGGAGGAAAAAATTTATGACTTATTCAGCTACTTTATAAATCAAACAATGGAGAGAGCAAAAATGTACTCCCGGGCCAGTTGAGTCCATTTCAAGAGCAAATTTACTCTCTCGCATTTTTATGCTTGGCTTCACAAGCGCATTTCAAATGGAATTTTCTGAGATACTTTAATAGCTTATGCAAACATTTTTTTTGAAAAGATAAACTTTCTGAAGTTAATTGCAGCATTTTTTCGTAAGAGCTTAAAAAATTAAAAATTCTTGATAAAGAACTAAGAGTAAAATAAATTTAAATTGGTGAGACATATAAAAATATTAAAAAAAAAGTTTTATTTGTTAATTGATTTTCTTTGAATCAAATTCATTACGAAAAATTGCAAAACCACCGCAAAAGCTTCATCAATTTTTATATATTCAAATTATAAAATTTATACAAATATGATTTCGGTGCACAAATTGTGCACAATTGTATTTTAAGTTAAAATTTTTACCAGTTGATCTATTAATAATTGTTTTATTTTTTCACTGTTTGTCATCACAAACATTGCAGAATTTACTGTAAACTATCAGAGTGGAAAAATTGTTTGAGAGGAAAATTTCACGAGTAATTTTTCCATCAAATATTACATTGAAGCAAGCAGAAACATTACACAAATATGTTTGGATTGTGTTGATACCGATGCGAGTGGCATGGGATTAAAGGAAAACTAATTTAATATTTTTCTCACATGTGCACAATATTGGAATAATTATAAATTTTAACGTATTTGAAATTTCAAACTTTTTTAACAGTTTTAAAAATTTTGAGTCATTCAAAAATGTTTGAAAATTCAATTTTAATAATTTTGTCTACTCTCATATCCATATACGACACACCACACGAGAATACAAACAGCATCCATAAACAACTTATGATTTATGAAATGAAAAATGCTGTGATTTTCCTGGCCTTCTCTCTCCACATTAGAAATGAATGTGACCACATAAAACATGCTTGATGTATGCGAACATCGATTGCTATCAACACTCAGTGTAAATGTTCCAGTTTTGCCTCATAATCATCATCATCAGCTTTGGCTGCTTCTTATCAAAAAATGTTGTTGATTTCCCTGCAAACTTTTGCTTCTCCACACTCGTTCAGATGAGAGAGAAAGCAGACGGCTATGATGGCATTACTGGCGACCCACATTTTGTCCTTCCATCCACACAGTCTGTACTCGAATGTCTTTTTGCGGAAATATAGCGCAAGAGCTTGTTTGTGAAACTTTTTTTATCAACATAAAAACTTTTTTTTCTTGAGTTAGTTCTCGATGTTACTGTCCTCTAGGATGCTGCTCAGCTTTCCCTGACAGCTTCTTTCATTATTTTGCAATCTCTTTTTTGAAAAAGGCAAAAAAGTGGAGAGTGAAAAAAGCGAACATTGATGGAATTTGTAATTTTATTCCATCGTCGTTTTATCCTTGAGATGTTGTGACGATGATTTTAAATTATTAAACATTTAACAATATTTTTAAATCACACAAAATTGATTTGTAAACACAAAATAAAATTCAAAGTGAAAAATTATTTTGAGCAAATTGAGAAATTATTATTATTATATTTGAATTATTTAAAAACATAAAATAAGTTAAAATTTGAAAATAGTCTTTTCACTCTTAAAAAATGCAAACATTTGTTGCGGCTCTTTTTTCCTTCTTGAGTTTACAAAAGTAAATTTACTCTCTTGAAGAAACTTTAAATGGACTCGTGCAAGATGCGAAAAAAAGGGTTCGCAAAGGCACGAGGAAAATTCTTGCTGGGTCTCGGAATGAAGGAAAAAATTGAAATTGAATCGAAAGAAATTTCTCTCATGAATGGAATTTCAATGAAAATTATTTTCTTCTCATTCGCAGTGTATTCGGCGTGGATGTTGTCACTTTTTTGGCTTTTGCCAACAGTTTCTATGGCGAGCTCTGAATCTGAGAAATGGTCATGGCCGACATCACCGAAACAAGAGCCTCAACGCTCAAACAGTCGAAGAGACATTTATTTTGAGAATGCCAGTGGAAGCGAGAAAAACGGAAGAATTCGAGTACCGGCATCGTACTATGACAATAATCGAAGGTAAGTGAAGTGGAAAATGTTCGACAGTTCGATATTTATGCAAATTTTCTCCTCTTGTGATTTTATTTCTTAATCCTTTCTCACTTTTGAAGGACTCTTCAAATGTTTCTCTTTCTCATGCAAATAATCCTCAAAGTATTTAACGATGAAAAATTTTCTTTTTCGCATGCAAATTTTCATTTGTTTTTTGAAAAGATTTAATCCTCAAAAAACTTCTTTTGAGTCATTCGACATTTATTGCCTGCATAAATTTTGTGAATTAATGCTAATGAAATTAGGTTGAAGAATTTGTATTTATGTTCTGGAGCTTTGTAGAGCTTTCGACAATTTTCTGAGAAATTCGTAAAATTTAATTTTATTAACAATTGAATTTCTCCGAATTATTTCAAATTTCCTTAATATAGTTCTCAGAAAATTATAATTGGGAGTTGACGCGTGCGTAAAATTTAAAGCAAAAAATTATTTTACAAATTTCATAAGTTTATGAACATATTGATTAATATCTAAATTTGTTGAATTTTTTAGGGCAAAATCCTAAAACTACGTAACATGAAATTAAAAACATGAAATTAATTTTACTATTTTTAAAAATTAAAAAATCCTGAAAAAACTAAACTTTTATTTTCAAAACCATAAATTTTTATCCTCAAACACATTAATCGAATTAAATCCAAAAAACTTTATATACGTTTTATAAATTAAATTAGTTTAACAACCCACCTCATATGTACCTGACAACAACAATCGCAATTTCAATTTGTCACCTTAAAGCACTCTCTTCTTACCAATTAAAGCTCCACCTCTTCACTTCGTTCATAACAATTCATTTGCTCATTTAAGATTACTGTATAGAACTTCCATCCACAATTGATTTCCTTTCACTCCCTACGCTCGCTTTCATTGCAGACCATTATTACAGCAATATCAAGTTAAAGAACCGACAACAGCATCGGCAAGCAATCGACCATCAAAGCCATTAAGTGATGAATTCTCAGACGAGTATTTCGGAGAAAGTGGCAATAACATTAATGGATTTCATCACAACAACAATCGGTGAGAATTTTCTTCTCTCTCACTTTATCGGTTTTTCAATTTCAATTGACCTTTTTTTATTTGACTATTTAGAGCAAGAATCCATTGGGATGCAAAATTGGAATTTTTTAAAGAATTTCTTTACTTTTATTTAGCCACTCGCTTTATGTACTGTCCCCGAAAAACTTTAAATTGAACTTTTTATAAAAATCTCTTTCGCAGAAATCCGAATCGTTTTGGACAGCAAGTAGCGGGCGATTTTTCAGGGCAATTTGGACAATTTTATCCGGGACAATTTGGAGCAGGTGGAGGTGGATTTCCTCATCAGGGAGCATTTGGCGGACAGCAATATCCGTTTCATGGCGGAAGTGAGTTTTCTTGGATCACACAAAATCCCTGATTTAAATAAATTTAATTTAGATTTCGGTGGAGGATTTCAAGGAGCGCATTCGCCGACACAAAATGGAATTCTGATCGGACCAGGCGGACCAACTGGAATTTTCGGTCGACCTTATGGTGGAAGACATCCAGGTGGAAATTTTGGCGGTCAAGGTTTTTATCCTCAACAACAGTTTGGCTACAATCAATTTGGAGGTGCGCCGTTTGGTGGTCATGGTGGTGGTTTTGATGGAGCTCAAAATGGAATCGGATTCAATCCGTACAATCAGGGGGGCTTTGGTGGTCAGCCTCAATTTGGATTTGGCGGGCAACACGGCAATTTTGGCGGACAACATGGCAACTTTGGCGGACAACCTCAACACGGCTTCGGCCAGCAGCCTTTCTTCGACTCAACAAGTAAAAATCCTTCAGGAAGTGGAACGAAAAAGGTCGAAAAATCGGCAAAATAAAATACATTTTATGTCATTCATTTCTAAGGGTTCAACTCGGATCAAGTTTGATTGACATTTGAATAATTTTTTTGTGTGATTTTATCCTTTTTCTATTATTACTGTCATTGTCGTTTCTTAGATATATGTGTAAGACTTATGCTTAGTAAAGATGTAGAGGAATTTGTTAAGATACTTAGCATGTTGTGTTGGGTTTGTGTTGAAGTTGAGTAACATTTTTTATTTTTTAGATTTTTCTATCAATTCTTTCATATTATTATTTTTTAATTACTCAACTTTCACACAATCCCCTCACATAGCAATAAAAAGGTTGTTATAGAAATCATAAGAAAAATGTTGAGTCCGAGAGGCGGGCCCAGAAAATCAATTCTTCGAGAATAAATATTTGAATAGACACACACAGATATAAAAGCTGACATGAATTTGCACTCAAACTCACCAATTGTCGTTATGACGATGATGCTGTAGAAGAGAGACCCAGTGAATGACCATTGTGATTTTGCATCTTTTTCATTCTCATACTCAAATCCATCCCAGCCGTCTTCTTTCATCGCCTTAAGAATTTGATTCTCGAAGTTCTGTGATGGATAAAAAAGAAAATTTTTGTCGATTGGGATTTAATGAAGATGCCGATTGATTTGAAATTGAGTTTAATATCTTTTCATCAAAAACTCAAGGGATGAAAACTTTTATTAAAATTTTTAATTATTTTTAGAATTTAAATTTCACTCACTATCAGAAGTTCAATCGTTTTGTTTGTCCAATTTTCCTGCTTCAAATAATCCATTTGTTCGGTATTTTTCCATATCTCTAGCGTTGCGTTGCTTCGAATTATTGGAATTTTTTTCCGAACCTGCAAAAAAATGGAATTCACGTTATTAATCAGATTCAATTTCCTCGAATGCAGTTATCGATAAAAAATATGCAAAAAATTCTTTTCGTGATTCAGTTGGAAAAATATTTTTCCGTCAATCTGCAAATCTCACTTTCAACATCGGAAAATTTTTCTCGACGAAAGCTCACGTTCTTGAAAATTTCAAGATGTTCTGAAAAATTCAATAATATTTTTATTTGAGAATTTAGAAGATGTTGAGTTGCAACAATATGAATAACCTTTGATTTTATTTCTATTCAATTGATATCTCAGGAAAATTTAAAAAAAATGCAGTGTCTAAATGTTTTTATTCAAGGTAGATTTGATTTAATTCAAAGCTTACTTATGTTTTTATAACAATTTTACACAATGTTATTTTTTAGTTCTAAATAATTTTTAGTTTAAAAAAGTTTTTTTTTGTAAAGTTTAGGTAAGTCACCAATTTCCGCTCGAAAAAATATTTTCGTCCACCCAACGAAAAATTATTCTTTATCATCCGTGAAGTTGCCTCGCGTGGTAAAATTATTCTCTTTTTGAATTTTTAATTATGAAAATTTGCATGATAATGTTTAGCAGAATGTCGCTTGATGAATTTATTATTTTTTTCTTCGTAAAAAACGATCCCACAATTCGCGCTCTAATTCGCATATACGTCAAGTGCTGTTTTAATTTCTCCACAACAAGTTTAATTTCCTCGACAATTACTTTCATTCGACAACGTTCGTGAGTGACATTAATTTGAGCGCTAATTTCACATAAACAGAAAATTTAATTACATCGTAAAATCATTAAGTCATTAAGGCAGCCGCCGTAACTTTAATAAGTAAACACATGTGTTCCACATATAAACATTCATTCTGGGGGTGCAATGTGAAAGTTCTTGAAGACGCTGTTTATGTTCATTAAATTATTGATGAGGAATTGATAAAATATTTACGAGGATCGAGATTGAAAATTTTACGATAAGGAGTCGATGATAAAAGTGAATTTCTCTTTAACGACACTCGAGGATTTAATTAAAAATGTGTTGTTGATGTTATTCGAATTTCAAAAGGCTTTTTTAAATATTTTATCAATTGGGACTGTCGAAATACTAAAAGCCATTTTTACCCTTTTTAAAAATAAAAATTTTCAATGTCTTTATGAATTAATTTTCAGTTAATATAATTTTGATAAAATTTTTGACAAAGAGAATTAAAATTAAGAAATTTCCAAGGAATTTCTAAAATTATATTTATCTTTTGTCGAAATTTTATCTTCAAAGCAAAGCATGTCATGAAAGAATAAAATTATGAGATAAATCTTTGTGTAAATCTTTCTCATGAAACCGTTCTAGAAAAATTTATTTTTCACAGAGATTTCTAAGAATCGAAGACTCGAAAGATTTTGAAGACACGCCATAATTATGCATAATTACTTTACAAGTCCCAACGTTGATTACAAAGATAAGTCTTAAAAACTATTAAAGCATTTATAATTTTATCATTTAAAAAATTATAAACTAAATAACTTTAAATTTATTCACAAATTTGTTCAGACGACAAAATTCAATTCTTCAACTTTCCAATTCTCTTGACAAAAATTTATTTGAACTACATTTTCACTGGAAAATTATTTTATAATGTAAATTGCAATTTTCTCAGCCATAAACCATCACATGAAGTTTCTTCTTCTCTCTTATAGAAGCTCAAACACATGAGGATGGAAACTAGCAATATTTTGCCTTATTAAATTTAGATATTGCAAGTGTCCCAACCCCTTGTACAAACAACTTTCGTTCAACAGACAAACCGCAAATATTTGAACAAGAATGAAACTCGCTTCTGCTCTTCCTTTGATCAATTTTGCATTCGTATGTTGCAAGAAAATATTTTATCTCATCTTTGTACTTTTAACACCTTTAAAAAAGTTCGTAATTCATTTTGCAACCCTCTCACAAAAGACTCGCACAGATCAGAAAAATTTTGTAAGTCCATTAATTATGTAACCTGATTAAAGAACTTTGCAGCGAGAGTTAAATGGAATTATTTTGTCACATAATAAATGAAGACATCCCTTCCGCAAACAGTAACAGCAGCACAAGAGAAAAACTTGAAAGAAAACTCATTTGATGGAGAAAAAAGTTGGTGTACGAAAGAGTTGAAAGAAGCCAGCAAAGTATTTTCATCAAGTTGAGAGAGTGGATTCACTTGAGATGTTCACTGCTGAGTGCTAAGCTGGTGCTGGATCTTGTGGGACGTTGCGATGAAGAAATGAAAAATATTGGGAAAGTTGCAAGTTTTTTG
The DNA here is from genome assembly GCA_038502055.1 of Tanytarsus gracilentus. Classification (NCBI taxonomy): domain Eukaryota; kingdom Metazoa; phylum Arthropoda; class Insecta; order Diptera; family Chironomidae; genus Tanytarsus; species Tanytarsus gracilentus. The sequence continues at coordinate 707,021 of JAXRKN010000043.1, read as the reverse complement.
TGTTGAGAAAGTTTTCAAGGGAGTAAAAAAATTTAAAAAGCTTTAATATTTTTTTAAACACAAAATAGAAAATACCAAAAAAATCTATCATCCAAACCATGGCAAACAATTTCCTTTGAGACACTCAAGGAGTGACCAAGCATTTGCGGTTTTGCACCTGGCAAGACTCAATTCATCATATGCTCTTATTAACTTTCTATCAAAGAGAAGCCTCGGACAGGTCTGATTGTATGGACAATGGTGATAATAAACTCAGACTTCATTAAACATTCTCTTTCTCTCTCTCGAGTCTGAGAATATGAAAAATAGCGTCACATATGTGCTAAGCTCACATTGTACATAAAAAAGGTTGTCGGAAAATTTTCTTTTATTAAGGCTCGCTCTCACTAAATCATAAATTTGACCTCGCTCTCCTTTTTCTTCTTCTCCTCTTTAAAAGTTGTCAGCTCAATATTTTTTTTGCCTCGACTCGCCACACATGACGATAAAAGAGGAGAAAGTTTTTTACCTCGTCATATGCACAGGTAAGCAATTTTCATGAAAATTTCCATTATTATTGCTCGAGAAGGAACATTTAGAGATGGTGGAAGAAGAAAGCCAATAAAATGCTGTGAAAATGCTGCCATTTCTGACACATTAAACCTCATTCTTAGTTCGCTTCACTCACACTCGAGATGTGTGCCATTATAAGAGCCTCATGAATCATAGACGAAAGGAAGGAAAATAACCAAAGGCATGCATACATCAACAGACAGAGAGAGATGAAAATGTAGATAAGTATGTGAAATGCTTCCCCATTTTATTTTTCTCTTTTTCCAGGTAAAGCATGATGATGAGGAATTAAGACCCGATGTGGCTGAGGGGAGAAGAAAAAGATGAAGGATGAAAGAAAAATGGTAGAAAAGATAAAGAAATGCAGATGAAGAAGCTAATTCAATTCCATTTCCTATGCCATTAAACACGAAAGAATGGAAGAAAATTTTCTTTCCGTGTTGATTTGAAATTCTGGGTAGAGATTAAAGAAAGTTGATGAAGCTCGATGGGAGAAAAATTTAAATAAAAAATCTTGAGAATTTGAATTTACTTTTGAATAATTTTAACTTAAATTACTTGATTGTTTGAGTTTTTTAAACCGTTAAATTTAAAAATTTATAAAATAAAGCTTTTAAGATTAAAAACTTTGAAGAGCTTTTTTAAGCTTTTCGATTTTCTTTTTATAAAAAGTTAATGACATTTTTACTACACGTTCTTCACACTTCAACCCACTCACATCAGCCTCAGTAAAAATGTAAATCAAAATCTTTATTTGATGAGCAAATCCTTGAGGCTAAAGAAAAATTTTTCTCTTTTCACAAAGGAAATTCTTCTCAGAAATTTCATGTGAATAAAATCTCTCATCAGTTCAGCGAGATAAGCAATGAAGAAATCTCTCATAAATTAATTATCGTCGTGAATAAATTAAATCTTTATTTGCTTTTTAAAAACGAGAGAAATCTCTTGGATTTTTTTACCGTCTATGATAGCTCTCTCGAGCATTTAACTATGAAAGTGTAAAAATGGTAATTATATTTTTTAACTTTTTTCTTAGCTAGTCTCGAGAGGACAAAATTGAATTTTAATCTTATTTCTTGGAAAGTTTTCGCTCGACAGCAGTTCGTAATTTAATTTATTTCCAATGAATTTATGGCTCAAAGATTTTCAATTCCAGGAATTAAGACGCTAAAGTAAATTTTATTTTTAATTGATAATTTTTCATTCCTGGAATTTTTTAATTTCATTAACTTTAAGCCCCGATTGAGGGATTTAATTTTTTTTTTCATTTTCAGTTAATTTTTTTAACGACAACATTAATTACTGCAAATTATTCAACTCTTTTTTTACATCCAATGATGCAAACGTGCGGATTAAAATTGTCTCTGCCATCACCACAAGATGCTATGCTACTTTTTAGGGTTCATGAATCATCCGAGCGGCATGCGAATAAAAAATGGCAATAAAGTGAGAAAATTTATGTCCGAGTGTCACTAAGCTGGAAACACCTCACTTATTTCGAGCAAAGAATGTATGTGACTTGAAATAACAATGTGTTCGCTATCTATGTGTGCCAAGAACGCTCCAAAGATGTTCTTGTTTTTTCTCCTCGAGAAAAATGAGTAATAAATAATATCGACATTAATCGTAGGAATTTCTAAGATAAATTTTTTGGCTATTTACTCATTTTGAAAGAGAATGAGGAATTTTTATGATGATGTCATCACGTACGTAAACATGCTCTTCGGGAGATATCGGTCCCAATGAACATGTCGGTAATTTTTTTGTCTTGTTAACATTACGCATCTACAAATACTGTCGAGATTTTATGTAAATATTTAATTATACAAAATTTATATTAAAAAAGTATTTTAGTTAAAAAAACTGTGTCCACCCCTAGAGATGTGACACAAAATATTTTACCACAGTATTCACATCTTTAAAGATAATTTTCAAGACTTTCGGATTCTGTTGATTTTTTCTCGCATCAACCTCACAGTAGTCATCTCATGGATTTCGCATCGTCTAAATCGCTCTTTAGAATAATAATTTCATTTCTCGTCTTATCGCACTGCACCATAAATGGTGGAATAATTCAGCGTTATGATGAGGATTTGCATGAAGACGACGAATGTGGTTTAGATCCTTCGAACTACAGTGGGAAGTGCCGTAAGACGAGTGAATGTTTAAATTTGTTCGCGGAAAATCAAAACAAAATTGAAATTTGCAGTTTCGGAGAAGAAATTTTAATTTGTTGCTCCGATCAAGACTTCAGCATGTCACAGCGAGTAAATGGACCGCTTGATTACAACAACTGTGCAATAAAATATAAAAATTTACGTAAAATTGAACCGACGTTAAAGCTCTTCGCATACAATGGTGACGAAGTTGAACCATATGAGTTTTCACACATTGCAGCAATCGGATGGCTGAGTTGGTTTGATTTTTCTGTCTCATGGAATTGTGCTGGAAACTTGATAACCGAAAACTTTGTGGTATCAGTTGGACATTGCATGAGTTATGATGGCAACTATCCGAATGTTGTTCGATTTGGTGACATTGATTTAAATTCAGCGGATGACGATGAACTTGTGCAACAATTTGGAATTAAAGAAATTACAATTCATCCTGAGTATGATGCGGCGAGTCATGCGAATGATATTGCACTAATAAAACTTTTGGGAAGCGTCGTGTGAGTAGTAAATTATGATGAGCTTTTTAGAAAAAACTTTAAATTTTTTAAAAGCCTAAAAAAGTTTGCATTTTTTAAACTTGAAGAATTTTAAAAAAAGCTCCTTTAAATTCTCTCTAATAAAGCTCTAATAATTTTAATAATTTTTAAAACTTTTAAATAAACGACTTTTTACCTCAAATTTTAGTCCTACAAAAGCAGTCGTTCCTGCATGCATTCGACCCTTAAAATTACCACCCGACTACCTCAAAGCAGCGGGTTATGGTCAAGATGGAAATGGCCTGCATACAAATAAGCTCTTAAAAGTTTATTTAAAACGCATCGAAATGGAAATGTGTCAAGCTGAGCAGTATCCGAATATTCCCTTATCATTCGAGTCACAGATTTGTGCAGAGAGTTATCGAACTGATGCAGATGAACAGCAAGATCTTTGCTATGGAGATAGTGGAGCGGGTCTTCAATATCTCAGCACTGATTTAGTGGAAAATGATGAGCTCTATAAAATTCCAACCCTCATAGCGCTCACATCATTTGGCATGGAATGTGCACTGACACTTCCCTCAATTTATGTAAATATTTCATTCTATTATGATTGGATGGAAAATGTCATAAAGTCAAGCGATGAGAATTAAGTTGAAGGCGTCGTTCGGTCATTTTCAGCTCCTCTTTTTTCTAGTCGAAATCTTTATGGTCGTCATCATCGATCGACAGCGACAAAAAGCCACATCTTCACAGTCATTGTCACTGTCATAGTCATTTCGGCTGTAGTTAGATAAAATCCAGGCAATCGTAAAAATTCTTTCATTGTCTCTTCTCCTCTACCCTTGTGCATTGTGGCTTTTCTCTTTCTTCTTCTCGGTCATTGCCGCCGCGATTTATCTTTTTAATTAATCATCACTTTGTCCTCGACACAAACACAATGAGCAGGAAAATGGAAAATTTGTCGAAAGGTCAGTTTTTTGTCTTGGCAATTGAAACAAAAAAGAAGCGTGAAAGAGAAGGAAAAGGACAATTTTGAGATAATCCAAAAGCATGGAAGCATTTTAAGAAATTTTTTTGTCGGAAGTGAAAAGAGGGAAAATTTAAAATTTGCTGACTTGCGAACGAGATTTAAATTCTGATCAATTTGTGGTTTGCAAAAAATTTATTTTGATAGAGGTTGAGTAGATTTTTTAAAGGCTCATCAAATTTTTTTACAGTAAAAATTTTGTATTAATAATAAATGAGGAAATTAAAATAGCAAACACATGGACAGCCTAGTTCATTTTCAAACAGCACGAAAAAATTTATTTCCTAATTTAAATTTAAATTATTTAATTAACTTACAATTTATAAAAGTAAAAATTTCTTTACATTTTAAATTTTTAATTAAAGACTTAATTTTTTCACACATCATGTTCTTCACTACTGCCATTTTCAATGCACATTAAAATTCTCCAAACTTCCTTTACAAAAAAGTTATCAAAATAACCATAAATCACTGGATTCGCTAAAACAGTGAAGATAATAAAAAAGTCCAAGATATGTGCCGTATCCAAACTCGTCACTAAATCATGGCCGATGGCAAACAGCACGTGAATTATCATCGAATAAATTGTAATCGTCAACGAGTATTTATAAATAATTTTGTTTGCCGATAAATTTGGTTTTTTCCACAAAAATGCGAGGCAGGTAACAATTATTAAGATAGCACATTCCACTAATAACAGACCAATATGATGCATTAGAACTTTATCTTCAATTAATTCAAGCCAGGAATTATTGAATTTCTCATCACTCGTTTCAACTTGATTGTGCTTAAAATAGTAAAGCGGATATGTAATCAAAAGAGCTGCAATCAATAAAATACAAATTATTATCGCCGAGTTTCTTCGAGAGACTTGTGAGAAAAATTTTGATGTTAACACGAGAACAGCTAATGAAGTTGAAAATGATGTCTTTGAAAAGCTTTCAAGCAACCAAAGTATTGTTCCAAGTGTTTCATTTGTGATTTCATGAAACATTTCTTCGGTAAGTAACATCAACTGAAATAAACTCCCGGATGCGATTGAAGCTGCCAAATTTAGTATGAGAAAATCGAGTCCAGTGAGGATTGAAAATTTTTTTAGTTTTGTATAAATCAACATCACATTGCCGAAGATCCCAAGTGTTGAGACCACAAGCGATAATGTGAAATATATCAAAAATCCAACAGGTCGATCTGAAAAGTATTCGTGGAGGGTTTCAATGTGCTGTTTTGTAACAATTTCGTACTCGACATCCATTGCTAATTTTTTTCTAAAAGTTTTTACTAATTTTAGTCTTTTTTAATTCAAAAACAAGTCTTAAAAGATTTAGCGATGAATAAATACTGAAAGCAAAAATTCCACTGAGTCTATTTACAACAACAAAGTAGTAATATTTAGACCTTATCAAATATACTTTTCATAACTAACAAGATTTTGGGGTCAAATTTACTCAAAAAATCTCACACTTTGTAAATAAATTATAGAACAACTTGCTCAAATTTCTCTACTTGAAGGTCAGCCAAATGTTTTCTGTTACAAAAAAAATAGATTAAATTCTAAATGTCACTCACCTCCTCTTCATTTTGAGACTCCAATCTTTCAAACAGCATCGCACCGAGAACACAATATGCGACGACTAACGCAATTAGCGTGATGTGCGAGAAAACGCATGTGAATATTTTCCACGAGAAACAAAGGCAAGTTATGAATTTACTTCGTGGTGGCGGTAATTCATCTCGCTCCTCACGATATCGACTACGTGTCGACATTTTTTTTTCTCTCTCTCTCTCTCTCTCTCTCTCTCTCTCTCTCTCTCTCTCTCTCTCTCTCTGAGTTACAAAATTATTTTCTTCTTTTCTTCACTTGTCACTTAAACGCACTCAGGCACTTCAGCGTGTGAGAGCATTACCATCAAAATCTAGCTCGCACAATATGTTATCACATGTGACACTTGAATGTGCTCTATCGCAGATTTATATTAAATTTATGTGATCTCTCTTCACTTAACCGCGATTCTGTCAATTTTTCCTTTCACTTCCCCTCCTTAAAAAGAAGCTTTCCTACTTAATTTTAATACAAATTGTCACACATTGAGTTCACATTTTACTCTCACTCTCTCATGAGCCTCTTTGTCACAGCACAAATACACGAATTTTCTTCTGTTATGGAAATCACGATATAACAATATTTTATTCCGCAGCCTATAAACGCTATTTAAACATAATTTTTAGACTTCTCTGGGTGGGAATTGAGAAAAATTGAGGGTGAAAATTTACAGATGTAAATAAAGTGGGTTACAATAAAAAATTCGAGAAAGGCTTTAAAAAAGACTTTTATTAAAATTTATGGCAAATTATAAAGTGAAAAGGTTTGAGATTTAAATTTGCTTTAAAAAATTTCGTAAACAAAACTCTTAAAAATATTTGTAAAACAAATTCCTGCTTGAAAATTTATGCAAGCATTTTTTGAAATATTTTTAACGTAAGAAGAAATTTTAACTTCCATCTCGGGTATCATAAAAATGAGTTTGCTGAAAATACTGAGCAGGAAGCATCGAATAGGTGAAAAATGACGAAGCCTTAAAAGAAATTTTCTGACATCCAAAAAAAATTATGTAAAAAAGTTTTAAACTTTTTTGAAATCATTTTTCTCGACAAGGATGGAAAAATTTGAGATAAAATTTTACTGCGTGGTTTTTGAACTTCTAGAAAGTAATTTGTTGGAAACGTTTCAATTTTTGAGCTTTGAATTTTTACAATTTTTTGTTATGCTTAAATTTTTGTTTTATTCAAACCAATTTAAATAAAAAATATTCCAACCCTTGCATATCGCATGTTATCACATCCACACGAGTTTAGAAAATTTCATCTGCACACATGTTGCAATGACGTTATGTTGCTTTTGCTTTTATGATGGTTTTTTGGTTTATAGAAGGAAATTTTCCACACGAAATAACTTGGAATTTAACAGAAAGAAACCAGTACGTGAAGTGAGGGTGAGGAAAATTTATTTTTCTCTGTGGTTTGAGCTTTTATATGTGGGATGTCATAAAAAAAGAGATGAAAATATTTTTTATTCATTTCTCCAATAATTTCGAGATGGTCAATTTAATTTTTGTTGATCATTGAGAATTTTATAATTTTTATCAATAAAATTTGAATAACCAGTTATGGTTACAGAAAAATTGAACTAAAGTTTGTAATTTTATTATCAAAAATTTAATTTGCAAAATTCTTGTTTATTTTTCCCTTATTTTTGTGAAAGAGCTTTTAAACACGGATGTGGCATCGTTGAAATATTTGAATGAGGTAAATTTTTCACATCATATTTTCTTAATGATTTCAACATGAAAATCAAAAAGCGAAAAAATTTTCACAATTTTTCCATCCACTTAGTTCCAATTACGCTTCCCCATATGAACATGTCCATTAGCATAAATATTTTAATTAGTAAAAGGGAAAGATTGCTTTACGATGATACTAAAATTCATGCAAGCTGTTGACCCGGAAAGCAAACGACTGACTGCTGTTGCTATCATTTTGCATCCATACTCTCTCTCCCTCACACTACCAAACAAGACGTGTCAAATTAATATTTCATGTGTTTCCAACTGCTATACATCTTTTTTTCTCAAAAAATTTCGCACTGATAACCACCGACACCGCGCTATGTGGGCCTCATTGCAATTAATTATTTACGACAAAGCAATTTTCCTTGAGAAATTTTACGGGGAAAAAAATCTAATTTGAGGTAACTGAAATATGAAATTTTTGTGGAGAAAGAGGAGGAAAAAATAATTAATTAATTAATTGCCATCCAAGACGTTTGAGCTTAATGAGAAGATAAAGTTGGATTATGTTGAGTGTATGAAAAAGGATTTGGTTGAATTTAAGCTTACGTAAATTCTCATTTTGTGTGCATGTACATAAAGCATTTATGCTGAGCGTACTGGCAAATATTTATAGAGGATTTTTTTCATATTAAAAGGGAGAAATATCCATTCAGCAAGAGCTGCTTACGAGCACAATAAATGAGAAGACTTTCATCTGCATTGTAAAGTCAAATAAGATAATTAATTAATTCTTTAGAGGATTCATTTTGAACTTTAAAGGAATTTTAATAATTTTTTAAATTTAACTTTCAAATTTAAATAAATTTTTAAATTTTTTGATGAACAAAATTAATTGGTAAAAACAATTTTCATCCTCGCAAACCTTTATACAAAAATTTCCATAATCCCGTGTAAAATCTCATTAAAGGCTTAAGCTCGCGTAAATTCAACAGACTGAAAGAAATTAGCATGAATTGAAAATCACTTCACAATACCCGAACTAATTATGCAAGATGGAAATTACCCTGTTTTTTGGTTATAAGGTGGACCTTAGTAAGTTTTAAAAGTGTTTTATTTTCGGCCATGCACCTTAGTAAAAAAAGAATTAGTAAAGTAGATTAGTAAAGAAATAAAAATTTATTTTTTTTTTTTTTTTTTAAATCTCTACTCTAATTGAGATGAATTTTCAGCGTAGTTGAGTATCTAATTAACTAATAAATTTTTCTTTGAACTAGACATTAAATTGAAATTAATAAAATTTAAATTTAAAAATATTTTTTTTGGAGAAATTTAATCAAAAAACTTTTTCTAAGGTGGCATTAGTAAAAAGGTACTTAGAAGAGAAAATAAAAGTTTTAGGTCTCAAAAAATATAAGGTATTAGTAAGCAGAATTATAAAAAAAAAGGGTAATTTTTTGTTTAAAGGCTATGGCTGGGAGTGCAGTTGAATGACTTTAATGAGTTGCTTTTATAGCTCCGCTATATATTAATTTTGGATTTTTCCAAAACCTGTTTTCGACCCCTAGTGCCAAGACATTACATTGTGCAATATCAAAACATATACTCAAATGATAGGCCTAGTCAAACCCTACAAACTGGCGAAAACAGATTTGAAATCGGTTGATTCTACGAGGAGTTAGAGCCATTTAAGTCATCTTACTTTCTCACTTTCTCACTTTCTTACTTTCTCACGATCTTAGTGAACGCCATATCTCAAGAACGGCTGGTCGGATTTGATTCGGGTTTGTGGCTAAAGATCGGATTTTGGTTCTAGTTGTGCAAGAAGTATTTAGTTTTGAGGTACGACCCTCCAAGGACCGTCCCTGAGTGCAAAAATGTCCTTTTTCATACAAATTTTCTCTTATATGGCTTCATGGGTATCGTTGAACTCGTCATTGCATCAGGAATCGATTGAAATTGACGATTTTAGAGGAATGTCCATCATGGTTGGTCAGGAGTGCCACTAATGTCCATTTTCAGAACTATGGCTTCATGTATGTCGTTGAACTCGTCATTGCATCAGGAATCGATTGACACTGATGATTTTTGAGGAATGTCCATCATGGCCGGCCAGGAGTGCCACTAATGTCCATTTTTTAGAACTATGGCTTCATGGGTATCGTTGAACTCGTAATTGCATCAGGAATCGATTGACATTGACGATTTTTGAGGAATGTCCATCATGGTCGGTCAGGAGTGCCACTAATGTCCATTTTCAGAACTATTGCTTCATGTATGTCGTTGAACTCGTCATTGCATCAGGAATCGATTTACATTGATGATTTTTGAAGAATGTCCTTCATGATTAACCAAGAGTGCCACTAATGCTCATTGCAACGGAGTAGGGTACTAATCTATGCGGAGCTATTGGAAATGGCAACGCCGTTTGCAGACCCATCTTGTTTGTTTCTGATATTTCTCACGAAAATTTTTCTCATTTTTTGTTGAATCAGTAATTGAATTTTAATTAATTTTTTGAGATGAATTATAGTTGGATAATTGAAATTGAAACAATTTTAAATAATTATTTTGAGATTGTAAATTTTTAAATTAAACTGATTTTTATTTTTATTTGAAAAAATATTTTTAAGTGTCCCTCCCCTGATTTTATTCAATCGCACATTTTTCAGTAAATAAACTAAATTTTTCACATCATCAAACTTGTCAATAATTCAGATCAATCTCACGCTTCTCCTTTTTCGTTTATTTTGACAATGTGCGAAATGAAAATCGTTTGATTATCGACATGAAAAAAAGTCAGATGATGAGCATGTACTGACTCAATGTGGACAGAAGTTTTTACTCGTGAGAGAGGAAAATGTAAACAAAAATTTTCTCATTTACAATTTATACGCGAACACCAAAAATGCTTCTCGCTTACTCTCGCGAGCCGGAAAAATTTTCTTTTTTCGCAATTTTCATTTTTTTCTCTCCGTTCAATATCAAAACTTTTTTCACACTCGATTTGAGATGAGCACAAAAAATTGGCTGTTAAAAATTGACATTATAAAAGTTTAAACACAATTTGCATTTTGTCACACACTTTGCTGCACAATTGAACAAATTTAATCTTTTTTCCAATCGAATTTTCCGCCTTTTAAAAATTATAAAAAAATTTAGAGTTCTGTGTATCGTCCGACGATCGTCGCAACAACTGCGAGAAAGAAAAAATTTTCATGAAAAATTATGAGATTTTTTTCAGCGTGTGCGAGAGAAGATCGTAAGATCATTTTTCAGTTTATGGTGAGAGAGGAAAAAATTTCACGCAGAGAATATGAGATGAACATGTGAGTGGTCGGTCATCAGTCACTCGATGATTGCGACTCATTAATAAAAAGCTCACATTTACTTACTGGCTTTATTTGGATTTTCTGAAAAATATTCAAAAATTAATTTTTTAAAACTTTCACAATTTTTCAAATCTTACGAAAATTCCCCACAAACCTTTTCGGATAATTAACCGATGCCTTTATGGAATTTATTTCAACCCATTTCTATCAAATTGTCGATGAATAAGAACGAAAGGTATTTTTTCTTATCAGCTCTATGAGGCCTCGCATTCCCGACTTACGTTCCTTTGCCTTACTGATTTATTTCCATCCCTTCTCGCCTCCACATCATCATCCATCTCTCACACATTCCAATTTCGTCTTAAACCTCATCAATACATTCGAAGCACGTTCGAACTTGAAGCGAGGGGAAAAAATTTATTATTGACTCTTTTTATTAATTAGTTGACCCAGGTCACATTGTAACAATGAAATTGCGTAATGAGAATTGGATAAGTCCTAAGTTATATAATAAAAAATTTATGTTTACCGTTTTTTTTTTAAATTATATCGAACGATAAAATTTTGGGCATCTGAAAAATTTTCACCACACAAAAGAAAAATAATTTGGCATTTTTGTGTATTTGGAAATCAATAAATCTCACTCGCCTCACACTCTCACGCAAATATCCAGTCTTAATGAAGCTCATACAGAGGACGCCGAACTGCGAGAGCCGAGAGTAGATTAATTTCGTACAAATCGATAGAAAAATATACACATCGAGTAAGCTCAGTGCTAATTATGGATTCTACATTTGACTTCACCAATGAAACTTCTTCACGGCAATCGTGTGTGCGGCTGCTGCTGTGTGTATTTTCGGATGATAGTGAAAGAGAGACCCCCTAATGACTTTTATTAGTATAATTGGTGTGAGGAGTGATTAATTGATCTTGGACCGGAGTTGCAAGTGAATTAAGTGAGAGTTTTGTGGCTTGTCATTGAGATGAAAATTCCTGAAGTAAAAATAAATTAAAAAACATTTTTTTTGGTATTAATCAAGTTTTTTTTCTGAACTTTTATTCTTTTTTTCAGCATTTGAATATTTTTTTGTAGCATTTATGAGAGTTTTACTAACATTATCACATTAATATAAATTAATTAATATTATAAATCGGCATTGGACTTGTGTGTTTAGAATTAATTCTTTCTTTATCTAATTTATTAATCAATTAATTTTTATTATCAAGTGAATGAAGTCAAAAATGATTTGTCATTGAAAAAAGCCTTCGTTGACAATTTAACACTCAAACTTTAATTTTTTTATACAAAAAGCTACGAAAAGTTTTTCGAAATTTTGAGTTATTTTAATTAGTTTTATCGCTTAACACTTTTTGCTTGCATGTTAAAATCATTTCTGCGTTACGGTAAAAAAATTTCCCCTATTAGTCTTTTAGTAGTCGATCCTTACATCCTATCAATACAATTCTTTGCTGTAGTACAAATTGTTTGTGAAAAATAAAAATTTCTCCTGGTTTTTCACTTTTCTTTTGCTGGTAGTACAAAGACTTAAAAATTATGTAACAAAAAAATACTTTTCGTTCGTCAAAAGTCGGTAAAGAATTTTTTTTTGAAAGTTTCACTCGCTCCAATGGTGCATGAAAAATCATCTCATGAGAATTAAAAATGGTCCTTTCAACTCCCATAAAAGGTCACCATAGTGGCAGAGTGGAGGTGACATTTAAAGCTTTTACAATCGGAAAGGTTCTCGTTTGTCTAATGGTGTCGTTGCACGCGATGAACGCTGATACTGTGGCTCTACACTTCCCTTTCTTGGCGTCTGCATTCCTGATGGCGTGGAAGATCCACTCAAGTTTCGTCTATAAATTTTTAAAAAACGAAAGAAAGAAAAATTAGATATTCAATAGATGTAAGGAAAATCATAAACTTTATGTTAGCAGAAAAAAATAACAAAAGCAAGCAGGAAGAAAATATTGAGGGCAACAATGGTACGAAGGTAATGAGGTGATTTTTTTTCTACTTTAAAATTTCTTCTTTTTATAAAAAAAAACATTCAAATGAAATAAAAAATTGTAAATTTAGAAATTGGGTTCACAAAAAATGAGTTCTAAGAAATAAAAATATTTGTTGTCAACAAAATGCTGTAAAAACAGAAGCTAATGAGATGTCACGAGCATAAATGAAATTTAGTAAAGAGTAAAACCACACAAAAAAATTTGGACATGAAAAAGGGTTCAAAAATGTGCGCATTGAATGATAAAAATTCAATAAATTTTAAAATATGGCACCTTCAGTTGCCACACGTCGAAAACGGAATTCCTTTTTATATTAAAAAGCTTTCATTTCAAGATTTATTGACTCGGAATAGTTATTTCCTCTAACACACACGTTGCGAGAGCTTTATAAGAGTCGATCAATCAAAAAAATTTAATCCTCAATTCACAATGCACACACTATTTCCCGAGTGTGTCGAGTGAGTTGTGGAGTGATGATGAATTTCATGGAGGAAAATATGCGAGCGAGATAATTAAATTTCAAGCATGAAAAGCATGCAATCAACTATGAAAATTTAAAATGCACTCGAATTGTGAGAGTTAGGAAATGATAAAAGTGGAAATTGATTTTCTTCAAACTTAGAAAAGGAAAATTGAAATTTATTTTCTTGTTTAAAAATTTATTTTTTGTTAAAATACAGATACCTTTAAAAATTTCAAAATTTTCTTGGAATTTCTCACCCACAGGAAATTCTTCCCAAACCATTTCAAAAAATCCCTCAACGTATTGTAGTCCAAAAAATAAACATCCCGTCCATGAAAGAATTTGTGCATGCCAGAAATCAATTGTGAGCCTAAGTCTCGAATATAAAAAAAGCTCCGGCGAGTGTGAGCGGAAGTAAGGAGAAAGAAATGAAAGAAATTCCAAAATACAATAAATACATTCACATTCAACAAACAGCATCAAATACAGCATGAAGCCATTGGCTAGTTGAATGGTGAGCATAACAAGAGAAGAGAAAAAAGGAATCGGTTGGCGATAGAAACTTAATTTTCATTGAATGGCAAATTGAATTGAATGGAATCGATTGCTGGCAACAATAATAGAGAAAGAGAGAGGTATGGCATGGACGGACGAGAATGCTGAGTGTTGTGTATGTGATGAGGGGGAGGTAAAATAACATCATGGAATCATCTCATGATGATTGTGCTAGAATCTATGAGGGGGAATTGAATGCACATTCACATGATGTGTTTTGTTTTCAAAGCTTTGGCTGGTGGAAGTGAAAGCGAGATTTTTGCAAGGGTTGAAGGATTTAAATTTTAATTTTCAAACAATTCCATTTAATTTTTAAAAAACTTCTCAACTCTTGATCAACTCTTTAAAGAATTGAAGTGGACACAGACACATGCAAAATAATTGCATTGCACACCTGAGTCATTCAATCCCAAAACTCTTTTGTTCTCATTTCATTTAAATGAAATCTTTGTGCATGAAAACAAAACACATAACATACATTTTTTTCTACGAAATGAAAAGATGTGTACACAAAATAAAAATATGGCAGCATGAAAACATAAAAAAAGCACGCAAAATTTCTCTTGTTTATTTGAAAATATTTTCATTTTTGGTTTTACCCAGCTGCTGATGATGAATTGGAGAGATTTGAGTTTTGTCGTACGGGAATCCGAGATGGACGACTTCCACTATTATATTTTTCGCATTAGAGATCAGAAATCGATAATTCAGGGAGAAGGAAGGATGAGAGAAGAAAATCATTCGATTATTAAGAAAAAATCCTTCTTGCTTTTATATTGAATTTAGAAAAAGTTAAAGCTCGAGAGAGAGAAAAAATAGCAACTGTAAACTGAAAGGAAAGAGATTATGGCGTGGATCGGATATGTGGCTGCTTTTCAGTCTACATCTTACCATTTCAATGTCTTCACTCGAAAATTTAAAAACTTTAATAAAATGTTACTAAAAAGCTTTTTAAGCTCAAAACTTAAATTCAGCGCAAGAGTTTAAATTTTCTATTATTTCTCTCTCGTCGAATTTGATTCTTAAAAAATCGGTTTTAAATTTGTCAGTTTAAAGATTAAGCTTTCAGTTGAAATGGGTTAGTAGTAAGTGGAAAGCATTTTCTGCCAATACATTACCTCGGCGTTGGTAGTTTTGATAATGTCGGTATACTTGACGCTCGACTCATTCCATTTCCATTCCTTCGTTATTTGTGTGTTAAAGTAAAAATATTAGTTGAATGTGTAACATGAAAAAGTTTATTTTTAGAGTTGTTCAGTTTGTTAAAAGAAAAAGTTTTAATTTTTTTAAATTGATGAAAATGCAAAAGAGAGAAAATTCAATTAGCGAAAATTTACCTTTGAGGTGCAGGGCTGGCAGATCCGGAGGTCGGTGTTCCGTTTGCTTTCGTTGCGGAGCCCACCGAGAGTCTCGCTGGTCGTGAGGGTGTCGAAGTAATTATTCGTCGTGTCGGAATTCGTGTTTGAGTTCCATCGTCTGTGGATTTTGTGTAAATATTCAGATTAAGCGGTCGATGTGGAAAATTGTAAAACTCACCGTTGCTATTTAGAGATAAATTTGAGCCGTGTCTTGATCCGCTACGGCTTAATGGTCGTGAATTGGGTTTTGAGTTGCCACGTGATCCACCAGGTGTCATTCTAATTAGAGAATTATTTAAATAAGCTTTAAATATTTTTTTTACAGGTTGAACACTCACCTCAATCCAACTGACGACTTTCTTGGCGTATACGCTCGTGAACTTCCTTCATTATCGCTCAATGAATCGGGTGTCGATGCTGACAATGATGATCGTGATGGACGTGACATTGCCTGAGATCTTGAAGTACGTTCACGTACCTAGATTTTATAAAGTTGTGAAGAAAAAAATTAATTAAAAATTCCTTTCAAAAAAAATTAATCAACAAAGAATATCCCCTGAATTGACAGCAAATGCTCCGAAGAGAGATTGCGAAATGAAAATTGACACCGACAACCAATAAGAGATTTTTCCTCATCTCTCGCTTGGATATTAATTTCATTTCACAATCATTTGACACGCTCGACACTCTTTTCCCGTGTCGGTAATTAGAGACAATTTCAACTCCTTATTACGTCGCTGTTAAATTTCTGAGCGAAATGGAAAAAAATGAAGGTAGGTAAAAATATGATGATGTCCTTTGTAGTTTTACAAAAATTTAAAAAGGGATGAAAAATTTGATTCTAAGATATCTTAACAAAAGTTGAAATCATAAAAAAATTTAATGAAAATTTTTCACACAAACTATCAAAAATTTAAATGTAACGTATATAAAAATTTGAAAAGAAACGTTAAAGTTTTCACTATTTTTCAGCTATCTCAAAACACAAAATTTTCTACCATTTAAAAGTTGATAAAATCGAACAAGCTTTACATCACATTCATGTTCGTGTGATTTCCACGAATTGCTTGTTCAAACTGAAGTTCTTCTTCATGTTTTTTCCTCTCTCACTTCGCTTTTGTGATGAACATAACTAAATTGCCAATCGTGATGATAAAATTGGAACATAAATCTCGGCCGAGAGTGAGTGAGAGGGGAAACAAGTTGTTATCGATGTTCTTTTCAACCCACAGAGACATAATTCAAAATCTTTTATAATATACAGCAAAAGAAATGTGTGGAACCAAAAAAGAAGCAAAAACATTCTTTCTCACTCCTTCTTACCAATTGACGAAAATTTTCTTCGACGAGAGATAAAATATCTAAAACAGCTTCGATGTGTGTAAAAAGAAACCCGCAAAACTTACCCAATGTGTCGATGGATGACAGTGTGGTGCATGTGGACTCAATGGCGTCGAACGACTACCACCGCGTATAAAAGCCGTGCCATGTGATGCCATATGAAGCGGATATGTGCATGGCAAATCGCCCTGTGCACGCAACTGCTCGAATATCGGCATCAATTCCGCCAGATGCTCTTCAGCTGCGCGAGTTTTTCGAGCGAATTATAATAGAAAAAGATTTTTTTTTCAAGGATAGAAGAGAAAAAGTTTTCGTTTAAATTTTTTCTTTTTTATGACTTTTCGAGAGCCCAATTCGGAAGAGAAGCAGATGGATGGATCATTTAATCGAATTCATTTTTTTTCGGCATCTTCGCTGGACGCTCGAGAATTTAACTTTGCAAACAAAAAGGTTGCGCCAAATTTCACGAGCGAGAGGTTTATTAACAAACTTTTTTCAATATTTTAAGATTTAAAATAAACATTTTTTTAAAGAATTAAAATTTCTCGAATTTTTGAAAAGCTTTCAAACTTTGCTTCAACCTTTGAAATTTAGGAAAATAATTTTTTTAAAGAATTAAAATTTCTTGGAAAAAGCTCTGTAAAAGCTCTAAAATAAAAATATTGAATTCAAGTGAAAAAATTATTTTAACAATTTTTCACTCTCGCATTGCAATGACTTAAATGGATGCCTTATGACGCACAGCAACAAGAAATTTTTCTCATTATTTCTCATTTGAGTTTGATTAATTTTTCAACACGACTCTCGTCAAATTACATTTCTTCATCTTAACCGGCAAGTAACAACAAAAACGCATTAGAACATAGTTAGCTGACAAACATGTGAAAATGAGGTGTGTTGGATGGAGGAGGAGATGGCAACAATTTTCTCTCAATTTATTAACATTAACATTCTATGAAAAAGCCTCAACAGCAACAAACTAAAAATGAAAAATGATAAGACATGCAAAAAACCACAACAACAACAATAAAAAACGAGAGCAACAAAAAAGTTCGCACACACATCTCCACCATTAAAAGCTCTTTTTTCTGGTTTTGATGGTCGCTTCGAAAATGCACAAAACAAAAATAAAATAAAAAAACATAAAACCCATAAAAAGCAAAATGCACAAAATGCATAAAGCATGTTGTTTGGAGGGGAAAATACCTACCTTATGGCATATATTTTTGCACTACGTTGTGTCTGTCTACAATGTGTGAGTGTGTTTTATGTTTATGAATAATATTGTGCATATCTAAATCCAATTTTCATTCTATATATCGCTCTCTCCACAACACAGCACGGAGAGGATACAAAGGACAGATTTTTACCTTAGCCGCAATGTGTGTATAAAATATGAAGACACAAAACCATTATGATAATAATAGAGTAGGGAGAACATAAAGATAGAGAAATGGCTGTGCATTTATAGCGTATAAGGAGATGGAGCAAGTCTCTAATTTATACAGCAAGGATTCTTCTTACTAACCCAGGATTGTTTCTTCATCGCTTTAAAATATATATTTTCTTACAATGTGTGCAAAAAGATAGAGAAGAGCTTTTGAGTCTTATAATTTTTTTAAGAAAATAAATTTTGATAAATTAATTACGCGACACTAGAAAAAACTCTAATTAATGTCATTTGCAAAACATTTCATTGACAAATCCTCAAAAAGCTCTTCTCGAGTAGTGTTTCAGGTGTTCTAATGACTGGCACTTAAAATCTAGCTTAAAAACTAATTTGCATAAATTACCTTTATAATGGGACCTTGCGTCGGTATTGGCGAGCCATTCTGACTTGTCGATTGTCCGGACACCGAAACGCGTGAACGGAATGCTGTCATACTTTGAGATACACCGTCAGCCAGAATGAATTGCTCACGAAGTTCTATGTTGGTGCGTCCCTTGGCTACACACAATTTTTTATTTAATGCAGCGGTTAATTTTTCAAACGGACGACGCAAATTAATCCACAACAAATAAAAAAAGTTACAAAAACGGATAAAAAAGTTCACAAGTTGGCAATTAAAGGTGAGTATGGGATGAGGTGAATATTTTTGATAATTTTTTTTGCCAACCGGATGGAGTTAAAAAAAGAAAGAAAAAAATTTAAATTTAGTTAAAAATTCATTGCACTAAAAATTAACAAAAAAAAATCGATGAGCGGGAAGTGAAAATAAATGAAAAATGCTTTTCCGTGGATGCAATTACATTTGACTGTTGGCCATCGGCAATTCCAGGAGTAAACACTTTTTTAATTAATATTTTGTAATATTAAAATTGCTGCATATAAAAAATATTGTGTTTACATCCCTTAAAAAAATTACAGGCTTTTCATTCGAGCATAATTTAAAACCATGTATTGACTTTGTCGACAAAAGCGTTCATGTAGTCAGTAATTAATTGCATCCATTATATGCCGTTTCATTTATGTTTTCAATTCCACACTCATTGAGTACGAAAAAAACATATCAAGAGGAAAAATCCAATTTAAATGATGGAAAAATTATTCAACGATGCGAGTTAAACAAAGTACATGAAAAATGCACAAAATGATAGTAAAATGTTGCTAAAGCTCTATTTGATAAATATTATTTTTCGAGATTGTGTTTCAGAGTGCAATTGAAGAGGAAATGTGGAGATTGTCGCAATTTTGTGATACAAATTTGTTGACGGAGTTCTAGAAGAATTGAAGATTTATTTAAAACGAGGTCAAGATGGATTTAAAGTTTATAAAACTTTAATACATTTAAATTCTTGAATATTTTTCAAATTCGTTCTAAATAATGACTATTGAAACTTTTTCAATTGCTTTCAAAATTTACCTAACTCTTAAATCATCTCCACAGGGAACCTGTTCAACTGTTCACAAACTATCTATTTATATTTGCTGCATAGGTAGCAGTGGCATCATCCACATAATAAATAAATACCATTAAACTGATAAAAAGCTCACATGGATAGATAGATTGAATGCTGGATACACAAACATTTTTCCTCGATTGCACTTCAACATCGAAGAATTGAATTTTTTTCCAATTTTAAATTGAATTGAGAGAGAAAAAGTTGGTGCAGTGTGTGACATGTACATGTGGCTGTCATTAATAATTGAGAGATTTTGAATGAAAATTTATGGACGATATACGCGGTCTCTACTTGATTATTATTGACATCCACTTGAACATTTAAATTTTTTCTCTACATAACAAAAAAACCACTAAAAAATGCCAAACAGAGAGAGAAATTTCATAAATTACAATATTAAATACATTTTATGTACAATAAGCAAATATCAACCTACAGCAGTGATGCATGCAACAATATTAATTGGCTTGTTGTATAGAGGGATATGTGAAATGCACATACATTAAATTTATTTATTGCGAGATTAATTTCCCCTCACCTGAGAGAGATTCTCTATAACCACACTTAATATTCATACCATCCTCATATGTTGAATAATCACGGCGATAATTTTTTAATAAAGCACAAACTCACACACACATTCATAAATTTACTCAAAACTTCCTTTTCGAAAAAAAAAATATTTTAATCCTTTTTAGAAATTCATTTTTCATCTTGAAAAGTTTCATTAATTACTTTTCAAGATTTTTTCACTTTTCGTGACATTAAAAGGAATTTTCGCCTACATTCAGCTCTGAAAATTTAGTCCCCGCAATAAAAAATGTCCTGACTTGATAAAATTGCTTGCTTATTAAAATTTTCAGCCACAAATAAACAATAACACTGATAAGGCGGAGATTTCTTCTTTTTATGCTTAACTCAACTCATTTTTCTATGCGGAACAGAGAAAAAAGAAGGAAAAATTTATGGGATTTGAAACAAATTATTTGACAATGCAAAAAGTCTCCGCCGAAGCCACAAAAACATTTTTTTTCCTCGGGAGCTTAAATTTCAGAAGCGGAAAATTATGAGGGAGAGTGAGAATGGGCGATAGACAGCGCTTTAGGAGTGAATAAATGGCAAAAATATTCAATTTTATTTTTATTGTTGTAGAGGGAACATTAACATTCGCTTAAATAGCTTTTTCACAGTTGCTTTTTATCTCCAAAAATCCACACATAACAAAGTGGATATGGATTTTACTTTAAAGAGAGCAAAAGAGGAAAATTTGTAGTTTGAGCCTGAGAAAAGGTCAAAATTGTGTCTTTTGGGAAGAGGAGAGAGGTAGGAAATCGATCCTACCTTCGAGATAGTGACTGTGCTGAGTATAAATAGAAAGAGGGGTTGATTTAAATGCCTTCGAGGGGCTGAAGAATTACTAAGGAAGAAATTTATTTTTAAGGGGAGTTATTAGCACTTTTTGAATGCTCAATTTAAGTTGAAAATGATTTATCATCTTTGAATAACTTAATGGAAGTACTAATGGATTTATCTTTTGGAAGTTTAGGATCAAAAATATGAAGAATAATTTTAAGTTTTAGAAATTTTCAGGAGTGACTTTAGATTTTAATATTTAGGAATTTTTTGACCTTTTCTCCTCAAATCTACTTTAAATTTAAAACTTTTCTAATAGGAAATTTCTATATAAAAATTCAAAAAATCTACTCATGAACATTTCAAAGGGATTTTCAATAATTCTAAAAAATTATTTTCTTCATCATCACACAATAAAAAAAACATCGAAAAAGAGACTTGAAAAAAACTTTTGCAATAAAAATCCAAAAAAATGAAAAAGTTTCCACACAGAAAGATAAAGATAAAGGAAATTAGAAAACTTGCTCAGGATGAAGTTGTTGTATCATTATATTAGCCCTCTCTCGAGTAATTGAACAGAAAAATTGAAATTCAACTCAAACGTGAAAAATAAATATTTTTTTTTCGTTATCAACTCGCAAAGAGCAATAAAACTTTCTTCTAATAATGAAAATGATTCTTGAGCTTCAATAACAATGGCAGAGGAAAAATCCTTTTTTAAGGCAAGAAAAAAATTTATTAACTCAACTCAATAATGAAGAGTAAATTGAAAAGAAATTTTTACTTCAAGGCGAATGATTTTTTCTTTTAAAAGGTAATGAAGAAAAGGATCTTTTTCTATATCTTCATCAATTGCGTTACTTTCATCTCAATGCTTTCGGTTGAGTTCAAGACAATCTTCCTTAGGCCTATAATGATGCAACGTTCTACATCTGAGAGCGTGCACATAGTTTGCTTTCCACATCGGTGGATCCTTACACAGGATGCAACATTTCTCATGTTGCTCGGGTACTGATGGATCGGGAAGCGGTAGGACGAGGGCAACTGGTGCATGATTAATGAACAGATTTTGCCAATTAGCAGGTCGGACGGATATAATTAAAATTATAAACACACACATGAAATTAACACAGATTTTCAGTCACACGTGAGATAATTATTGCGGAATGGTTGGATGGGAGGGAGGTGGTGGAAAAGATTAAAAAATCATACATACAAAAATCAAATGAAAATTAAATTAAAATTTTGTGTCGAATTATTTTGCGGTTAATTTGTTGAACATATTTTTTTCGAGTTGTGTTATTAACATCCAATTTTTTAGTTATTAATTGCATAGCGAGGCGAATATTTTTTTAATTATCATTATTTAATTTCAGGCAGGCATTCCGACAGTGGAAAGAGAGAAAATGTATGGAAATAAAAAAAAATACATTTTGATTAGTTTCGGAATTAAATTATCGGAGGTTGTTTTTTTTTTGTATAAAAGCAAAATCAGATTATTAATTTGCGGTCAAATTTCCTGCAGGAAAAATATTGATTTTTTTTTGATTAATTATTTTGGCGAATGATTTCATGCTCGAATTATTTAAATCAATAAAATTTCAAATCCGATTTAAATAAATTAAAATCATGTGGACAAAATTAAAGTCAAATTTCTTTATTAATTGAAGCAATAACTATCAATAAATTTAAGTAATTCGAGCATGAAGCCAAATAAATGATTATTGAATAGCTTTCGAGGGAATATTCGCAGGATTATTAAATTATTATTGTAGCACAAATAAACATGTATTAAAAGTTTGTTAATAAACTCTCCTAATTTTTTGCGGAGAGAGTTTCGTTAATTAATTTATTGTAAGTAATTAGCTGTAATTTGTGGATTAGTTTCCACTTTTCCGAGTTTTATTCGAGTTAAATGACCATTATCCTTTTTTCATTTATCTTTTTTTAGTTAAATGGAAATCTTTCTTTGGCATCTTTTAAATCTTCCTTGGGTTGAAATTTTCATGGGAAATAAAGAAAGTTTTTAAACATTTTGACATACCTCGGCAGGGATCGTTCTTGACCAAGAATTCGTCTAGTGCCACCCATCCGCCTCCTACACGAACCATGACCGTACTTCTGAGAATTCGAACCAATCTAAGCTTTTGACTGTCGCCAAACTAAATTGAAGACGTTTTTTTAATAAAATTTATCTTTTTTAATTTAAATTTTTACTCACTCTGTATTTGCCTTCGCCAACTTGGAAAACTCGGAATTTTTGTCTGCATGTGCACAACATAACCAAACGTTTAACTTCATCGTGAATCTTATCCGCATCGTTTGCCGGTTTTCGCTCTTGCCAATCTGGTCGCAGTGCCGCAATAAATTCTTGCCAATCAATAAGACCTTCGCCATTACGATCGAACAGATCTGCAACTGCTCCCATTTCCATTCGTGATGTATCGAATTCTAAATGGATGCGAAATATTGTTAATTTAAATTCTCCACAAATTGCATGCGATAAATCTTACTTGTATTAATAATTCCATCGATGAAGACCTCGCGCGGTATTAAGCCATTATTGTCTTTATCCATTTTACGGAACAAGTCAGTGAGTCGAGATTTTTTATGGTTCATGAATTTCAAGAACTGCGAAGAGGAAAAAAAGTAATAATTGAATTTTTTTATAGTCAATTGCGGAGATTTTTCTCATGCTTGAAATGAACGAGAGCCTTTTGAGAAAATTCAATTAAATTGAGGTTGAAGAAATCGCATATCAATAAAATGTTTTGAAAATAAAATTTTAATGCTATCCTTTTTTTTGAGGGCGGTCGAATAACATTTAATGGATGAGAATTAGACTTTAAAGAGTTAAAAAGTAACAAGACGAAGAGAGGATGAGAATTTCACGCGTCAGCTTGTACGTCGAAACCCCATAATCGGATTATTTTTCACACCCTCCCTCGCTTGATGTTTGCGGGCGGTTTTTTTAATTCAATTGTACGTTGTAAAAATTTTAATCGCGATGTACTTAATGGACTTTTAATCTCTAAATTTCCATCCAAAGTCAAACTTACCCTCTTGCGCCAATCATCCCAGCTGAATTGTCGGACACGTTCGAGTTCTTGCAGGTACATCAAATGATCGTGTAATCTCTTCTGGCGATCCCATGCCAACATCCATACGTGACGCCATTTATCCCAAAGCAACTTGGCGCGTGGCGAACGCATCTCGGGCTCAGCAGTGGCGCTGTGGAAGAAAGTTTTTTGAATAAGAAAAATGTTTGAAGGGGAAAAGTTTTGTTAAATAAATTTTTATCGCTCAGCAAAAAATAAAAGCAGGAAATGAGAAAAGACTATATAATTTATTTATCTAGAAAACAATCCTAAAATTATCTAAAACTAAGATGTTTCCCGTATGTGTTACCTGGGCGATGAGAAGCGAGGTCCATAATGTGGCAAGCGATCACGTTCTGGTGTTTGAACATCACGCATTGGACTGATGCGGCTACATTGTCGCACAAAACACAGCGTAGTCATCCCCCAATGGACATGAGACACAAGAAATTTATGTCATTTTTTTACGATTTCACATTCACGACATTCACATGGAAAGCAGGCAAAATGAAGATGAAATAAAAAGAGAAAAAAGGCAAAATTGTAATAAAAAGTTTTAAAGAAAAATTCTACCAACACCAAAAAATACATTGAATAAAAACACAAGATGAAAAGTTTAAAAATTTCTAGTCAAAATTACACGCTCGAGTGTTTTAACACATAAAATCTTGCTTGTTGTGCATATTCATGAGTGTATTTATGGCTTTTGATTTTTATGTACCTTGTGCGTCTCTGATTTAGTCCAGCATCCTTCGAGCCCTTAAAGCTACATTCACATGAACCAAATCAGTGGTGAATTTGATGATGATGCGAATTTTATTGTGCGATATGGCGAAGAGAAATAAAATTTACCACCCAGAAGCAAAATTCAATATTGATGATGAAAGTGAATAAAAATGTGTTGTGAATCATGACAATAGGAAAATATAGCGTGTATGTAGAGATTGACATAAAAAAGAGAGAGAAAAAAAATTAAGAAACATTAATATTTAATGAGCACAAAAAAAGAAGAGAGAAAACACACAAAAATAATGACGAAGGGAAAACGTGCAAATTCCAATGCCGATAGATTATTCATGATGAACGTGAGGATCCCAAATTTATTTCATCAAAATCAGAGTATGATCCTCTCATGCATGCGGCTAAATTTTTATATATGTGTGTGTGTGAGTGCACAAAAAAACACAAACCTTTGTTTTCGACCCAAAGTGTTGCGGTCTGGTGAATTTTCTCGCAAATCGTGCTGTGAGCCCCTACTGTATATTTTTGTTCATGCAAAATCGTGCAATAATATTGTGCAATAGTTATAGAAATGCACACGAAAATGTGCCGATGAGCACACAGATGAAGAGAGAAGAAGAGATAAAAAATATGTTGTGATAAAAAAATGCAATTTTAAAAACATAAATATGATAAAAAGTTAAAGGGAGAAAAAATGTCAAGGGATGGAAACTTTTAAATAATTTTTCATAATTTTTCATAAAATAAAGATAAAAATGTCCACCCCTGGACTCCACAAAAAAATAAATCTAAATTTTTCATTTGATGGTGCCAAATAAAAAGCATAAAAATGCAGGAAAAAACACAAAACATTTCATGCGAGTAAGCAATATAATCTTATACATACATTGGTGTTCGCAGCACTGATGCCCGGGATGGTTTCCTGTGGTCTTTTGGTGGCGGTGCTGCTGGCAGCTTCGGTTTGCATGCTCTATCAACTTCTGGCTGACGACGTGCCGTATTCTCCATGAATTCTTTGTGGTCATTTATTAATTCCATGACTGGTGGAATTTCTTCGGGTAATGCTTCAGCTTCGAGTGTTAAGAGTGTTGACTCCAAACCCATGAGCCATCGAAGAAGTTCCTCAATTGAATTTTCAAGATCCTTAAGTGACTGCAAATGTGTCTTGAGTTTTTGTTCGCGTGAGAGCGACCACTGTGAAATTTCCTCCCATCTCGATTGAATTATTGACATCCAATTTTTAATGATTGGCATTGCATCGGGATGTGCCTTTTGAAGAATATTCGCGGCAACTCTCAATGTCTCATCCTTATCGCGTTCTTTTTCACGTAATTCACGTGTAAATTTAGCGTGAATATCGATAAGCTGTTGCGTTGCAAATTCATCGTCAGGCAATGCTGCGGCATATCGAAGTTTTTGTTCAGCTTCCGAGAGCCATTCGAGGAGCATATGAACGTGCTTATGAAGACGTTCAGCTTCACGCATGGCATCGCTGAGCTTTGATTTACGTCTCTCAGCCAATGATTGCACATCGTCCCATAATTTTTGGAGTTCCTTGAGATTCTTAGACGTTTCGCGTGTTTCGTCAGATTTCTCTAAATCTCTTCCTGTCTTCATCACTTGATTCATTTGTGCCGATCTCTTTTCGAGGTCAGATTCGAGTTGCTTGTGTTGATCGGAAAGTGCCGTTACTGTATCTAAATCACCATAAACAGGTCCATCATCCGACAAGTGGTTTCGTGTCTTTTTAAGCCACTCGAGAAGTGCCTGAAGTGCTTCCGAAAATTGACCGGAAAGCAACAAAGCTTCTTCAAGTTTCCTCTGTCTATCGACACTCTTCGAGCATACTCGTGTCCAACTTTCCTTCAACTCATTAAGCATCTTTGTGAGAATTATTTCGTCTGATTTTGGTGCACGGTCGAGTAAACCACGTCCGGTTCTCATTGTTTGATCGTAATGGCCTTGTTTGCCTGAAAGTGCTCTTTGAGTTTCACGAATCTTCTCCAAATGCTTTCTAATCTTAATTGAATCATTTGTTGTTTGCGATTCTTTTTCGAGAATATCCAAAACTGTTTCAGTTTCTTTCAACCAACTTGTAAGTTGCTGCCAGCTATCGTGGAATTCACGAGCTTCTTTGTAGCCATGATCTAATGCACGTGTACGTTCAGTCACCTTGGCAACTACTCGCTCCCAACGATGTTGCACGGAAACAAGTAAATTCTTAATGAGAATCACATCTTGCTTTTGTGAAAAATATTTCAAGTGGGTTCCCTTTTTGTCGAGCAAGAGCATTGCCTCGCGATGAATTGAAACATCTTTTTGGAGAGTCTTGTGCTCTTCCATTTGCTGTTGAATAACCTCGAGAACACGTGAAACTGCCGGTGCTGATGTCAATTGCTTTTCCGCAATTGTAAGCCATTCCACAAATGCTTGAAGAGAATCATGGAATTCGGTGGCTTCCTTAAGTGCAATTTCAAGTTTAATTTTCTTGTCATTCGCTCGAGCAACGACAGCTTCCCATCTTTGTTTGAGTGTCCTGAGAACATGTTGGAGATTGCTCGATGTTACGTTCAATTGATTTTGACGCTTAATGTAGTCAGCACCTTGCGATAAAAGTGACTCAACTTTAGGTCGATTTTCTTCCAATTCATTGAAAACTTCCATGAATCTTTCGAGTTGTTCTGAAGCTGTCTCTGGAAGTCCACCGACTGGTTTGCTGGCACCAATTACACTATCAACATCACCCAACCATCCGAGAAGATCTTGAACTTCGGCAGTGAAGCTTTGAGCCTCACGCAATGACACTTCGAGCTCATGTTGACGGTCAGATGCTTTTTGAAGTAAATCACGCCATTGTTTGTTGAGTGTCTTTAATTTTTCTTGTGTTGTTGAAGCTTCTAATGAGCCACGATCGTTTTCAATTAATTGCCGACCAGCATCATTGAGTGTATCAACTGAACTTTGATGTGCATGAATGTCATTTGCGAGAACTTTCAATTTTGCAAGTTCAACTTCGAGTAATTGTGGATCACCAGGAATTGGTTTGAGTTGGTCGAGTGTGGCATCAGATTTGCTGATCCAAATAAGAAGCTCATTGAGGGCATGTTGGAATTGACCGAGATGTAACAAAGCGTGTTCTAACTGCTTCTGACGATCAACCATTCCACGGAGTAAATTCTCCCATCGCTTATTGACAGCGTGAAGAGGCTCACGAATGGCTGCTGCTTGTTCCGATGATGTACGTTCGGTTAGCTCAAGTGCTTGCCTGTTTATTAATTAAATTTTAATTATTAGAAAAATTTTAATAAATAATTTTTTTAAATAATCTAATTCTTGCCTGTTTAAAACTCTTTAATTGTTAGCGTTTAGAAAAAAGTTTAAAGTTAGTTGAAACTTTAAAATAAAACTTATGACTCACCTATTGAGTGCCTCAACTTCAACCATGTGTGGATCGACATCGTCCTTGAATAATCTCAATTGCTCAATTTGATTTTTAACAGCATCAATATCTGATCCAATTGGACCCAAATGAGCGAATTTGTCTTCTGCCTTTTTAAGGAATTTCAAGAGATTTTGGAGCGTTTCATGGAATTCCATTGCTTTCTCCATAGCATCGATGAGATTCTCTTCGCGTTTAGCATATAAAGCGGTGATGTTATCCCAAGCATGATCCAAGTCCTCGATGTGTTTCTTGACTTCAGGTTTGTCTGGTTCACCACAAAGTGACATCAAATTGCTTCCAGTTTTCCGGACCTGTTCAACTTCCGGTTTTGTTTGATCAATTTCATGACGAATTTCTTGTAAAGCAACTTGTTGACTCTTAATTGCTTGTGGTTGAGCTGCTGGCGGTTCTTGTGACTCAAGCGATTCCTTCAAATCTCTAAGTGTGCTCATAACACTCGACAATTCCTTCCAGAATTTATCGGCAATCTTAAGAGTGTCATCAAGATTAGCACCACGTTTGTTGGTCGCATTTTGTACGTCATTCCATAAAGCATTTAATTTCTCTAATTTCTTCTTAATGTCTCTAACTGCCGGGTCTTGTTGATTGCTTGCTTTATTAATTACATCATTGGCTGCACGTTTAACAGCTGCATATGCGTCAGTTCTCTTATCAAGATCATCCACGAGAGCTGCATTATCTTCAATTTGATCACGAATCTTGGGTGGATGTGCTGAGATGGGATCAGCTTGGTTGATTTGATCTGCAGTATTTGCGAGGGCTCTCAACATACCTTCGAGTTTATCAGAGAATTGAGATGACTCTTGGAGGGCTTGTTCTAATGCCTGTTGACGTTCTCTAAGCTCAGCTCTTAAAGCCGCATAACGTTGGTTGATAATGTCAAGTAATTCCTGAATCTTAGCGGAATCATCATCAGCAACAAGTAAAGCCAAAGCTTCGCCAGTTTTGTTCAATTTATCAAGCAATGGCTTATGGTCAGAGATAGATTGCATGAGACGTTCATTCTTATCTTGTTGTATGGCAATTTGATCGGGTCTCAATGCTGGCATAGCTAAGAGTGAAATTTGATGTTCAATGTCACCTAACCATGCCGTGAAGCCAATGTGAGAATCAGCGAAATGTTCACTGAGTGGAAGTGCTTGCTCGAGAATTGATAATCGTTCAGCACAAAGAGCCGAAACAGTTTCAACAATTTCTTTTAGATCTTCAAGTTTCTCTCTAAGCATGGCTGTATTTTCACTTGGTTGTGATTCACGAAGGACTTTCTTAGCCGAGCTCATGACATCACGACCTCTTCCCTTTTGACTGCTTACATCATCATTAATTGAACGATGTTCTTGAAGTTGTGCTCTAACAAGTTTTGGCTGCATGGCTGGTGGATCAGCATCACGAAGATTGGCATCCATATCCCTGAACCATTCGAGCAGTTCATCAATATCTGTTGTTACTTCTTTACTGCGTTGTTTGCTCAAATGTAAGCGTTCTGCTTTGCGTTGAATTTGTTCAACAATTGCTTCATATCTGCGATTATCTCGAGTGACTAGTGCTTCAATTGTACCAGCACCTTCGCCAGGTGATGTTTGACACAGCTGTGGACCAACTGTGTTGATTGTTTCGAGAATTGGACGCATTTCAAGCAAGTCACTCTCTAATTTCATGATGTCATTTTCTCTTGTTTCACCTGAGGCTAAAGTTGACTCAGCCATTTGCATCCAATCGACTAAACGAATATGTGACTCATGGAATTGTTGTACGAGTGGAAGAGTTGCTTGAGCTCTCTTCAAATAATCGCCACCTCGTGTTGCCAAATCACCATAACGTCTCTGCAATGAATCAAGTTTGTCTTTCAATTGCAATGCTTCATCGCTTGTGATATGCTTCATAAGCTCAGAACCAGCTTCGACAGTTGATTCTACATTTGGTGCTCTTGCAGCAATTTCTTCGTTCAGATCCACTAAAAGATCCATTTGTTCTAGTAATTTTTCAGTGTGCACTGGGATAATTTTGAAATGATTAAGGCGACTTTCCATTGATTCCATCCAAGCTACAAGATCTTGATAGGTTAAGACGAGATGTCTCAAACCTTGACGTGATTGATCCAGAAGATTTCCAATATTTTCACTGCCAAGAACCAAGTCTGTGTAGCGCTCAGTGATGACTTTAACTTTTTCACCTAAGCCACCTGCTTCGTCATCGCCAACAAGCTTCATAAGTTCAAAAGCAATGTCAGCAAGTTCTGAGAAGTCTGGTTTCTTGCTGAGAATTTCATCATGAAGTCTTTCATGCTCACGAATTCTTTGTTGAATTTTTTCTTCATCCGTTGGCACCAATTCCATAGTTTTAACTGATTTTTCAGCTCCATCAAGCCATTTATTGAGTGGTTGATATCTGTCTTGGAATTGTTTAGCGATTTGCATTGCCTGCTCTAGTGATTGAGTTCTCTGTTGAGTTTTATCAGTGAGGTGATCAAATCGTTTCATCAAATCCTTCATTTGTCGTTCGATTCTCTGTTTTTCTGTTGGGTCACATCCCGCAGCAACTTCCTGTCCTAAGCTCACGAGTGATGAAAGAGAATTTTGACGATCGAGCAACATTTTAACAAGGAATTTCTGTTCTTGCAATTGTGCTTTGACAACTTTATAATCAGCAGACGGCGGTTTCTGATTAGCAACCATATCTTCAGCGTCACTCAACCATTTCGAGAAGCCATCGAGAGCTTCCTGGAATTTACCCGATTGCAATAATCCAACATCCAATCTTCGGTCTCGTTCGTTCATTTTCTCTTTAAGTTCATTCCATCGTTCGTTCATTTTTTCAAGATCCTTTTCGAGTTGATTTGTCGAAACACCTGATAATGCGGATCTCACAAGATCTTGACCGAGTTTATTAACACCATCGACATTTTGCGATAATGGTTCGACAATTCTTTGTCTAAAGCGACGGAAATCATCTTGTTGAATGCGAATTTGATCGAGTTCACTTGAAACTGCTTTGAGTGTTTTCAATTCTTGTGCGACTTCCTGCATATCATCGAGAACTGCAGCATGAGCATCATAGAATTTCTCTAATGATTTAAGAGCTCTCTGCAAAGCGTCTTCGTGATCACGCGTACGATTTTCAAGACGTGCCAAAGTTTTCTTCAATGATGTAATTTGATCGCGAGTTTGTGCGGTGTCAGGTGCGAAGCCATTATCAACAAGAATTTCTCCAGCTCTCTGAGCTTCAGCAACTTTATCTTGCAATTTCGTAAGTTGATTATAAATTACGTTAACTTCATCAATTTGAACGACAATAATTTTAACTTCGCGAGCAGGTGGCTGCAAACTGTCAACTTTGTTCTCAAGATCTGACAAGTCAATGGCAAGTGTTTTAACCTGATCATTAAATTGAGTGACGGCAGTAGCAGCTGATTGTAATTCACCACAACGATCTTCTAATCGAGAGCACAAATCACCAATACGATCTCCAATTGTTTCAACTTCAGTGCTCAAGTGATCTGCATCGCCACCAGAAGCTCTCGTCTCATTGCTAATATCGTTGGCTAATTTTTTCAATTCACCCAGTGGTCGTTTGAGTGCCAATGTGTCGTCTTTAATGGCACGAACACGTTCGAGAAGTTTTGGATCTTTTGCGGCACCACCGAGGGCATCATGAGCGGCCAAGCGATCTTCACATCTACAAACTGAATTATCAAGTTGTCTCAATTCATCATTAAAGTCACTCAATCGTCGTGCACATGACTCTAATGCTTGAGCTTTAACAATCAATTCGTTATTTAATTTCTCCCATCGAGCTTTAATGTCATTAAGTTGTGCTTTAATTGGATCCTTGTCGATATCGCAAGCATTAATGAAAGTTTCTCCGCTCGACTTTGTTGTCTCAAAATCACCAGACTTCTTCCAAACCTCGCTACGGAATGTTTGAAGGTCTTTAAGTTGTTGCTCGATTTGTTGACGTTTAAGAACGCCCGGACGTAAGTTTGCGAGTTTTTCTTCTGCATTTCTCAACCATGAAATAAAAGCTTCAGATGATGTGTGATATTTTTTGCAATTTTCCATGCAAGTTTGCAATCTCGAATGACGATCGACAATGTCACGTCGCAATTTTTCCCATTGACTTTGAATTTTTTCAAGATCACGTTGAAGACTTCTGTCGCCTCTCTGATCTTGCAATTCACGTCCTTTATTGATCAACATGATGATTTCATGCTCACGCTGCATAACTTCACGATAAATTGGTTCGTGTGAGTCAATTTGATGTTGCAATGTTGGTTTGTGAGCTGAGACGAGAAGACGCTCTGACATTCCTGATAACTCTGATGCTAACCAGCCCAATGTGCGAGCACATGTTTCGGCAAATTGACGTCCATCTCTTAATGCTGATTCAGTTTCTGCTTTACGTTGATCTAATTTCTTTTGTAAAGCTTGATATTGTTTATCGACAGCTCCAATACGAGCCATGACATCAGCACGAGATGCTGGATCTCCCAAAACTTTGCACAACTCATCAGCTGCATGTTCAGCGTCAGCCAACAATGGACGTTGACCTTCGAGTTGTCTCTCGAGATTTTCAATTTTTCTGAGTGTCTCTTGGTGATCGCGATCATATGGCAAGCTATCGAGATTATCGCTGATATTCTGAAGAGCTTCTCTCAATCTATTTAGACCAGCATCAAACTCTTTGCTTGAGTCAACAGCCGCTCCGAGTGAATTGGCACGAGAATCTAATTTTCCAACTAAATCATCCCATTTCGATTCAATGTTATTGAGTTTATTTGACACTGCCTGTCCTTCGGGTGATGATTCACGCAAGTTATCGAGAAGTGATCGACCGACTTCTTGCAAATGATTTAATTGTGGTTGTTGTCCACGGAATTCTTCACGTAAAACTTGAACTTGTTGAATTTGACTTTGAACCATTCGAGGATCCGATGAAATTGGTCCGAGAACTGTCAACATTTTTTCCTTAGCATTCAACCAAGTGTTGAGATTGTCATGCGTGTCGAGGAAATCTCTCAATTTTTCCGATTGACTAATGCGGTCTTTGCATAAATCACTCAAATTCTTCCAGCGTTCAACGACACTTTCAAGTTCAACTTTTAAGCTTTCGCCACCTTGAGCGTCTGGTTTTCTCTTTAATAAATCACGAACTTGAGTTCTCGTGCTGTCCAAAAGACTTTGCTTTTCATACATCTCTTCGAGAACTTTTCTCGATTGTTTTGTGCACTTTTCGGCATCGTCTTTACTTCCAATAACATTCGTTGGAACTTGACGTTGAATTTTATCCAAAAAGTTGCTCAAAGTTTTGAGACTTTCTTGATGTTTACGAACTTCTTCCTTAATTGAGTCGAGTTCATTTTGACGATCGTTAAGTCTAACGCCAAGCATCGAATAACGATTATTTATTTCGGTGAGTTGCTGTTGAATTGGTGTCATGTCACTCAGATGGAAATTCTCTTGCGATGAACGTCTCGAACCAAAACCACTTGATGCTGGTGATGCGGAAGTTCCTTTTGTCGGTGATGGTGAACGTGCTTCCGATCGATATGGACTGACAGTCGAACGCTTAATTGGACTATAAACTCGCTTACGGTTTGGTGAATCCGGTCGGATGAGTGCATCATATTGAGCACCCAAGTCATTGACACGATCAATTGTGATTGCATAATCGCGATATTCTTTTACTAGTGGTTTAATCTCTTCCGTTTGTCTCTTAACAATTTCTATATCAATGGCAACTGGTGCAAGATTGAGTGTTCGTTTCTCAAATTGTGAGAGCCACTGAAGAACTTGATCTTTGAGTGACTCGTAGGCATTAAATTGTTCGGCTCTTTGCTTGAAAAGTTTAACCCTTTCATCTAAAATTAGCTCCAAATTTCTCCATTGATTTTCGAGTGATTTAATGCGATCACGAACAACACCAGTGTCGGTGACATCACGTTTGCCAATTAAATCTTTACCGAGCGAAATTACAGCTTCATACATTGGTCTCATTTGATCCTTAATTCTCATCATCTCTTGTGTCTTTTGAGCGAGAATTTCAGCTGGAAGCATTGATAAGTCACGCGAGTCAATTTGTTCTTGAAGAACTGACAATTCTTGTTCAAGTACTGAACTTTCATCGAGGAATTTGCTGAGTTGTGAGAAAGTTTCGTCGAGGAAGTCGCTTCTCTTAGTTGCTTTGTCGAGTAATTTCTCAAATCGACTGATTACGTCTTGCAACTTTTGTTCAATTTTTCTTGCTAATCGTGCATTTGATGCACTTGTCATTAGGTCTTGAGCAGCAATAGTGACTGAATCAAGACTGGCACGATGAGATTCTAAATCAGCTAACAATCCACGATGTTCACGAATTTGCTCTTGTAGACGTTCTTTAATAAGGCTAGCTGGTCTCAAATTGAGTTTAAATTTATCTTCAGATTGATTAATCCATTGAACGAGACCGTCGAGTGCATCTTGAACGCCTTGCGATTGTACGAGAGCGGTATCGAGTAATTTACAGCGATCACCGAGTGCCTCAAGATATTGATGATATTTATCTTTAAGCTCTTCAACTGGAATTTCTAAAGCAGAAATTTCCGATGGTGAAAGTTGACCGCCGAGTGTCCTCAAAAGCCAATCGAGACTTTGTTGCATGTTATCCATATGGCGACGTCCTTGTGATAAAAATTCATTGTGAATTGCTTTAGCTTCACCTAATTGCTCTTGAACGGACAATGGATCGGCTGCTGGCTGGTCATCGAGACATTTAATAACTCTCGGTTGAATTTCTTTCATCCATGCGCGTGCCTTATCTAAATGATCTTGATAGTCACGCTGACGACCTGAAAGTCCACTCAATCTATCAGAGAGTGCATTGGCACGATGAAGTAAGTCACGATATTGTGCACTGACAAGTTGAACATCTTCACGAATTTGTGACTCAGAAGCTGGAATTGGTTCGATGTGTGGAAGACGCTCGGGCAAAGTTGTACGGAATTCATTGAGAACTCCGAGGAACTCTTTCGACTCATCGACAAACTTTTGTGCTGACATTGTGATAAAGCGAAGGTCAGCTTGATGAGCGATGACGTCACTGACAAATTCTTTAGTTGAGTCAGATTGATTTGGAAGTTTATTAAGATCTGACAATGCTCTCTCTTTGTCTTCGAGAATTCTTCTAGCTGACTGCAGCCATGTCGAGAAAACTTCGAGTTCCGATTGCAATTTTGTAAGTTCATCGCGAGCACCACCGATTTTTTTGAGTAAACGAGATGTGCGGTCTTGTGCAC
The DNA here is from genome assembly GCA_038502055.1 of Tanytarsus gracilentus. Lineage (NCBI taxonomy): Eukaryota > Metazoa > Arthropoda > Insecta > Diptera > Chironomidae > Tanytarsus > Tanytarsus gracilentus. The sequence goes on along the minus strand of JAXRKN010000043.1, from coordinate 671,611 downwards.
GGTCGACTCGTGAGCGTAATTCACGTCCTGAATTTTCAAGAGCATTGACTTCCGGTGCAGACAGTGCTTCACTTCCGCTAAGCACAATTTGACGGACTTGCTCGAGACATGATGACACTGGTCGTTGATTGAGGTCGATGTCCTCTTTGATTTGCTGTTGAAAAATTAAATAAAAATTAAATTTAAAAAATTAAAATTAAAAATCTCACTTTAAGCAAATTAATTTGATTTCGCAATTCATCGATTCTCTCGCGCGGTCCTCCAACGGTCGAAATCTTAATCTCAATTTCGGTAATCCATTTGAGCAGATGCGTCAAGTTCTCCTCGCACAATGCAAACTTTTCAATTACTGCTTGCTGTTCATTCGTGAAGAAAGAAGAAAAAAGTTTAAATTAATTTACTGAAGGATAAAAAATGTTTTGCCACAAAAAAACTGAAAATGAAAAAAGTTTTTAAAAAATCGACAAAACAAACAAAAAGAACACAGAAACTCTCATTGATCATCAAATGGAGTGGAGTTATAACCAAAGAACTGAGACAGACACAAAAGAGGAGAAAAATAAATAAGATATGAGTGAAATCAAGCGACATAAAAGGAACATGCACAATAACTTTCGCAAACCAATTTCGTTTGGTGCTGAAATTTTCTCACCGAATGATTTTTTTTCTTGTGAGAAAAGAGGCAGATTTTCATATCACACAACAATAAGATTCAAATATGTGTTTTTTGTGTAACCATGGGAATTATTTGAGTGTTAATTGAATAATTTTCTACATGCACTTAGTGGACTTTGTTAATGTTAAGTGAATAGTTGGGGTTAATAAAAACTTTACAAATGAAATAAAAACCTGAAAAGAGTACAAAAAATTAATCAAACAAAATTCAAAAATATCCAACGTTGAAAATTACATGCAAAAATGATAAATCAGAAAAATACTAAAATTTAGGCTTTGGAGAAATGACCTTAAAAATAAATAAACGTTAGAAAATTTATAAAAATTTACGTCGTTAAATTTTGAAAATAATTTTACTGTCTTAAATTTGCGAGGTCATTACCCCAATAACCATTATAAAGAACAAGATTCGAAAAAAGTCTTCATCAAAAATTACTTTTAAACGACTTTTCTCGTCGTATACACATTCAACATCATAATAATAAAAATTTAGCTAGAAATTACTTTAAAATCATAAAAATATCAAAAAATGGTTTTCAAGACAGAACTGCGAATAATAAAACATTTGCTGATGTTCGTAATAAAATGAGGAAATTTTTTTAAGAGCTTAATGTGAAAAATAACGTTTTCTCTCTCTCGCTCGTTTTCTCTATGGTGAATAATTAATTACACCAAGACAGACTCCAAGAGAGAGAACAACAGCACACAGAAAAAAAATAAATTTTATGGGATGCTGTGTTGAGAAATTTTTATCCTGTTCAACATATTTATTAATTAAAATTATATGTATCAACTTTATCATCATGAACTTTGTGTGTGTGTATGTGTAAAATATGCTGCTTTCAGAAAATATTATGTGTGGCGGTAATGTGGGGAGTGGGTGAGAGCTAAAATTACGGTCGATTTCACCATATAAAGTATTTAAAAAAGTTTAATTTTCATCACTTATTCGGGGCTTTTTTTGGTGAATTTAACCGTGAGAAAAATTTGAAAGCTGTCAAGTGGAAACTTTTTATTTTTATACACTTCAAAGTGAATTTTTTAGAATAAATTAACTTTCAGGGTGGGATACTGATTAAAGTGTCTCATCCTTATTTTCAAAATTGAAAACTCAATTAATTGTTTAGCGCAAAAATAACCACAAAAATTTCCATTTCAAAGCTTCAACCAAATTTAATTTTTAAAGCTCTGAATAATAAAATTTTTCCGTGCGAATATTGTTGAAGTTCATAAAAAACAAGTTGTTAACAACTTTAAAAAAAATTCTCTGCAAAAAAAATTATAAAGCGAAAATCATTCCCCATGGGATTTTTTACTGATTCGTGTGTGGTGTATTATATGTATGTAGATGTGTTTGCATTTAGCCACTGATAGGAGTAAAAATGAATTTTTCTCTGCTCGCTCATATGCACATATTTTAATATAACAGCATGCAACAAATATATTTCACTGCCAGAGATTTGTTTAACAATATTTTTTTTTGCCAAAGCCTCTGAGAAAGTAACAAAATTTTTTTGCTTGTGAGCAACTTTTTAAGCCAAAAAAAGAGGAAAACAAAAAAAATTTAGGCGTTAGCTAGAATCCACAATATGTATAAAAAAATATATGAGAGAGCGTTTAATGAAAAGCGAACGTGAAATTCCAACCGAAAGTACTTACTCGCTGCTCGGCTGGCAGGAGAAGTCCCTTGTCACGGGCCTTCACAAAATCGACACTTTCAGCATTTTCACCTATCACCAAGCGGCCGCCAATTGGATCGATTAATCCACTGGCAATGGCCGCCGAAAGCGGGATAATTTGACTATTTTCTAAATCCCTCACCAAGGTCGAGGACGGATCAATGAGACCCTTTGCAATGGCATCATTGAGTGTAATAGATGATGAGCAGAAGGGATCTTTAAAGCTACCAGGCTGAGGTTCATAGAGGTTGAATTTGAGGGCGGCAAGCAAGTCAAGGGAGCGCTTTGGCGTTACAAGGATCGCATCATCAACGGCCTTTTGCAATGGCATCAATTTTGATGTGCTCGTATCGACAACATTAAATTTATCGGCGTCAATGAGTCCCTTGCGGAAAGCTTTTGACAATCGTATGAGCTTTCCCTTTGCACCATCTTTAATGAGTGCCGAGTCGGCATCGATAAAGCCACTGTTGATTGCCTCTTTTAAATTGCAATTTATGTCATGCTCGGGATTTTTATATGCGCCAGTCGATAAATCGAGATGACCTGACTCGACGGCATTCTCAAATGATTCGGGCGGTGCGCGAGTATAAATTACAGAGTCGTCAAGTGCGATGGTCGTTGCAGAAGGATCGAGTGTGAGTTTTTTAGTTAAATCAACAATTGGATTTTCAGAGCTTAAAGCATTTGTTAAAGTGACAAATTGACCGGTTTTCGGATCTTTTACAAACATAGCATTTGAGTCAATGAGACCCGAATTTATTGCATCTTCCAATGACATTTCTTTAGATTTCTTAGTGACTGCATCGAGAGTCGATGCATCTGACTTTAAAATATTATCAAAACTCTCCATTCGTTTAAATGCTTTACGCTCACCCGTCAATGGCTTTCGTACGGTCATCAATAAACCTTTATTTAACGCTACATCAAGTGAATTCGACATACCCGTATCGGGATCAATTACACACCCATTCACAACATCCACATCACCCCTTTCAATCGCCACTCGCAAACTCTCATTCTCGCCGTACATCGTTGAGTCGCCATCAATCAAGCCTTTATCGATGCATGCTTGCAAATCGAGAAGCTCGTTTGTCGATGGATCAACAAATTTTCCACTTTCCGGACGATAAAGACCCATGCTAAGTGCACTTTCGAGAGGCAAAAGTTTTTGATGACTAACAATCAAGCCTCGCTTTCGAGCTGCCTGCAAATCGATGGCACTGCCGTCGGATTGAAAAACATACACGCCATTCTCAGTGTCGATGATTGATTTCTTGATTGCTTCTGTGAGTTTAATGTAAATATCATCTTCCTTTACGAAGGAGCTCAATGGTGTAATTAAATCGCTTTGAAATGCATCCGACATGGTTACGAGGCAGTTATTCGATGGGTTAATGAACCTGCCACTGTTGGCATCGTAGAGTTTCATCGCAAGCATTTCATACACACCAAATCCACCACTTTCAATGTCGACAATAAGACCCAAACTCATTGCCTCACCAAGCGATACAAAGATGTCACTTCCCGGCTCCCTAAAGACACCCTCTCGTCTATCAATCATTTTCAAGCGGCAACATTCGCTCAGCGAAAGTAAATTCTCTTCACTCTCATCGAAATAACATGCCAATTGTGGATTTATCACCCATCGTCGCATGGCTTCATGAAGTGTCATCTTCTTACCGCTATTCGGATCAATAATCTTTCCTATCTGACTATCATATGTGCCTTGATGAATGGCTCTCTGGATACTGATTGGTGCCTTGGTATCGCACAAAACTCCCAAGTCGAAAGCTTGTCGCAGTGTGAGCTTTTTCGCATTCACATTCACATGCGATTCATCATCAATCATGCCGGAGTGAATAGCGTCGAGGAGTGAAATGTCTCGATAAATTGCATTATCTTTAAGACGAACTGAATTGGGATCAATTAATTTCTCGCTAATTGCCTGCTCGAGTGTTAATTGAGCGCCACTTTTTGGATCCATAAAGAGACCACTCGACTCATCGTAGATGTTCTTAACGAGTGCCTCATAGAGACCAATTGGCTTTCGAACTTCAACCAAAATTCCTCGATCGAACGCCTCACGGAAATCAATTTTATTGCCATACTCATCGGTTATTGTACCGCGTTTCGGATCAACCATTCCATTCTCGACTGAAAGTTCAAATGGTAGAATTTTTCCACCAACATTTACGACAGTCGATTGTGGATCGATAAAACCGCGTTTGATGGCACGCTCCGTTGAAAGCTTCTCTGTGGTTATTGTGTTAGCAAAAGTACCGGAAGAGGGATCGTAAAGACCTTTAAACACCGCCTCAGGAAGCGAGCATTTACGCTTTGTGAGAATAATAATTCCACGATCTACGGCTTCAGTGAATGTGAGCTGCTGATTGGTTTGTGGTTCGTTGACAAAACCATGACTTGCATCGATTAAACCGGCTTTGATTGCATCAGCAAGGCTTATGATATTATTTGATTTTGGATCATGAATAATTAGGTCATTTGTTGAGATTTCAGAATTCTTGATGCATTCTTCGAGGGACATTTCGACGTCATTTGTTTTCAATTTTCCACTCATTGGATCGTACATGTTTCTAACGAGAGCGTCGGCCAGTGATATTGGCTTCTTGGAGCTGAGAATGTAGCCACGTTCATAAGCATTTTTGAGATTTAAATCGGGATATGTCAGACGACCCAAAATTGGATCAATTAAATTTGCATTAATTGCATCTTTTGCCGAGATTACACGTTCATTTCTATCGTCAACAATGAGCGTCGATGTGATATCCAAATAATCTCCACTAATTGCATCTGCAATGCTTTCAAAGCGTCCATTCATGGGGTTAAGAATTTTCTGTAAATCCGCTTTGTAATATTCTCGTACAATGGCATCGATTAGAGTAATTTTAATAGGTTTAGTTGAAATTAAATTGGATTTTAATGCGTCGTCAAGTGACAATCGCTCGCCACTCGCTGCATTTCTAACTAAATCATTTTCAATTAATTTCACATTAATTGCTTCCTGTAATGGCATCAAATTTCCGGTCATTGTGTCTTTAATTTGGGAAATATTTGGATCGACAACACCTTGATCGATTGCACCTTGAATGGTGAGTAATTTATCATCATCCTTTATCTTCCTCGATGGTTTATCGTAACGACCAGACGTGATTACCGCCTCGAGGGAAATTGGGCTCTTGATGCCCTCTAATAGATTTCCCTCACGAAAGACAATGTCAAGTGGCTTAATTTCACCTGATTTATTGTCGGTAAATGTGCCGTGCTTTAAATCAACAGCACCATCCTCGATTGCCTTTATCAGCGGAATTATTGCTCCGCTTGAGTCACGAATCGAAATATTGTCAACTTCAATGACACCCGAATGAAGTGCTTCGCTTACGGGCAACATTATTCCATCGACAGCAATTTTCCCACTCTCTTCATCCAATAAACCCGCATTGCGGGCATCTTCAAGGCTAATTGATGACACTTTTTCCGGCTCCTTCTGAATTACCCACTTTCGCTTAAGACACTCGAAAAATGGAACTCGCTTTCCGGTCTTCGGCTCAACCATCATGCCGGTATTTTTATCGATTAGTAACTTCTCAATGGCAACAGCTAGCGGCACATATTTATCGCCCGCATTAGGATCTCTCACATAAATAGCTTCCGGATTAAAAACGCCACAATTGAAAACGAAATCATCAAAAGGAACTTTGTCGCCAGATGATGGATCGAGGAATGAAGATGTTCTCTTATCGAACGCTCCTTCAGATTCAAGGCATTCAGGTGTGAGCTTTTCATCAACTTCAACCGGCTTCACTCCCTTATCTGACATAATTGATTCACTCAACTCTTGAATTGTGCTGAAAATCATTTTCTCAGAAGGAACTCGTGGTTTTTCATTTTGCGCTTTGTCATCGCTCGAGTTCTTGACGATATTTCTAACCGAGTCGGCGACAGCCATACCAGCTAGAACAGGTGCACCGACAATTGCCATTAATCCTAATTTCGCTGCATTTGCAATGTCTTTACCGAGCTGCGATTTGTCTTCGTGGCTTAAACTGTGTTGAGGTGACATTTCACTCACTGAAGTTGTTTTTAAATTGCCGGCAATTAATTTCGTTTCTTGCTCTTGTTGTGGCTTTTTTTGAGAAGGTTCACTGACATCAATCGATTTGAGCTTGTTGTTTTCATCAGCTTTTCTCGATTTATCATCGGAGTCATCTCTCATTGTATCTTTGGAGATATTTTCATCTTGTTTGTTTTCGTCACCGATATATGTTGACATTTTGTCATCAGCTTCTGTAAATTTATCCTTATCATTGTCGGTTTGGGTTTGATTTTCAATTAATTTATCTATGCTCGACTTTTCAGAACCATCAATTGATTCAATTTGAGTGTCTTTTTCTGGTTTAGTAATTGCAGGATCGATGTCAATTTTATTTGAGCTTTCATCAAAGCTTTCGGATGAATTTTGTTCTGCAAATTTACTGTAATCACTCGGACTAGATTGTCTCTTTGCCAGAGACTGAATATCCTCGTCATAAAAGTCATCGTGTCTATGAAACTCACTCTCATCATGAAAACGTGATGGAGATTTTTCTTTAATGTCATAAATATCATCGTGTCTATGTGTTGGAAGTTCATCAGGCTCTTTTTTAAGTGAGTTAGTTGGAATTTTCTGATTGGATTCAAATAAAGTGTTTTCGTTAACCATTTCAACATCTTGTAAGATATTTGAATTATTTTTTGGGTCGATGGAAGTTTGATTTTTCGGAGTGTCGTCACCTAGATTCAATGCATAATTTTTAAAAGCTTCCTTGTTGCTTTTCATCCCTCCCAATTTATCATTATTAATCATACTATCTATCACAGAAAAACTGTCACTTTTCTCACTTAAGCTCATTCGCTTAGCGGGAACAGGACGTGACACATCATCGGTTTCGCTTGATTTTTTGCGCTTTGCAATTTTCTCGTGAACCGGCGAAATGCTCATAATTTCATCTTCAACATTATCGGTTGGATCAGATGCTACGAGTAAGCCCTGTTGAATGGCTTCGTGAATTGAGACAACTTGATTGGAAGATGGATCGATGTACGAATCATTTTTGAGATCTAAAAGACCTCGCTGAAGAGCGTCAGTAACGGAAGTTTTCATGTTTTCATCGCCACCACTAATAAAATCAACTTCATCGGGAATTTTTTCATCACTAGCGGAATGTTTACGGGATCTCAATGGTGTTGACATGTCTTTTGGTGTTGGAATATCGAAACTTGAAGCTTGAGAAAGGATAGCGGATTTTGGAATTGATTCAGAAATAGTAAAATCACTAATTTCATCACGCGACACGAGACCACGTTCGTAAGCGAGCTCAACAGGTATGTGCTGCTGTGTGTTGGGATCAAAAATAAGTTTTACGGAATTTATTGCACCTGCTGCTGCAACAACTGGTGCTCCAGCTACAATTAATAAACCAGTCTTAATTGCATCAATTAAGGAAATTTTTCTTCCACTCTTATCTTTAACTTCACCTGATTGAAGTGAAATCATGTCTTTTTTGAGAGCATCATCGATTGTTATCATTTCGCCAGTGGAATGATCTTGAATTTTCACAGCCTTCGGATCAATTTGATTATTTTTAACAGCTTGAATGATATTTTCAGACTTTCCAGTTTTCATGTTAATAACGAGAGCCGTTGAGGGATCGTAAAAGACACCGGGTGAAATTTCTAACGGATCTGGGCTTGTTATGTCATCCGAAATAATTAGAGGTGACGATAAACTTTCTGAAATAACTTTTGGATCTTGTAAAATCACAATTCCATGTTCAATACTTTTATCCATAGGCAACCATCCCTCAGACGACCGATAATGACCGGTCGAGTCGAGAATATTTTTTTCGAACGCTCTTTGAACGGCAATTTCCTCTTTATACTTCGGATCAACGATTTTAATTGACTCGGGATTGATTAATCCGAGTTGAATGCATTCTTCAAAGCTCACGAGACGGTCAGTGTTTGGAATTGTGAAAATACCCGTTGAAGGGTCAAAAACTTTCTGTTCAATGGCTTCAGATAATTTCATGCTACCAGAATCCTCCGGATAGTCGGCGATATGAGTTTTTGCAATCGTTATGTACCTTTTTTCCATTTTTGTGACCGTCTCAGTAGTTAATGTGATGTTGAGTAAACTACTGAGAAGTAAAGCTCCTTCGGGTGTAATAATCTGTCTCTCGACCGCATTATTGAGCGGCAAAATTTCATTGCTTTCAATTAAATACCCTGTTTTTGGGTCAATCATGTCACGCAGCACTAAATCAAGCACATTCAATTCATTTCCATTCTCAAAAACGCCCACTCGACGTTCCAACATCTCATTCACTTCACCCCTCAGACAACCCATTTCGATACCTTGCGAAAGTGACACTAATTCATTACCACCAAGATTAATTTTAAATTCATTTTTAACTTTAACTAAAACACCCTTAGAAATCGCCTCATTAAGCGAAATAAACTCATTCGAGTAGGAATCTTTGAAGGCATCGATATCAAAAATGGATTTTTGTGAAACGGACGAAATTAAACCCTCATCGACGGCATCTTGAATGGTCATTAATTCATTGGTGGTCAAATTACGAAAATTATTATTGAGTCTCACAATACCCTCGCCAATAGCTTCGTTGAGAGTCAATAATTCATTTGAATTGCCATCCGATATTGAATGGACTTTATCGCCATCCAATATGCCCACTTTTATCGCATCTAATAAATTCAATTGACGCTTGCGTGTTGGTGAAAATATTAAACCATCTCGATCGAGTTGATTTAAATCGCAAGCGTCTTTGAGTGTCATTGGACGTGCTATGAGTTGACGATTTTTCGCCTCAATAAATGTTAATTTTTCTTTAGTCAATGGATTTACATAGCGGCCAGTTTTGGCGTTTAAAAGACCCATTTCAATCGCTTCTGCAACTGTCACCTTCACATCATTACGCGTGTCAACAATTTCTTGACAATCAGCTAAAATAAGTGCGTTCTCGATGGCCGAGTCAAGTCTAAATTTATCGCCAGCATTTCGATCAATAACCCAGCCGGCTTGATCGACGAGATTATGTGCAATGGCATCGGAGAGACAAAGTGGCGTCGATTTAATTTTTACCGACTCATTTTTAATCAAGAGCCCACGTTGATAGGCATCAGTCGTGGAGATTGTTCCGCTACCATCGGGTAGCATATAAACGCCCTTAATTGGATCGACAGTTCCATCTTTTATCGCATCAGCAATTGTCTTAACATTAACATTATTAATATTTTTATCGGAAGAGGTTGAGGAGGAGGAGGTTTGTATTGAGGCAGAGATGATTGATGTGGTTGTTACCTTTATGCGTTTCTCAGATGACGCTAAATTATTGCCGTTTTCAGCTTCCGTCAATTCCTCTCGAACATCGTCTAAATGGTCACTCAATTTATTTGCTAATTCCGGATCGATCAATTTGTGCTCAGCTGCTTTTTCGAGACTAATTTTTTCGCCCGAAATCAACACAATTTCTCCCGTACGTATGTCGAGAATGCGTAACTTTATTGCTTCGGCAACTGTCAATATTTTACCACTTTTCGGATCGACAATGCCGGCAGCTTCGAGCAACTTTTCACTCTCTACATCTTTACTACTGCTCGAAGTCATTCTCTTTTCTGAATACTCCATTGACTTAACGCCATTTGACTCTTTCGAATTTCCATTTAACGCTGACTGTTTGTTGTCGACTTGATACACGGTCGGACGGTTTGATGTGCTTATTCTAGTTTAATTTATTGAGTGTAAAGTTAGAAAGTGTATTTTTGTGAGTGTGTAATTAAATTAGTAATTTTTTGTTAGTACTTACTCCGCTTTACTATAGCTAATGTAAGTGTCATCGTGATCAGTTTCATCCATTGCTGGACTTCCAATGTTAAAGCCTATGCGATAAGTTCTCAATGGACGCTGAAGTGTTTCCGCATAATTCTGTAACAGTCGCAAATTTATTTACACACTGATGAACGCACACAGAGAGAATTTTGTTGCTTACCAAACCCTCAGCACCACTAACTTCTATCGCAGTCCTTAACCTTTGCGATAGCAATTGAACTAACGACTCATATTTTAGATTTAAATTATCCAGTCTCTGTGTGTAAACTTCTGCCGCTCCCGGCTCTCCCGTTCTTATATCACGACGTGGCGGTGAGAAACTCGGTCGAATTTCCGCAAGCCAGTCAAGGTAATGAGAACATTTTCCATCGTATATCTATGTACAGCATTTGTTCATATCCAGCAGCATAGGGTTAATTAGGTTAATGTTAAATGTTAATAATATTTGCAGCATTATAAATTATTTTTTAGAGGTGAGGATTGGGGAGAAATTTGATAAATATTTAATTCTTTTTTTTTGGGGTTAAAGCAAGTTTCCCAAGAAATTACGCTAATATATTTATAAAGAAGAGAAGAGAGGAGGAGGAAGGAAGTTGTTCAATTATCTCACCTTTGCTTCTCTAAGCAATCTGCCGCCCGTTGCATTGACTTGTTCCACTTTTGGCTTACGCTCAACCGCTTGTCCCAACATGTTCTTTAAAATTATTATTTTACAATTTTTTTGTGTGCATTATTAATCGTGAGTTTGGTTGTGTGTTTTACAATTCCATTTGTGGACGAGACGAAGAAATATTTTTTTTTATATCAACAAAAGTGGGAGGGCGAAGAGAGAAGAAGAAAGAGGGAATTTTTCAATTGGATTAAATTAAATTTCATCGAACTACGATCATGCACTAAATATAATTTTTTTCATCGGTGTATAAAACAATTTTTTTATCCGTTCAATTTCATTCACGCCAAAAAATCTCATTCAGCAGATTTTTTCTGCACAATCATTCACAAATCTCGGAATATATTCAATAAAAACTTTTTTTGCGGTACTCACGTCTAGCTCTCGTGCCGATGTTGCCGTTGGAAGACTTTGAAGTCGTTCGGTCTGCTTTTCGACCCATGTTTCTTCGACCACAACGCTCGTCTGCAAATTTTTCATTAATCCAATTGCTTGTTCGACGCTTCTTAATCTGAGATAATAAAAAAAATTAGTAAAAAATTGCAAACTCATTAAATTCGTCCGTTACCTTTCAGCCAGTTGTACGCAAATGTTATTCCATCGAGTATTTAATCGTTCAACGTTTGCGTGAAGACGTTTTAAGTCACTCAACACTTTCGTTGGAACACCCATTCGACCGAGTTGATCGGCTTGGTCATTCATCTTGTCCATTTGCGGTTGCTGTTGAGTGATGATGTCTTGAAGTGAAGAAAGTTGTTTGAACACCTCATGAAGGCCTTCAGCTGACGATGGCATCTCGATGTGACGTGAAAGACGCCCTTCAAGCTCAGAAATGACTTGCTCATTCTCTTCTAAACCAGCGAGAGCAGCTTCGAGTAATTTCAAGCGGTCAGCATGCAGACCAGCTTGAGTGTTGAGTTCCTTCCACAAATCTTTCAAGCTATCCAAGCTCTTTTTCAATTGTGGTGTCTTGAGTGTGATTGTACGGAATGTTTCTTGCAAATGATTAAGATCCGGCTCGAGAAGATTCAAGCGACGACGATAATCTTCCAAAATTTGAACGGAATGTTCCAATGAGTCGAGGTCACGTGGAAGAGGCGAAAGGATAATGTGATCTAATTCTCTTGCCATCTCCTCGAGGCGTGTCTTTAAAGTGATGCATTCTTCCGTGAAAATTCGACTCGCTTGCTTGCTTTCCTCTGTTGAATTAGAATTTAAGAAATTAAATTAGAATTTTTAAATAAAATTTAACCTGAGACAGTGCATTGAAAAAATGCTCTCATGTTGACAACTCACAATCGACTGACAAAGAGTTGCAACAATTCATGTCACTATAATTAATTAATTAATTATTTGCGCTTCCCACGCATTTTCTTACCTTCTGCTCTAGCTCGCTTCTCGAACTCGTCAAACAATCGATTAACTTCGTCCATTTCTCTTCGGAGTCTTCTCAATTGAGGGTCTGACGGATCTCCCTCGGACAATAATTTATCGGCATCATCGTTGAGTGCACGACGAATTGCAGTTCGTTGCTCAGCACCCATCGCCAAAAATTGATCAAAGTCCCATCCTTTGACGACTTTAATCGTTGCAAAAATCATATTTTGACGCAATCTCAATTGTTTCTTTTGCCATAGAGCGACAGTTCGATCGAAGAGTCGCTTAAGGCGTTCGGCAGCTTCAATAGCTTCGCTGTCGGGTGGTGGAAGAAGAAGACACACGCCAGGCACGGTTCCCTCGACATTTGTTTGTGTACGCACACGCCACTTGACTCTGCCAGACGTGTCGATGAGTGTGCACTTTTCGTTCTTCTCCAAATTCACCGGGCCACCCTGCTTATAGGCACAAATTGATTGAACTTGACTCTGACGATTTACAGGCTGCTTGCGCTGCTTCAATGGCACAACATTTTGGGCACGTTGCTGCAGTAATTGGACAGTCTCACCGAACGTATTCAGCTCCTCACGAATATCTTGCATGCCACGCAAAAGCGCCTCACCCTGATCCAAACCAAACTCCGATTGCGAATATTTTGTGTTGAGAATATCGTCACGTTTCGCTAGCCATGCTTCGGCATCTTTAATCTCAGCATAGTATGAATGATATTCGGTTGCGTGCTTGAGATGAACTTCCAAGCAAAGTGTGAGCTGAAGAAGCCATGACCATTGTGATTGGAGAGCTTGCAAGTGTTCCTCGACTGTCTTCGATGCTGGATGTTGTTGCAGCAAAAGTGCTTCACCACGATCGAGAATTGTAGCGAAATGCATTTCGCGCTTCTCAAGCTCTGACATGAGATTCTGTGAGAAATGTTTTTGATTAATTTTTTTGAATTAATTAATTAATTTCTTAATAAGCAAATTTTGAAAATCAAAAAGAACCAAATTGAATTTTTTTAAAACAAAATCATAAAAGCTCAGCTTAACTTACATCCGCACCATTTCCATAATGATGCTTATTTAAATTGTTAAATTTTTCATAAGAAAGTTGAAATTAAAATATTTTGACAATCGATAAAGTTTAATTTGAAAATAAAAATAATTAAGAATTACCTCATAATAGCGATGAATGGCTGGCAGGTCTAAATTCTTATCAGCCCAATCGCGTGTGATTTCAATTTGCTCGCGATCATGAAGCCACTGAAGTTCAGCGGTGGCAGTTGCGAGGAAATCTGTGAGTGCATCCAATTCCGATAATCTTTTTGTGCTAGTGCTCAAAAGCTCAGCATAAAGCTTCTGCAATTGACTAAGCTTTTGCTGATAGAGATGCAATTCATCGCCACTGAAATTATTTTGTTGACGTTCAGCATGTTGAATTTTGGAATGGAATTGATCGATGATTTTATGCTCTTGCTGATGACGTTCGAGTTCAATTTTAGCAGATGGTAAGTCGCCGCCAAAATCGGAGCCATGTAGTTGCTTCAACTTGTGCTGACACCATTCAGTGTACTCTTGCAAATCACGGAAGTACGGATTTGTTCCAATCTGACGCTGCTCAACGACAGTTCTAATCTCCTTCTTGACTGTCTTCTCATGCACTGGATAACTCATTCCAGCGAGTTTCTGGAGGAGTGTTGTATTGAAATTCGTACGAAGTTGTGACCAACGTTGATGAAGTTTTGTCACTCGCTTCTGTAAGTCACCGGCTTGTGGATATCGATTTTCCTTCAACAAATGACAATCGCGATTCATTTCCTGAATTGGATTTTCCAAGTGACGAATTTCAGTTTCGAGTCCTTCGACAGTGTTCTTAGCATCGATCGGATGAAGACGATCAATGCGTCGCGACTCTTCAGAGATTCTAACTTCAAGACTAGTAATGCGTTGCTCGGTGATTTTAATTTCACGCTGAACTTTCTCCGCTAAACGGCTAATGTTGTCAACTTTGCTGATTTCCGATTGTAAAATATGTTCACGATCGCCGAGTGCGGAAAGAAGGCGGTTCCATGCCTTCTCAAGAGCATCCGGACGAAGATCATTTTCAATTTCAATCTCGCCAATTGACTCAAAATATCGTTCGAGTTCTTTATACATGCTAAACAATCGCTGCTTGTCACGATGACGCGGTGGAATCTCTTCGTTGCGGAATTTATTCAGATCCGACAATAAGCGTTTTAACTCGATTGTTGTTGTGCCAAATGATCTCTCTTGGAGGAATGAAGTTTTCTCGCGACACCAGTAAAGCAATTGCTGAGCCATTTCACGATAGTCTTGCGTCTTACGCTGTGAATCCATATCGAAAAGTGGATGCATTTGTGGTGGCTCGGGGAAGACATCGTAGAGTGAACTCAAATAAGTTATCATTGACTTCTCATCGGGTTCATTTGTATCGACATCCTAAAAAAATTAAAGAATTTAAAATAGGAAAATTAATTAGACATAAAGTTATGAGTTGAAAATATTTAATTACCTCCGGATCCAGAAGACGTGTTACACCATATTCCTTCTCAACCACATGGAATGCTGTTTCGAGACGCTCGCGAGTTCTCCTCTGACGGGCTTCACTCCACGACAACAAATCCGGACGATTGCGATGAATTAGAGCTGAAAATGCTAAACCATCACGCCACGATGCTGTAAAGTCATTTACACGCACGCCTGGATAACGAGCTGTTGAACGACGTGCCCAACGCAGAAGTGCTTCACGTGCCGTCATCGTATCTTCTTGTCCGACAACGATGTCGGAAATCTGTTAAGGAAAGAAAAAAAGAATTGAGATAATGTTTACGATTTTAGTATTATGTATCAAGAACATGCTGACGCTCAATGCAAATAGCTTCGAAGAAGTGAGCTTTAAAAGCTTTTATAATATCTAGTTCGAGATAATTTAATGTAGGTGTTTATTAAAGTGAGGGAAAAAGTTTCGCTTAAGAACCTTCGCAATCGCCATCATCATCATCAAAACAAACAGCCCATTTGCCTGCTTTCATATCGACCATGTGTGTGCTTATGGTAATAATGTTAACTTTTTTTCTTCAAGAAATATTTCTTGCTTCTCGCTGTGAACAACAAACAATTTTCCGCCTCTGCAAAAGCACTGATATTCACTGTCTCTCACAGTCAATGACAAAACAGAACATTTAATAAATCAAATTGAAACCAAATATGGACAAATCAAGCTCACATTGGAGCCATGACGTAATGATGCTTTAAAAAAATGCTAGTTGAAAATATATCAAATGGAAATTGACTAAAATATGCCGAAACAAAAATGGACTCTCACGCTCTCTTGGCAGTTAATTAGAAATCTCTTTAAATACATGATTTTGCTCTTTTTTTAACTGCGGACATGTAAACAGCATCTGTTGAGTATTTATCGAATGCTAAACACGAAATTTTTTATGCTACTGGAATTTATGTTGTTGTCAAAATGAATCAATAGAAATTTGTCGTTCATTGACAAGAAAATAAATCAAGTGTTTAGTATGCGAGATGGCACAAGAGACTTCACAAATTCATGTCAAATTTACAAATTTATGAAAGATAAAAAATTATGCATGAAATTCTTTAATATTCAAAAAATAAAGTTTTGCGATGATTAAATATCGAGATAAAGAAAAAGGTTCGAATCCTAAAGTTAAAAATAGTTTTAGAATTTAAATTCGTTAAAATTCACTTCAATTCCAATTTTATATTAAATAGTCACAAAATGATCCATAAAACTTCAATTACTATGCTTCTTTAACAAAAAAATTATTGTCGTTCAAAGTGATTTAATTTAAAGTACAAAAATGGAATATGGGCACAATTATTGCTCAATGTTGTTGTAGTGTCGCTGCCGTAAAGTGTGCTTAACTTTTATTGATCATTAGGTTAAATTTTGCACAGCAAATATCGCTTTGTGTACTCGCAGTTTAATGAGTTGACAGAGGAGGATGAGACAGTGTTTAAGAAGCGAGAAGATGCACAAGTGTGTACTCAGCTTAAGTATCTAATTCCATATAGCTCTCAAGTAGAAATGTTAAATACAAATCGCTCTGTCAAGATCTCAAATCTCTTCTTAATCTCCAAAGAGATTTTCATTGCTGTTGATCGAACAACCCGAAAACATTCCAACATGCATTTGCTCTCAATTTCCGACATTTAAAGCTTTTTAAATAGCGCGAGAAGAAAATTAATGAGATGCCATTAGGAGTCAATAAAAATGCGTGTTAATGGAATATTAAAAATGTCAACAATAAAGCAATAAAAATTTTCTCACAACAATAAGTGTGATGTGAGTGATGCTAAAAATAAACCATTAATCAAATAGATGAAAAATTTCATTCATAAACACTTGGAACTGAGTTGGCGTAAATTAGATGGCATTCAGTGGAGGCTGTAAGTTAATTTTTGAGGTAATTTATAGAAATTAGTTAAAATTTAAAATTTAACGGTTTTTTAAATATTTTTATCCGCTACGAATTTTAATTTTTTTTTATAGTTTTACGACCTCAAACAGTAAAATTCTTAAGAACAAACAAAACCCAAAAAAATCCTCATGTATGTGTGAGTGTAATTGAATTGCGGAGGTGGGTTAGAGTGGCAATAAATCGAAAAAACTCTTTTTCATCATTATGAGGTAGTTGTCAGCTAATATGTGTAGTCATCCATTCATAAAACTTCTTTAACATCTTTTCAAACACGGTTGACTCTGACATTGAAAATGAGCTCCGAAAAAATTGAATTTGATAAATCGTGGGCAGTGAATTGTGTAAAAATTCAAAACATTTTTTGCTAGAATTTTACCTTAACTTTCTTGTTCGGCTCAATGGCATTCGATTGCATGTATCCAAGTTCGATAGTTTTCTTATCATTCGAAAATTTAATCATATTATTCGCTTGAGCTCTCTCCTCAGCTCGACTTAAAGTTGTAACTTTGCGAACAATGTGCGTGACATGACGTCGATGTCCATCGAGACCACGTGCCGAAGTTTTTGTCGTCTCGACAGTATTTCCGAGCACTTCGGTTGACAAACGCTTATTTCTTGTGATTTGATGGAGATCATCAATATCACGCACAGGCATGGCATACACTAAAGCACTACTCGAGTCGACTACATCGCGATCAATTGCACTTCGACTATCTCGCTTCGTATAATCGGTAATGACCGCTTCAACGGACTTTTCATGAATGACATCATGACGAAATTTTATTCCTTTATCATCGACTCGAGTTGTTATCGCCGATCCACGATGCGGCACTAATGCACTATTCGATGGCACTTCTCGGGTCGCTCTTAAAAAAACTCGACCCGGCGGACGAAATTCATCGTCAAACTTGTACATTTTTTTCTTCAAATTTTTCGATTTTAAATTGTCATTTAGCGAATTTTTTGTGTTCACTTCAATCAATTTTTATTTGTTCGTGTCGCATGCAATTTTGAGAGCTCTAAAATACACATAATCATAATTATAGCATCAATAATTGATTACCGCTTTTTTTGGCAGTCATTAATTTCAATTTTTCTTTCATTGTGAGCGTGGAAATACACAAAAGTGAATTCATTGTTGAGGAATTTTTTAAAAAAAGCAATTTAAATGGCAAATTGAGAGGAAACATGAACTTTAATGAAGAGGAAATTCAATAAGCGTTAAATTTACCAAGGCAGTTGACTAACTTTGAAAATAACTTTTAATATTTTTGAATAAAAGCTCATAAAATTCTCGATTGCGTGCATAAGTAGAAAGAAAGATAAAAGTTGTTGACTGACAACTATTAAAACAGTCTCAATTAGCTTCAAGTGAGTAAATATTTACTTTAAAAATTATTCTTATCAATCATTGTTGTTTTATCACACTGAACATCCATGAATGACGATGAAAAAATGCTAAAAATTTGATAATAACTTGCGATAAGAATGACAATTAGTTTGTGGCTCGAGATTATATTATTGTCCGTTCATATTCGATGAAATTTAATTAATTAACGATTCACTCGTAAACTTAATAAGAGTGTATGATATGCACAACAGTGTGCTACAGCGAGAAGCCATGTATGTGCATACAAAATAAATTAAATTAAAATTTAATGAAAATTGTGCAGGGGAAAAATTCTCTCTCTCTTATTCGATAATTGAATGGCTCATAATTCCATTATGTCATTAAATTTTAAAAACATTTTTGCTCTCTCTCTCTTGTGGACTTTTATGATTGTTTTGTTTACTAAGATGAAAGTAGGAAAAACGATGATTTTTGAATTTAAAATTTCGCTCGAAAATAAATTTTGCCAACTTCACACTAATTTTATTCATTTCTCTGTGTATTTCCTCATAAATTGGTAACAAAAATCTCTTTTAAATTTTTTTCGTCAATTTTTGTCTCACGGAAATGAAATCAAAACTAATGGCGCTAATTATAGCACGTGAATTATGTCATATACGAACACAATTTTTTTTATCAATATTTTTTTCACTCTGATGCTGATAACAAAAGAAAATCAACTGAAAACTACGCGTTTGGGTAAAAAATCCTCGTTAAGTTTATTTTTCGAGAGATAACACAACACACAAATGACACAACGATATCGCTAATTATTCAACCGACTAGAATATTCACTTTTTTTAAAATAAATTCCGCGAGAATCAATGAAATAGAAAAAAATTATTAAACCGACAAAATAATTTTTTTTCGTTCTGACCATCCGTCTTCATGAGCAATCGAACACACAATATGCTACCACTTTGAACCAAACTCGTACGAGCCAAGTCAGCTGGAAAGTATTTTACTGTGTGCCATGTCCGCATATATGAATGTGTACGCATACACCTTCAGTCAATATTAATAATTAGATACACCACACAACACAAGCGAAATAGTTTCCCTCTCATATACTTAAAGGTAGGGTTTCCACCTGCAATGCTTCTCAAAATTTTTACTGTGCATGTATCATTGAAAACACACAGGCGTAAATTGATGGTCGTTGTTGAGCAATACCGTAAAACTTCACATATGTGTACATTCTCATTTCCGAATTGACACCGCCGCAATTCTTTCACGATTGTATTTGGTGGTTTTTGTTGTTGTTTGAAAAGAGTTTTTCGCGATTTGAAGAATTTTTAATTTTTTTTCGTAAAAAGCTTTGCGGAATTTTTTATATGGGAGTTAAGTGGGCGGTTGATCGGAGAATTAAAACAAAAAGTTCTAAAAAACATTTGGAAGAAACAGTGAGGGTTGGAAATTTGTTCATTTGAGATTTTTTAAAAAAATTGAAATTTTTAACGGTTTTTATTATTTTCAAAAATAGGTATTTTTAAATTTCCACACTTTTATTCAATTTTATTCGATTTTCATATTTTTTAAGAGACTTTACTGTATCAAAAAATGTTAAAATTCTTTCTCATTAAAGCTATCTCAGATCAGCGAACATTCTTAATGGAACTGATTACGATTCCACAAAAAAATCATGGCTCGTTGATTCCTTTAATTCTGAACCTCAAACATGAACTTTGAGTACAATACATTTTTTCGCCGAATTCTCATGACAACGGTTGAAACTGTAATTGCTTGAAAATTTGCATTAAAATGAGTCATTTTGTGTGCATTAAGGCGGTGAAAGTTTGACAATTCAAAAGAACTGAACGGCACAATAGAACAGATGGTCAGCAACAATTTTTTAAATGTAAAAAAAATGTCAGCAGTAAGTCACAAAATGACGTAATTTTTCCCCACTCTCTGTTGTCGATCGCAGTGTTGGTATGCTAATAGCTTCCTTCACACTGCCGCGTATGTGTGTAATTTCTGCCGGCATCTAAGCGTAGGCAGAAATTGCGCTACTCTCGTCAGCGTCAATTAATATCAAAGTATACTCCGCGAATTAAATGAATGAATTTGGCACATGCACACGGCAATATCGAACTATGCACATTGTATGTTGAAATAAAACCGCAACAACAACAACTCATACGCATATTAATAATTTATGAATGAAAATTAACAGCAGCGAATACAACTCCATTGGGCATGTCAGATTAAATTTCGCGATCGACTTTTATCTTTTTCGGTATATTGGAGAGCACTTAATGTTGATCTGCGGTTCACGGCGTGGGATGAGTGAATAAAAGTGCCAGTAACAATTTTTTATATTGCCAAAAATAAATAAATTTAATGCACTTTCTGGTTGAATAAAGCCATTAAGAGGGAAACTTGGTGGTCGAAACGCTTGTTTTATCTTAATTTATTGTAAGCCAATTAGCGAATTAAATTGGCAATGTGGGAGCTTTGACTTTGCTGTGAAAATTGAATTTATTTTCTTTTGTGGACTCTGGAAGAAGTTTTTATGTGATCTCGGAACTTTTATGTTTCACTTTTTAAAACAAAAATGTATAAAAGTTCACTCCCACCAATGACTAATCGAAACATATGGCGTCAAACTGCGAAGAAGTAAAAAACATAGCAAACAGTAGTGAATAAAACCTGACCTCCGACAATATTTTTTCATTTGCCAACTTACGCGTAAAAAAATGTGGAAAAACTGTATGAAAATTTATTACCGTCGCCTTCACATCTCATCATTCATAATTGATGTCCTTTGTAATTTTACAAACAGATGCTCAGCGAGGTTGTCTCGTGACTTTTCGCATATTGTTCAAGAAATTGTGAGAAAATCGATTGATTATGTAAGTCGCACTCAAAAGAGACCCCGAGAATATTTTTATACCATCTATGGTGAAAAATGAATGAAAAACTCGGACAAAAATTGAATGCCTCGACTCAGCCCTAAGTGTTGATATTGAAATATGATTCGAATATTTCCATATTGGTCATCGAGAGAGAATATCAAAAAGGCATGCAGTTGAGGCATGTCGTAACATCAAAATGATTTTTCATATTTTTCCAACATGCAACGATTGCGACCTTGATTCACTGTTGATTCGCTTTTTTCTCTGAAAATGTCGATTTGTTTGCACCGTGCAAGTTTGAAAAGTAAATAAAAAAATTTAGAGCTCTTTTATCTCATGCCGACAGGTATTTGGTTTATGAGTTTTATATGTACATAGAATTTTTTTAATGGGTGCTGACGGTGACGCTATTTAAATTTCGCGTAACTTCGAATTTTATTTGCTTTTGAAGCGGTTTGAAAATATTTAGATAGCAAATTAAATTTTGCGGATGTACCTGAACCAGTGTGAGACAATTTTAATTTACAATTTTTTCTACAGGTATTTTGCGAAAAAAGTTTAGAGACATACCCGCGAGTAAAATGTTGCGCAAAAAAACTCTAAAGTAGGTTTTGAACCTTAAAAAGCACACCAAATGACGATTTGAGTTAGTCTTATGCTGTCTATGTGAAATATTCAAGTACATAAATGACATTCGTAGGTGGAAAGAATTATTATAGGTGCTACACGGTATGTGTGTTAAATTATTACATAACACATAAGTTTTGAAAATATTCATTCATAAAAAAAAGATAGAAATGTCAGATTTCCACTCACACAGAGTCATGCAAAATGTATCACATGACATTGAATAAAAAATGATATGTTTTGATCTAAACAAACGGTTTATGGCAGTGATGATCATTAATTTCATGCCGCGTAGCTAATTGAATTGTCTTTCAATTGTTTTGCTTCACATTTATTATTAAAGTGCATCTTAGATTGATAGTTTCGAGTGAACAATGTCAATGACAACTGACCTGCCTTATGGATGACAATATTGTAGAGAATCTAATTAAAAATCGCCATATATAGAAGTAAGTAAAATATTGCTTATCTTTTTTGGGCTTGACAATTTATGCGGTGCCGCTGTTTCACCTTGGAGAGAATAAAAATTGACCAAAATGCGCATTGTAGGGCATTTAAGTGATCTCTAATCATTTAAAATGACTTTTGTCATTGAAAAGTTTTTGATATATGGACATGTGGATGGTGTTAATGATTTTAATATGTAGGCGGACGAGCTTTTATGATTAACGAGATTATTTTTTTTGATTTCCTTGTTTTTAGCATTGAATTAAATTTTATTCAAAAATAATAAGAAGTCAAAATTTAAAAATTGCAATTCCTTTAAATTTTGTAACATTAACTAATAAACTTTTAAAAGCCAAACCCAAAGAGTAAAATTTTCTAACCATATCTCATCTTCGTTTAGCCTCCAATTAAGGTGAGCTTATGATAATTTTATGGTAAGAAATTTCATGAAAACTTCCATTAATAATTTTTTACAACTCTCTACCACTCAAGGTGCCCCATAAATTCCTTTCCCGTTGATCTTGAGCCGAAAATAATAAAATTCAGCTTTACATTCTCATGCTGTCATTCTAACCCACACATGGCAATAATCACTCGTCAACATTTAGTTTATTTTAATTTGCGCGGGAGTAAGTGAGATAAAAAATATCAAAAAAAAGTTGTCCATATTTGCGAAGGAAAAAAGAGTTTATTTTGAATATTTATGTCGGGGATTAAAATCCCACGTTTTTAATGAGTGCTCGATATTGTACATGCACTCATTACCAAAGGACCAGTAACATTTAGGATTAGCTTTTTCGAAAACAATTTATTATGACTTAACTGGAGATTATCATATTTCAAAGTCAAAGTCGAGACTGACGCAATTCTAGTCAGGGGCGCCAGAAATTTAACACACACTCCAAAAAAAGTTACTGAGACAGTCGATAATTAAAATGAGAAAGAACTGACACATGAATTAGATTTTATCTTTTTAAAATGAGACGTTTTTGGTCGTTGGAAAATTGAAAGAAATTAATTTAAACTTTATGGACGGCAAAATTTATATTCTGAAAATTTTGTTTGATCGCAATCTTTCTGACCATTTTGCCTCTCTCCTCAAATTTATCACACGTCAATTTGAGAGTTTTAAAAGACCGTAAAAAAGATTTGACTTTATCGCATCACATCTCACACATGTGTAAAAGAAGACATTAAATCGTGCCATCAACGCAAAGGAATGCTTTAAACATGAGACAAATGTGGATCATCGTAAATTTTGCATCTTTATAGTCAACTTCTCTCTCTCGCATTAGCATTTTTCAATTTGCACGAAAATAAAAGCACGAGAGCTACAAATAAAAATAAAAATATATAAAACTTTTTTGCCATTTATGGATTCTCATGACATTCGTGGAATTGTTTAGTAGTTGTTTTTATGTGTGGTTTGGCATGAGAGTGGGTGGATAGAATTTTTAGAAAGAGTCAAGTGGGATGCTGATTGGATTTTGTTTCATAGAGTGAAGGGCTTCAAAACACG
This sequence comes from Tanytarsus gracilentus, assembly GCA_038502055.1. Taxonomy (NCBI): domain Eukaryota; kingdom Metazoa; phylum Arthropoda; class Insecta; order Diptera; family Chironomidae; genus Tanytarsus; species Tanytarsus gracilentus. The sequence goes on along the minus strand of JAXRKN010000043.1, from coordinate 647,986 downwards.
CCGTCGTGCGTTGAGCCTTCGAAATATTTGCATTGGGAGCATGAAAAGCATAAATTTGAGCTTTTCGGTTGAGATAAAAAGAAGAAAATGACTCACCTGGAAATGTAGAATGATTGTCCATATGAGACCCAACGTAAGTCTGGTGGGTTGAAAGGAGATGAAGAGAATTTTTTAGTAGGTTGAAGGAAGTTGAATTGAGGTGATTCACTTTTGGGTCGAGGGATGAAAACTTTTTATTTTTAAACATGAGATTTTAAGATTATAACTTTTTAGAAAATTATGTGACAGCTTTAAATATTTTAAAAGGTCTAATTTTTAAATTAAAAAAATACGTTAAAATTAAAATCTCATTTAATTTCAAAAGTATCTAAAAAAGTTTCTATCCCTTGCGATCCGTCCATGATATGAGTCAAAACGACATTGATGAGATCATACTTATGATTTCCATCGACAACATCTTCAGAGCGAATGTTGACAAGCTTAATTTTCCTATATCTTAAAAAGTCCAATGCCATCTGTACATTTTGAAGCATGTGAAATCGCATTCGTCCCTTCTCTCGAGGCTAAAAAAGGCAAAAATACAATTGAATTAATAAAAAAAATTGTCTCGTAAAGTTCGACAACAAAATCACTTACCAAATGTTCCCCCGACAGCACTTCCAGTAACGACAATAAGTTGTGTCCATCACGTAAATCTTCGAAAAGATCATCAACTCGTCTCGAGACCTGGCGTCAATGCGAAGAGAAAATTAAATAGATTAATTTATTTATTTTAGTTGTAACAAAAAAGTTCTTCCATCATCAGCGCACATTTTTCACACACACAAGAACAATAGACGATCATTCATTCATTCCGACCACAGAACACGCGCTTTGTTGTACATCATTTCGCATAAATGAGATAAAACATTTTTTTACAAGAGCGTCTGGTGGAGAGGGATGTGATGGATTACAAAGGGGAAGACACTCGAGTCTTAATATTGTACAAAAAAGACTCAAGTGTTCACACCTGGATTTTATTTAACTTACAAGGCTTGAATTTGAACAACATGGAGAATCGTTTGGATCGACATGAAGTAACGTATAGTTCTGCAACAATTTTAGAGAAATAAATCGAACATAAAAAATCTTCATCAATAAAAACCTAGAGTCAAGAAATTTTACCTTTGCCGCAATAATTTTCCAATGCTGATTGCAATGACAGAAGAAGAAAATTTAGAGTGAAATTAATGTCGCAAAACACATAAAACTTTTACAACTCATAATCAAATAAAAGTCGGCATGCAACACGTGACAATAAAAAAACTGCTACACACTATGGGGAGGTCTCGCGCTATCGGCGAAAAAATATAAAACAATGCACGCTGCTGACATACATATTAAAAGGCCATTCAGAAAATTTATCGCAAAATTGTTTTTTTGAATGCTCATAACTCAAAAATTGCCAACAAAAAAAAATTAATTAAGAGAAATAATTTTTTCACACTCAAAACTCTTTTTTGTACATAATCGCTTTTTAAGCTGCGAGCGAGTAATTAATGTGAGCGAAATATTAATTGTCCAAAACGAGTGGAAGTTTTTGGTTGCAGAAAAAGGTTAAAATGAATCTAAAAGTCATGCAGAAAATTAATTTGAGGTAAAAAGTTATGCAAGTTTTTTGGAGCAATTTAGTGGATTTTAAGAGATGGAAAATTGTTAAATTTATTCTGTGTTAAATTTTTCTAGATTTTTCAAAAATTAAACAATTTTTTTAAAATAATTTTGAAAGACCTCTTTTTTAAGCTTTTATATGACTCGTAATCAAATTGAAATAAATAAAAAGTACCCAATAAATTTACGCGCAATCATCATCGCAAATAAATTTCTTCCTCCGCGAAAAAGAAACTTTTGATCTTTCGCAATCGAATTCATTAACATTGTCTGAGATGAATTGAATTTATTTGTTATACGAAGTTGACATAGATTCACAACATGTCGTCAAACAGTAGCATTAAAGTGGCAACGTACGATGAATACATTTATGGTCACACAAGGACTGCAAACAAGATCAGTTGAAGTGTAAAAATGATCATTTTTATCATCTCGAAACTCAAAGTGGTCATTAACGAATTTCGTGTGATCTTCAAAAAAATGCTGTTGAATAGGAAAATTTACATTGCTACCGAGCTGATGAATGCAAAATAAAAATTAATGCAAATGATGTCATTTACAGAGATGACAATAGAGAGAATTTTATTGCAGTCGACATTGTAGTTTAATCGCTTCTACTAAGAGCAATAAAAAAATTGCATTCAAACTGTTGTGAGTTACAGTGAAGTTTATTACGTAATTAATTTGTTTAATTTCATTCATAAAGCTTTTGAAAAAAATATAATTTACAACACTCGGTAGGGCAGAAAATATTTAATTCATTAAAAATTGTTGATTGATAATTTTTGGGTCATCAGGTAAAAAATAAAATTAAACACAAAAAATTAAAATCAAATAATTTTTAAAAAATCCTCTCATTAAACATTTAAATTAATTTCACTACCGACTAATTGAGATCTCGCAACAGCAGAATAAAAAAGAGTGCAATAATTTTTATGGAAACACATGTTTCTCACTCTCAGCTCTCGCAACATTCCAATTGATGCATTCCATGCTAGACGCGAAATCAAATTAACTCTCCGCCAAATGAGTAAGCAACAAAGTTACATGACAATGACGATAATTTTGCTGTCAAAACAGTATGCCGCTGAGTTCGATTTCAAGCTTGCCACTGACAATTAGAGATTTTTTCTAAAATTGCAAGGTAAAAGTTGAAGTTGTTTCCGTTTTTGAAGATAATCGCATAGCTGGATGTCAAATTAAGAGATTTTCGCGTAACCCTAATGAGGTTCAACGACATCAATTTTCATCTTTACTGCTGAAGTTTTAAAAATTTTTAATCGACTCTTCATCTCCAATTTTTATGATCATCACATTCCCTTAATGTCTTCAAGTATCTTCGCTAAGTGAATTTTCTCTTTCAAAGTGTCTCATTTTAATGAAATTTAAGCTTTCGCTTTTGTCTCAACTATTTTTTTTCTTCAGTATTTTACATTCAATTAAAAAATAGTCGCGAGAGAGACATAAAAATTCTACATCGTGCGCGTCTCGAGAGCCATTAAAATTGTTTCCAACTTACTGGATTACACTGACAAAGTATTTCTAACAATGGCCCGCTTGATTATGTGAGTCATCAATGTGCATATTTCACGTGTAATTAGCATCGACACGGAGAGTCATTGTTGCCACGCTACCGATGAAATTTATTCAATCGAAAATTAATTTGACATGTGCATTTGCATCAATTGATTTGAATTCAATTCTACTCTTAAAAATATTTTCAATAATCTCGAAAAAGCATAAAAGATAACAGAAAAGTCACTCTCAAAGACCTCAAAGTAGATCATCTACCACACATGAGAGGAGAAAAGCTAAAATAAGCACAACAACAACCATATGATCCTATTGATTTATGCGAAGTCACTGAGAAAGATCTACAGCATGCAAAAAAACACAAACACACACATTCGCATCTATATGTGAAAGGCATTCTCCAGCTGATGCAAAAATAAAAGAAGTTTAAAGAGGAAGGAAAGAATTTTTTGTTGTGCTCCGATTGGAATTTCATTAAAAAAAGACTCAGCACAGGTCGAGGCCATTTGTAACCGTAAATCTATCTCTTTTTATTTCTCCTCCACGCGAGCACACAATAAACTCTTTCACTATCTCCTCCATTAATAATAATAAATTCTCATTCATCGACATACAAAAAGAAAAGAAAAGAAAAGTGAAGCAAGACAACAAGCCAAAAACACACAGAGAGTGGAGTTAAAAAATGCAAAGTCGTGAATTACCTTTTTCAAATGTTTGTTGACCCATTTTGTGAAAGTTTTCTTTTGGATTGCATCGCGTTCGTCTGTGAAATTGAAAGGAATAAAATTTAAATTAGAATTAAATGGAGAAATAATTTGTTATTTAAATTGTTTAAAGGGAGATGGACACTATTGGAATTATGTTTGAGACGCTTCTTTGATAAGTTTGAAATTTGAATTTATGAAAAATAAATTGTTGAAAATTTAATTTTTTTAGACTCCTCTGATTGCAAAAAGATTTTTATTTGGTTGTAAACTAAAACTTTGTAACGGAATTTATTAAAAAAATTTCAAATAATCAAAGTAAGCCTTCACCCAATAATATTTCCATCCTTCATTTAAAATAAAAAAAAGCTGATTTTAGTTGATAACGCTTTAAGGTATCATAAAAATGTTATCATGACGTAAGGAAATCCCTCCGCTAAATGAGCGTCAGACAGAAGTTAATTGACATAATTTTTAACTTCCAACTTGAGTGATGGCAACTTTTTCTTCAACTTGTCATTGCATCACTCAAAGACTCGATCGTGCTTTTAGCGAGCTGACCATTAATCAACAAATTAATTTAATTTTCACATAAATAAAGAACTTGTTTCAGACTTAATTTGCACAAAAAATTCAACAAAAAATGTTTTTTGCAGCAAATCAACACGAGCTAATATAAATTGATGTGGGTTACACACATTTTGTCGTAGACAAATTTGAAATTCACTGCAAATCGTATTAGAAAAAACCCACACAAGAAACAAAAATAACAAAAATTTGTTTCGCGACGTAAACAGCATCCAAGTATGGAATGTATTGAAAATTTTAAATTAGCAGATACAAAAAAAAATTTGGTGAGGATTTTAAATTTTGTTGAGGGTTTAAAATAATTTTAAAAGGGATTTTAACTGCATGCAAATTTAAATTAAACTTGCATGATGAAATTTATTAGTCAATTAAAAAATTTAAATAACATTTTTGCAAAAATAAAAAGATTTCACTTAAAACTTTTAATTGTCTTCAGCGATATTTTCGGGGTTAATTAAAAATTAATTGTTAAATCGTAAAAAAGTCAGTTAGTGTGATAACGAAAATAAAATAAGCATGGAAGTGATAATTGAGTAATAATTGCGTGTGTAAATCTATAAAAGATTCGCAAGTTCGATGAAATTTCTCAGAAAGTGCCTGTAAAAAAATTTATGTGTTTTTTCAACATATTTTGAATTCTTTCATTCATCATCTTATGACACCTTAAAAAATTCACAAAGTTTCCCAGAATTGCTCATGAAGTAACTGTAAATGAACTCAAACAACAACAATCTATTGACATTTCACTTATTCATAACCAGAAATTTAAATTTTTTGCCAACAAAAAGGCGTCTTTTAAAAAATAAGAGTAAATAGAATTGAGATAATAATAAATGATGAGATCTAAGGCCGAAGAACTCGTCTGAGCCGTTTCGCATAAAATTTACATAAGAAAATCATTTGTTCATGCTCTCTTTTCCTCATCTCTGCTCACTACTCGAAAATAAACTGGAAAAGAACGAGATTTTTTTCGCTGGTCTTTTCTTAATGAGATTTTTGGAAAGGACAGAAATTAAAATTTTTGTCTTGAGATAAGAGTTGAAAAACGAGTTCGGATGTGATAATAAAATCGAGTCGGTTAAGAATTTTAAGCTAATTTTTCAAGGTCGTTAATTTTTGAAATTTCAGGTGGATAATTAATGGATTTAACACGGATGAGAAATTATGATATTTACTCAAAGTTTTTAATAAAAATTGAATATTAAAAAATAGATTTAAAATTTAATGAATTCCTTCAAATTTGAATTTTTTAGCCATCTGTAAATTCTGAGAAATTCCAATAAGAATTTAATAATTTAAGGCGAGACGCCATCATTTGAAGATCTACCTGTTCTTTCCAAATAAAGCGAAAGAAATTCAATATTTTTTCACACACATTGTTGCCAAATAGATCTCTAAAAAATCCTCACATATCTATGGGAAATGCAGATACACGGAAAAGAATTGATAGTCGAGAACTCGTTTTTGATGCGGACAGATGCCGCCTCGAGGCTAAGAAACGGTTTTTTTTTTCGAAAACTTTATGTGAAGTTGCAATTCGCGTGGAACGTACAGGAAGGACATGTGCGAACAACGAAAGGGAGTAAAGAGAAAAAATTAATTATTGCGTTTGTGGTTTTGCAATTTTAATGAGGAAGGAAGAAAAAAATATTTAAATATGAGGAATTTAAGAAAGGGAAAAATTGGAGGACTGTAAGTGGGATATTGAACTGAGAAATATTTTGTTAAGGTTAAAAATTTAATTTGTGATATAAATTAAAAATTAAAACATTTATTTTAAAATGGAAATTATTCGTAGTAAAATTAAATTTTATCAAGAAAGGTTCGAATCCTAAATTTTAAATAACAAAATAACTCTGTTGACAACCTTTTGAGAATATTTTTTTAATTTTTTTTTAAATAATTGAATTAAAAACTTTTAACACATAATTAAATAATTTCGAAAATATATTTTTCAACTCAGTCTTAACGTTTAATCTAAAATATTTTTAAATTCGAACCATAAATTTTTTTGAAACCCGATTCAAGATAAAATGCATCGTTTAAGATTCAGTCAACGCAATCTTAGCAGAGGTTATTTATAAAACACACCACACAGCACTTCTGAGAATCAAAAAATTCACACAACAATAATAAAAACACACAGAAGAAGAAAAGATGTTTCAGCCGGTGTTCTGCTGTATATGAGAGGTTTCCGGTGAAATAAGACATCTTTAAAAAAATATGTGTTATGACTTAGTTAAAGCAGGTACAACACGATGATATTTTTTCACTCCATGCAACGACTTTTTATTTCGTGTCTCACTAATCTGACATACCCCTGAATATTTCACCATTTTCTACAAAATATTCCCAGACACTCATGCTACCTTTGAATTGTGATAAAGCATCCTCATAACCGCCTTGCGGCGATGACTCGTGTTGCTGTTGATAGGCCGCATGATGTTTATTTCTTTTCGGCGGCGTTGCATAATGATCATTTCCGTTCGAGTAGTGACTATTTTGAGAGTGACCACGGGAACCTTTTACGGGACCATCGTAAACGGCTTCGCGCGGATCAAATCCCAAACGATCTTTATAGTATGACTGATGAGACATTTTTTATTTATTTTTTTCGTAAATAACTATTGACTGGGGTTGCGGTCTATAACTTTTTTTTCTCACTATGCACTATCACAAACACACACACAATTATGGCACATATAAATTGGTGAATAATTTAACAATTCGCTATATTCTCTTCTTATTATTCTTCAGGTGTTAATCACCAATTCTTCTCCGTTCTTGTTGTTGTAATTTTCGTTTGTTCATTAATTTTTTTCCCTTTCTTTTCTCACACAGAACGAAAAAACTAATTATTTATATTCATAGAGCGAAAAAGAGAGAAAAAAATATTATAAAAAATTCTTTAAATATTTTTTTGCACCAACTCGCGAGAAAGAAGATTTTGTGATCATTAGCACTTGAATTTGTGTGACAAAAAAAATATCGAGTGATTATCATGCGGAATCAATGACTTAAAAGTGGATAATTTTATTTTAACGGTGAGTTTTTGAGAGATTTGAGCGAAAAATTTTGGAAATAAATTTTTATGAAAATATTTTTTCAAAATTTAAAATTTCGTCATAATTTTCCACTAAATCATTAATGAAAGTCTCGATGATCGATCATACACATTTGACGCGAGTGTATCATGTCAAGGGTAATGTTTATCTGCCAAATATGTTCAGATCACTGAATGACTTTAATTATCATCAACGAATGTCCAATTCTAGCCACATGAAGGGCAATTTCTGATACTTAAGGCAGATGTTTGATCTGAACGATATTCGATTAGTCACAAATTTCTCGCGATATGTTACAAAATAATTTTTTACATTTGAACACTTTTTGCAGTGACTCAGAGTCACTCGAAGTCTTTTTTTTCTCGCTTCTTTTTCTTTTAGTTAATTTCAACCGGAGGAAAATGAAAATTTATTTAAATGAACCACTTTTAAGTAGATAAAAGTGAGTTTTCTATCGAGCTCGGCAGCTGACTAGATGCTGCTGACTGGAGAAAACTTTTTTCAATTATAATTTTTTTATATTCCACGATCACGAACTGATCGACGCGAAGCTCAATGGGGGACTAAGTTGGAAGTTTTTTCTCATTCCACCACAACTGACTTAAAAACAGCGAAATGTGGTGTAGAAGTTGTTCGAAGATTAACAGTCATGTCTTAGTGAATGTGTGCTGCCTACACACAAGCATAAAAGACTTATGAGAGAGTCTTATAAACAGGTTTCAACACGAATACATAAGGAAAAGTCTGATCAGATGCTTGCACGCATTTTAAATATACACAGGTGTGTATGAGAGAGCAAACAGTAAAAATCATGACGTCATTGATGATGTGAGAGAGAGAAACTCCCTCACTTGATTGATTGGCACTTCCACCTACGCGCGGAATTCACATCGCCTTGAGAAATTGTTCCGATCTACCTTAATATTAAAAGTTGAGCAGGGCTTCGTTGTGAATGAAGTGATTTGTATGCGAGAATAAGAGAGGTGTGCATATTTACATGAAAATTATGGAATTATTGTGTGATTGATTGAAGAATAATTCTGTGAATTTGAGAAGTTTTTTAATCTTATAATTTTTGAGGGTGTGGCAGATTGAAATTTTAAACTGGAATTTCCCTAAAAGATCTAGTTAGAAATTTTTATATGTTGATTATTATTTTATGGATGCAATAAAATTATTTTTTGTGGATTAAAAATTATTTAAAAATTTAATCGATTTTAATTTTTTACAAAATATTTTATTTTGGCCAAATTAAAAAAATTATTTGAAAATTTTCTTATTTTTTCTCATTTAAAAATTAAAACATAAAAAATCTCTTCATAACTCGCAAAAACGATCAAATTTTTCTCAACATCAATAAATTTTCTCTCGCGATACTTAAAACTTTTTTTCATCTATGACATAATCCAATAAATCTTCAGCCCCGAAAAAAAAGTAAATCTGCAATCGAATCCACTCAATAACTGCCATTTAAAAGTGATAAATTATCGCTCTCAATCCCCTGACTAGCGTGCGCCTGTGTGTCCATATGATTTCGAAATTTTGAGCTTCTTGTGTAGGCTGCACTCGCATTTATATTTATTGGAGTTTTCGCCAAAGGGACATAAATGGAATTCTTTTTGTGTTCACAATCAACGAGAAACTTTCGTCTGACAAATAAATCACAATTTTAATTTTTTCTTGACCCGCATTAATTTTTTTTGTCGCATCAATATCAATTTTAATTTTCTATTTTTTCTTTTCGCAGACACTTTCGACAATGAAAACTAATAGCATTTGTTATTGCTCGCGATGAGAAAAATGAATTAATCGCCTCATAAAAGTGAAAATAATAATTTGGCGAATAATGAAAATGAGCTTAGAGCTTCTTAAGAGACGATTCACGTCAACTTGGCTCCACGGCACGTAAACAAAAAATCTCACTTTCTTTTACAACACAATTGCTGTCATAACCAACTTCGTCTTCACTCTTGACCACCAACAACAGTCTGACGACGATACTATATTAAGACCGTCTGAGTGTCCTCCTTAAATGGCTCATATAAGTTGCAATATTTTTTCATTCAATGAAATGACATACGACTGCATAAATATGAAGACGCGATGACGACATTTCAATGTGGCAGGACGATGAGTGACATTGTTGAATGTAAGAGGAATCGTTGACCAGTTTGGAAGCTTTATAATTATTCAATTTTAAAAATGTTAAATTAATTTTAACGTTTTTTTAGATTTTGAATAAATTTTTAATTTTATTTGACGTTTTTTTAATTTTCAATAAATTTTCAACAGAAAAAATTTATTTCACTCCGCAACTAAATTTCATTTCTCAGTCGAGCCTCAGCGACATGAGTAAAAAACACATAAATAAAGAAGAAAATTCTAGTAGCTGAAAGAATGCAAAATACGCGATGGCATTTTAATCAAAAAACATATTTCAAGCTCGTCGAGACGACAGCAACAATGATGGCTTGGAAGTTGCGACAATTTAAATCACATGTCACATTCTATAAAGTGAGCAATTGCCATAAAAAATTTAAATTTGCATCGATGGTGAGAGCGAGTGTGTGCAAGGTTGGGCACATAGACGGAAAATATTGAGTGACAAATTAGGGGAAATTTTTATGTCATTCGGTAAAGGTGATTAATGACTTAGATAGAGAAAATTGGGAAATTTTAAGTGAAGTCATTTTGAAATGAAAACTTAACGTTTTTTAAATTTAAAACACAAATAAATTCCTAGATGGCATCATAATTTTAAAAACTAGCTCGCACGTGACACACTTTTCGAATGACTCAATTTCTGCCTCACATAAATCAACATTTTGCATTTCTCATTAAATCTTGTGAAAAGCAAAATTGCTCCCGGATTTGACCAGATTTTTCCGCTTAACGTCATTTAAATTGAAATTTAACACGACTTCAAATGATTTGCATGTGTGTACGCCATTTGTGGACGAGTTACATTCAATGCATAACAATCGGTCATCTTGCTGTCTCGATGTGAAGCGTCAAAAGAATGTTTACACATTATGGAAGTGACATCATCCATTGTGACTCAGTTAAGTACGCTTCTCGGCAATTTTCTCCATAAATGTCTTGCTATAAAAGAGCAAAACACACCGACGACGAGTCGATGCCAATGACAAATCATTGCCTTGTGAAAACACCTACAAAACCACACAATTCTAAACCCGATTCCACCACGCGTCGGATTTTAATTACTCGCGGGCTTTCTATGATCTATTTTTTACACTTCACAGTGCGGTTGAGTGGATGATATTGATTGTCCATTTGGTATCATTCGCTAAATTAATTTTTTTTGCATCATTAAATTTGGCAGAAATTTTTTTAACTCGATTATGGTCAATAGAAATTGTGCGAAATAATTCCAAGGATTATTACCGCCGACGCCAAATGCAAGTGAATGTACAAGCTATTGATATGTCATTGCTATATCTGTGTCAATCTCAACTATATAAATTTAATGAGTTTAAAGCATTCATAAAGAAATTTGTCCTCAACTCTCCGACTCATAAAAGTCATAGAATCATCGCGCTTAATGACATAAGCGATGGCCGTCATTAATCAATTTTTATGGTTGTGCATCAACTGTGAGTCACTGCTTTTTTTTGGTAGCATCCAACGCAATATTTTAACGGTGATGAGAGTCAATAAACTCTTCAAAAGATTAATTAAATGATGCGGTTATGAATCTCTCCTGCGGACATGTGGCATATGTGCATTTTAAAACCGGATTATTTAATTGAATGAGTCAAAGTATTTGAATGAAACTGAATCAATAAATGCTGTAATCCGCCTACGACTAAAACTCATGTCTAACTCTCACTTCTTAATGACTACGTTTAAGATTGTAAATTAAACAGAGAGAAAAAAAATTACAGTAAATTTAGGTGGTTATGAAATGCATTAAAGTTTGCATTCGAAAAAATTTTAAAAATTAATTTTTATATGGATTAAAACTTAGATTTAAAAAATAGAGTAGGATTTTTTTAAATTAAAATTCATATTAAATTTAATTAAAATCATTTTCGAGTCACTACCTTAAAAATTAAGCAAATTGTGCAGTCGCATGCAAATCACTTTCAGACTTTATGTGTGTCTTATGAATGAGACAAGTTTCGCTCGCACATTTAGACACTCAAAATAAGCAGAAAAAAGTCCAAATCACTTCCCACTGATCTATATGGCGCGCGCACTCACCCAACACTCTCAAAATGAATTAACGTAATCCCTATCGAAATCCAATTTACATACATTTTGCCATTTTGCACACTCTCAATTATTATCGATTTCCATTGTGTTTGTTTGCGATGTTTAATCTCATTAAATTCGATGAAACGCCCAAGCGCTTAATTGAAAAAAGTAATATGTTTAAAAAAGTTGTTTTTATCTTTTTTTGATTTCTTTGACTCATAACTTCACTTTGAGAGAGTTTAAGATTGAGTTGGAGAAATGCTCATAAGTGGGTACGGCACGGCTGTGAAATTGTCTTTTATCTTCTTTTTTTCAATTTAAGGTAGTACAGCGTAACCTGAAGAATCATCTAAATGACCTCAATTAATTTTTAAAGATTTTAATTTCAAAAACTAATTTTTTAATATTTAAAAAAAATTAAATAAATTTAAACGTGTCAAATTTTTGTAGGTTTCACTGTATTACAAAACGATACCCTCATAATCCCTCCATCGCGAATCGAAAAATCATTAATTAAGACGCCGATACGCGACTTAACATCATTGACATTAATCAAGCAGTAAAAATTTCTTTTTGTAATATTTTCGGGGGAATTTCATTGTAATTCCATATGCGGATATATCAGAGCACTTAAGTTAAACTTTTATTCATCACTGAATTTATTGGAAATTGAATAAGAAATTTGAAGTGTGTGAGTGAAATTTTTTAAGGTGAGTGAAGAAAGTTTAAAATTGATTTAAACAAATTCTTCAGAAAAAAAATTTAGAATGAGAATTTTTCGCGAGTGAAATCAGCTTTCGGTAGCCGTTCAACAGCAGTGACCATATTTGCGCAAAAAAGCTCTTGTACATGAAGCGACACTCACACATGCCGCAGAGGTGTTGTCGCTATAAATAACCGACCGACATCATTTGCAAACAATATTGTGATCACCCAAAAAGAGAATCTCGCGTAAAATGTACACACAGCAGCAGCAAAGAAGCAACGTCACAGTTTGGTAAAGTACATATTGACATCATCTTTGTGCTCTTTTAGATAAACTCGTCGCATTTATGGCCTCGCTCGATTAAATTTTAGTCGATCACAAAAATTGATTGTGTGACCGCGAATTGTCCATTGTTCCGGGGGATTTTTTTGGAGATTATTGAGCACGTTCACGAACACAATGCGATTAATTTATGTGGAAGAATATTTTAGCTCTCACACAGTTCCACTTTCCAATACGATTAATTATAGCAAGACACTTTTAAATTGGTATACGAAAGCAAATTATAAAGCGAGATAAAAACTTTTTATGACATTTCACTCATTTGTGTACGTGCGTTATAATTACAAATTGATTCATTAGAGTCAGAGTCAGGTTGGAGGAAGTTGTAGTTGACACAAATTGTTAGATGGGGGCAATTATGCATTTCTTGCTTGTTGTCAGGGTTTGAGATAAAAATTTACTTGTGCATTAAAATCCGAACAAATTTAAAAAACTTAAATCCAGGAAAATTTAAATAAACTCCAGGAATATTATAATGTTTCATTTAAAAATATGAGATAAAATTTAAATTTATTAAGTTTTATTCTCGAACCCCTGAGAAAAATCTTCTTCTGCATAATATTTATTTTTGCATTTATCCATGAAATTATTCACTTCCACATGACCTCATAATCCTCTTAACATCGCCATGTGAGATCTTTTTATTAAATTTATTTATCAAAAATCTTCATTATCGCTGCATGTCACACAACGTCCAGGAACAAAAAAAGTCTCTCATTGGAAGTGAAAGCACACCTCGACATATCGAGCGATGATTGATTTTCATTTCATGATATAATCATCAACGCATGTTGTATGTGCGGCACATCAATCAATGCTACAATTCCTTCCTTAATGAATCGCGGAAAGAAATTCAATGAGTGAGGAGAATTTTAAAGAGGAGAAAAACGAAAGAAATTTTACTGTTATTCATTCCAAGAGTCAGTTTAGAATGCGTTTTTGTTGTTGCATACATTCATCCAGCAACCAGTTCCAAACCATCGAACAGAAGATTAAAAAAATATTTTTCGAAGAAGTTGAAAATTTTTAACATTCTTTATGACTCTCTCATGTGTATTTCAAGCAGTTTTTTATGTATTTGTGAAAAGAAGTGAAATCTGCGGGATTGGCGAAAAAAAACAATAAAGAAAAATGTGAGAAATTTGAAACTCAAATATTTAATTTTGCCATCACGTCTTAAGAATTTTAATGGAAATTATTTCGAAAATTGAGCGGATAATTAGAGGGAGATGAAATGGCGGCATTTGTGTTGATCGTGAAATATTATAGCTCCGCTATATTATAGCTCCGCTATATATTAATTTTGGATTTTTCCAAAACCTGTTTTCAGCCCCTAGTGCCAAGACATTACCTTGTGCAATACCAAAACATATACTCAAATGATAGGCCTAGCCAAACCCTACAAACTGGCGAAAACAGATTTGAAATCGGTTGCTCCTACGAGGAGTTAGAGCCATTTAAGTCATCTTACTTTCTCACTTTCTCACTTTCTCACTTTCTTACTTTCTCACTTTCTTACGATCTTAGTGAACTCCATATCTCAAGAAGGCGGTCGGATTGATTGGGTGGCTAAAAGGGTTGGCTCTAGTGGCAGAGTATTTATTTTGAGGACGACCCCAGACCCATGCAAAAATTTTATAAATTTTTATTAATCTGCGTTTAGCCCACAAACCAAAACTACGCCCGCCCCCGAAGGCTTTCCAAAAAACAGCCCCATAACCCCTTTAATATCAAAACATATACTCAAATGATAGGCCTAGCCAAACCCTATAAACTGGCGAAAACAGATTTGAAATCGGTTGCTCCTACGAGGAGTTAGAGCCATTTAAGTCATCTTACTTTCTCACTTTCTCACTTTCTCACTTTCTTACTTTCTCACTTTCTCACTTTCTTACTTTCTCACATCTTAGTAACGCCAATCTCAAGAACGCTGTCGGATTTGAGTCGGGTTTTCTAAAGATCGGGTTTTCTCTAGTTGCAAGAAGATTTAGTTTTGAGGTATGACCCCCAAACCCCCTAGCAAAAATGCCTTTTTCATACAAATTTTCTCTTATGGGCTTCATGGGTACGTTGAACTCGTAATTGACCAGGAACGATTGGCATTACGTTTTTAGGAGTGCCACATGGCCGGCCTGGAGTGCCAATAATGCCATTTTTCAGAACTATGCTTCATGTATTCGTAACCGTCATTGCCAGGAACATTACATTATGATTTTTGAGGAGGCCATCATGGCCGGCCTGAGCCACTAATGTCCATTTTTCAAACTATGCTTCATGGTACGTTGAACTCTAATTTACCAGAAATCGATTGCATTATATTTTTGAGGAGTGCCATCATGCCGACCAGGAGTGCCACTAATGTCCATTTTTCAAACTATGGCTTCATGTATGTCGTTGAACTCGTCATTCATCAGGAACATTGACATTACGATTTTAAGAATGCCATCATGGCCGGCCAGAGCCCACTAATTCCATTTTTCAGAACTATGCTTCATTATTCGTTGAACTCGTCATTGCATCAGGAATTGATTAACACTGACGATTTTTGAGGAATGTCCATCATGGTCGGCCAGGAGTGCCACTAATGTCCATTTTTCAGAACTATGGGGTACTAATCTAAGACAGCGGAGCTATTGGAAATGGCAACGCCGTTTGCAGACCCATCTTGTTTTTTATGATTTTATATCAAATGTTTAATGAAGAATTTTTATTTAAATTGACAAAATTAAAATTTGAAAAGAGAAAAATTTTAAGGTTCGAATCCTAAATAGAGAAATTATGTATTATTAAATTCCTTTTTTTTTCAAAATAATTTTTATGGAATTTTTAGTTTTTCTTCTCTAAAATTTTTTATTCAATTTTCCGCTAAAAAAATCATCATCGATTGATAACAAAACCAATTAAGTTAAAACACCATAAACAGTGACATAAGGCCCATAAAAAAATCGTCACAAATATTAATTAAAAAACCCGCAATTGTCACTGTCCCACATAAAAATAATCGTCGAGCATTAAAATGCTAAAAAACCGCGATGTGTTGATGTTTTCACATTTTAAGAGAGAAAGTGCGTGAGAGCGAAAAGTCAAAATAATTCTATCTGTTGATTAAAAAATTGAATTTAAACGAGAATTACGACAGTAAAAAGTAAGAAAGTTGCATAAATTTTTTAATAAACGAACAGAGCAATGGGGAGACAACATAAAAGTAAGAATATCAATGCAAAATCGCCGGAAAATGAAGAATCAAAAAAGCAAACTCAAAAAATGTGTCCAACTGGTGAAAGCTGCAATACTATTGAAGAGCTGACGAAAAAAGTGGAAAAAATGATGTCCCTTGCTACAGTTGTGCATGAATTATGTAAGAAAAGTGAAATAATGTGCGGAATGGTGAATAATTTTGGAAACAGATTGAAAAAATTAGAAGAAAAAGTTGAAAAAGTTGAAGAAGAAGGAACTGTGAGCGTAGAAGACTTGAGAGAGATTAAGAGAGAGAGTAGTATACTGAGCGAAACGCTAAAGAGTGATAGATTAGTTATCAAAAACTTGCCAATGGAAGTTATCTCTAATGAATTAGAGATTGGAAATACAATCAGAAATGTACTCGCAGCGTTAGATATCAACATTCAGTCTTCTCATTACAACGCATTCACTCATAAATCACCTGACGGTAAATCAGCAAACATAGTGATGAAGCTCTCATCGCCAATGCTTAAGACTCGCATAATTGAAAAGTACAGAGAAACGAAGAAGAAGTCAAAAACATTATTGCAAGTTAATAAAATCATCCCGAATATCTCATCTCAACATCGACTCTATGGTGAATCTATCAGCATCACCAACAAGCTCACGACTCATGCAACAAAGCTCTTGATAAATGCTCGTAGATATGTCGACTCACATTTTGATTTTGTATTTGATTCGCCAAGTGGAATTATAATGGCCAAGATCAAGGATCACAACCATTTTTGTAGGATCGACAACGAAGACGATATTACACGATTTATCAGCGGCATCGATGACTACAATCGCGACAATTGCAACAAAGAATAACACTACTATTATAGCCGCCAAGATTTCAGTCTTTTGAATAATAATCCAGTTCAGAATTAAATTAATTGATCACAAGTTAACTACCGAAAATTCTTGATAGTATAGTATATATAATTTATTCTAAATTCAATCTCTTAAGTGAGATAATTTATTCAAAAATTACCAAATTGCAATGTATCTTAAAAAGTACGAATAAATCCAATCATTCATTCATTCATAAACTCTTTCACTCTCTTTCTCATGTGTTGGTGCGAAAATAAAGAAGATAAAATTCTCATTACATTCGTCTTGGTAGTGTGAACTCTCAGAGAAAATGATCACTTCCAACTTTTTTTATATATATTTTCTTATAAAAATGGGTCTCTTGATCTCGTCGCTGTGTTTTCTTTTTCTTTGCCACTCTCTTGTGCACCGGCTTTATGAATTTGAAATACTTTCACAAAAAAAAATCTACTTTTTCCTCTTTTGTTATGTGCAGCACTCGAGAGGCACACAAGTGTGTGTCCTATATTTAATTTTTGATCACCATTCGGTCTCTTAAATCATCACTTCTTCTATAAATAAAAATTGACACCTTGCACGTGAAAATTTCCACCGAAAAAAATATTGCGCAACACTCGCGAACTCAATTAAGATCCATTTGAAGTTTAATGGCTTAAATATTAACCGCAATTTTATTTCTTCACGAAATGAAGGACGGAAAACTCTTTTTCAACTTCTCGCTCGTCTGAGAATATGTTAGCGACTAAGGCAGCTCTTTTTTGCTGACGAAAATGTATGTGGAGAGCGAGAGAAAGACAACATGAACAGTGAATCATTTTTTCTACTTTAAAGAGTCGGATATTGAGCCGCAATCGTGTACGTACAGTCGAGGCGGTTGGCGTGTATTTGTGTTTACATTCTTAATGCTCATCGCTGCCTTTTCGATTGAATGTTTTTACCTCATAGACTTGCATTTTATATTGTGGAAAATTTTGCTAGAATTTTAACTTAAAAGTTTAAGCTTTTTATGAGTTTACAACATTTTCATGATCTCAGCCCTAAAAAAATAATTTCTTAAAAAAACTTCACCATAAAAAAAATTTTAATATCTAAAATTCTTTTTCTTTCTTCTTGTTTTGATCTTTAAACCGAACGTGAGCATGAAGGAAAGTGTCATGGTGCGATGAAACTGTAAAATGTTCATGATTTATTTTACTCTCACACATCATTCGTGAAATGCGTAACGATGTTTTTAAACTTTTGATGTGCTCACACTTTGATCGTCGTGTAAGAATTCTTTCTTTTTTTTGTCAAAACATTCAGAGTGCAAGTTCATTTACATTCGGATGCATTTTGAATGTCTTGAAGGTGAATGAAAAGGAAAATCGAATTGTTTGTGTTGAATTTTTAATGAAGCCGCGCATGACTTTTGAAATATGAAGAAAAATATTGAATTACAGATTATCGAAGTGACAAGTAATTTGGAAAGGAAGTTGAAAAGCAGTGAGAGGGTCAAATATTCTTCCTTTATTTGGTCGTCTAACAATGTGTGGACTTTTGTTATTGCTGAATTATGAAATTAAATTAGAAAAAATTATTTTATTTGAAAAAAAAAAATTTTTTGTGCTTTAAAATTTAAAATTTTGTTAAACTGTCAGAACTTCTATAAATAGCAAACACTGGTCACTTAGCATTGTCAAAACACATCGCAATATGCTAATTAAACTTAACCATTGAGCGCAAAAAAATCAATACTTCTGTGAAAATTTTAAGCTTGCATGTCGACTGGACATAAAACAAGCAATTCAAAGACTTCTCTTGAAAAGTTTTCATTTTCCCACATTTAGCAAATAATTTTCAACTTTTCTTTGTGCAAAACAATTGTGGAAATTAGAAAATTAAGGAAGTTGGAGGTTTAGAAAAAGAAAAAGTTTTAATTCCGTAAATTGTTTGTTTGATTAAAATCGTACAAAATTAAAAAGAGTAATTAAAGGATAATTGAGGATATAAATCAAGGATTTTAAAAACTTTTAAGGATATTTTTTTAAACATAAATTTTTATCAATGATCTTCTTATTTCTACTTTTTAACAAAGCTAACGGTCATAAAATATTTAAATTATTAAGCGCCATCTCGTGACAACTAGAAAAATCTTATTTAAATTTATTTAATCCGTTACAAATATTCACAACTGATCACCTTTAATCCCAAAAGAAAATAATTTCCACATTTGAAACTTTTTAAGGACTTTAATTAATTAATTTTAAAAATGTAATCGATCAAAAGAGAATTCACTGATAGCAACTGCTCGCACGAAAAATAAAATCCAAGTTTATTGCCATCAACAGATTTAAAGCCAATAAATTAATCAGCATGAAAAATAGTTTTTTTCTATGGCTTCAATAAAAACTTTTTGGAGAGACTAAAAGGGCAAAGAATAAAAAATGATTTCAACGCAAAATTAATAAAATTTTGAGATTTTTTCTATGAGGAATTTTTCTCTTCTTCTTTTTGTGGTGTTCTTCTCTCAATCATAAAACTCCGTTAAATTGCTTCTTTTGTTGCGTTCTAAGACAATATTCGTGTGAGAGAGAAAGAAGATCATGAAAACTCTTTCTTGCTTCTATTTTTGTTTTATCATGTAAGAGAAAAATCTTGGTTGTTCTTCAAGAAATGTTTGAAATCATCACTGGAGCATTATGCATTGTAAAATTTTACATAAGAACATGTTGAAGAATTTTAATGTTTGTGTGCGGTGAAAGGAAAAAAAGATTAATGTCTCACTAGTATCATGCATTTTATTTTACGGTAGCGAAAGTTCTAAAATAGAAATGTTCAACTTGAATCATATTTACGAGAAATTTATTTCTTTCGTTCAATTAAATTTTAACTACAAAATCTCACGATCGAGAATTTTGTCGCTCCGTCACCTTTTGCGCAATAATAAATTTAACATTTCATTGGCACTGCGACAATTCATTAGCGCATGAAAATACAATTTTTTGTCATTGAGTAATGTCTCGGCGATAGAGAAAGTTTGACTAATTTAGATTTAAAAATAAAAAAAATAATTATGAAATATGCAACAATTATAAAACTCTGACTAGATCACTGATGATTGTCATTAATCACTGACTTTATGTGATTCATAAAATTTGCAGTAATAAAATGTGAATTTTATTTACTTTTTGTGGTTTGAAAAAGTGGAAAAATGTTTGATAACAGTCTGCGAATATTTTAATTTAAAAATCGCACAAAATTTAATTTTTTATCTCATTAAATTTTATTTATGTATCAAACCTCAAATTTAAGTTACGCAATTCCAATTAAAAATAGAAATGAGCGTAAAACTGACCACTCGACTCATCGCACACCAAAAAACATTCACTCAGCAAAAATTACCCAAAAAAAGAGCTTCATTCATGACCTGCCGCACACTCATTGCAGTGTCATTAAACTCAAATATTTAAAGTTTACTCACTGAGTAAGCAAAAGTCTATCAGCCACAAATGCAAATTTGTAAAGTAGACAAATATTTTCTTATACACTTTTAGCGTCTTCAACTTGAAAATCAATTCATTAAATATTTTCTTAGGCTGCAAGTTGTAACATCAACAAAGTCAGTCATTAATGCACTTCTTGCAACTGATAATCCATTTAGAATTTCCACGTGATCGTAAGCAGAACGCGAATAGAGAAATTGATGATGATCGAGTGCTCTGTGAACTGAGGCGCGATAGGAAGGAAATGTGGAGCTATAAAGTAGCACTAAATATAGTTTATTTAACTGTCTTAATGCACATCGGAGAGTTAGTTGATGATCATCGACACCATTAAGTTGGATTGAGTTTAATTAGAATTTGTCGCGTTGAGCTTAATTAACGAATATTTAAGTTCTAAATTAGGGATGATCCTAATCTCAAATTAACTTCGATGAAATATTCATTCAAAAAATCTTGATTAAAATCTCAAAAATTCAACCTCAATAATTTTTCTTCTTGCTGTGTCAAAATCATTAAATCACCCCCGCTAAGAAATTCCCATTAACATGATCACTTCTATATGAGAAAGTGCTTCTCCATTGATGCGCGCTCTGAAGTGAGGCGTGATGCCGAAACGAAAAAAACTATTTGAGAGTTCTTCACATTTTATTGAACACATGGTAAATGTTTTTCATTCACTCTCAACACAAAAAAAATCGTAAACTTAAAGAAAATTTTCTTCTCAACTCAGTGAGAGAAGAATAACAAAAACATCGGCACGAATAGGTCGATGCACTCTACTGAACTTGAAAAAAGAAGAAAATTACATTACAATTATTATGTTGTGCATCATTCAGCATTAATTATTCCGTAAAAAAGGGGGAAAATACATTTGCAAAACCATAAGCATCGTGATTGAGTCGTTCTTTGAGATTGTGTGGAACAATTTGCCGCTTTTTAAAGAAATCAACAGACTTTTTTTGATAAGATAAAAATTAAAAAAATATAAGTTAAAAAGATTTATCAAGTACAAAACGATTTTGAGAGTGTTCAAAAATTATTTAAGATTATTTTAGAATTTATTTTAAATTTAAAAAATATTAAAATCAAATTTTAAAAAAATTATACTTAGGTTTAAAAAAATTCCCATTTTTTTTGTCCAGCTCAATTTTTTGATAATTATTTCGCAGAATTTTTCAAGTAGCTGAAATTTTCCGCCTAACATGACTCAGACTTTCCATTTCATGCTCACGGCCAAATTTAGGTTCATCACCCGCTTTAACATGCGACATTCACAAGTCTCGTTTTGAATTCAACAAATTTATTTATAGAAAATCAAAACCAAAGTTGAGGAAATCCGACGCTTCTTTATATATTGTTTATTTAATGCGAAATGCGCATCAACAGCTCAAAACGCTGCAGACATGATTAATCGCTAAGGGTAACCAAAAAAACGTCGCAGAATTGAGTTAAAAGTTAATTAAAAATTCAACATTAAGTGCTGCCGTTTTTTTGTGTCTCGAAGTCTTCTCGAGCGCAACCGATCGCAACACAGTCAGCATTCGCATATATATGAAATGTAAACAAAAAAGACCGCAAAAGAAATTTTCACATTCGTCGTTCGGCAAAAACAAACATTCGAGAGTATTTTTAGCATATATCCATGAGTTTATGAACATGCTCTCCACAATTTTTTGTATCTACTCATATTTTTTCGTTTGAGATCAGCTCCAATGACTTCAATTAATCGCTTTCATGAACTTGACTTTGAGTCACAGACACGAAGCATTTTTGAGTCATAGGTTGAATATTTTTTTTAATTAAATGTCATTTGAGATTTTAATTTTAACGTTTTTTTAAATTTAAATTTTATCATTTCTCAATGGTTTAAAAAGTTGAAAAATTCAACGAGTTTAATTTTACTTCAATCGATAATTTTATGTCATCCAAAGTTAAAGCAACTCAAAACTAATTATACTTTATCAGTAAAATAAAAATTTTACAATTTTAAAAGTCATAAAACTTTTTTATACTCTTCCTCTATTAGCAATTGAATGTCCACTCGCTACCTTTTACGATCCGTTATCACTAAACCAGCATTTTACAGTGTGAATAGAATGAAGCAATTACCTGTAAGTAAAAAAAGAAGAGAATGTAATTAGAAAAAGTATGAAAAGAGAAAATTGTCTCTTGGTCTCAATAGAAAAAAGCCACACGTATGGACAGTCAACAATGAGAATATAAAAAATGTCAGCATTAAATTTAGTTTGAGCGAGAGAAAAATTGTAATTTTACTAACAGAATAACCGCAAACCATGAGATAGACATAGGTGAAGTATTATGTGACATGCTGAAATGAATTCTCATCGTACACACACCGCTCGCATGCCATTAATTTTATTTAATTTAGAGGAGAAAAAATTACTTTGCTGTTGTTTGAGGGCAATTGAGATGAGCGGAAAATTGAGGGCAGAAAAAAGGGTGATCGAAGTTTAAAAGCTTGTTAGGGATCGCATGATTTTTATGAAGATTAAAACATTCAAAAAATATTCTCTAATTATTTTTTATTATTTTAAAAATAAAATTCTCAAACTCAGACTAAATTTCCGCATTAGCTTAAAATATCGCGATGCGTGATTTTTTGTAATAAAGCAAAATATTTGTTGATGTTGAAAAATGCTCGAATTTCACGAATTCTTATTTTAATTTGTTGAAAAAATCGTTCAGCAATTTTGCTCGAAAATTAATTGCAAAATATTAATTTTCAGCGATCATGAAAAATCAATCTAAATATTCACGAATTTTTCAATCTCAAATTGCACGCATAAATATTTCAATTAATAGAAATCATTTGTAAGTCACTCAAAATTTCAATTTTAAAATGTCAAAAATCATTGTAATCTGTCACACAAATTCATTTAATTTTCATAGTCAGAAAAACAATGATTTCAATTTATTTCAACGCACTTCATAAACTAGTCAACATATCGCAAAAAAAGGTTCAGTCGACACCCAAAAAAATGCCGCAAACATGAAAAATTTGTATGCGCGAATAAAAAATAATTAGACATTGTTAGAATTTTAGGCATAACTTCAAACCATCAACAACGTCTTGTGTGAGTCAGAGAGATGGTTAATTTGCTACAATTTAGGAGAAATGACTAAGCAGAATTTTGAGGGATTAATGATAAACGGTTCAAGGGGTGAACAATAAAATTTATTAAAATTATAAATTAATTAAATATAAAAAGATTTATTTTAAAAAATTGACACAAAGTAAATTTTTTAATGATTTTAATTATTCAAAAACGTTAAATTTACCAAAAATAAATTTTTAAAATAAAAAATTTAAACAAGTTTCCATCCCTCGGACTTTCCCGTCGACTATCGCAAAAACTCATTTCTAAAAAAGTTCGCCGCCATACTATTAAAAAAATCATTCTCAACTCACAAAAAAACAATGTCCATCGTTCACTAGTATCAAGGTTGAATGCGAAAGCTATTATCAACACATGACGATGTCGTCGTGTTCACAAACTTGACGCGCGAAATTGATGACGATGAAAATAAATAAATATGGAAATGCGATCCACCATCAATCACTGCCATTTTCTTATATAACGCAAAGTGTTATGGATCTACCGGTATATTTTTCACATTTATTAAATCGACACTCGAGCAGGTTCAATGAATTGCATCAATAAAGTTTGTGTATCGATACAACAGAAATATAAAAATATTTTTATTCGCTGTCTGAGGCTTGCTGCGATAAATTTCATCCAAACCGGTTCCGGATTTTTTACGATGTCACTCGTACAACTTAATCTGTTACTCGATCGAGCGCCGCACGCTTATGCGATCATATGATTCAAGAAATTCGTCGGTGGACACACCTCCATATTTAGGGTTCGATGAGCGCAGTCATAGGAGATAAATTTTTATTAAATTTTTCGCGCCTCTGACTGACACCTTAAAAATATTATTTTATTCTCTCCTTCGCTCGAGCGACAACCGGCTTCATTCATTCATGAAAAAAACATAAATTAAACGATCATCGAGAGTGTTTTGCGGCTTCTTATTGTTCCTTATACGAGCACGGCTGCTCATTTCTTTCGTCTTTCGGCTTTGTGATCAATTAACAGAATGAAAAATTTGTTTTGCGGTTCTTTTATTGCTTTCTTATGAAATTATTCGAGTTTTTTTGCTAAAGCATTTAAGGATAAGTATGCGAATAATATGAAGATGAGATGGTGATTTAACTTCATTTTACTAAAATAGTTAATCAACAAAAGATGAGTGAAATTTGGAGTTTTTTGTAGTAAATTGCACTGAGAGAATTTTTTTTATTTTCAACCTTAAGTTTGACACAAAAAACAATTAAACAATAAAATTTTACAATTATTTTTATTTATTTTTCTCTGCGTGTTTACCATCGAAAAATTATTTCGAAAGACATTTCAAGTCAAGAGAGATCAAGTCACTCCCAAATTGACCTCTTAGTAACTTCTTTTAAATTTTCAGTAGCTCGAGCAACATTGTTAACGTCTCAAAGCGGTTTTTAATGGAAGAATGATTCAATTATTATGTAAATTATTCTTTTTAAACATAAAGATGTTGTTGAAGGAAATCACGCAATTTTTTAATGCATTTTTGGTTCATTTTACTTCCACGCTCATAAAATGAAATTTATATGAATAAAATGGGTGTTTCCGCTATCATAACTCGCTTAATTTGAAAACTGCTCGGTTGTGCATTTTTCTTCGTAAAAAAAGAGTGTGTGGAATGAATTGAGGGTCGATAAAAAAATGTTTTAATCGATAATTTCAGAAGATTAATGAGGATAAATTCCTTTGTGTCTTATCGCATGGCAGAGAATGTAAAATTCACACTATCATCATAGATAAAATAGAATATGGGAAAAATATCGAACAGACGTTTACGAATGCAAGATCGCTAAAGGCGTGAAACTGCTGAATAAATATGAGGCATACAATAAAGGCTAGGGGATGGTCTAAAAAAATTGGGATTTTTTAAAGATAATTTAAAACAAAATTATTTTAAAAACTTTCAACTCAAATTTAAAATTCTTATTGTAATTCAGTTTGTCAAATGTCATACATTTAAAAGTCTAATAAGAATTTTTGGCAATCTTTCCACATTAAATCGTTCTTGACCTTAATTACTTTAAGTGATTTATTTCTTCGCATTATCCTTTTCTTTATTGTTTTTATGATTGTTATCAAAAATTTCTAAGTTGCTGATCATAATGTTTTTTTTGAACAGACCCCAAATGCAGTACAATGAAAAAAGTACAAGTTGTATGCTAATTATAAAATAGTCATATCTTCTCATATTTTCAAGTGTATATGTAAAATCTTATCATTGAATTTGCAATGTGAATGGGAATTTTAAAAATAATTCAAGGAGGAATAATTTAACAGTTTGTGAATTTTTATTTGAGAAATTTTTGACTTTGAAAATATAAAAATTTTATAAGCTTTTAATTTAATCAAAAAATATTTTATATTTTAAAGTTTATAAATCATGTTTTCCTTCCCTTGATTCTAATCTGAATTGCTTTAATTTTTTTGATAGTAAATATTTCACAATTTTATTCATTTAATTGCTCAGTGAACGATAAAAATAAACAAACGAAAAAATAAAATACTTTTTGGCTCCTCGTGTCACTCGTCTGTCAATAAATTTGAAACAATATATTTTTTTGTGAAATATTTTAAAATTACATTTTTATCTTAAATTTTTGAACTACAAAAAAAAACTAATCGCAAAAACGTGAAGAATGACATTCAGTTAAAAATGAGTCACCGGAAAAAATTTATGTTCAACATTTCGGAAGTGAGGGAAAATTTCTCTTGTAAGGATCAAATTTCACATGCTCTAAAAATACACTTTTCAAGATCACCAGAACGGTGCAGTGAAACCCAATAAGAATTATTTAAAAAAAACTCACGCATACAATCGCAACCCCTTATGAAA
The DNA here is from genome assembly GCA_038502055.1 of Tanytarsus gracilentus. Lineage (NCBI taxonomy): Eukaryota > Metazoa > Arthropoda > Insecta > Diptera > Chironomidae > Tanytarsus > Tanytarsus gracilentus. The sequence continues at coordinate 621,669 of JAXRKN010000043.1, read as the reverse complement.
AAATAATTATTCATGCTGGCTGAGAGCGAGAGAAATTGAACCCTACGACAATATTAAATTCACTTGAGAACGCAACAACACAGAAAAAAACAAAATCGACGTTTCTTGCTGGCATTATCGATTTTTCCACCCTCGGCGACACATCAACATTTTTCACGATTCTCGGCATGTTTTTTTGATAAAAATTAAAATTCGAGCAAATTGCGGAAGTTTTCTTTCCATAATTGTGAAAAAATTCTCAAGAATGTGCTCGCCGTGTGTGTGTACGAAGAATGGAAGAGGCAAAAGAATGAGAATTTTTATATAAAATATAATTAAAAATGAATTTCCGCTGAGAGTTTTTCGTACCTGATATTTTCAGTATCGCTCTGTCGATTGGATCCAATCTTAAAATACTCAACGGTTGATTCTGAGACCATTCTTTCAGCTCCTCGTTATCCAAGCGATCCATATTTTTTTATTATTAAATTTTCTCCACAAATTTTTCACTCTCTGAATTTTTTCTTTCTTTCTTTTCTTATTGAATAACTTTTTTTTCCTACTTTTATTATTTCTTTCGGCTCAATATATGACTAGATTTTTTTTGCAATTTTCACACACTCGATGCCATATTTTTTTATTTTTTAATAAAACACTCGGTGTTGGGGATCAAATTAAATCATTTTTGGATTTTTTAAGAATTGAAAAACTACTTAAATTAATTTTTTCCCGGACCGACAACGACTCATCGGTTTTACAATTCTCAACACACTCACTCACTACGATTTATGTGTAGCGCTGAAAAAATAATGCTGTTGGATAATGTTTTGAAATTTTCGAAGCCGTTATAAGTGTGCGAAAAAATGTAAACACAAAATTATGTTGAAAAATCTTATAAGAATTATGTTACAAATTTCATAATTCTTATAAGATAATTTAACATCATATTTTGAACTTTTTAAAATGATTCGATGATTTTTTTAAATTTAGGTATGTGAGTAACTAATGCAAAAAAAAATAATTAAAATTTTTCTTTAAATCATCCTGAAAATTTCAAATAATCAAAAAACTTTTAATTTTTTTTTTATAAAAACGGCAATTCATATTTCTCCATTTTTATTTTAAGTCAAAAAACATTGAAAAATGTGAATTTCCTCCATATTTTCTTTAAAATACTTAGTAACAAACTTAATATGCTCACGTCATGCCCGTGTGTTTCTATAAATCAACATATAATGTTGCAGGACACACATTCATAACTCACAATAAGATATAATGAAAAAATGGTGAAAAGGGGAGAAAAAAATAAAAACAGAACTTAAAAGGCGATTTTTGTTTTAATTTTCACCTCGCATGATTTTCCAGTCGATTAAATTCGATAGAGAGAAAATTATTTTACTTTCGAATCCTTAATTCATTTTTATCAATTTTTCAATCACTTTGCATCTCGCTTTTCTTCTTCTCATTTTCATCACTTTCAGCCTTTTTGTTGGGTAAACATTCATTTTCGCTCTTTTCCGATTGACTTGCATTTTGATTCTCCACAGAACTTTCATTTGAACTTGATTCGGGCTTACTGACTGCTGCTGCTGCCGCCGCATCATCGAGCTCAAAACATTCGAAAATTATCTCAATATGACTTTCAATATCACGAATTAAATCATTTCGAGGTGAATATGAAGGCGATGCTGATGTCGATTGTTCATCTTTAGACTCTTTCGCACTACCCGTGTCATTTTTCTCCTGCTCTTGTGATTTTGTTGAATTTTCACTTTCAGTATTCGATGATTGTTGCGACGACGATGTGGATGGCGTTGGTGGAGGTGTGCCCAGCTTTTGTTTTTTCGGTGGAGATTCTTCTGTGGAATTTCAAATTATTAAACTTTAATTTTTTTACCATTTTTAGATCTTACCTTCATTATTTTCTTTGCACTTTAAAAGTACAAGCTCTAAATTTTTCTTGAGATTATTCTTAGACGCTTGCGGAAAGCCTCCTGTTTGTCCAATAATTCTTATGGCATGTAAATCTCCACAAATTTCCTCCCAATCATGCTTCAGGATATACATACAGATGTTATCCAAAAGCTTTGAAATGGACATTCGCGTTTGTACCTAAATAAATTTTCAATTTATAAAAAATTGATTTTATTAATTTGAAGCTTTTACCTTTGCGTAGAAAATTTCCAGGAAATTGGCAATCATCGAGTCGTTGAGTGAGACTCTTTCATCTTTCAAAATTCGATCGATATACTCGTGTATCAGAGTGTTGTTGACAAGCATGTCCACATATCTGAATAAAATAATAAAATTGAAATAAATTAAAATATAAATAACTATTATCGACTCACTTTTGCATGCTTTTATTTTTGCTGAGTCCCACCCAAAATGCTGGAAAGTAGGCAAAGTGCCATCCGACAGCCTCAATAGCAGTTTGTAGACTTAAATTAACGAGAGTCTCATTGAATATATTGCAGGTGACAGCCGCACGGAAAAAGACATCGAGGAACTCGTGATAGGGCTTATAGAAATTCTCAACAGCCAAATCGAATTCTTTATCGATCCCACGGGCGTGTGAAAAGGATTGTAGAGTACGCGGAATATTCATTTGAATTAATGGACGTGGTGGTCGTTGTATATTTTTCGAAGACCATGACATTGAATTGCTGCCGCTGGATGAATTACCAGAGTTTTTAGAACTCCTTCGCGGCAAATAAGATCCAAGCGGTCCCATCGATGCTTGTTGCGTTTGCGTATGACAGTGACCGAGAATTGGTGTCAAAATGCTAATGACTTCATTCGGAACACTCTTAACTAATTCTTTAAGAATTTCTAGCGATAAATTTCTCATGTCAGAAGGATTGAATGTGTTTAATAAAGTTGTCAATCGTCTCACGACCTCGGCAAGTCCTTTAAAATATCCCGGCTGTGGATGTCGCTTCTTTTGATCGCGACAATTGTTCCTCAACGCCTGAATCAGCCTCACTATTTCACGCAATAAATCTTGGAGATCTTCAATTACATTACATGCTGTCGCCTCATGATACATCGAGTGGAGTGTTAAAAAAGCTTCAAAGCAAATGAAAAGCCCAGCATTGCTTACAAAAAATACCCTATCGTCGTCGTTCTCTATTAAAATTCTAAGAGCCGATATCAAAGTGTTCCATGATACTCGAGCGTCCAAACTACTCAAATATGCCGACAACGTGTGACGTCTAAACATTGAAATTTGTTCGAGCTCTGCGGGCGTTGAGTCGGGATATTTGGCAACAAATAATTGCATTAATTTAAATAACTCATCAACGGCCAAAGGATATTGAGTGGGGTATGGAGTGATGTTTTTGAAAGCCCATTGAAGATTTTGATGCGAGGCGAGTTGGCGCGTAAGTGTTCTCGATTGTTCGCAACAGAGACGTAAAAGACCATAATAAGCTGGCAACATACAACGATTATATTGAACGACTTCAGAGTCATCGTGATCGGCACTGTAATTGTAAATTAAGTAAGTTAAATGATTAAATAAAATAAATTAAATACTCACAGAATGTAATTAAATGCAATATTCTTTGTGATTTCTAAATTAGTCGCGACAATTTGAGCATTTTCAGGACAATCCACTGTCGCATGATACCAAAATGCAAGGAGAGCTTGCTTATTGTGATGAGTCGGTACGCTTGGTTCCGAAAGTTTTGGATGAAACAGCTCCCAAAGGGTTTTAATGTGTGGTCCCAACATTAATTTTTCAGTATTCGTTATCATGCAATAAGTCATTAAACTGAAATACGATGTAAGTTTGACTGTACCGTGCGTGCTTATGTCCGTATAGTTTTTAGCAGATCGAAGGAGTTTGAGAAGAATTGTAAGGATGCTATGTAGAATTTGTTGAGCCTCTCCAGAAATATCACGCATCGGATTATTAATCACAATTTTATGGTGCGATGTTGCTCGAAAATTTTGACGAAAAGATTGAATCGGTACGAGAGACACGAGAAGATTTGCAGCAGCTAAAAAATTCAATTTTAGTAATTATTAATTAATAAATTAATTTCTCACCATTTCTAACTCTCAAATTTGAACTCGCCATCAAAAATTGCTCGACCCAACTTTCAGCTGTTGACAAAACCCAAGCATGAGCAATTTTATTACGTGGCGCTTGCATAGAAAGCCATTCTAACGATGGTTGTGGACAATATTCCGCTGCATCCCAGACGCGTTGAAGTACGAGTTGAGAGAAACAAGGAAGGCCAGACGGACCCGACGATGTCTCCGTGAGGAGTGTCAAAAGTTTAAAGAATGGACTGCAGAGCTAAAATAATGAATTATTAGTAAATAAGTAAAGTTGATTTAAATCTAACTTACTTCTGTGTGTTTAGTTACAGCGCTGAAGAGCATCGTGATTATCGATCCCGCAAGCCTCTCATCGTATCGACAGAGTGCATGAATCAAGAGTCTCGTTTGATTGGGATTAATGTTGTCCTTAATTTGCTGATATAAAAATGGAAATCCTTTTCCGCCAGTGATGGCATTATAATCTCTAGTTGACAGCTGCAAGATGTTATCAGTTCCTCTCGATTTTTCCACTAAATTAGCAACGAGTGCAATCATTTTGTCTAACGAAGCTGGTCGAGTTTTATCAATCGAGAGGGTTTCATCTGAAGAGTTGTCGTCATTATCTGACGACGAATCAACCTGTAAAAAATTAATTGAAAAATTAACAACAAATAAATTATGAGCAAAAATTAAAACTCACATTATTATGATTCTTATGACCTAAGTAGAAATCACTAACACTCTTAATGACATTGATTTGTAGCAAAAATTTGGTCTCTTCCTCGCCCATTCGTGAGAACTCATACAATAAGCCGAAAAATTCCGTCAAGTGACGCAGATGAGCCTTAGCACCATTTTCCATGAGGGCAATTAGTGACTTAATGAACTTTGTTACACAAGACTTTTCACCAATTGTCGCCTCTGCACTTCCAATTTCCTCCTCATCATCGCCGCCACCCGATCCACTTGACTCTCGCTCCAAATATATTGAGGAATGTGCTGGCCGTAGTCGTTGTATCACATGAATAACAAGACGTTGAAACATTTGACGAACCATTTGATTTGGACACTGAATAAGTACTTGTACAGGCCACCATGGCTCCTGAGACATATGACCGAGAAACCACTCACAAGCCTCCTGACTCGCATTAAATTGCTTCGTTAACAATTCAACCCATAATACCATCGTAGGCTGAAATTAAAATAATTATAATTTTAGCTCTTATTTAAAATTTCTTCATTACCTTCTCCTTAGCATGAATAAACGTTTCAATAAAGAATGACACCGAGAGTTGCGCTGCTCTAAAAGTTATATCGTTAAGAACTAACAGTGATTGCGGAACGTGACCACAAATTTGCCACATAAAGCTGCAAAAAGAATTGAGATTAGTAGAAAAGTTTAAAATTTAATAAATTTAAACTCACTTAAAATAAGTGTGCTCAAAAATGTTTCTATCTTCAAGATAGTGACGATTGTCCTGCCAAATCCAGTCCTCGAGATCCTTACTCAGCAACGAACGCTTCTTCACAACCTTCTGCTGATCATTTATGGGAGAAATTTTATTTTCTGAATCATTTTCCATCGAATTGTCTTCTGAAAGGTTTCGATTGGCATCTTGAGATGAGCAACTAGGCGTACTAATTAACTCTACTTTTTTCTTCTCACTAATGTCGCGCCTTTCATAGAAAAGCATGTAGGCTGAATTGGTCTTCTCGAAGCTAAAGTCCAAATACTTTTCAGTCACTGAATCGTAGGTTTTACTCTAAAATGGAATTAAATTGGAGTTGATTTAAAAATCATTTGAAATCTATCTCACCGTCATTTCTCCGCCAAAACATTCTGCGGCAATTTGCGATGGATCAAAGAGCTTCACTTCCGCATCGTTAAATAAAAACCAACGATCGCCACCCGACATTTTCTTATCGCTATCGCGTTCCTTAATGAAACTATAATAGTGCCCACCGTCGGCAGTTCCCGTATGAACAGTTACACCAACCAGATCGTATTCGTAATTCTCATCAAACTCCTCAGATATTTCAGACAAAGAATCTTTTTTATCGTCAACTTCCATGCCCTCGTCAATTGATTTATTTTGTAATTTCATTTTCTCCTCTTGATATTGTTGAGGCATGAGAGTCTTTTCAACATATCGTGACATATCGAGACGCATTGGAAATGAAAAATGAGTGTTGACTTTCTCCTTCAGCATCGTGACCATATTGAAAGTGTACCGCATTGTATTGAAGCACAAAATTTGTGGTAATTTCTTAAAGCACGCTCTCTTTTCCGCCCTCACCTTCTTGCCGCATGTTGAACAAGTGTACATATTGTCGCCCTCAAGCGTATCCTTAACGGTGACCTCGTCGAGGGATTCTTGAAGATTTCTCATATCGGCAACCTGACAACGAACCGTATAAAATTCCTCGAGCGTACGACTCACATGATCACAATCAAGTGACACAACATTGTTGCTAATTACACCGCAAAATATTTTCTTAACCAGTTCCTTAAGTTCCGGCGTCATTTCTTCGAGCTTTGAAACGAGATCTATAAAAAATTCAGCCATATCTTTTTGCTCTCCCGTGTTAAGCGGCTGATGATCCATTTGATAAACCTTACAAAATGATCTTGGATTATAGGACTTTCGCTCACTCTCCATTAGATATGCAAACATCCTCTGAAGCTCACAAAAAGTCTGTTTATGTTTTACGGGATCATCGGCAAGTACCGTTAGAATTGTTTCGCGCGCTTGTGGCATCATGAAAATGTGTTGAATACACGCTGCCATATAACAAGTTGCGCCAAGATTCGTTAGGCCAACGTAGCCGCTCTCTGATCGTCCATCATCTCGAGGCCAATAATCCCATGGATAAGGAGAATGAGGTCCCGGTCTATGCTGCAACAATAACATCTTATGAAGTAGCATATAATTTTGTGGTGCATTTTTAGTCAACTCAATGAGTAAATCGTATGATGCCGCTCGAGCTCCTTGTGATTTACACTTTGGTAAATCTCGATTCTCAGCCGTTGGCAGTGCAAAAAGGCATTCAAATATTTTCGCTATAAACTGCTGACCCGGTTGACTGTACTTAAAGGGAGGGTCGTATTTAACGAGATTTGCCATGAGATTTAATAAACCAACGAGACCGTCGTCTTGGATATGACGTCGCTCCAATAGATCTCGATTTATTATTAGCTTTGAAACTTGATGGCAGAGTTCTTCGACGTCAATCGTATCAACTTCTTCTTTTATGTTGCCTTTTAGCAAATCCGGCGTTGTGTTATCGACAAGGCGAGAGAGTAGCCAAAAATAATCTCGGCACGCTTGTCCGTAGGGCTCTTTTCCATCATCGTTGAGTGAATAGCAAACTGTTTGAGTTCGCATTTTCTCAGCTTTCGGAAGGAAACTAATTAGTAGCACCAAGAGGGGTACAATTAGCTCTGGATAGGTCTTTGAATTGCCCATGCATAGTCGATAGAGAGCTGCACATGTCTCTCTTCTGACATGCGGATCGGGATCGTCGAGAATTAACTTTTCAAGCCACTGATAATGATCTTCAAAGTTCCATAGCGTCTCTCTGGCTTTTTCTGATGAGTATGCAAAGCACACGAGTAAATTCATCGAGAAATTAACAACCTGAGCTCGTCCCCAAAATCCAGTTTTATATTGATTATCGCGCGGTGGAACTGCAGCCTCAATAAGAATCGACGATATTCGCGCAATTGTCTTACGAGTATCCATCATCTTTAACATTTCCTCATTTAGTTTTGGAATTACGATAATATTTTCCTCTTGCTTTAAGTCCTCAACTCCCAACAAGCATAAAATTCTCAATAGACTACAGAGACAATCGTGCCGCCACTCATCACTCTCCTCATCGTCAATGCCCTTTTGAAGCACACCCGATACGAAAATATTGTAGAGATGCTCAAGACCGCCATTCTTAATGAATTTGTTACTCCACTCGATTGACTTCTTAATTTTTAAATCAATCGATGACTCTTCACGCTGCTGATTTTCTGAATTTTCATCGCCTCTATCGTCATTATTGTGCTTTTCCTCAATGTTTTCCTTAATAATTGTCGCTTTCTTAGAATTTTTTCCCTTTGAAATTTTCATCTTTAACTGATTGCGTTGATGAGTTTTGATGGATGTCGAGAAGCGTGATTTTGAGAGACTTTCGACAATGTGCAGACAATACATGAACTTTTGTAAATTACTTGTATCTAGGAGATCTTGAATGTTTATTGACGTGTCCTCATCGTCGGCTGTTTTCTGATTGAATGAGAGATTTTTAAATGTGTCAAGAAGAGTTGGATTGGTTGGCAGCATTGCTAAAATATCCCATACTCTCCTCGATAGAACTTGTGCTTGTGTGTGCTGAAGAATGTTAGCACCCTTCTTAATTAGCTTCATATTGCCGAGAGTCTGCATGAGTTTAAATAATTGCTCGAAATAGTTTGTTTGAAGGAGAAGAACTGTGGGCAGACAGTCTTTCGAGGGTGCCGGCAACATTGATGGATGATCGTCATTTCTTCTTCCACGACTTCGCCCTCCAAGCGAAACATAAACAATTTGATTGTCCTTAAATCCAACATCCATGAGAGTACGTTCATCATACTCACTGGTGATCTCTTGACCCTGCGTAATTATTCTCAATGGACCATCAGTAAGAACATTTCCTAAACTATTGCTGATACTCGAAGATTCACCGCAAATTTTTCCTTGCAGGTTTTCATACCATTTTGCAATTTCCGCTTTGAGATCTCCAATTAAATCAGTTTGATACAAATGCAAATATGATTTTTCACTTAGTCCTCCAGGTTGAAGGATAATTTTAATGGGAGGTCCAGGTCCTTCTGTTCTTAATGCACTATGCGACGTAATTCCTTTACCCTCTAACGCCCAACGTCTCAAATGGTAAGCATATCTTCGTCTAAATGTCTCTAAATGTGTATTGAGTAACATCAAAGCTCGTTGTACGCACATAATCGAATGATCCTGCATCTCGACATTATGCAAACCCTCAGCAGCTTGCGTCAAATAATTCATGCATTGCTTCACAAATTCAGCCTCGTTTTTCAATTGATTTTCCATGTAAAAAGTATTGATGTAATTGATGGCGGCCATTGAAACCTCCGTGTCATTTGCTCTCAATGCAATTTTCCACAAGATATCCATTCCACTAACGTCCGTCTTCTCACTACGTCGCTCATCCGAAAGGGTGATAATGAAGAGTTGCTGAAAGAGCGTGAGAGCTACCATAGACACATATTCGGGTTTAAGCTCGGGCCATTTATGACGATAAATGTGTTGAATTGCCATTGTACTGAGGGCATGCTGTGCACCTCCTTTCGCCTGTCCTTGGAGCCAATTGAAGAGACAATCAGCACACTCGGGATCGTTCGAGAGACATGACCACAAAATATCAACCTGATTTATTGTCAATCTGGAATTTAAAATAGATTAATTAATAAATTTATTTAATAAAATTTTTATAAAATTCACCTAAATGCCTTCGGCGAGCCGATATCACAGAAAACAGAAGCCAAAAACTGTAGGCGAACTTGAATTTGTGTCGTGTGCGAGTACAGCAAGTCACCATTCTTATTTTTCACTAGGATAATGTTCGATGGCGCTGCTTCATCACTCGAGGCCGAGTCTGATCTAGATCTCATATGTTTCACGTAATTACAGTAATGCTTTAAGTTATTGAAGAAATGCTGCATCATTTTATGCGTTCGTTCGGCCCACATCGTCACTTGATGCGTTCCAATATCACGAAATTGTTGAAACGAAGCGAGAAGCTTGGGAATCAGTCTTAAACTCACGATCACACTACGATTGTTGGCGATGTTGATGAGACATGCCTCGATGAAGCGTTTACGTACATTTTTGTCGGTGTGAAAGCATACGAGAGAGCTGAGTGTCTTTTCTGTCTCGAGGGCTAAAGTTTCGCCTAGAAAGCCAATTTTATCGTCCTGAAGGAGATCCCACAGAAGTGTATTTCCCGGTTGACAAATGTCCGGTGATTTTGTACGTAATGCCGATGCACTCGACGAACTCGATTTATTTTTCTCATTAGAACTGCTCTCGGCAATCTTTTTATGTCCAACATTGTCGGGTGTACTCGATCGATTGTCTCTTGAAAATGCAAAAGTTGGTTTTGCTGCGAGCGCTGTAAGTTCTTCGCACGGCGACTCCTCATCATCAAAGTCAGCTAGATTTTTCTCAGACTTGGTGCTTATTGGCGACGAAGAACCATCATTTTCAGTCGATCTCAAGTAGTCCATGAGATGGCAATTCTCAGAAATGGCTCGAAAGAAAGAATCATCTTTATTTAGTCGCTCAAGTACATCGTCATGTATTCCCTCGCTGCAATCACTTCCGCCAAATACACAATCTGAATCGTTATCCGAAATACTCTCAACCATCTCCTGAATTTCCTTTCTCGATAAATGCTTTTTACGCTTCTTACGAAGTTTCTTTCTATCACTAATGATTTTCTCATTTAAATCAATTCTCTCATCGTCACTGCTCGAATTTTGAGCGTTGTAAGGGCCAATTCTATGTCCAATTATCGGATACATTGTCTTTTTGTCCTTAATCTCATAGATCTCTTGCACCTTTCCATCTTCATTGCGCGGCAATACTTTTTTTCTTAATGTCGTCACATTCCTCGCTTGTTTACAAGGTGGCGGCCCACTGTCACTTCCATCCACCTCAATTGGGCTGCTCGATTTATTGTGATGATGTGCGCACTCATCGCTGCTGTCCTCTTCCGCGTGTCGATGATCTTCATCACTATTACTTCCATCAACACTCACACTAACACTATTTTCGCTGCTCGAGGGAATTTCTGTGATTTCACGAACATTACTCGAGGACGCTTCACTCATCGAGGCTGCCATTGCAGCAGCTGCATGTCTATTTCTATCTCGCGTCCAAATCAGCTTTGTAAGTGCACTAATTATATAAATGCTTTGTTCGGTATGTTCTTTCGGATCGAGTTTGCAGAGCAGCGAATACAGATATGACGCTGGCTTTGGAGCTAAATTTTTCACTAGAGACGGAAGAATGTCGTATATTGGTTTCGAGCAGTGCTTCAATTGAGACGCCTGCCATATTAGCGAGATGTGCTCTTCAGTAATGTGATTTTCAACAGCCAAAAAGTTTAAGACGATGTGCGATTGTTTGATGATTTCTACATGAAGATTGGGCCCAAAGAGATGCGAAATAATTTGATTTTCCGATAGCCAATCGGCAAGCTTTCGTCCGACGAGCTCAACTTCAGCGACAGTTTCGGTTGTACATATGTCATTGAACCAATTGATGTGAGCGTTAATTTGAGACATTCCTGCCAAACGCATGGTGAGGGTCGAAGATGTAAAATATTTAAATGCAAGCGCCAGGCCTTCGGTATCGAAAGTGAGCTGTGAATCGAGAGGATCCTTAATTGCTGACCACATAAAGTCAGCCATCGATTTCGTTGCTGGCGATCGAAGATCTTGATCGGATAGTTTACACATATATTGAAGAACTTTAATCCTTAAGGGCACAAAGAGTTGAACAATGCTACGATAATTTAACCACAGTTTAATATTTGAAATTGCAACAGTGCAAGCATGAGCCAACGAGAGTGGTAGCTCTGAGACCTCGAAACATTGTGTCATCGCACCAAATCCGCCCGAAGAACAGAAGAGCGTCACATTGTGATAGAGATAGACGGGAATTTCGGTATCGTGAATATCACAAAACACTGAAACGGTTTGAATCTCTTGCTGTGAGCTTTCGTGGCCATAGTGCATGCCATGTTTGTGTGCGATGTAGAGAGGAAAATTGAGTAGAAACACCTTCGAGATGAATATTAATACTTTCTCAAGTTCAGCAACCGTCCACTGATCCTCATCTGACTTTTTCGGTGTTTCCTTCTCTTTTGTCACTTCCTCACTGGCTGGTTTCTGTTCATCGTTGACTTTCTTTTCAACCTCCGGATCTTTATTTTCATCGGTCGCACTTTCCACGACAATTTCCTTAGATCCAGGAGAGAACAGCACACTCTTAATATCCTTTAACTTGTTAACGATGAGATAAATGAGGGATCGAATGATGTAATTAAACCGGTCAAAATTCTTTAGATCACGATAGCAGCACATGCATTGCCTGGAAGAGAAATGAGATGAATTAGAAAAGTTCTGGATGATGAATCTTCATCAAGGCGATTAACCTTTGCGGCCACAGTTGAATATATGAAAGTATTGTGTCGACCTCGTTCTTCGAGAGCTCTCGTAAGTTGTTATGATCATTTTTCTTGTGACTTATTAGACGCTGATCGCCTGCAAATAAACAAATAGCCGTGATATATAAGTAAAATTAACAAAATAAAGGGATTTTTTCACCATCACTTGAAATCTTCAAATAAGACGATATTAAGTGATAATTTCACTGGATAACCGATCTTAATCACTTACATGACTGCAACAGCGCAAGAAAGTCACTGCAATAAGCTGTTTCACACATTTTTTGTGTAATATTTTTTTCTTGAAATTTTGCAATCTCGCTAAAATGCGTGTTAATTCACTTTCCACCTCGACACCTCTACATCTTATGCGCCTAAAATGAAGTTAAAACTATTTTCCAAACTAAAAATTCGCTATTGATGTGGATTTAGATATTTTTTACACGACTTTTCTTCAATCCCTATGAATTTTTTTCAATTTTTACAGAGTTCAAGTTGTGAAGGGATTTTATTGTGTTTAGGTTTTGGTGTTTTAAATTTTTAACTGACGTTACAAAAATTTTTACTCATTCAAAATTTAGTTTACGGTTAAAAACGTGTTTGAATTAGAAAATTTAGATTTTTGCTATAATTCGAGAATATTTATATAAAATATAAAGTTAATTATAAAAATAAGTGAAAATTATACGATGACACTATATTTAAGTAAATAAATTTTAATTTCAAAATTAAGCGAATTTTTACGATCCCCTCGATAGCTTTTAATTGTCGAACCCTGAGTTATCCAGAATTTTCCTCGCTCGGAAGTGCTTATATTAATTTTGCATTTAATTAAGATTTTGAAAGTTAACACAGCATAAAAAGTGACAAGGTAAGTTCATTAAATATTGTTAAGATGAAATTAATTGAATTTAATCGCTAGTTTTTTGAATTTAGTGTCTGATGAAATTTTTATGTTGAACTTGAAACACATTTTTATCGGCAATTGTAAAAATTTCTAGATATTAATCATAACTCCATGCTAATATCACTCTAATCACTAATTAATATTAATTTCCTCATATATCAATCACTAATTAACTAAATCAAGACATAATTCTCAACAATAGTTGACATAACCAAAATTTGATAAGAAAAATCTCTCGAATCTTCTTTTTAGACATGTATCGACTTCCAACGCTTTTACGTCCAGCAATTGCTCGTCAACTCGCCCTCCGCTCATACGCTAAGGATGTCAAATTCGGTGCCGATGTCCGTGCAATTATGCTTCAAGGAGTTGACATCCTCGCTGACGCTGTTGCCGTGACAATGGGTCCAAAAGGACGTAATGTCATTCTCGAGCAATCTTGGGGATCACCAAAAATTACAAAGGATGGTGTTACCGTCGCAAAAGGAATTGAACTTAAGGATAAATTCCAAAATATTGGAGCTAAATTAGTTCAGGATGTCGCTAACAACACAAACGAGGAGGCCGGTGATGGAACAACAACAGCAACAGTTCTCGCAAGAGCCATTGCCAAGGAAGGATTCGAGAAAATATCAAAAGGAGCTAATCCAATTGAAATTCGTCGCGGCGTTATGATTGCCGTTGACACTGTAAAAGCACAATTAAAGACTTTATCGAGGGCAGTCACATCACCCGATGAAATTGCTCAAGTCGCAACCATTTCAGCTAATGGCGATAGTGCAATTGGAAATTTAATTAGTGACGCAATGAAGAAAGTTGGCAAGGATGGCGTTATTACAGTCAAAGACGGAAAGACCCTCATCGATGAGTTAGAAATTATTGAGGGCATGAAATTCGATCGTGGATACATCTCACCTTATTTTATCAACTCATCGAAAGGTGCTAAAGTTGAATTCCAAGATGCCTTGCTCTTATTGTCCGAGAAGAAAATCTCAAGCGTTCAGAGCATCATCCCAGCTCTCGAGATGGCAAATCAACAGAGAAAACCATTGATTATTATCGCTGAGGATATTGATGGAGAGGCTCTTTCAACTTTGGTTGTTAATCGCTTGAAAATTGGCCTCCAAGTTGCCGCCGTGAAAGCTCCAGGCTTCGGTGACAATCGTAAATCGACACTCGCCGATATGGCAATTGCAACTGGCGGAATTGTCTTTGGCGATGATGCAAATTTGATTAAAGTAGAAGACATTCAATTGTCAGACTTTGGTCAGGTCGGTGAGGTGGTGATTACAAAAGACGATACACTCTTGCTTAAGGGCAAAGGTGATAAGAAGAATGTTGATGCTCGTGCAGAACAAATTCGCGAGCAAATTGCCGAAACAACATCGGAATATGAGAAGGAGAAACTCCAAGAGAGATTAGCTAGATTATCATCAGGCGTAGCCCTCCTGAAAGTCGGTGGATCGAGTGAGGTTGAAGTAAATGAGAAAAAAGACCGTGTGAATGATGCCCTTTGCGCAACAAGAGCTGCCGTTGAAGAAGGTATTGTTGCTGGAGGTGGTACCGCTCTCCTTCGTTGCATTCCTGCTCTCGCCAATCTTAAGGGACAGAACGAAGATCAAAACATTGGAATTGAAATTGTAAAGAAAGCTCTCCGTATGCCATGCTATCAAATTGCCAAAAACACCGGTGTCGATGGATCTGTTGTGGTCGCTAAAGTAGAAGAAAATACTGGAGATTTCGGGTACGATGCATTGAACAACGAATATGTGAATATGTTCGAAAAGGGAATTATTGATCCAACTAAAGTGAGTTAACTTTGATAATTTAATAAAATATATTTTTTAATAATTTCCTTTTCTCTAGGTCGTTCGTACAGCCCTCACAGATGCTGCTGGTGTTGCATCTCTTTTAACCACGGCCGAATGTGTCGTATGTGAAATTCCAAAGGAAGAATCTGCAGGTCCGATGGGCGGTATGGGAGGAATGGGCGGCATGGGTGGAATGGGAGGCATGGGAGGCATGATGTAAAGAGTAAAGAGATCGCCCATAATAGCTTCTAAACAAAAAGTCGATAATAATACCTTAAAGTTTAAGTTTTTTGCATTTAACACATCTTGTCGAAAGTACACAATAGTAAGTAAATATAGTTTTTGATGTTATACTTGAAAGCCCAGTGAGAATGATTTAGCAGCTAGAGATTTACCATTAGAGTCTGTACGAAAATCATCACTAGATTTATAATCTTAATGTCTTTTGATCAGAGGCAATTTTTGTTCCACTGCCAAAAAAAATTTGATCAAAGGGAAATTTTAATTTTCGAAATAAATTAAATTTCTGATTGCAGTGCATAAAATTCAGGCAGGATCACATGTGCGCTGCTCTCACAAATTTAAAATTCGTACTAATATTTCTTTCGGGAGGGAATGTACGTGATAATTGTAATTTTTTACAATAAAAAATGAAAAATAAGTTGGAAGAGTTTAATTTTGTTTGATTTTAAATGAATTTTCAAATTCCAGGAGCTGTGATGAACTGAATTTTTTTTTCAAAGTTGAAGCAAAAAATACACATTTGTCCAAGATGACTTTTAATTTTTCATAGAAATTTCAGTTTAATGTTCATAAAGTTGCAGCCATATTTTTGTAACTTTTACTCAAATGTTCATTTTCCATCAAACTATAGGATTATGCTTTTCCGCCCTGATCATAAAACTTTGCTAAATTTCACCTTAAATGTCTTAGAAAATCTATTAGAAATTATTAAACAATGACGTAATAAACTTTTAAAATTATCTTTTGTTTTTGACAAATTACAAGGTAATTTTCACCGCAAGTCTTATCATTGTAGACAACCTCTAGTTTAAATTTAAAATATAACATTTTGAGATAAAAATTTGATCTTGATTTATTTTCTATTTAATTTAAAACTCTATATAATCATAAAAATTAGTCAGGAGGAATTAGTAAGTTTCGAGGATCTGCCGTGGAATAATATTGAAGTTGTAAAAAATGGGAAGAAACGGAAACTTAAGGTGAAAAGATTAAATGAAATTGAATTAGTTGCTCACTAAATTTTAAATTTATTTTCTAAAATTTAATTTAGACTTTTTGGTCTGTTTTTCATCGTAATGATTTTAAATGGCTTAACATCAGCGATTGAAAAAGAAATTGAGTGCAAATTCGAAAATTTAGATTTACCATTTTCCGCAACGACACTCAATCCAATTCCTACAGGCCAATTCTACACATGCACATTACTCACTGAAATTAATTCAGAAGTAGCAGTTACCGGAGTCAAAGGACAACATATTGGAACTAAGACCGATGATCTCGTTGAGGTTTTAATAGTAAAGTCGATCGATTTCATCATGTTTCCCGAAAATCTTGGGGAAACTTTTAAAAATCTGAAGGGAATTTACATTGAGGAAACAAATCTTGAAATCTTGCAAGATAAAGATTTAATATCATATGCTTCAACTTTAGAATACTTGACTGTAAAGACCACGAACATCATGTTCTTAGGAGAAAAATTGTTGAACGGTTTAGCAGCTTTAAAGTTTGTAGATTTCTCAAATAATCCCATAAGTTATTTCGCTAAAACTACTTTTAATGGACCGACAGAATTGAAAGTGTTGAATTTGAGTGACCTTTTATGTACATCTAGTGGTCTTTACGAAAAAACTGGTACTGGTGCAAGTGATCTCAATGCATTTATTACTGGATTGGCAAGTTCTGCAGATCCTTGTCTTTTGCCATCATCTTTAGAATTAGTCTATTTAAATACCTTTAACAAATATATCGGAGAAAAAACTTCATCTTATGAAAACAGCCAAAATCTCGCAACTTGTGAAGAGGAATTGGAATCATGTTTATCAGATGAACCAACCAAAAATCCAGTAACAACTTCAACAACCACAAATCCAGTAACAACAACTTCAACTTCCTTCGTTTGTGATTGCACAACAACTAAATCAGAAGCAACAACGGTCACCAATGGTCCAACGACCCCAACAGTAGAAACTACTACTCTTTCCACAACACTTTCGCCAGAGGACTGTGAAACTCGATTGAATCTTATGGTGATAGAGAAAAATAAATTCTTTAATTACACGGAGGTTTGCGTTGCTGAGAGAGATGACTTAAAAAAGGAAGTTGAAGAACTTTATAACGAAATTGAAAAAGTGTCACCATCAAATTTCACGTGCAGATTTAGAACATCTGAAAATGGCTATGAGTGTTTAGCTATGAAAATTTCAATTAAATCTGATTCAAGTTTGAGTGCACAAAAAATTTCATGGGTCGGAAGACATGCTGATAAAAATTCGAATGACCAAGTTATTTCACTTCAAATAAAATCTCAAGTTGCTCAACTGATGCCTCTCGAAATTGGAAAATCATTCAAAAATCTCGAAAATCTAATTGTCGAGTCCTCTGGATTGCAAAAATTGAAGAAAAATGATTTTAAGACTCTAGACAATTTGAAAAAACTTTCAATAGTCGGAAATGATATTTCATCAATCGAAAGTGGAGCTTTCAGCATTTTAGAGGGTTTAGAGTATCTAAATTTACGTGGAAATAAAATTGCAACTTTCCCATCGCGAGCATTTGAAACGTTAAAGGATTTAATTCACTTGGACTTGGGTGATAACAAATTTTCATCATTTAGATACGACATGATACCAGCAACGAACAAAATTAAACATTTTTATGCCGATTCAAATCTTCAATTGGGAAGTGTCGACATTTTGATGATCTGGAGACTCAGTAAAGCTGAATTTATTGATTTGCATGGAACAGGATGCGGTGACTTGAAATTCAACAAAACTTTAACGCCATCATTTAAAAGTTTTTACAATCAGGTCGTAGCCAAATGCTCCTAAAAAATTACTTTTTTGATTTGCTAAATATTTTTGAGGTGATGGGATAAAAATTATAAAACATTTCAGGAATAAAAAGTTTTTATGTAATTTTACAAATTCAACTGATAACTTTAATAAAATAATTTGACACTCAGACAATTCTGTTTTATTTTGTCGTCGACAATTTTTTTATCTCTAACCTTAAGAAAGTCGTGAGCTTCTTTATCTCTGTTTTTCTGAAATTTTTAAAAGTCACCTTTAAATTTTCGCTCACACATTTTTCTTTATCATTTTATGCAAAGAAATAAAATACAAGAATAAAAATATTTAAGGTATAAATGATGCAGTTGTCATTCAGAAATATTTCAGTTTGGATTCTTTCAATTGAGTTGACAGTTAAAAAGTTTAGAGAAGAAGCTTAAAAATGATAAAAGTTGTGTAAGTTGAGATGCAATTTTTAGATTAAAAATTTCAGACTAAATTTAAAACTTCTTATTTTTATAATTTTTCAGAATTTTTCTAGTTTTCTTCTTCACATTCAACATCGCATCAATAATTTCCACAAGCGATATTAAAATCACATGTGTTTATGATTTTCACGACGATACCTGGACCCAAATCGGCACAAAAGACAAACTCACATGTGATGTAAAAAGCAATTTTGGAACTGAGAGAAGAAATATTGTGGGAGCAAATCCACCTACTCTTTCAAAAATTGTAACTTTGATCACAATAATTGATCGGGAAATTTATAAATTTCCAACAGGAATTTATATTTCAACTGCTACACCCGTTGGAGTTTTTATCACATTTGAAGGAATTTTAATCGACAATTCTTCAATCTCGACTTTAGTCAAATCAGATTTAGAGCCATTTGGAGTGAAACTTATCTATTTTGGTTTAAAGAATTCGAAACTTCAGTATATTACAAGCGATACCTTCGAAGCTAATCCTGCTATCAAACTGATCGACCTTCAAGGCAATAAAATCACTTTTATTGACAATGATAGTTTTAAGCAAGGAAGTTTGTCTGCTTTGAGACTCCTTGGAATTTGTGGAACTTTTGGAAAGAACGTAAATATTGCAGCTGATGTAGTTACCTTAAATGCTGATCTTAACACAAACTGCGCTACAGACTCAGCTCGAAATTCCCTCCTCCAATCATTGATTGAAACCCTTACTCAGTGCGACAGTGAAAAATCAAATCTTGAAGAGAAAATTGAAGAGTTAGATAAGAAAAATGACGATTTAATTCCGACGGATGATCCATGCAGATTCAAGGATGTTCTTAATGAAGGTTATTCTTGTGTTGGCAACAAAATCGAAATTAACGACTCAAAGGACCAAAAAATCGAGTGGAAAGGAAAACATGATGAAAAGAAAAATAACGCAGATGTTAAAGTTCTGGTGATAAAATCGCAAATTGTGAAATTTTTCCCATTGGAAATTGGAAAATTCTTCGCAAATCTCACGACCTTGATTATTGAAGATTCTCAATTGAGTGTCATTAAAAGAGGAGACTTTGTGACACTCGAAAATATTTCGAAAATTTCACTCGCCAGAAATTTGATTTCTTCAATTGCGAGCGAATCATTTAAGAAACTTTTGAGACTTTCTCATCTCGATTTAAGTGATAACAAATTGACGCAAATAAAATCAAATATTCTTCCATCACCCGTGGTAAACGGTTTCAAATTTTATGCAGCGAACAATAAAATTTCTTCGGTAGAAAATTTATTTGTGTGGGAATTGAAGAAAGCTCAAGTTATCAACTTCTCTGGCAATCCAAAATGCGATTACTCTTTCTCTATTGGTGCAGATTTTACAGCTTTTTATAAGATTATAATGAGCAAATGTTAAAAAAGTTAATTAACTGGTGAAAATATCAGAAATGGTGGCGGGAAAATTTATTGTAAAATATTTTTTATTGATGAGGAAATAAAAAACTTTAAAAATAACGTCGATCGTAATTAGTTCAAAAAAGGCTGAAATAATTTTCCTCCTCTATTTTTACTCTACTTAACTTATCTCGAGTTTAAATAAATTCCACGAAAAAGAAGAAAAAAATTATAATTTAGTTTTTGATTGATTGATTGATTGATAACTGAGTGGTAGCGCGTTGGTGTTACCAAGAAGACGCAAACCATGCAGAACTCTTAAGATTTCTCTTAAGAATAGAGTTTAAATACCCCTTTTTTCCCCCTCAACAATGAACGTCTCCTCGGAGAACGTCCACCTCGGGAGCTGCAACACACGTCTTGAGAAAGACGCACTAGCGATCGAATTACCCCACTCAGAGTTTTTAGTGTTAGTCGACATGGAACGTCAAGGGAACAAACCAAACATGACGCCGTGATCCATGCCGTAAAATTTTCATTATGAACAGTCTTGTGATCACTCATAGAGTGTTTCCAACTAATCACAATTGTGGGTTAGTTATAAAGTTACCGCCACTACAACCTTCCTCAGCCCTGACAAGCTGTTAGGAACTGGCCCACCCACATTACAATACAAACAAACATAAAACATAAAACATAAATTTATAAAGTACAAAGTCAAACCAATTGTATAAAAGTTTGGTTTATCATCTACCTTCTCCATCTAATCTAGTCGATTAGCATGGGATGTACAGGTCATTCAAGTTCGTCCGTAAGTACTCACTACTTCCTTCCTCAACTGGTCACTAAGATTAACAGTTGGTTTTGTTGGATACCAACGAATACGATATCAAAATGTCATTGACTTGATTCAAATTCAAATATAAAGTAAAAAACATCATTTATGTAAAACCCCATATTTCCCCCTGTTCAAGTTAATTAAATTTTTCTATCAACTCTTTCCTACGTTTCCATTATAGAGAACAACTCAAAAATGTAATGTTAACAAAAAACCATTCGAATGCGCTTATTTCCCCCTATTGAAGTTAATTAAGTTTTTGAATAATTATTTCTTGTTTGAAGAGTGATTGCAAGAATTTTGAAATTTCTCAGAAAAAAAATGAAACTTTAAACATGTAGAAAATTCAGGTTATAAAAACAACTAAAAATTCATTGTTGCGAAAAACAATCCAAATGCGCTTATTTCCCCCTGTTTAAGTTAATTAAGTTTTCACTATCAACTTTCTGACTGACTCCCTGTCTCTATTCCAAACAATTCAAAAATATAATTTTTATACAAAAAAAACCACCCGAATGCGCTTATTTTCCCCTGGTTAAGTTAATTAAATTTTCTCTATCAACTTTTTAACCGAATGATTTAAAAAAATTAAATTAGGTAATATAAAAATAAAAATCTTCATGATACTGATGAAGAAAATATTTGGAGAGAGTTACTCTCCGAAGTGAGAATGAGCGAGAGAAAAAAAAAATATGGAAAGTGAAATTCTAAGAATTTGATTTCACAATGAAAAATTATCACTCATTTTCACTTCCTTACGCAATTAATCGATGACACTTTATGTTATATTTGAAGATGGAACACTTATAAACACATTTAAAATAAATTAACGATGAAAAACATACAAAAAACTGGTTAAATTAATATTTATTTGACGAGTGTTAAAATCGCGATGGTATTCGGACTACTGTCCGGATAAAACTCCAAAAAAAAAATTATAATTTAGTTTTTTTACATAAATATTTAATAGTAAAATCGATCTTGGGGAAATTTTCAAAAATTTGAATCATAATCATATTATAACTCTAAAATATACGACTGTAAAAAACACGAACATCATGTTCTTAGGAAAAAATTTGTTGAAAGAATTAAAAGCTTTAGAGATTTCTCAAACAATCCCATAAGTTATTTCGCTAAAACTACTTTTACTGGACCGACAGAATTGAAAGTGTTAGATTTGAGTGACCTTTTATCATTTTATGTACATATATTGGTCTTTATGAAAAAACTAGTACTGGTGACGCTAACGCTGCTCTTATAGCTTTTATTGGTGGTTTAACGGTTACTGATCCTTGTTTTTTGCCATCATCTTTAGAATTAGCCTATTTAAATACATTTAACAAATATATCGGAGAAAAAACTTTATCTGATGAAAATAGCCAAAACATAACTCGCAAAAGTATCACCATCAAATTTCACGTGATAACTTTAATGAAATAATTTAGCGCTCAGACAATTCTGTTTTATTTTGTCCTCAACAACTCTTTTATCTCTAACCTTCACGCACAATTAGAATTCTTTATCTCTGTTTTTCTGAAAATTATAAAAGTCACCTCTAAATTTTGGCTCACACATTTTTCTTTATCATTTTATGCAAAGAAATAAAAAAACCAGAGCAATAAAAATGTTTAAGGTATAAATGATGGAGATGTCATTCAGAAATATTTCAGTTCGGATTCTTTCAGTTGAGTTGACAGTTAAAAAGTTTAGAGAAGAAGCTCAAGAATGAGAAAAATTGTGTAAGTTGCGATGCAATTTTGAGTATCTATTTTTAGGATGTTTTAAAAATTTCAGACAAAATTTAAAACTTCTTATTTTTATAATTTTTCAGAATTTTTCTAGTTTTCTTCTTCACATTCAACATCGCATCAATAATTTCCACAAGCGATATTAACATCACATGTGTTTATGATTTTCACGACGATACCTGGACCCAAATCGGCACAAAAGACAAACTCACATGTGATGTACAAAGCGATTTTGGAACTGAAAGAAGAAATATTGTGGGAGCTAATCCACCTACTCTTTCAAAAATTGTAACTTTGATCACAATTATTGATCGGGAAATTTATAAATTTCCAACAGGAATTTATATTTCAACTGCTACACCCGTTGGAGTTTTTATCACATTTGAAGGAATTTTAATCGACAATTCTTCAATCTCGACTTTAGTCAAATCAGATTTGGAGCCATTTGGAATGGCACTTCTCTATTTTGGTTTAAAGAATTCGAAACTTCAGTATATTACAAGCGAAACCTTCGAAGCTAATACAGCTATCAAACTGATCGACCTTCAAGGCAATAAAATCACTTTTATTGACAATGATAGTTTTAAGCAAGGAAGTTTGTCTGATTTGAGACTCGCTGGAACTTGTGGAACTTTTGGAAAGAACGCAAAATCTACAACTGAGATAGATGATTTAAATACTGATCTTAACACAAACTGCGCTACAGACTCAGCTCGAAACTCCCTCCTCCAATCATTGATTGAAACACTTTCTCAGTGCGACAGTGAAAAATCAAATCTTGAAGAGAAAATTGAAGAGTTAGATAAGAAAAATGACGATTTAATTCCGACGGATGATCCATGCAGATTCAAGGATGTTCTTAATGAAGGTTATTCTTGTGTTGGCAACAAAATCGAAATTAACGACTCAAAAGGCCAAAAAATCGAGTGGAAAGGAAAACACGATGAAAAGAAAAATAACGCAGATGTTAAAGTTCTGGTGATAAAATCGCAAATTGTGAAATTTTTCCCATTGGAAATTGGAAAATTCTTCGCAAATCTCACGACCTTGATTATTGAAGATTCTCAATTGAGTGTCATTAAAAGAGGAGACTTTGTGACACTCGAAAATATTTCGAAAATTTCACTCGCCAGAAATTTGATTTCTTCAATTGCGAGCGAATCATTTAAGAAACTTTTGAGACTTTCTCATCTCGATTTAAGTGATAACAAATTGACGCAAATAAAATCAAATATTCTTCCATCACCCGTGGTAAATGATTTCAAATTTTATGCAGCGAACAATAAAATTTCTTCGGTTGAAAATTTATTTGTGTGGAACTTAAAGAAAGCTCAAGTTATCAACTTCTCTGGCAATCCAAAATGCGATTACTCTTTCTCTATTGGTGCAGATTTTACAGCCTTCTATAAGATTATAATGAGCAAATGTTAAAAAAGTTAATTAACTGGTGGTAATATCAGAAATGGTGGAGGGAAAATTTATTGTAAAATATTTTTTATTGATGAGGAAATAAAAAACTTTAAAAATAACGTCGATCGTAATTAGTTCAAAAGAGTATAAAATAATTTTCCTCTTCTATTTTTTCTCTACTTAACTTATCTCGAGTTTAAATAAATTCCACGAAAAAGATGAAAAAATTATAATTTAGTTTCTTACTTAAATATTTACCTTTCACATAATCACGTAGAGATAAAAAAAATCCAATGAGATAAGTGAAATAAAATAATCAAAACCAAGCGTGAGTTGAGCTTTCCAGTTTTGGATCAACTTTGAACAGTGTAAATCCAGTCAACTGAGATACGATGATCAATGGTTGAAAATAAATATGATTGTATTAATTTAATTGGATAAGTTTGCATGAAAAAGAGTTACTGGATTTAAATGTTTTATTTCTCATCATTTTTTTTACATTTAACAAAGCATTTTTATCATCATATAATTTTTTTTATTATTATTTTTCAATAAATAATTAAGAAGGAATTTTTATTTTTATCATTTCTGTTATTTGATAGCTAAATTTTAATCTAGGGTTTCCTTTTTCTTTAATAATTAGGGATATTTTTTTCTTTATCTTCTTTAGCTTCATTTTACTCACAATTGTTTGACGATCTCTTACTAAATGTCTTTAAATTAACAAGTTTCTTTTCATTTATTGATAAGTAATTTAATAATATAAAAAAGGAATACATTATTATGCTTGTTGTTTGTGTTCACTTTTTGGAATGTGGTCTTTGGTGTATAAATTATGGAGTTAAAAATTATGAACATTTCAAAGAGAATTACATATTCCTTTTCTACTGAATTTGGGCCATATGAAGATAAAAATTAAAAAAATTCGTCGCTTATTTGACAAAATGAGAATTTTTTTAATTTCTTACCCATGCTAATTTTGTAATATTTTTATAATTATCATAAATACATCACTACGTTTTAGGCATGACTAACATAGCAAAATTAATTATTTTGCTCATTCTTATTTCTAATAATTTAGTTCATCGTAATTTGTTTTCAATAAATAATGAAAGAACACGAAAATAAGCTTTTTCTCTATAAAAGCTTTCTAAACAGTACATCAGTGGTGTCATACAATGTCAGCATAGAATTAAATAACAGATTCTCAAATAAGAAACAAAAAAATTCTCAAAGATACGCATTAAACTAACAGAGAGCTTTTACACTTCAAGATTTTAAAAATGTACATAATTTTTAATGGAAATATCATGTTCGTTTGAAATTTTTAGTTAGATCCCTTTTAAATTTAATTAGATACTTTTTCGAATCATGAATTAAATTCAAGTTTATGTGAAACACCCAAGTATTCATCTATAAGTTAAAAAACTTTTCAGACTGCGTAGTGAATTATTTACGAATGACTTTCGAGACTGGATCAAATTTTCTTGTTATATCTTTAAGACTTGGAGAAAGGAAATTATTTTTTACTAAGACGATCTTTTAAATGTGTTCACGCATTTCACTTTCAAATATTTTCGTTTCGTTTGCATTTTT
The DNA here is from genome assembly GCA_038502055.1 of Tanytarsus gracilentus. Classification (NCBI taxonomy): domain Eukaryota; kingdom Metazoa; phylum Arthropoda; class Insecta; order Diptera; family Chironomidae; genus Tanytarsus; species Tanytarsus gracilentus. The sequence goes on along the minus strand of JAXRKN010000043.1, from coordinate 596,204 downwards.
TAATTATTGTTTTATTGCAGCATATAAAACAGTTTTTTTTTTGGAATTTACTCATCTGGTTTCTGATATGCATTTTTAGTTTGTTCTTACTTGTTAAGTAAAACGAATAATTAAATATAGAAATAATATATTTATTAGTGTATTTGAAGAATTTAAGTGATTTCTGTAGATCTAGTCAAAAAAAATATTTCGATAGAAAAAGAAATCAATTGATAGTTTTTAGCAAGGTTTATTGTAATATTTTATAAATTTTAGAGTTTTTTTTGTGAGAGGGAGGAAGAAAGAGAATATTGTGAATAAACATGCTGAATATAATTGAGTTTAAATATATTTTCGAGCGCAAATTTATTCCATTTAAGATTTATATCTTATTATGAGTCTGCACCAATTGAAGATATGTAGCGTAAAATTCATTTTATTTTTTTTATTTTTTTTTGATAAGTGAAATTTATTTTTTAATGAATTTATAAATGTCCTTTTTCATCAAATATACTTCATAAATATTTAAAATGGTAACATTTTTATAAGAAGAATATAATTGAGGTTATAAGATTTGAGGTGTCTTTTTTATTGAACAAAACTGGTAAATTTTATTTTTATTTTTAAATAAGATTGTTTGAGCATTTGAAATTAAAAAATTCAAGTCGTGTCTTTTTTGACTCAATTTTTTGACCACCTCAAAAAGCTCTAAAAAACCATAAAAAAAATTGAAGCCTTAGAGAACAATATCCTGAATGAGTAACCGTTTTTGCTAAATTAATTTAGTGTCATGCTTTTTTTAATACTTTCTTCATTTCTTTATGGAAATGGAAATCGTTGATTTAGTTCTTAATTCTAATGATGCTATAGTTATTTATTTCTTACTAATATAGGGACATTTTTGGACTTGTATGACTGACTCACATGTGTTTTTACTTAAGTTTGTACGCAGACTTCTTAATCATTATACGTCAATGCAAAGAAAAATTTATCAAAATCGATTATATTTTTTTCTCATTAAAAAAGCTTTTTCACTTAATATCTGCTTAATTTTATTTTTAATTTTTTTAATCCTGCAAGATGAAACTTACAAATTATGGCCTTTTAATACTCAACTGCCGTAATTTTGCATAGTGGAACATTTTTTAGTCACTCAATCAATAGATGTATCTAATTTTGAAGCATTGACCATAATACATAATACTTTTTTTCTGTTCATTTTAAGTTAATTTTTTTAAATGAAACAAAAATGATGTTCTACGAAGAACCACCTCCAAAAAAGTGCCAATAATATTCATCTTTTTCATTATGGAACACCATTCATAGTTTTGTAGCCATATTTTTAAATACTTTTTTTTAACTTAATTATTAACTTTTACAATAATTTTAAGGCAGCAAAGATTTTTTTCTTTTAAATAACGTTTCCAGCGGGTCAATGTAGGTTGTTTCACATAATTTAAAATCGTTTCTAAATTCTCAATCTTGCCATATATTTTTTTTTCTGGGAGGACTATATGAGCATAAAGTTTTCTTTTATAATCGCATGCGATTTTAATCTTTTTTTTTTAAGTGAACAATCTGCAGTTAGTATAAATGTTTTTATTCATTCCTTTATATATACATCAACTAGTTTATTCGTTAGATAAATTTTTATGTGTTTTTTAGAATATTTTTATAAAATGTAAAATGTCTGCAGATCAACTACAAAATAGAGTTTTTGAAAAGAAATAATATGAAAATTAAAATGTTCAGATGAACGTAGGAATTTTCTAAACATGACAGTCATGGAAAGGCGAGGATTTTCTTTTTATTTTCAAGCTTTTTAAAAGGTCCAATAGACATTGACTTCTAAAATGACAACATCATTTTTCATCTAATAAAAAAAATTAAGAATTTACTTTTTTTAGGCTGTCTATTGGATGATATGTTTCTCATTTTGATTTACATCACTAATTTTCTTCTTAAATACCATTTTATTTTGGAAATTAAAAGCTTCGTCAATCTCATTTTGTACTACAACTATAATTATTCATGGACGCATCAAATTTCAAACTCAAATTTTTCCTTTTCTCACAAATTTTTGGCTTTATTTAATTAAGATCAAATCAAGAACAATTTTCTTTAGTTACTTAGGACATAGTAATTTTTTAAGATGTATCCTTTAAAAATTTCTTTATATACTTAAAAAATTGGCAATTACCGTTTTTCCTTCATACTTTACTTTCTCATATATAATCTCTTATTTATAAATGACGTTCAATTAGCAATAATTAGAACCTTAAATTGAAGCACCTAAATAATTAGAAGTGGCTCAATCTAGGAAAGTAACGAATAGCATCATTGCGATGATTACTAAAATTTGCGACTTAAGATAAGCTACACTATCTTTGCATGGAGGTGGAGAAGACGAAAGATCTGGCGAAGGTGCTGTAAATATAAATTTTCGTTAAAGCTTTTAATTCCATTATTAAAATATTTTATCCTTACAAGTTTGCTTAATCAACTCGGGCAAGTATTTTTTCCAGAACGCACATTGTCTCAATCGGGGACCATGTCCAACATGTGATGTATTCATACTTAATTCTAAATATTGTCTGCTTTGTGCAGTGTGAAGAGGCCATTCGGGCAAATCATCGGCCAATCCTGGATTTGGATTTCTAAAAAAAGGATAATTTTTTAAAAATATATATAATTAATGAGCTTAATGGAAAGTTACCCGTTTCTTGCAAAATTAGCCCAATAACGCATAATGCGACGACTAAAATGCTTTTCCTCTTCGACGTAGTCAAGTTTAGGATTGAGTGGCTCGCCAAACACATAATTAATCTCGTCGCCGTGCATAACTCCGGTCCATCGTGGCCAGGGATTGCTTTTAGTGCGATGCGTGTAATAGTACATGTAAACATTGTTGCCCTCTTCGGCATACCGCAATGCAAGTTCATTAACATTGCATGTAAAATGATAGTCTCCGACCATTTTATCGAGAGCATCACGATTACTATGCGGATTATCCGGTTCATTCCAGTCAGTATATTCGAAAATGATTGCCTGTCGTGCCGCGTTATTAACGTAAGGATTTAACTCTCGTACGGCCTGCAAGAATTCTTCTCGCGATACTGTAATGCCCTCCTCCTTACGAAGTAATTCCGTGAGGTAATAAATAATAAAGTAGTAGCCTTCCTCCTTGTTACTTCCAGTTAGGATATCTGTCTTCTTAAAGCGCCCGCTCGTTACAGATCTGATTGGAGTCTCGTCCAAGAAAGCTCCATCGACGACCGGGACGAAGGGAAACTCGCAAATACCTAAAGTGCCCCATTCATTTTCCACTAACTCCTTTGCATCTTTCTCGCGCAAACAATCGACCGTATCGGATAATTTTTTTCTGTCATGTGGACATCCAACTGCCTCCGCTAAACGAAGTGCTCTCAAAGTTGCCTCATCACGAGTAACTAAAGCCCATGGAGCAGTTGGTGAGCCACTCTCGAGAATGGCTCTTTGAAAAAGATCTCGAGAGAGCGGCGATAAAAGATGCATTGAGACCGAGACAGCTCCTTTAAATTTATTAATTATTAATTAACATTTATGGAGGGTTAAGAAAAAAAAGTATTTTACCTGCACTCTCGCCAAACAGACAAACTTTTGCCGGATCTCCACCGAATCGATGAATGTTGTTTCGAACCCATCGCAAAGCTAAATTTTGATCGAATAATCCAGTATTTCCGGGTGCATCGGGCGTTCCAAGATAGAGGAAGCCTAAACTGGCAACACGATATTGCATCGACACAATTATGACATTTTCTTCAGCTGCCAAAGTTCGATGATCGTAAACGTCGAGTGTTGAGGTGCCGCTATAGAAACCGCCACCAAAAATCCAAACCATCACAACTGCGTTCTTGGGACGTGGGCGAGGAACAACGACATTGATGTAAAGACAATCCTCGGAGAGTTCAGTGTTAGGATTCCACATTGTGGCACCGGGAAAGTCTCCAAAGACTGTATCAACGATCTGAACACACGAGTTTGGTGGTTTCGTGGCATTAAGAATGCCCTGCCACTTCTCAACTGGACGTGGATGACGGAAACGCAAAGCGCCAACGGGCGGCTGTGCATATGGAATACCGAGCCATGCATCCACCTTTCTTCCTGTAGCCGACGTTAGTGTCAGGCCTCTCACCTTACCCTTATCTGTCGTCACTATCAACGGATCACTTTCTTCAGCATCTACGTGAGTAGAAAAGAAAAATGGCATATCACAGTAAGTCACAGGTGGCGCAAGAAGAGGAAGAACATTGTTGTGGCACATACCGGGATTTGATGATTCACGCCTTGTATGACGTCTCGTTGAAGTAGTACCTAGAATTGGTGTATTTAAACTGATGTGTGACGAATCATGTCCCACATTTTCTCTTTCCAATTTTCCTGATTCAGGATCAACTACACGCACTGCGTCACCGTGACCTAAATAAACGTCCAATGTAAAAAATGTATCTGTAAAAGTTAACGGAGAGAAAGAGAGAAAGAAAGAAAAGAAAACCAAAAAAAAGAAGTACGGAAAGGAACCAACGAAAACGATCAAAAAAGTTCCCCCGTAACGGAAAATCATAAACCAGAAAATTGAAAATACCAACACAAAAATCAAAAGGAGAAGAAAAAGAAGGAAGAAAATGGGAAAAATTTAAAATTAATTTACAAATTCAACCATTTGATTTCGAAATTTCGTGCTCAAAATATCAAAATTGTCTTTCTGCGTCTCACTTGCGAAACTGCGTGTGTAGCACAAAAAAAGGAGAAAAGTAAAAGTGGGAAAGGGAAAAAGAAGAAAAGAAGACTTTTCGGCTTTTTCTTCTTCTTCCACAAAGGAAAATTTTCACGTTCTTTTACATCACTCCGTGTATGTGTGCAGATTTTTTCATTCTTACATTGTGCAAATAAGTGCTTTCTGCTTTCTGCGTACGTATGTGAACATTGAGCTTCTGTGCGAATGTGAAAAATCAATAATTACTGCGTGCGTTTGATTTAAAAAAAAAATACAAACTCTCTGAATTTTTTACATTTGTTTGTGATGCCATTGAGTCGAACATAAAAAAATGCTTTTTAAGAATTAAAAATTGAAGTAATTTTTTCCAAAATTTGAACTTCAAAAATATATTTTTCACAGGTGAAGATGATCCCCGCTTCAGAGAGAGCAAACAAGCATAACAAGCTCATAAATTTTTGTTAATCTTACTTTTAAGTACATAACAGGAGAGTGCGAGATATAATGGTGAGTGAGTGTGCATTAAATTTCGAAATAAAGTTGCATATAAATTTGTACATTAATTTTAAATTATCACACAAAAAAAAGATACGTATTGTGCTGAAAAACAACAGATAAAGATAGGGGGAGAGAGAGAAAAAGTTGTAACTAGGGATAAAGGTTAGGACTATTTTATATTCAAAAAATTATGAATAAATAATAATCCACTTTATCCTTTCTCTTGCAAGCTCAACGAGACTATGAGGAAAAAATTTATTTTTCCGCTCGCTTTTATATTAATTTAATTAAATCTCTATCAATCAAAATGAACTGATTATGTATGGGCATGGGAAGCATAAATAAACAAAACATATTGTCAGCATGGGATTTAAAAAAGTTCCCTCCTCCGAAAAAAAAATCAATACTCCGCGATAAGATCTGAAAATATTCCATTCTCTGTTTCGTGGGGAAGAGAAATCTACACAAAAATTTCATATCATGGTAACATAAATTGAAAACTGACATTTTTAGATTGTCATCGTTGGTGAAAAGAGAGATAGGGAACAAAAACTGAGGAAAGGGCATGTGACCAAAAAGGACATTTATTATTAAATTTTCGATAGAGGTGCTTTCTAAAGTTATTTTCTCTAAAATTTTCTAAGAATTTTGGAGCTTTTCACGATCAACGGTTGATGAATAAATTTAAAAAAATTTCAACTTTACCAAAAAATCAGTTCTTCGTAAATTTCAAAGCACCAATTAAATTTAATGATTTTTAGAAAAAAAAGTTTTGTCTTAGAAATTTTCACCAATTACAGAGAAACCTAAAAACTTTTTCATCAAATTTCCTTCGTAAAAAATTTAAATATGAAAAGCTCTCCAACGAGCGTAATTAAATTAATCAAAAGCTTCAGCATGACATTCCCATCTCGTGAAAATGCAAAAGTGCCATATGCATTTCTCATTTTTAACATTTTAATGGCTTGTTATGCACTGAGAGCTCCATAATTAGGTGTGTGAGTGTGTAAGCATATATTTCTGTAAAATTCAATTACATTGAAGAAGAATAATTGGAATATGAGATAGACAGAAAGAGGGCGGTAGAGAGGGAGAGGAACAAAATTAGCATGCTAATAATGAAAAATGACACAAATTAGTTATGCAAGTTGGAGAGGAGAAATGAACAAAAAGTGCTCTACATATAGATCATAAAAAGATGATAAAAGTGAATTGTACATAAAGAAAGATAGAAGTAGGATACACGGCCACCAGCAATAGCGACTCGAAATCATAAGAGAGAGAGAGAGAAAAAATTATTTATAGACACCGAGGGAAAAGTCACTAAAGTTTAAAAATTTTGTGCAAGTGACTTTTTCCTCGCAATTTGACACACTTAAAATTGTGCAAAAATAGTCACAGCAATAGATGAAAAGAAGAACTCGATTGACTCACCGTCATCCTTCGAAAGAACCGCACCACTTGGACCAATGTCTGATCCGGGTGTTTGTTGTGTAATCTTTTGACCAAGTATGGGCTGCTGGTTTATTAATGGCGATAGTTCAACATTTTCATGACTATGATTAATTTGAGCATTTGTATTCTGTTGCAACTCCTTTTCATTGAAATTAGTATTTTCGCTGCTGCTGCTAACCGCTAATATTTTCCCTAAATCATGATGTCGTGCGCTGACTAATTGTAATTGTAAAATTGTATATAAACCTATGTAACATAATACTATCTTCCCGTGCTTATGTGGACGTTTAAAAAAGGCTCTGAATGCAGCAGTACCTTTTTTAAGAACCATCTCCATGGCTTGGAGAAATCTACATGCGAGAAGAAAAAGAAAAGTTTTTCTTTATTAAGTAAACAAGCAAAAAAAGAGAGAAAGAAAAATGAAAAGCATAAAAAAGTTGAATGTGTTGCCTTTGTATTTACTTTTTGAAGTAATAACGAGCGAGAGTGTGAAAATGCGATTTGGTCGCCTCCACGACATAACAAAAATATGTACACAGCAAATGAAAATGTCGTGGGAATGTATTCGAAGTTAATATTGAATGACAACTTGCATTTAACGTTTCAACGGATTTTCTTTTCCGTCACTGTTTTCAACTTGATTGAATGGACTTGCGTAGGCTAGCGTGAAATGTACCATAGCTATGGTTAATGGAGCATCATTTAATTTCTTATGAACGGAAATGTTTGAGCTTTTATAAATTTGATCGAATTTAATAATTTTGAAGGTAGAATTTTTAAAATTTTCTGTTGTAAAAAAGCTTTTCAGCCACAAAAAGTTTTTTCCTATAAAGATATTGCCATGAAAATCTCATTGAAAGTTCACTTCAAAAAAATATAATCTAGTTAGAAACTCGTGTAACTTCGACTACGAAAACTTTTTCTCTCTCACTCAAATAAAAGAAAGTTCATCTCAATTACTGCTCTTGCTTTCTCCTCTTTTTTTGAATGGTCTTTTTTGGCTAACTACTTACACACGAGGAAAGTTAATAGTTTAGCTTCACTATCTATGACGGGATAACTTTTATTCTCATGTTCCATATATAATCAACTTTATCTTTTCGGTTGTGCATGAAGATTAAACTTTTTGAATTCAACTCACTCACTCGTTGCCATGCGGCATTGCCGACTATATCTATTAATTCGAAGATAAAGTGCTTTCGTGGGAGAATTAGAAGTGGAGGAGAAGAAAAATTTGCTTGTGTATCAGTTAAGGACGTGAAAGCACGCTTCTCACACTTTTTTCGCAAGTTAATACTGCATAACCAAAATAGAACTATTTATGGCTTTTGTTAGATAAATTTATTCTAGCTTTTTGTTGTTGTTTTCCCTTTCCTATTTTTTTTCTGAGGGTGTAAATGAGACGAAAACTTATTCTAAAAATATCCAAACACTAAATTGATATGTCCCAAGTTGAATGAATGAATAAAAATTTCTTTCTCAGCTTATATTTTTTTGTTGTATTTTTGCCATCATTCAGATCACACAATTTTATTGGAATGACGCAAATTTTCTTCTTCAACTATCTCAGAAATAAGAAACACACACATTTGACAGCATAAAAGGATTTTCATGCAAAGATCCTCTTCTGATGATTGCGTCACTGAATATTTTATACTTTTGTCTCATCGAAATAATTTTTTTCCTTCTTTTTTGTTTCGAGGGAGATTTAGCGGCAGTGGATCTATTTTTAGACGCATGAGAGCAGTGAATGAAATTTATGACATGAGTTGATGAGACGACGAGAGAAAGAATTTCTTCGCGAATCACATTAATATTTTGTTGCGTGATCTTTATCATAATTTGATACTTGGAATTTTTTGAGAAGATATTGCAACGAGTGTTTATCGATTTCAAATTCAATGCATTCAGTTCTTTTTAAAACTGCTTAAAATATTTAGTTTGAAAGTAGTTTTATGTTTACACTTCATATCAGTAACATATTTACTCACTATTTTTTTGAAGATAAACTTAAGTGTGTTTTGTAGCGATGCTTTAAAGGAACTGATGACATTTTTTAAAACGCATCAAAACTCTCGGCTAGGTAGTGAAAATTTGCAAATGTGTTATATTTTATATAAAAATAAAATATTTGAGTGTGTTTTAAATTTATACCATCGTGAATATTTTTTGCAAACATTTTAAGAGTTGACCCATTGAAAGTATTTAAACTCTTAGAAAATGTAAAAAGAACTCTAATTCCCTCATTTAAAATCAATAACAATTTTCAGGAATCTACTCCTTTTAATTTTAGACCATTTCAACCAATGACACCCACTAGCCACTAGTCAATTAAATTGACATATAACACGTTTGGAAGTCCATCCGCGTCACATATGGATTATGATAATTACTTGAAATGTTAATTAGCCGACACATTCACGCATGCAAAAAGGGTGATGATGAAGAGAGGAAAAATTACTCACTAATTGTCAACAATTATCGAAAGGAACAACTTTCTGCCTCATATCAATGATGGCCACAAAACCTTTGAAGCTTTTCGCTTACTCAGCAGCCAAGCTTTCTGTTCTCTCTGCCACTCGTATCCTTTCAAAATGTACAGATTTTTAAAAATGTTTGTTGCTGTGTTGTGTGAGCGTGCGTGAATTATCTGAAAGTATAGAAATCGAAAAATGGAAAATAATTTCAAAAAATACACATTTTCATGATTTTATTTAATAAAATTATTCAGGAAGCAGAACACGTGAAGCTGTCAACCGAAAAAAGTATTCAAGTGCACTTTATGGCATAATTCTATCGCAAAAGCGCTTGACGAGAAACCACTGCACTAAAATATCGATTTTTGCATGAAACTAATTTTTTTTATATTTTCTTCTTTTGTTTGCACTTTGAATTTCATACAAAGGTCAACAAATAATGTGATTTGGATTTAACAGCGCCGCGCAGCGACAAAAAATAATCACTTCTCTACAGCAATCAGCTGACACTGAGGCAAATCATAAATTATGTGAGCATTAGTGTAAGGACATGCTGTCGAACATTTATAATTAATGTACGAATTAATCAATTATTTTTATCTAGAATTTTTTTAAGCTTACAAAAGTTACAGATGTCAAACTATTAGTTGAATGAATTAACAATTATTTTGCAGACTTTAGAGTATAAAAATTAAAAAAAAAATTATCTCAAAACGCATTTTCGAGGACTTTCAGCTCTAATCAATAAAATCAAATTACATCCGCTACAAAATTACCCTAAAAGCATTTTTAGGAACTGCTTCTTAATTTTTTCATAGCCTTAAGTGATATTTCATAGTAAATTTATTATTTTTCTATGCAAATAGCTTCCAAATCTCAACCCGCACTTCATTAATAAATTTCTCATTAGCAAACTTTCTCTCACTCTTTGTGTACATTCGAAATAAATGCGATAAATATACCCACAAAACAAAATAGCTCTAATTGAGCTAAAATTGATATCAAAAACTGCTCTTATTTCTGTCAAAAATGAATTTGAGCACTTTTTTATATCAATTTGAGCACAAAAAGAGCTCAAAATTTAAAAATGGATTTTTTGAGTAAAAAAATCGAGCATTTTTAGACATCATTTTGATGTCTTTTTGATATCAAAATTTGAGCAATAAAATTTGAGCTAAAATTGAACTATTTTTGAGCTCTATTTTAGCTCTTTTGGATCTCTAAAAGACATCAAAATTTGAGCTAAATTTGATGTCAAAAAAGGGTTTCAAAATTGAGCTAAATTTTATCTCTTTTTGATGTCTTTTTGATATCAAAATTTGAGCAATAAAATTTGAGCTAAAATTGAACTATTTTTGAGCTCTATTTTAGCTCTTTTGGATCTCCAAAAGACATCAAAATTTGAGTTAAATTTGATGTCAAAAAAAGGTTTCAAAATTGAGCTAAATTTTATCTCTTTTTGATGTCAATTTGATATCAAAATTTGAGCAATAAAATTTGAGCTAAAATTTAACTATTTTTGAGCTCCGTTTTAGCTCTTTTGGATCTCTAAAAGACATCAAAATTTGAGCTAAATTTGATGTCAAAAAAGGGTTTCAAAATTGAGCTAAATTTTATCTCTTTTTGATGTCAATTTGATATCAAAATTTGAACATAAATTTTTTTGAATTTTTTTAAATATTTTCGAGCTCTATTTTAGCTCTTTTGGATCTCTAAAAGACATCAAAATTTGAGTTAAATTTGATGTCAAAAAAAGGTTTCAAAATTGAGCTAATTTTTATCTCTTTTTGATGTCAATTTGATATCAAAATTTGAACATAAATTTTTTTGAATTTTTTAACTATTTTCGAGCTCTATTTTAGCTCTTTTGGATCTCTAAAAGACATCAAAATTTGAGTTAAATTTGATGTCAAAAAAAGGTTTCAAAATTGAGAAAAATTTTATCTCATTTTGATGTCAATTTGATATAAAAATTTGAACAAAAAAATTTTGAATTTATTTATTTATTTTTGAGCTCTATTTTAGCTCTATTAGATCTATAAAAGACATCAAAATTTTGAGTCAAATTTGATGTCAAAAAAAGTGTACAAATTGAGAAAAATTTTGTCTCATTTTGATGTCAATTTGATATAAAAATTTGAACATAAATTTTTTTGAATTTTTTTTAACTATTTTCGAGCTCCATTTTATCTCTTTTAAATCTAAAAAAGACATCAAAATTTGAGGTCAAAAAAAAGTGTACAAATTGAGCAAAATTTTATCTCATTTTGATGTCAATTTGATATAAAAATTTGAAGATAAAATTTTTTGAATTTTTTTAAACTATTTTTGAGCTGCATTTTAGCTCTTTTAAATCTATAAAAGACATCAAAATTTTAAATGTCATCAATTTAGGGTGGACGCTTGTAATTCCTGAGTAAATTGAATCGCAAGATAATAAAACATGGAATTTCTCTTACTTGGCATTACTGATCATTTATTATAAATACCTCGTTGGATTCGCAAAAAACACAGCTTTATTTTGAGTCTAACTTTAAATTTTTTAACCGCGTCCTTCATGCTCAAAAATGAATTCAAAACCTTGTTTATAATTCCTGAGTGAATGCTTATAATTCCTGAGTAAATTTTAAAAATTTGATATAAAATCAACTTGTTATTCAATCTTTATACTTTCTTGAGGGAAGTGTTCAAAAATAAATAGATTGATAATTTAAGCGATGTAATATTCGACAAGTGCAAGCACTGCTTGCGCTGACATCTTTCAATGATAATTTCATGACTTTTTTGAAAAATTTAGTTGTTAAAATATTTAAAATCAGAGCTTAATCGCTTCAGTTGACAAAAAAGAATGAAACTTAATGAAATCTACCTATATCAAGATCCTACAAGCCTTTATTTCCTTTAGTTTTGAAATATTTTTGCAGGTAATACTGGAACTGAATCTCGGTTTCTCTCCTAGAAGTTAGTTCCTGAGTCGAATGTCACTTCCTCCGCTGGATGTTAGTTCCTTCACTAGATTTCACATGATTTTTTCGCTTGATGCTGGTTTCTGTCCATTATATTGCTCCTCTGAAAAATTTTATTATCTATGCTGGATGTTGGTTCCTCCGGTGGTGCTTTTTTCGGAAAGCCATGGGGAAGACATTTATTTACTTCTTTAATATTTATCTGCCACATATAAGTCACGCGGCAACAGTTACAAGCATGTTCATATTAATTTTTTGGTCCATAAAAGATTTTATCGCGTAAAAAAAAATTTTCACTCACGAAAAATTCAAAGACTACTAATGTGTAATTTACTCAGGAATTATAAGCAAATTCACTCAGGAATTAAAAACACTTTTAAAAATATATTTTTAAAGGACTTATCTCACAATAAAAATTCAAAATGGGTTTTTAATGTGTTGATATGAACCTCCATGACTAAAAAAAATTGTAGAGCATGATAATACCTTCAAACTTTATATAGAAAGTCAAGGTGTAAAACGCGTTGTTCGTGAAATATTGACATATTTAATTTTACTCAGGAATTATAAGCACTCAGGAAAAACAAGCATCCACCGGATGTTGAGAAAACTTTTAGAAATAATCTCAAGTAACTTTTCTTCACAAAAACGTAAATAAAAAAATATTTTAACAAATTAAATTTTGTAAAAAATTAATCAATATCATTTTTGAACAAAATTTGAGAAAAATTAGAGAACTGGACAGCAACACCTTAAATATACGTTTTAGCCAAGTGAGAAATAATAAATATTTAGGCTTGGTGACGCAGTTACGCGTGCGCGAGGGTTAGCTGAGACTTTGGACAACGGTTCGAATCCTATCATCGGCGGTAAGTAAAAATTAATTTTATCACTATATAAACACTTTAAATTCGTTACAGAGCAAAAAAGAACTAGTACGAGAGCAAAAAATGAGTAAAAAACTTAATTAAATTAAGTGTTCCTGAAAGCGGAATATGGAACATGAGCTCAAATTGAGCTCAAAAAAACATTAAAAATTGAGCTCAAAAAAACATCAAAAATTGAGCTCAAAAAAATGTCAAAAATTGACATAATAAATTTTTTAAAATTTTCTTCTGAAATTTTTGAGCTCAAATTTTGATATCAAATTTAGCTCAAAAATATATCTAATTTTTGATATCAAATTAAGCTCAAATTGATATCATTTAGACATAAAATTGACATCAAATTTAGAGGTCAAAAAGATCTAAAATTGAGGTCAAAAAATAGAAAATTTTTGACCAGGCACTGACAAATTTGATATCAAATTTTGAGCTCAAGATTTGACACAAATATGAGCGATTTTTGAGCTCAAATTGGAGCTATTTTGTTTTGTGGGTACCAAGAAGTGAAAAAAATAGTTAAATTTGTTGCTGTTAATAATTAACACGCTTCATTATTTGAAATTACTTTAGTAATTTTCGATTAACCTCTTACACATTCCACACGATGTTGGCACGCAAAGTTACATTTCTCTGCTGTTGCTGTTAACATTAACAATGAAAACTAATCCACTTTGTTTTCTTTTTCCCATCACCACTCACTCGTCCTCTAACTTACTCGCGCTGTTTCTCAAAAATCGATAATACATTGCAGCGTTCAGACAATAAAAATTTGAGAAAAACGTTGGTGCTGCTTTCAAGGTAATGCAATGCTCGCGTCTTAGCGAATGTGTTTTTTTATTCTTTCTTTTTAGGCCATCGCATGGAAAATCATAAAAGCAAGACTCACCACAAAATACAAGCTTTCGTTCCAAAGGACCATAAAAAGTCATTTTCCAACGTTTAATTGCATTTGAAAAATACTGCAGCTACAGCATGAGAGTTTTAAGTAATTCCCACTTTACATGAACTGTTTTTTTCTGTATGATTTATTGCTCCAACCTAGTTTAAATGCTGCTTGCATATATTTTTTTGGAGTGAAATTGCATAAATAAATCCAACTTTCATGTGGAAGTAAAAAAACAATAAAATTTTCTTTCTCTCGCTCGACAAATGTGAGTATTTGCACATACAGCACAGAACCTTTACTCTCTAGAGGCCTTTTCTCATTTTTATTTGTTTCTCTATAAAGCGTATAGTTCGTGCACTAGGTAAACTTTCGATGCATATATTTTTAAAATATAAACATGAAAAAATAGATGGCCAACCAAGCATTTTACCTTAAGGGCGGATTTTTCAAGCTTTTTGTTTATTTAAGATTGTCTGCTTTAATGTTTTTATGTGAAATTTTTGCACGGATAATTTTATTAGATTTTGAGATTTTACAGCGCCCAATGAAAGTCTTGGAAGTGAAATTTATATCAATTCTCTTTTTCATTATCTTTCATTAAACATTTCACTCGACAACTCAAAAGTCCAATAAACACCAAAAAAAGGACAAACTGTGTCATTTTTTCTAGCACCGAAAGCACAATATGAAAAAGATCGAATGGAGTAGCCAACCGAAGCACATAGCATATTAAAAAGTAATCTCCTCGAGTTCTGCATAGGAATTAAAATTTTATTGCAAGCAATTTGCCTCGGTGAGTTCTTGAGTGTATGTACACATGAGTGAGTAGGGGTTATGTTATATGTGTACATGTTTGAAAAAAGCTCCTTTTCGAAAAAGCTTTATTTAAATTACACATTTTATGGCTGTGCACACAACATTTCTTCTTATCGTCCTCATGAATATGTTCATCTTTCAACATAACAATTTCAAACCGTTTTCTTCATAAGCCTTTCAACACATATTTTCACTCTCTCTCTCTCGCTTTGCATCATAGATCCAGAAGAAAAAATTTAATTAAAGCTTATTGTATCCATATTGCACATGCCATAGGAAAAATACTCTAAATGTGCAGCACTAAAAATTTTAGCATGAAGAAGAAGAATTTGCCGAGAAAAGAGAAAATCTAATAACCACAAATGTATAAGTGTTTGTATGTGCATGGCATAAGATAAAATTCCATAGGGTTAAAATGAGACACTTTAATATGAATCAATTTTTTTGAAAGAAAGAGTTTTGATGATAGAGTTAAGAAACATTTTAGGCAAAATCTAACGTTAATTAATTTGATTTGATTTTTCTAATCTTGTCTATTTCAATCTATCTAATTAATAATTTATCAAAATTATGGAATTTTTTTAGTGGAAGAAAAAAATTTAATTAGTTTCGTTCATTTTGTTAGTTGAAATTAATTCACCGCATGTGAACCATCAATATATAGATACATAGAAACATGCCATGCGGATAAAATGGCTTGAAAAAGTAAATGAAGAACTTTTGCAATTTGTTAAGATCAATGTATTAAAAGTCCGGTGCGTGCCAAGAGGAAATTAGTTACACACGCTTCCCCTCATCATCGTTCAAGTAACTAAATCGTTCAACACATGTATGTCATTTGAGTAAATAATTAAGTTTTCAACTTTCTATATGCAATTCATTTAGATGGGAGTTAAAATTTATTAATTTTTTGCATGTTATCTTTTTATGTATTTCCGTCATTAAGAAAATTATTTCGTATGAATCGTATTTTTTTTTAATTTATTATCGCTCACTGATGAGCTGTCGGAGGATGAAAAGTAAGATAAGAAGAGTGATTGCATTTTTAATTGCTAAAGGTAAATTTTCATTT
Source organism: Tanytarsus gracilentus (assembly GCA_038502055.1). NCBI lineage: Eukaryota > Metazoa > Arthropoda > Insecta > Diptera > Chironomidae > Tanytarsus > Tanytarsus gracilentus. The sequence continues at coordinate 580,415 of JAXRKN010000043.1, read as the reverse complement.
TATTCTTCACGTTTTCTCTCTCTGCGAAAGGTTCAATGGTGAGAAAAGCTAAAAAAGAAAAGTTTACCCCTGCATAAAAGCGGAAAAAGATCCTTTCTCAAGAAAAATCTTCTCACCGACCGATTTTTTTCCCCAAGAAGAAAAAAAATCAAGAAAATCGATTTACTTTTCCATCCATGAAGCGCGGCGAGAGGAAGAGCACGGAGCAGTAGCAGCCTAAGAAAAAACTTTTTTGGCCTTACAATAAAAATCCATAAAATTTTATGGACGTTGTTTCGAGGAAAAAGAAACCCAGAGAATATAAAGGGAGTGAGGCAAAAGCTCATTCAGTATACAGTGCGGATGACAATGACGACGGAGGTTGAAGTAAAAAGTAAAAGCTCATATGGAAAAAATAAGGTTCAAAAAGTTTTATGGAAGTTAATGCTTGCAATGATTTTAGACAAAATTGTGAAAAATCATTCGGTTGTTTTTGATTTGGACACTGGCAGTTGGGTTGGAATTTAATTTTGACATATAAAATGCGATGAATTTCATTACATAAAAAATAAAGAGAAAATTCTCTGACTGTGTCGTACACAAAAAAAACTTTTAATCTGCAAGGAGTACTTCAAAAAAATATTGCATCCATTATCTTTTATCCGCAATAAACCCTTACGACGATTCACCATGAAAACACGTACAAAAGTGAAAATAGCTATCAACTCAGGTGGAGTTTACTTAAATAAACTTTCTATCCAGCATATATCCATGCACATAGGACTAAAAATATGCAAAAATGTATAGTAAAGCGTCTTCCGTTTTTATCATTCAATTTTTATGCTTGAAAAGTCATCGCATCTTAGAGAAAGAGAGATAAGTACACTCACTATATAGAGCAGAGGAAAGAATGTGGGTGAATGAAGGTGGACATCTATTCCTTGAGGCCATGCCATTATATCCTTTCTTTTGAAGATTAAACTAAATTTATGTGATCCCTAAGAACTGTGCCATGTGAATATGAGCATGCTTATGTGCCTCTTGTGAATCAATATTTTGTCATTTCTTTTTTTGGCAGTAAACGCGTAAGAAGACTAAAATGACATTAGCAAACTATAAGATAGATGCGGACTTTGTGTGTGTGACGTCACAATGTGGTTGGCTTTTTGTTAAGTATGAGGATTATTTCCGGATCAACTTAGATGAAATCTACTAATCAGCATGAAAGGTCTGAAACACATGAGATTATCGATTAGACGTAAGAAAATGTGGAGGTGAGAAATGTCAAGCACATTGGGGATTTGCAACATTGCCTGTGTTGTGGAATTATTTATGTCACGAGAGCTTTTTTCATTCATTAAGAATGTTAATTTGTAACAAATACTAAATAAATAATCAAATGAACTTTTTCATATTTTTTGAATCAAATGAAGGAAAAATTCAATTTTTTAGGCTCGCCTTTCTTGTCATTTCAAGTTCATTCATATTCCAACATATTTCACTCATATAGAGCAAAAATGCTTTTATCGAACGACACTCGACATGATTGGAATACAAATTTTTTTACGACTTTCGCCAGTTGGAAAAGCTCTGTAAAATCCAATTGTAAGCGTTAAATCTACTATTGCGCTCTTCTTTGAAAATATCATAAAAGCCAAAATCTTTATTTATTATTTTGACTCAGATGGAATAAACTTTTATTTAACTAACTTATTGTGATTGTTCGAAATGTCTAAAGGAATTTAAATTAAATTATTTTTTTCTTTTATAAAAATTGTCAATTCTTCAAACGTGGCAAGTAATTATCATAAGTACAAGTTTCACCCCTTTTTCATTAGAAGAAGCTCCTTCGTAGAGATGGCGAAAGAAGATGAAAAATTTCATCACACAACACAATTTCAGAGAGTGAATAAATTTTAAGCACAGAAGATTAAAAAATTCTTTTTAGCTCGTTGAATATTCATGTTGTTTTTGTTTCCTAACGCCATCATCACAGGAAAACGTCTACATGGCAAGTGAGAGCTTCTGAATTTAATTATATGCAAAATTAAAATATTTTTCACTCAATTAATTTATAATACAAGGCGTGACAGTGTGTCTCTCATTTTAGTGTGAAACTTTTCTTCTTTACCCTTCTCCAGTCTTTCCATCATGAAATTAAAATTGAAATCTCTCAGAAAATTTTCACTTTTCTTTTATAAGGACTTTACTGTGTTAATAAAATCTCACGGTTGATCCTAAGATAATCTTTATCTCTTCCGTTTTATGCAAAGTAGGTTTGAATAAAAAATATTTTTTAGCAAGCTTAAAATATTTTTAATTAAAAATTAATTTATCACTTTAATCTTACATTTTTATCATTGACCCTTCTTCTATATACCTTCATATTTATGCACAAAATATCCCATATGCTAACAGCACTACAATTTTCATGCAAAATATCTCTCGCTTTCCAAAAAATGATTATGCAAAAAAGCTTTTTCTTCTTTACTGCTGCCGCCTCGCGACTTCATACACACTACTGTATAAATGGTATGATATGTTAAGGGAGAAAGCTTAGGGGTGTGCTCATTTTTGCTATTTAACATAAATATTTTAAAAAAGGAACAGAAAAGAAAATGTGAAGCATGAAAATTTCAAATTTATTTTTGGTCATTTGTAGAACAATTTCACATTCTCATGGAGCTTACTTTTGCATGAATAACATTGATATCGAAAGAATTCAAGGGAATGAGACACCGGAGGGGAAAAATGGAGAAGATTTAAGAAAATTGGTTTTTGTGTATTTGCAAAAGACTCGCTTTGGAATCTAGAGTTGTAGACATCGTGAGCAGCGTCGAAAAAAAGAGAGGGGAATAAAGCAGTAACATAAATTGAATTAAAACTTTTTCCCCATAGACACGAAATTGATTTCTGATAAGGAAAATTGAGAAAAGAGGATTGAATATTCCTAGCAGCTGTGTGAGCCAAAGAAAAATGCGAGGGTATGAAAGATATTTGAATGGATTTAAAATTAATTTTTGGAGTTTTAGTTTTATCTTTTCAATGTACCATTAAATTTTTTAATACATAAGATTATCAATAAATTGACTGTTTTAGCATCAAGCACTCTAAAGTTTCATCCAAGAACAACATCGTATCGTATTTCGTTTAAGTAACTAAATATGACGGATAAGCATGACACGATTATTCAGATTGAGTTTCTGAATTTTTTCGCAATTGTTACTATAAAGTCGTGCATACGTGAGGTAAAAGCATGTTCTAATTCAAATACATATATTCAACAGTATTCACACGCAACACTCGTGACTGCAGTTAAACATTTACTATTATGAAAATATATATCATGTGTGCTGTATACTTCAAACTTTTCTATGCTTTCCTGGTTAGCTCTCGTTTCTAGCTGCACATTTGAATACAAATTTTACATGGTGTATGTGTACATGTGACCTTGAAACTTTACCTTTAACGAGCCATTATAGCTTTTCCTTCTCTCTTTTCAAATTAAAAGCAGCTTGCTTTTCCCCATTAAAAGCTGTGTGAAAAACAGCAGTTTCGGATATAATAATGTAATTTCACGTGCCGTCTTTTACAGCAGCAGAAGGAGCAGGTCGGTCGTATAAATGAGTTTGTGCCTGCTGTTTAATTAAACGCTTTTACTGCTCCATTTTTTATAGCGTCATTATGTGTTTGTGCGTATGCCGTGTGTGTGTCTCGCGATATTAAAAAAATCACCACTTAACTTCATTATCAAGTGAATTTTGTCTTCATTCGTCCTCCTCCACAAATTTTTCGTGTGTAGGCGATGAGGCTCATCGATAATTCAGATATCTTTCAAGTTCATCCTCAACCACTCATATAAAAATTCAAACGACTGACATTTTTCACATTTATGAAATTTTCATTCAAAAAATATAAATTCCATGAATTTGACGCAGAAGAAATTTTTTAAAATTTTAAAGCTTACTCAATTCTCAACTAAAATATATTCTCGGGTTTTCAGTAAAAAGACAATAAATATTTCAAACATAAAATTTACCCACAAAAATTAATAATATTATTAACTTTTTCCTTTCGAGAGACAAACAAATACCGAAGAGGAAGAAAAATCGATAAAATTATTGAAATTATAGGCAATAAAAGTTTTTATATTTCCATATTTCCCCATTGAATTCCCTTCTTGTCTCTATATAAACTTTTGGCTCTCCCTTCTTAACAAAAAGAAGAATTTTTATATCATTTTGTTATTATGTGCTTTATTGTCGTCGTTGAGGACTGTCGGTCGTGTTTTCATTCTTTAAAACATTTTTATTGCAATAATTATAGTTGATGAAGATAAAGTAATTTTTACAAAAAAGAAGAATGAGTGCAAGCTTAATTTGTGTTTGAGGAAAGTAATTAAACTCGAATTTATAATTCGTTTAAAAAAGATGTGGAGCTTTAGGCGAGTAATTTAAATCTACCGAGAGATGAAGCTTAACATATTTTCCCAGTATAGACAATAATTATCTGCATTGCATCATCCCCTCGTTCTCACATTGAAAAAGAGAGAATATGAAACTTTTTTCTTTCTCCTTGGTGTTGGTACATAAAAAGGAGAAAACTTGTTTGCTATTTCAATAAAATGTCAGACGGAGAATGAGCAGAAAGGCAAAAACAGGCATAGAGATGGTAGATTTTTTGGTCTCGTTAAATAATGTATAAAATTGAATGGAGAGGCCTTTAGAGAGTATCAAATTTTGGTAGCTTCAGCAGAAGGTCTTTTTCACAGCTTCAAATATATCCTGCATCTAGTTAGTTGATATCACCAGTCCTTCGACTGAGAGATGAATATCATTTTGAATGACGAGAAACGGACGACACATGCATTGATTGCAAGGGATTTGGAATTTTTAATCTTTTAAAACGCGATAAATTTATTTTTAATCTGGAACTCAAATTTTTAAGTCATAATCAATAATAAAAACATAAATTGTATCAAAATAATGCCACTGGCATTAAAAATAGTCCTCTTTTTTTCTTTATCTGTCGATTTTGTATCACACTAAATTGTGCGAAATTGATCGGCCGAGTGAGTAGGGATCGAGGGACGAATGATAATGTAGAAAAGTTATTGAGGTGTCGGTTGACTATTATCGGAATACACACACACACACACACACACACACACACACACAAAAGAAATCGAAACAATCTGCATTGGAGAAACAGCAGCCACTGTCTGTTTTATATATATAAAATTATATTGTCCGCCATTTTGTTGCGATATAAAATTTGAAAGAAGATATTTTACAATGTTTCTTTTTGTTTCATGCTTCACACAAAACACACAAACAAATTTTGTACGATAAGGATTTAAAGCACGATGCGAAAAGCATATTACGTTCTCTCTTCTTTGAAAAATATTTTTTTTTAAGATGGTGAAAACACAAAGAGAGTAGAAAAACATCATTCTAGACATGTTTATTATTTTTATTTATACAGCTGTCATTTGCGATTATCACAAAAGAAAAATCAGAAATAAGGAGAAAAGAGCTTTGAGAGAATTCAAAAACATAATTTAATTCATTGTGATTTTAAATTAAATTACAAAAAAACGCTGCTTATTCAAACAAATAATTTTTTGTGTGATTTAAATTAATTTTTTAACTTTTTAATTGAAAAATGGCTGATAAAAATTAAAGAAGCTTTTAACCTCATAATTTGATTAAAAACTTTACACAAACAATTGCAGAAAAGAAAATCTTCCAAGAAAACTCGGAATTCATTGAAGAATTTACCGAAAAATGTGAACAAGAACGTAAAAAATTTGCAGATGAAGTGATGAAAAAGATAATCGATAGAATCTGCTTCGAAAGGTTTTAACTTTATAAAAAAATGAAGAAAAAAAGCTCAAAAAATTCCCTAACGTATTTCTGATTTATATTTCCTCAAAAGTCAAAACTCATCTTTGCACTCACAGCCTTGGTTATACTCACTTTACTTGATTGGATCGAAAGCAAATATTTTCTCTTCTGTTCGGATTTATTTTTTCTCCGGATCTTCACACACTCGAGAGATTGTCACTACACACTCGATGGGAGCTTTTATCGCTTTTTATTTTAATTTCATTTCCTTCTCTCTCTTCTACTTCCTAACACTTCTCTCCTAATCTATTTTGCTATTATTTTTTCATCAAGGGGTAATTTGAGCTTCACTCACTCTCCTTCTCACTCACTCTTTGTGCTATGAAGGGAAAAAAGAGGAAAATTTATTATTATGTGAAGGTCTTTCTCACGTTTTTTATGTTTTATTGTACATTTTTGCCCTCAAACTCACTCAATTAGTTTCTCATCCTTTTTCGCTTCTCTTCAGATGAAATTATTAAAGTTTTTTCAATTAATTTTTTCTTCTTTCTTTTCCTTTATATATAGTGCGACGGAGAAGAGAATTGTCTGCCTTTTTATAAAAATTAACACACTTTTCACTTTTGCAATTTTTCTCAAAAAACAATTTTTTAAAGTTAGAAACTTTTGAGCATGGTTTTTCTCGTATGAATTTTCTTTTTGTTTTTTACAAATTTCACTTTTTCTTGTCTGCTGTTGAGAACACAAAAAATTTATTTCACCTCAAAGTGCCCTAGAGAGCTTTTTTCTAATTTTTACGCTTGTTTTCTTCAATCTCTTTCTTCTATCTTTTTTTCTTTTTTCACTCTCCTCCTTTTTTCCTTTTTAATTAATTCCGCAGGCAGCGAAATAAAGTCGACTGCTTCGCACGCGACACAACAAGAAATTAAAAAGCAGGAAATTTTTCGCTTTTCTATCGTGAGACATACAGACTGGCATAATTGGCGTGTGCGCATGTCCTGGCTGGAAAATCCAATATTCATCCGTAGTGGGGAAGGCATGCATTGACAATCAATGGAATGCTGGAAAGGGCAACCAGCAGCAGCAGTAGCATTGAAAATAGTTGATGACGTTTCTTTGCCGCTATAGCGAAATTCGCATCTCCCATATTAGATTTATTTATTTTTATTTCATATGAATTTGTCACTGTGTGTACGAGGCTGATAACAATAGTTCTTTTTATGTCTTTTCAAATGGCACGTTTCTCTTTACTGCTGCTACTGTTATCTATATAGTCATTTAAATGCGTACACATATATTTTCAGGCTCATGCTGCATATACACAATTTTATCCCTTTTCGTGCGTATTTGTGAGACCTGCTTTTTGCAATAAAATATAAAGCGACGATAATTGAAATGAATTCGGAAGCAGGAAAATATTTGTTTGTGTTTCAAAAGCACATTTATTTACTATATAGACAAATTGAATTATAAATTTCTTCAATAAAAACATTTTTTGATCACCTGCTTAAACAAAGCATGATAGCCTTAACATTTATATATTATAGCTCCGCTATATATTAATTTTGGATTTTTCCAAAACCTGTTTTCGACCCCTACTGCCAAGACATTACATTGTGCAATATCAAAACATATACTCAAATGATAGGCCTAGTCAAACCCTACAAACTGGTGAAAACAGATTTGAAATCGGTTGCTCCTACGAGGAGTTAGAGCCATTTAAGTCATCTTACTTTCTCACTTTCTCACTTTCTCACTTTCTCACTTTCTTACGATCTTAGTGAACGCCATATCTCAAGAACGGCTGGTCGGATTTGACTCGGGTTTATGGCTAAAGATCGGGTTTTGGCTCTAGTTGTGCAAGAAGTATTTAGTTTTAAGGTACGACCCTCCAAGGACCGTCCCTGAGTGCAAAAATGTCCTTTTTCATACAAATTTTCTCTTATATGGCTTCATGGGTATCGTTGAACTCGTAATTGCATCGAAATTGATTGACATTGACGATTTTTGAGGAATGTCCATCATGGTCGGCCAGGAGTGCCACTAATGTCTATTTTTTCAGAACTATGGCTTCATGGGTATCGTTGAACTCGTAATTGCATCAGGAATCGATTGACATTGACAATTTTTGAGGAATGTCCATCATGGCCGGCCACGAGTGCCACTAATGTCCATTTTTCAGAACTATGGCTTCATGTATGTCGTTGAACTCGTCATTGCATCAGGAATCTAATGCCACTAATGCCCATTGCAATGGAGGAGGGTACTAATCTATGCGGAGCTATTGGAAATGGCAACGCCGTTTGCAGACCCATCTTGTTTAATTTGTAGCATTGGACTTTAGCTTTCTAATGGTAGTAAAATTTTTTGGCAACAAGCATGTTCAGGTCTTAAACAACTGCTTTTACTGAAACCCCTATGATTTTTGACAAAGCAAATTCAGTTTTTTCATCAGTTATCCTTCAAAAGTATCTTGGAAAATTCTGAAAAAATTCTCAAGTGTTGGACTTAAATGTGGCTTCCTTTGAGTGAAGTTTTAAATTTTTCACAATGTCGGTTCCATAAGATCCAGTACCTTTTATAAAAATACAGTTTTGGGGTCCCACTGTACTTTTTGTGCGTCATATTTTGAATCTGACTTTAAATTCCAACTCCTTGATTAAATACCTATCCAGCAATATACATATGTCATAGGTTATGCTTAGTTATCAGCCAAATCGAAGCCCATTATTGTCAACTGGATCTTTTTTCTCTCAGCGGAACCAACAATAATCAGCTGTACAGCAGAGCTGGATGAACTTTTTTCAAATTTTTTTTCAGATTCTGATTGAGCAAAGACAAAGAAAAGATATTGCCTTGCATGAATGCTTATTCAATAACTGGAAATACGATTTTTCAGAGCCTAAAGTTTGAAAGTAGGAAATCACATCAAGTTTCTTCTTTTTCTACTCATTCTCAATACAAATTCTCTGAATGAACTAATGTTCGCTCTTCTTTAAACTTCGGGCTCTGAAAAATCGTATTTCCAGTTATTGAATAAGCATTCATGCAAGGCAATATCTATTTCTTTGTCTTTGCTCAATCAGAATCTGAAAAAAAATTTGAAAAAAGTTCATCCAGCTCTGCTGTACAGCTGATTATTGTTGGTTCCGCTGAGAGAAAAAAGATCCAGTTGACAATAATGGGCTTCGATTTGGCTGATAACTAAGCATAACCTATGACATATGTATATTGCTGGATAGGTATTTAATCAAGGAGTTGGAATTTAAAGTCAGATTCAAAATATGATGCACAAAAAGTACAGTGGGACCCCAAAACTGTATTTTTATAAAAGGTACTGGATCTTATGGAACCGACATTGTGAAAAATTTAAAACTTCACTCAAAGGAAGCTACATTTAAGTCCAACACTTGAGAATTTTTTCAGAATTTTCCAAGATACTTTTGAAGGATAACTGATGAAAAAACTGAATTTGCTTTGTCAAAAATCATAGGGGTTTCAGTAAAAGCAGTTGTTTAAGACCTGAACATGCTTGTTGCCAAAAAATTTTACTACCATTAGAAAGCTAAAGTCCAATGCTACAAATTAAATATATAAATGTTTAGGCTATCATGCTTTGTTTAAGCAGGTGATCAAAAAATGTTTTTATTGAAGAAATTTATAATTCAATTTGTCTATATAGTATAAAGTTCATCATTTATTAAGAGAAAATAAAAAGATTTTTACTTTTGTTTTAAAACTCAAATCAAAATGAAAAAGTTTATAAAAACAGGAATTAAACTTTCCTTCTAATTATTCTAAAAAAATGTTTAATAAACTAAAGTTTTTCATTTTTTTTTCAAAATTTTCAATTTCAAAACTAAATTTTTTACATGAAATTTCTGAGTTCACTTTGTGGATTTAAACAATTTTGAATGCTAATTAAACATCCACACAAAATTTTAAATCGTTTTCCAATTATTAATTAATTCTGGACAGGTTGATATCCCTATGGTGAATAGTAAATTGCGCTTGTATGCATTTTAATTAAAAGCCTTTGACACGTTGTTTCACACTCTGCATTGCACAAATGTGAATCTGATGTGTATTCGCTCGCTTTTGGGTATCAACGAAAAAATTTTACTGCAATAGTGTCAAATTGGTATGGCATAAAGTGGAAAAAATAATTAAAAGGCATTTAATTGTAATCATCTGATGTAGACAGCAATACTGATCTGGATTTGCTCGATCCCGTAAAAGAGGCCATTAAAGTAAATTAATAATCGCGTCAGCAGCAAATTGCGATAATGGCGTTGAGAAAAGTCATTATGTCGAGATTTAATGACGCATTTGGCGTTTCACACACATGCTGGCCACCATCCCTCTCTTCGTCATTATTGGAATTTTCTTCTGATTCTGTTCTTTTTATTGAAATTAATGTCACAAAAATTTCTGTGTTCTGAATTTTCAAGAAAAATTAATTTTTTTTTGAACTTTCAACATGTAAATTAATAAATTATGCTTGTTCTCAAAATGGATAAGTTGTTTTTTTTCAAAAACACTTGGTTAGCTTAGTTCGTTTTCACTTTCAAATATGCGCAAATATATGTCGTTAGACTTTTTAGAATTTTTCGCATTGCTATAGAGTGAAAGAGAGAACGGTAGGTGAGTGAGAGAGAAGGATCTTTAGCAACGAGGAAAATTGCACTCACTGTTATTAGTATTTGCTTTCTCTCGACTTAAATCCCTCTTAATTGTAGACCACTTAACAATGCATATATAGCAGAAAGCAGCAAAGTTGATAAAATACATTGGGTAGGGAGGAAAAAAATGAGAAAATTTTCAAAGGTTTTTCTATTTAAACTCTAAAGAAAGTTTTATCTTAATTTTTTTCTGCAATTGCTTAATTTACTCTAAAGCAAAATTTTGAGCTTTTTTGAACACCCCTCTAAGTGCAACGACGTAGATTGCAGAAGAGAAGATGAAAACTTGCACTAAGAATGCACTTGGTAATGCAATACCAAGTTTTTCAAGATAGAAAGTTTTCTTTTCATCTCGTTTTTTCTCGAGTGGCAAAAAGTCTCATTTTGCGGCATATAAATACCGTGCTGAGTACGGAAAATGTTTAATAAGTGTTTATACTTTGCATAAATCTTATTCAAAAGTGCCTCATCATCTCATATTGTTATCCTCATTCAGAATAGAAAGATATTGCAGTGTAGTGTTGGGGGCGGTGCGCTATAAAGACACAAAAGAGATTAAAATGGAAAATGAGATGAAATTTTTACTAATTCATATCATTTTCATTCTTCACTCATCTTGCTTGGGTGCTCAATCAAAAAAATGTCAAGAAAATGTGTAAGAAATTACGAAAAATAAGTTTTGACTATTAATTTCTTTAAACATCTTATTCGAATTATTTCTTTGAAAATAGAATATTAACACAAAAAGAACGTGGCAGTTTAGGAACTTTTGCGGCGGAGAAAATCATCGAAAAAATTCAAAGTCGAATGCGATTTGGTTTTCCGCTGATCGGTATTCCACCTCTAGCACCACTTAAATTAAGGGATCGAAATAATACAATCAATTTATCATTTTTGCAGTAAGTATTCCTCACTAACTGGGTATGATATGGCATATCACATATTTATTATTGCTGCCTCTTTATTTTATTCGAAATATAAAAGCGCGTGAATAAGAAGAAAGGATGTGGAGGAGGTGAAAAAGGTTAACAATTTATGTCTCGTATGTGGGTTTATTGCTCCTCATATATCACTAGAAGTTAGTGCACGAGATCATGGAAAGAGTTTTTAAAAATAAAGGAAAGGCAATTTGTTTGAGTTTTATTTCACTTTTCTTCAGTTTTTCTTTTCGAATTTAAAACAATTTATTTTTTCTACTTAATTTTCTCGGTGGCTTATCAAGCAATTAAAAATTTATAAAGGATAAAAGTTTCCAATTATCGTCTCGACATTTTTCTCTCAACACTATACTATCCTTTTACACCTTTGACCTAACCTTTCAGTTTGAAGGTTAAAATTTTGGATGAAATGTTTTCGAGTCTCTCAGGAATTTTCCTCATCTAAAATGCCACAAAATCGAATAAACTTTTTTTGGACATGTATTAAATATCACATGAGAATGCTTTTATAACTCAATTTTTCTTTCTCTCTTTCCTTCCACGAAAAGATTCAATTCATCTCTAAGCAATATTCTCATCGACGGCATTGATAAATTTCAAATAAATTACGTGAAATTTAATTGGCGTGAAAAATCAATGAACTTTTCACTAAACTTCGTTAATTTGCGATCAAATGGAAGCTATGCGGGTGTAGGAAATTTCCTCAATTATGTACCGATTCGTGGTAGAGGAAACTACAATTTTGACGTTTTTAGTAAGTTGAGTCGATGTTTGATTAATTTTAGGTTTTGTTTAAAAGGTAAAAGGAAAATATTTTAAGGTGGTTCAAAAAATAATTTTGATATTTTATTAATTAATTTGTAGAAATTAAAAATTAATTAGAATTCTAAAATTTATCAATCCTTACCATCCCTTGCGAAAACCGTCCACATAAATATTTTCCTATCTGTTTCAGATCTAACGACAAACGTTGGCGCTGTTGTGTCCATTAAGCGCTTTCGAATGCAGATAGTAAATTTTACGACAACATCAGCAATAAATGGATTGAAGGTTGAGAGAGACATCAATTATAATGAATTATTAAATAAACTCAAACAATCGTTCTCTCCCTTTATGTATTTTACAGTCAAATTTAACGGGCTTGAATGCGGAAAAGCGCTGGACGACACGATCAATAAATAAAATTACGAATCGACTAATTGAATTAGTTACGCCTAGAATTTTTGATTTGAATCAGAAACTTTTTAACAATCTTGTAAATCGAGTCATTGTGCCTCGCATCAATCGAATTCTCACCATGTTTTCCGTTATTAGTCCATCAACATCAACGTCAACAACGAAGAAAAAACCTTCAAGCAATGACTGGCAACAAAAGCTCGAGGAAAATGACACAGTTTATTTTCATGAACTTGACGAAAATACGATTATCAAGTATCTCCAATCTACGTCTATTCCGCTGCCGAAAGATGAAGATAAAGTGATTAGTATGCTTTTCAATGAGAAATTCTATGACAATAAAAGGAAACGAAAATTCCAATGATCTATATAAACTGGTAATATAATGATGTAATGATCTATGAAAATATTTTCGTACACTAGCGGAAGTCAGTGTTGTAAAAAATAATTGCAAAATTAAATTTTTGGGTTTTTAATTTTTTTTTCAAAACCTTAAAAAAATTTTATTGGTTATTTTTTAAAATAATTTCTCAATTTAATCAATTTTCAATTGCTAGAAATTTTACATCATCATAAAGCTTTTAAAAACACCCTTTTTGACCCTTAAATAAATGTATTTCATTCTTCTTCCCTCACATGCACACCCAATAAATCTTAATAAAGCAGAAAAAGCTCATTTCTCAACTCTGTGAATGTGCTTACAAAATTTTATTATTACACAAATAGATTGATTGACATACATTGATAAATTTTGTGTCGTAGCTAGGCTGTGGCAAAATTGCCATTGATAAATTGCCTCGTTTGCCCGATTTATACGCTAAGTAGAGAAAAAGGAAACATCTAAAAGAAGCGAGACGAATTCGAGTCGGGGAAATTTTTCGAGTGTATATGCATAAGGAGGAAGGCAGGTTTTAATTAAGGCAACAAAAAAATTCGTCATTCCTTCTGCTGTGTGTATATGTTGTCAGATTAATTTGTGTCGCTTCTGTCATGTCCGGCGGCAATACCCATAGCACTCTCACTCCCAATGTAAATTAAATTTGGTTACAATTTAGATTCAACCATTGCTAACTGTGCTACGTCGTTTGTATTACAGTCACGTCGATTCGAAAGCAAATAACAGCATTCGGTTGACATTATTACTTAAATAAATTTCATTTAAATCGATTTTTTCCTCTGCTCTGATGTGTGTGAGCGAGACTCGCACATATAGTTTTTCCCGGATTGAGGGCAGCAAAAGATTTCATTCGCACGCATGCATTTCGAATTATATTCAGGATGAACTTTTTTATTTCTGCATTATTTGTTTTTGATTATTGGAATTAAATTTAAATGTGTCACTCGCAGCTCGTGCGGAATTGAAATTTTCTTTTAATTCATTTTTCAGTTAATTTTTAAAACAATAAATTTTTACAGAAGAGAGTCTTAACTAATGTGATTAGCATTGAATAACAATCAATCTAATCAAGTTAAATGCTCTCTAAGTGTTCCGAACATAACTTTATTTAATCTTAACTAATGATTCGAAAATTTGATGACAATAAATCAATGCAGGATGAAAAAAATTCAATTTTTACAATTCCCACCGCTTCCTTTCTCTCAGAATATTTTATACATTTATGACGAATGAGCATGTGGAGCATGTGGAATTTTCACTCTATTGCGAAAAAAACGTCAATAAAATATTCCTACCACAGCGTCAGCCATAAAAACTAAAAATATCGAATGGTTTTTTCACTAGCATTACTGCTTTTTCTTTGCATAGCTCTCTCGCTGTGTATGTGATAATCATAAAGAATTTAATAGGCAGACACTTAGCGGAAGCTATGTCAATACTGAATAAGTCAGAAAGGAAGTCGCAATTCCTCTCAAGGCAATGCTTTATTTGAGCAAGATTTCTTTTCGGAACTTGTCACTATTCATAAAATTTTAACGAGTAAATTTAATGCAAATTGAACAATTTTTTTTCTCTCGCATGGAGGGTCGACAATATTAAATTGCCATTCCGAGAATCATTTAAAATATATAAATGTACGTAAATAAATCGCAATTGGAGTTTATCATTTCAAACTACCGGCCGACATCGCATATAAGTATTTCTTATGAATCAATTACTTCAACAAACAAGCCATAAAAAAATTTTAATTTTTATTCGTGTATATTTCAAAAGCCTCAAAAGAGGTCTTCTTAGAATTTTTATAATTTCTCTTTAAACGACTCCGTGCGTTTTTATGGCAATGCAAATTTTTATAAAAATTTTAGACTTCGGTTTGTGATGAAATTAAAATGACAAAGTTTAATTTTTAGAAAAATTATATGATTTTTGCTTAGGTTTTATAAAATTAAAATTTTAATTTTCAATATTTTTTAACCAACCACAAAAAGACTTTAATTAATCTAATTAAGCTTATTCAGTATCTCTAAAATTTTAAGTTTTAACAATTAAAATTTTTTAACGGATTTATCAAATTTCAACACTTAACCATGTAAATTCTCTTTTTTACTCTCATTCTCTTTCAAATTAGAGAGAGAGAGAGAAAATTGAGAGCAAGAGAGGGAGAATTATAAGGTGATGAAATCACCGGTTTTATAAATTTATGAATTTAAAAAACTCTTTTTTGCCAATGATTCGACAAAACTCATGAAGGGTTGCGATTACTATTGATAATTAAAAAGAGGGATTTTTTTCTTCTTCTTTTTTGTCGTACTTGAGCGCAAAATTCTCAGAAGTCTATTCACAGTCCTGCCTCTTTTCATATTAAACCAGCATGTCATGATGCCGTTTCATTCACAGCTGTTGCACAAACAATGCAATGGAAACGTTGATTTTGATTATTTCGGTCATTTGTCCGTTTGTGCGTTGAATTGAAATTTATTCGAAGAAAGCGTGCGGTGAGTGGTGTGTCAACCATTCCAAGAATTTCGCATCGCATTGTATGATAATTATGAACTCGCCATGCAAACCAGATAGCATGATCAAAAAGTGCCATGTGTGCAATTTCTCACAAATACTTTAACAATGGATTATTTCATAATTATGGTAATTGTGAAACAAACTTTTTAAATATAATTTTTTGTATTTCAAATTTCCACGAACTTTTAAAATTAAAAAATAAATACCGAGAAATTTTAATATTTTTTTCCGACAAAGTAGTTAATTAAAAGTATTACTTTTTTTAGATCTAAAAGTTTTTTTCTAAACCCTTTTAGGAAAGTTATAAATTTTTGATATCAAATTGTATATTTTTCATTAAGTCTGTATTGAGACATATATTCAAATTGACGGAAATTGACATAAACCAACATGCATGAATGTCCATTTATATTTCTCTTCTCACACGTTTGCGGCACATATTAAATTTTTTCGAATTCTTTTTTCGCATATAAAACAAAATAGAAATTTCATCGAAATGATCTCCCTTCGGTAATTTTTTCTTCCCTTTTCCATTTTTGCTCAAGCAGCTTTTCCGAGAACCTTGCCTTTGTTCCAAAAAATGTGCTCTCACACACAACAATTGTTATTATCAATTTCTTTTCCCCATTCTTTTGTTCTCACTCTAGAGACCTCTTCAAGTTCCATTCTTCCTCAATTCAGTCCGTTTTTTGAGAACGAGGAACCGAAAGAATTCTTTTCCTTATAGTTGATCATTTTTATTTCTTTATTTAATATTTCACGAAAAAAATAAAAAGAACATATAAACAAAACCTCTTCGTTCTGCATTTTCGAGTGAATTTAATAATTGGCGGAAGAAGGCAACGCGAAATAAATAAAGAAAGAGAGACGACGTGAAGATAGCAATGGATAGATAAACGTCATGTTATGCACGCCACAATGCTGCACTAGCCATTAAAATTCTCGCTCTTTTTGTTTTGGACATGAAACGAAAATGTTTTGAGGTCGATTCGTATGAATTTCAAGCGAGAGTTTTAGCGCAAAATTATAGTATGAGTGCGAATTATTCCTAGTAAAATTTTATTAGTTAGACTTTCAAGTGTTGATGGATGAAGTCAAGGGATGGGAAGCTCGAAATATCTACAAATTCTACACTATAGCGTATTTAAAAAGCGTTTAAATTTTTTATAAAGTTTTCTTCTTATTTTTTAACTTCCAAATTTTTGAGCTCCCTATATGAGAATTTAATCGAAATTGAAATAATTTTTGTTGTATAAAATATTTTCTCTGAACGAACACGTGCAATAAATTTTATAAAAAATTATTACTTATATTACAGTCGGATTCCCCGAAACTATTAAAGCTATTTGTGAGTTTTTTAATGTTTAAAAATTTGTTTAAAATTATTTTAATTAGAAACTACTCCCCAAAAATCTGTCCACGTCCAAACATATTCACCGTCCCTCTCAAAAAAATAAAAGAAATGCAATGGTAAAATGCAAATTCCGATGAAATCAATTTCTGGAATCCGTTCGGCAAAGCTTCTTTCTTTTGTGAAAGAGAAAATTGTCTGCATTGTGTGTGTAATGCACAGCGGCGGTGTATATCAAGATCGAGCTGAATGTGGCAAAGCAAAATTCGCAAAAATTATCATTAAAATAAAAAAGGAAGAAAGAAGAGAGGAATTTTTCTCATTAGCCATAATTCTCGAGAGAACTGATTTCGAGGTGGGCATAAAGTAAAATATTTTAGTGATTTTCTTGACATGTTTGTTGAGCATTGAATTTTTTTTCCAAGGAATAATGTCATGTTCTTTAAACCTTGAACATCTCAATTTTAATACTGCTTCTATAGCAGCCGAGCATCAATTTTTTACCTGAGCAATTGTTGTCCTTTTTGACATGCCAATAAAAAAATTCAATATTTCTTATCTCCTTTAAGCACACATTTATTTTTCTGTCTTTGTCCAAGGATTTTCGGCAGTAATTTCAGAGCAGATTTACACTCCTTTCTCAGTCCTAAGAAAATAAATAAAACATTAAACCGTTTAAGGTCTTCGACAACACTTCTCAATGGATATTGCAATTTATTTTAACACCTGTGAATGGAGAGGACGAAAGATTATCCTTGAAAATGTTTATGATGCTTCAAGGGAGCGTTCAAAATGCAAATATTTTTCCTTCTGCTTCTTTTTTTAACTGCTTTTCTTCGAAAATTTTCTTTCTTCTAATTCGTTATGTTCGTTAAGAGCGATTTATGTGTGCATATTTTTTCTAATGCCTCAAAAGACCATGCTGGTGCAAACACTTTATTTATGGCTTATGAGATATGAATGAGAGAGAGAGAGAGCGACAAAAAAGAGAGAAGCTTTTTTACTCTCTCGACTCTCTTGGTTTTGGCTCACGATCTTCTGTTATTTTATTTTCGCCACATTGTAAAATTTTCGTTAGTCATACATTATGAAACTTTTCACAACTGATTCAGAATTAAACCGGCAACGGACGAGAAGAGTCGCAAAAATCAAAACTCTCGAGATAAAGTTAAAATTGAATAAAAAAGAAAATATAACTGTTATCATATTCGATAAAGTATTCGAGGTGAATAATAATAATATGTGAACTACGAAAGTGTGTGCAAAAATGACTGTGCCATTTTACGTCATTTCCTAGAAATCGTCAAAAACATTTTCTCGTAAAAAAATTCGCTTATGGCAAAATAAAAATTGGAACATAACTGAGAGTGAAATTTCAAGCAATATTTGTGTGAAAAAAGAAATTTAAAAAATTATAATGACTTCATCAACTCGACTGAATTTTTATGATCTCATAATTGTCATGATTTCAATGATCAGCTTAGTCATGGGAAATCATACAGTTACTCTTAACGATCACTGTACGGATAGGAGATTTGTGAATTCTCTCAATTCAACTTTCATGCAATTTACGAAAGAGGTTGTGACACAGGAGTATGCTGTTGAGAGTGAATTCAAGGGTTTACACTGTTGCGCCAAAGGCTATCGCAGCATCGAGTGGTAAGTTCTTAGTTCTAAAGCAATTAATTTTAAATGGGAGAAAATATTTGAGTGTCAGTATTGAAATTTTTAAAAATAGAAGTTGATTATTAATTAAGCAGCACAGTTTTTAAATAATATTTTAGTCATTCTTTAAAATTTGTCAGTGAGCTGCGAAAATTTTGCTTATTTTACGAGTGACCCCGCTCCACATGAACACACATTTCATATAATAATCTCCCCCATCTTCGCTTACATCCTCATTACACAGAATTCATTAAAAATTGTTCGCAATAATTCCGAGAATGAAAAAGGAATGGGAAAATCGATGGAACAGAGGGTTGTAGGATTTTTGAGCTTTGAAATTTCCATTATCCCTTTTTCCTAGAATTTTCTCTTTCGCTGGTCCACAAGCTAAGCAATTTGACTCTCCGTCTCTCCTCCTTCTAAAGCATCTTCCGTCATATTTCTCTGTCCTTTTTGTAAATGAAAGGTTGCCAACTATGTTGGGAAAAAACGAACCAAAAAACTTTTAACATTTTTCCCTAACCCTCTAAAAAAATGGAAAAACTCGCTCTCGAAAAAGTTTCTCGCAAATTTCCCGGAAGATACTGTAGGATCCTTGCATAAATTTAAACACGTGCAGATGGAATGAGATGGAAATTGTGGCGCAAAAATCTGTGGGGTAAATTTCCGAGAATTCTCTCATCACCCTAAGCTCTCACAACTTGTGTGCGCAGAATCCTATAAAATAGCAAAAAATTGTCCTCATCTTCTTTGCTCATCGTCATCGTTCCGCTAAGAGAAGGATTCCAGGAAGAACTCAACGACAAAATTGATAGCGATGAGATGAGAAAAGAAAGGTTTTTGCAGCACAAATTTCTAAGAAAATAATTCCGTCATTGAAGTAGAAGAAAAATTTCTGATGGAGCTAACTTCGATTAAAAATGTTTTCAAAGCAGTGATGGAATATCAAATTTCAGCGTGGAAAGTTAAGTTGGTGGAAAATCATGCTTTAAGTTTTCATTTGGTGCACTTGTGGGATCAGTTGAAAGTTCAGAGAACCAAACATAAAAATGTCAATATGTGAATGCACTTCAATGCTTTTTTGGATTGTGCTCAACATAAAAGTTTTTTCCATGCACTCAAAAGAGGTTTCATATTTGCAAAAACTTGAACAACAAACAAATGTGTGGAAAATGTGAGAATAAATCAAAAACAGTTTCTCGCTCTGGAAAAATTATACTTTGTTGACTCTCATGTTACACATTTTATTTTTACTATATTACATTTCATTTTCTCCATATTTGATGAGAAAAATTGTTTGAGAACTCTTTACGAGTGAGAAAGATAATTCTTGAGTCATTTGTTGATAAATATTTGATTCAAAAACAAAAATGTGATAATTTTCGACAGAATGAGATTATTCATAGCAGTTGTGCTAAATGCATTTGAAGTTTTACCGCTTAGAGCATTTCAGAGGAATTGTTGTGTGATGAGCACAAGGCGGTGAAAAAGAAAAATTCCTCAAACATAAACAGAAAAGTGAGAAAAATTCTTCGAAAATTCAAGTTTAAATAATTTTCATGCTAATTTTTTGCTACTTAAAAATATTTAAAATTTTCATGGAACTTCTTGAAATTTTTTATGTGAGGTCCGCAAAACGATCTTTAGAATTTATAAAATTTAATAATTTTCTCATGTAACAAGTTAATCGCCACTTGAAGTCAATCTGACATGATTCTCCACAGAATATTTCGAGTATCACTCAAATTATGATCTCGAGTGTTGGACGATGATAGAAACTCACACATAGAATTTCTTTGTACTGCAATTACGTGATTTTTTGAAATTTTTCTCTTTTCTCTGCTGACATTTCAACTCATGCTCGATAAACAATAAAATCCGATACTTCAAATATCAAATTTGTTCTCACTCTCGCAAATTGAAGGGTTTTCATGACAAGCTTCGAAGACCCACAAGCTGATTGTCCAACATATATGCACAAAAAAAATAACAAACTACTAAATAATTCCTGGAAACACATATTGAGTGCTTAATGAAGCAACAAGGTGTAAAATACGTCCGCACAAATTTTTTTTCTGAACGCATTATCATCGTTCTCTCTTTTTTTCACATACATACACTTTGTGATATCATCACACGGGAAGTTTTTAGCTCTTTTGGGTTTCTGAATGTCGTATAACAAAGCAGGAAAAATATACGATAAGCTTAATACCTGGAACTCGTTACGAAAATGAATGAAATTGCATGATAAAAAAGAGAAAGAAACACCGCATGCAAAAAAATCGCTTAGCATTTTACTCGTGATTTATGATTTTGCCAAAAGGCAAAAAATTTTGATTGCGAGTAAAATTTTTAAATTACACGGTATAAGTTGCGATTTTTATGCACTTGTGAACATGAACGAGCAGATCATTTTTATTGTTGCTTATTTGTGAGGTTTTGGATTATTAAATGAGGAAGTTTTAGTTGAAACAAGTTTAGTTTTCAAAAGGATTAATGACTTTGTGATAAAGTCAAATAGGAATTTATCTTATGTGAAAATAATAGAGTATTAAATAATTTAAGGGATGAAATTTACGAATGAAAAAAAATTAAATAATTTAATCTAACTCATATATTATGTTCATAAGTTTTCTCTCACACTTCACTAATATTCACTGTTATGAAATTACGCAGAATTAAAAATTCTCTTTTTTATCATGAAGAAATTAGTTCATTTACTTCTGAACGTGATTCCATGCAATAATTATTCAGCTGATAGCGTGAAATGTTTACCTTATGATTTTGTCGAGACAAGTACGAACTTGATTTTTTTTCTATTCTCTCATTTTCTATTCGTAAGAAGTGAATCATCAAAATATGACCACATTTGCACCTCTTGAGATGAGATCGTACGTCATACCACCGATATCTTCGATGGTGTGTATTGAAATAGAAAAAGTGTATTAGTCATTCTTGTGAAATTTAATGTGATCAATCCGTTGAGAGTTTTACCATCGCAATCGAAACCCTTCTCAAAAAAATAAAGAATTGTTCAGTTTGCATTATTATATTTTTAAATGATGACTCTCAATGGTGGAATTTTTCTTTCTTCGAAAAATTTCTTCTTCTTCACACTACTCCGATATTCTTAGAACGAATAACTCACTCCGGGAATTGAGTCATTACGATAGGACAATTTTCATTGAAATAATTTTCGTTATCGCATGTTAAATGCCATTGATAACAAGCAACACCATTAATTATATTTTTTTTATTTATAGGTTGAAAGATGGTAAAAGTTATCCGTGGTCAGCGGAAGAGACTTCCTCATTGATTCTCTATCCAGAGGCTGCCAATCAAACCATTTACGCTCGTCATGCATCAAAGATTGATGAGGGAAAGTACACGTGTGTTCTAAGAAACGCGACCCATACGATGGAACATCATATTGAGCTGAAAGTCAAAAGTTCATCACCGGATGCTCCATTGGCAACATTCAGACCTGTCGATCAGTTTGTTAATGTCGGAGGATCAGGTCGTTTCTATTGCGAGGCATTTGTGGGTAAAAAGGACTTTCCAAAGATTCTAATTAGCATTAAGTGGTATCAAGTCAATGGAGGCGGAAGTTTGAATATGATGAAAGATGAAAAGCAAGAGGAAGTGAAAAGAGAAGATGAACAAATTATCGGATCATATTTGACAATCTCACCAGTAGCAAGTGACGATTTTGGACGCTATTTGTGTCGCATAGAAATGGGAAATTCGGAAACTCATCGACTTGATATGTCAGCTTTACTCATCAACGCACTTCCAATGAAGGCAAATGCCAAATCAATTCTCTCAAACCCATACTTTCTTGGTCTCTGCGCTGCCATCACGACAATCATCACATTTTTTCTAGTTTTCTGTTGCACGCAAAAATATTGGATGAAATTGTTTGGCATATCTGAAAAACAAGAGCTTCTTAACCCTCCAACATCTTACATCCCACATAAGTCAAAAAATAATCCGAGGAGTAACCATGAGATGAGGATAATGATCGATAATCGAATGTAAATGAAAACAGATATCTTAAATTAGAAAGTTATATCACTTCTCTATACGCTTTACATAAAAAAGTATTAATGTGCATGTATTTTAGTTTTGTGACGTCTGATTTGAATGTAAGAAAATAATTATTACATATAACTTGATGTTTGTGTAGAATCCTTTTATAGGCTGTGATATTGAAAAATTAAAATATTTTATGCTGTAAATAAAGTTTCAATTTATCTGAAAAAACAAATATTCTTTGACATTTGAAATTTAATGAGATTTTACGCAAAATGAAATATTTTATTAATTTTCTGATGAAATTTGACTACAAATTCATTCGATTGACTGATTTTTGGAGAGGTTGTATAACATCCATTATCAGGATCAATAACGACTTGTAAAAATTTTCTTTTATTAACTACTTCCCAGAAAAAAAGATAAAAATGTATCAGCGTAAAATGTGGATCAGAAGCGCGATAAGATAAAACTTTACAGGGTTTTTAAAACAAGTCAAACATTTATTTAAGATTTGAATTTAATTTAAATTAGTTAATCAATGCGATTCAAAAAAAGGCAAAAACTTTTAAAACTCGATTTATGCTGAAATAAAAACTTAACTAGAGCAAGTGAATAATTTTGTTCTTATACTAGCTAACCTGAATACACAGTTTCCTGTTTCAAATTTAATAAATTTCCCACCTTAACCTAATGTCAGCATTTGATCTGTTTTTATGTCTTAAATTTCAGCTCTAATTAAATTTTCCTGCCACATTACAAGCGAGAGATAAATTTCTCAAAGTTCTCCCATATCCAACATCTGTGTACACGACTCAATTCAAGTGCAATGCAATTATAAGCAAAGACAATCAGCAAAATTGTTAGTCTCAAAAATAAAATGACATAAATTCATCGTTCATATAAATTTCCAAGAAACATCGGCAGTGAAAAAAAAATGTGCAATGAATCGCTCTCGAAACATTCTTTTGACGCTCGGCTGTCATCATGAAATGATTCTCGGAATTTCTCAATTTAATCTTAATTACTGACTAAAAGAATAAGAAGAAAACTCTTTTTAAAAAATATCGAATTTCATTATAAAGTTTTTTAAGCCTTTTTTGCTGTGAATAAAATTATTATTTTTAACATCAAAGCATGTTCCAACTCTAAGCAAAAAAATAAAATTTGTGGTTTGTATTTCAGCATAATTTTTTAACAAGATTTCACCAGAAAAGCTCAGACAAATGACATTTTTTCAATGATTATTTCAAGTGAAATAAGCTTACCACATTTTTGTGTATGTGTTTGTACTCGCATTATGTCCCCAATTAGCATTATTACAGAAGCTGATGACACTTTACATGCAAGTAAAACTTTTGCATTTTAATGAGTGCATGACAACCGTTCAACTTTTATAATCATCGCATTTATCATCATTATTATCATTTTTCATTGTAAATTTTTCTCATGTTCAATTCAATAGGTTTTTTGGTGAAATAATAATAATTTATTTCATGCATGATGATAATTTATCTTCATCAAATTTTTATGATCCATTAATGCTGAAAATAATGAGATGGTTCCTCAATTCTGTGAGTTTGTAAATTTAAATCATTTGCAATGAAGTTTTAACAAATATTTTATTTTAATCAATAAAAAAATTAAGGAAAATACAATGTGACATAAAAACTTTACAACAAAAGATCTTGAGTCAAAAATTTTGACATCTTGACGCCTAAAACATTCCGAGCAGATGTGCGATAAACAAGCTTTTAATTGAGTGAGGTCTAAGGACAATGGTGAGCAGATGATGAGGCATCATGAATAGTTTTTTATTGTGTAACTATTTACACATCCAGATTTATATGAAAGGTGTAAATAAAAGGCCCTGTGAATTAAAACACACATAGGAAATGAGAGAACAAAAAATTTATGATTCAGAGAGAATTCCAACAAATGGAAGAGAACACGTGGTCGGGGACGGAAGCATGAGGTAAATTTATATCGAAAATTATAAAAAAAATCCAAGTTCACAGAAGTGTTTGCAATCGAGAGAGAAAAATATTGAAACGCTCGACAGTGCAATAATGCTGTTGAAAATATTTTAAATGCAAAAACCATTTTATGAGCTGTTAATTTTTTCCTAGAAATTTCATCTGAAGTACAACTAAACATTTTCCCACTTTATAGCGTTTCAAACTAATAAAAATTAAGTTGGAAGAAATTTAATTTAAAAATGCAGCTATGATGAAACCAAAAAATACTTAAAATGTGCATCCCTGATTTCTCAGAAATTTTTACCTTCTTTTTTGCTGCCTATTGTGTGTGTTTTATTGTGTTGCAGTTTAGGAATGGACTGGCGAGTTGAGAAGGAAGGAAAAAAGAGAGGATAAAATGAAGCCATGCAGCAGTGCTGTGCTGTCTGCTTATGAATGCTGATGTAAAGTGACAGATAGGAAAAGAGAGAAGAAAAAATTCAAAGAACTGCAAACATTGCCAGTTGTTAAAGGTGTGATAATTCCATGGTTAGGTAAACATTTAATCATATCAATTTTTTGAGGATATTTTAGTTCAAAGAAAAAGATCTTGAGATAAAACAATTGGAAATTCAAATTTTTAAATTCCTCAAAAAAGCACGTTATCATCTTGGATCATGATCAAAAACATCTTCATTATTTCAATTGAATCTCAAAATAGTCCAACATGATCCAACATGAATTTCCATGGCTCAACACAGCTTCGGTTCTTACTTACTGAGAATCTCATTGTCTCATTTTAGTTTCTGTTCTTTGCCGGCGCTCATTTATCTTCGGCACTTCATTCCATTCTGGCTAAAAAATGCTCAAACAATAAACAGAAAAGACATGAGAAACTCTGAAGAAATTTCTGAGATTTTTATCACTTCTTTTCTCTCTCTCTCGATTCTCTCCTCTCACACCACCATCATCATCACATCACATCACTATGTGCATACTGCTGTGCTCGAAAACTTTATGGGTGATCTTCTCAGTCTCATTTAATAGAAGAATAAAAAATTGATTCCAGGAATGACATTCTTATGGGATTTTTATAGTTCACAGCATTGAAAATATTTTAAGGTGAAAATTTTCAGTTTCATTCAGGTATGCCGGCATATTTACAGGAATTTTGTGTGATGGTTTCAAACTAAAACTAACTCCATGTAGATATGAAAATAAACGGTAGGAAGGTGTAATACGGATAAGTTGCAAAGCTACTGCAGATTTAGTAAAGGATTAAAGGCTTTCAAAAACGATCAATGAATTTATTGCCATGCAAATGTTTTTTGTGTATACATGAATTAAAAGTACATAAATCAAGTATTTGATAAAGTGAGGAGCCATCAAAATTAAAATTTATGACTTATCTTTAATTTTATACCAAAATGCATTTACATATAAAAATTCAAATTTATGAAAAATAACCTAAAGAGAAAAACCTTCAACTACATTCTCAATCAGAAAAAATTTTTACATAATAATTTCAACGAGGAGTTTGCACGTGTAAAATTATATGTTGAAGCAGTTTTATTAATTTAAATAGAAATTTCTCTTCATTTATTTCTCTCAGAAGCAATCAGGAAAACTCGCAATATCCAACATCAAAAAGTATTCCAGGAAAAATTTCAAAATCAATTTTAAGCAAAGTTTTCAAATGGAAGTAATTCAACATCTCATATAGACCAAATTTTTGGATGCTAATTTATTCAGGTTAAAAGTAAATGTTTGTTCAATAACGAATTTATTATGCCATGACAAAAGCTCAAAAGCGCTATTGAAGCCGTAATTCAATATCTAGCAAATTTATATAATTTTGCGTAAAAGTTCATTAGCTGCATCAGTATTATTATGTAAATGAATTCTAGAAATGTGAGGGTGGGAAAAAATTCTTATGCGAGTGAGAATCTAAACAGAAAGGATTTGTTATCACATCATTATCGAATAACAATTCAAACGTGGGTGCGATTGTGAATTTAAAAACGCTTTTGAAAAAGGTTGTGATAAAATTTTCCTGGAAATTTTCAGATATAAAAATAATATCCCAACATAAACGTGAGAAAAGGCGTCATAAAAATTGTTCACTCCTTTCTGTTTTTCTATAAAAAAAAATATTTTTTAATTATCCGCTTAAAAAATTTCTTTCACGTTGATTGAAAAAAACATCATGAACTGCTAATAGTTAAAAACTATATGTTTTGCTTCCAAATTATTTGCAAACTTTATAAAATCTTGGAAATTTTCGAACCGGGTTTTCCCAATACAAAAGTGATTTCTAGCCAACACAATAAATATCTTTCAATTTTACTGTAAACTTTCCCTCAAGTTTTATGTCACAGATATGTTAGCTTGTGGGTGTGAAACATATGCATAAAATACCTTAAGCTATTCAATTTTGAATTAAGAGATTTTGTTGTTGACCAAAGATCAAACTTGTGTCATTTCTCCTGCGCAAGACATTGAATTTGTCGATGTTGCAGAGAAAATTTCTAGGAATAATATTTTATTAAATTTTATTTTCTAAGGGTTTCATTTGTTAAAGAATAATTTTTGCAATTAAATATTCGGCAGCAGTACAAAATTTTCAGGACTTCCGAGTATTTTATTTGCTTTTTTTCGAAGTACTTTTCTTACATCCGATTTTTTGCTTGCGGTTTTCATCATTTTTTTTCGTTGGCCAGATAAATAAGCATCCAATTTGCGTAAACGAAATTTCTCAGAATCTCATATTTATCTTCTTTTCTCCCTCTCCAACTAGTCAACGGCAAGAAAATTGAATTATTTTTCCCACAGACGACTCGAAGTTACTTGATATTTTAAATATCAAATTTGTTATTGCGAGACTGCATACGAAGTCTTTAGCATCAATCTGTTACTTGCTCCTGAAGACATACAAGCTCACATCTCATAATGTGTGAAATTTAATAAAGCGTTAAGGTGTGAAATGATTTTGCATCGTGGTAAAAATCGTTTTAATTCGCAGACGATGTAGCATCTTTCGTGATGTTGTACGCAAAAATTAAGGGTTTGGTAATTCTTAATTCTCTTCAAAATTTGATTTATTTCGCCAACAATACAAAAACTAGTGGTTGAAATAAAGGAAATCCTTCCGATGCCATGCAAGTGCACTTCGTGTGATCGCAACGCAAAAAACTTTTTATATTTTAAATTAAACCTAAATTTACTTAATATGGTTTCAGCACGTGGAGAAAAATAATTTTATGAAAAAATTACTTATAAAATTTTTCAATGTAAGTAAAATTAGTTTTGCACGTGCAATAAAATTTAAATTATTTAATAAAAATTCATGAAATATAAATTGTACATAAAAATTGAAAGCGTGAATCATAATCATTGGAAATCTTTGAGCGCTTCTTTGATCAAAAATTCTAGGAAAAGTGAGAAAAATAATTGATCTCTCAATTAAAATTAATTTAAATCATTTTGTATGGCAATCAATTTAAATTAAATTAATATTTTGAAGCTATATAAAGAGCTTTGCGACATGAGTGATCTTCTTATGTCAAAAATAGAGCAGTAATTAATCTCTTTATGTGATATTCGATCTCTGAGTGATGTCGTTGAGTGTTTTGTGTGGTCTCTCTCGCACCTTCTTCCACCTATATCTGCTTTACTTGTCTACTCGTGTATAAAGCTTCGTTCATGCGGAGGTAATATGATTCCGATAAAACGAAGCTGTAAGAATTGATGTTAGAATGTTGATATACATTTACTCACTCATCATAAGCCAACACACCTGAAAGGGAAGCCTGAAATGATGTGAAATTAATTGAACCAAATTAATTTTCTTTTCAGATTTTTATCGTTTTATATTTGATACGAGAAAATATTTTTTTCTAATTTATTATTTTTAAATCTCATATTCACATTTAATTCAAATTAATTTTACATAATTGCAAATTGTGGACAAATTTTTTTTATATCGCGAATGAGTGAAATACGCAAGTCATTGAACGTGACATCGCGTTTTTTAATCCCCCACTATTATTTCAATTTAATAATGATCACAATTTTTAAGCTGCAAAACGCAATTAATCAAAATAAATTTGAAATTGAATTCTGAACTATTATTACATTAGTTACTGAGTCACATGCACACTTTTAATTTTCTCTTTCAAATAAAATTTCTAAAGTCTACCCTTCTCCCTTTACACATAGTTAAAAGTATTGAAGTTACTATCATGCAAAGAGTAAAAAAGGATCAAATTCACTAAAAAGGTTCGATTTTCCTTGACCCCATCATCATATCTGAATATAATTGATGTAGACCTTTTTTAAACTTTAAAAGTTTGCATATATCAAAATCATCGATCGATGAGTATTTTTTGGGTTCTTCAAATTATTTCAAAAATCACCCCTAAATATAATGATTAAGAAGATCTAAGTCTCATATTTTGTCTTATAAAACAAACTTTGCTATACTCAAACTTTGTTAGACACTTTTAATATGTAAACTCAAGTTAAAACTTTTCGAAAAATATTTAAATTTGAATATTTTAAAATGTTGCTCCCACGCATTCATTAAATAATATTTTTGCGTCTTGCCGAAATCACTATAACGCCTGAATTATTTTAATTAAAAAATATTTCAAACATCCAACACAGGAATAAATTATTTTTAAGAATTTCACTATACCTCAAGCTGCGTACTATTAACTTAAACTAATTAATTATATATTTGTGAGGGTGAAACCTCAAAATTCTTATTGACAGTCTTCTCTTTTTTAGACTCAAAACTGCTTCTTTATCAATGAAATATTTATTTAATGACTTGAAGCATTTCCTTTTGAGTTTTATAAATTTAAAATTTTGTAAACGGAATTTGTTAAGTTGGAAGTTTTTAATGAATTTAAGAGTTTCCTATTTGAACTTTTGTTTCTTTATGATTTTCAAGTGTCGAGAGAGCTACAGATCTCTTGGATTGGGTCTGCATTATTGTTAAGCTTGCAAGTTCACGATTTTTCATTTGAAGAACTTCTTTTTTATTTGAATTGTCAATGCCGAACAATTTCATCCAATATTTTTGGGTGCAAAAAAAAACTAGAAAAATTGTAATGGTTGTCGTGATGGCAGCGCAGAAACCAAGAAAGTATGGGTTTGAGAGAATTGATTTGGCATTTGCCTTCATTGGAAGTGCGTTGATGAGTAAAGCTGACATATCAAGTCGATGAGTTTCCGAATTTCCCATTTCTATGCGACACAAATAGCGTCCAAAATCGTCACTTGCTACTGGTGAGATTGTCAAATATGATCCGATAATTTGTTCATCTTCTCTTTTCACTTCCTCTTGCTTTTCATCTTTCATCATATTCAAACTTCCGCCTCCATTGACTTGATACCACTTAATGCTAATTAGAATCTTTGGAAAGTCCTTTTTGCCCACAAATGCCTCGCAATAGAAACGACCTGATCCTCCGACATTAACAAACTGATCGACAGGTCTGAATGTTGCCAATGGAGCATCTGGTGATGAACTTTTGACTTTCAGCTCAATATGATGTTCCATCGTATGGGTCGCGTTTCTTAGAACACACGTGTACTTTCCCTCATCAATCTTTGATGCATGACGAGCATAAATGGTTTGATTGGCAGCCTCTGGATAGAGAATCAATGAGGAAGTCTCTTCCGCTGACCACGGATAACTTTTACCATCTTTCAACCTATAAATAAAAAGAAAAAAATTTCATTTAAATTTTATTCACAAAATTATTTTTTTCTCAAATCTTTGCTTTTTCAAGAGGAAATGCCTTAAAATCCCATTCAAATTAAGATTTTAGAATTTTTTATAACCCTCCATTTTTCATACAGCGACTGGACCCTAATCTAGTCGAAAAAAATCTACGAAATTAAATGCGAAAGAAATACACAAACGACCCGAGCATAGCAGCAGAGAAATAATGCTTGGAAAGGAAGCGAACAAGAAGAAATAAAAAGAATTCTCAGAAAATAATTTCATTCTTGAGAGTTGCTTATAAACCGTGAGCTCGCAGAAGAAAGAACCCAAAAGAAGAGAAAAAGAATTTCTGCAACGCAAATCGAGATCGAATTAAGAAGCAAAAATGGCCAGAAGGCAGCATAGAAACAGCGCGTAATGTTCTTCATCATGCGCGCAAAAAACAGAGAGATATTGATAATAATTGAGCACTATGATTGATGCTAAAGTTCATTTTTATCATGCAAATTTTTTTCTCATCTCATTCAATGAACTTGAGAAATCTTTTCAAGATTGAAATTTAATTAAAAGACAACTTGTAACCAAAATGGGTCACAAAATATTTTATATCGCAACAAAGAATTGAATTTGAGGTAAGAGTTGTGGTTTTGTTTTAATTAAAATGTAATGTTAATTAAAATAAATTTCTGAAATTAATCCATAATAAAATTACAGAAGTAATTAAATTAAATTTATTTTCAATATTGTTATTAAAAAAAATATATTTTTCCAGGTAAAATTTAAAATGCAACATAAAATTTATTTCATTAACCCCGCGATTCGTCCATCATCCAGTTATAACACTCTCATGCATGAATAAATTAATTTATGCATTCGCGGCACGTACGAAGTTCTGTGGTGTGATGCAATAAATGGACATGGTTACCATCCATCTGCGATGACAATATTTCTATTTTATTTTCTAAGAAAAATTCAATTGCATTGCGTCTCATCATCATCATCATTATTGATTTTCTCTTGGTGCGATGCAAACGATATGATGCTTAATGAATGGAACCGATATATTTTTCGATGCGAATTTATTGCGCTAATGATGTTGAGTATATAGCCTTGGGTATCGATCAATGATTGAACAAAGTCTTTAATATCATAATGAAATCACGTTCGATGCAGCCTTTGAGGGATTTTTTTTCTCTCTCGTTTCATATTTTGCTGCATAAAATTGCAATAATTTTCTCCACAGTATAATTTTAAGGTTTGCGGTCTGCCATAAATTTATTAACGTGAATTTCTTCGCTGTGGATGGAAAAAGTTTTTGATCGACGCCTGCGGGCAATTTCATAAATCACGAGAATTCATCGACATGTCTCGTTTAAAATTATCGTCTACGTAGCGTTCTATTTTTCTAAGAATTTTAACCCAGTGTGAGTGCTTGTAAGACTTCCTTAATGCACTAATATGACAATATATATATGGCTTTGTGTCATGGGAACTCTTCAATTTGCGAGAGTGAGAACAAATTTGATATTTGAAGTATCGGATTTTATTGTTTATCGAGCATGAGTTGAAGTGTCAGCAGAGAAAAGAGAAAAATTTCAAAAAATCAAGTAATTGCAGTACAAAGAAATTCTATGTGTGAGTTTCTATCATCGTCCAACACTCGAGATCATAATTTGAGTGATACTCGAAATATTCTGTGGAGAATCATGTCAGATTGACTTCAAGTGGCGATTAACTTGTTACATGAGAAAATTATTAAATTTTATAAATTCTAAAGATCGTTTTGCGGATCTCACATAAAAAATTTCAAGAAGTTCCATGAAAATTTTAAATATTTTTAAGTAGCAAAAAATTAGCATGAAAATTATTTAAACTTGAATTTTCGAAGAATTTTTCCTCACTTTTCTGTTTATGTTTGAGGAATTTTTCTTTTTCACCGCTTTGTGCTCATCACACAACAATTTCTCTGAAATGCTCTAAGCGGTAAAACTTCAAATGCATTTAGCACAACTGCTATGAATAATCTCATTATGTCGAAAATTATCACATTTTTGTTTTTGAATCAAATATTTATCAACAAATGACTCAAGAATTATCTTTCTCACTCGTAAAGAGGTCTCAAACAATTTTTCTCATCAAATATGGAGAAAATGAAATGCAAGCATAGTAAAAATAAAATGTGTAACATGAGAGTCAACAAAGTATAATTTTTCCAGAGCGAGAAACTGTTTTTGATTTATTCTCACATTTTCCACACATTTGTTTGTTGTTCAAGTTTTTGCAAATATGAAACCTCTTTTGAGTGCATGGAAAAAACTTTTATGTTGAGCACAATCCAAAAAAGCATTGAAGTGCATTCACATATTGACATTTTTATGTTTGGTTCTCTGAACTTTCAACTGATCCCACAAGTGCACAAAATAAAAACTTAAATCATGATTTTTCACCAACTTAACTTTCCACGCTGAAATTTGATATTCCATCAGTGCTTTGAAAACATTTTTAATCGAATTTAGCTCCATCAGAAATTTTTCTTCTACTTCAATGACGGAATTATTTTCTTAGAAATTTGTGCTGCAAAAACCTTTCTTTTCTCATCTCATCGCTATCAATTTTTTCGTCGAGTTCTTCCTGGAAGCTGACACAGATGCAATATCATCGGAATTGTTGAAAGATAATTGAAGTTTGCGCAAAACTCACTACAGCGTAGGTCGATGAAAATTTCTTTAATCATTTAACCTTTATATCAATGTTATTATTCTCAATGTCCTGCCATTAACAAATTTTTTTCGCAATGTTCTCCAAAAACCTTTCTAATTTATATTTAATTTAATTTCCACGAACCGTTTGTGATCATCTTCAAAAGCTTTGTAGTAAATATTTAGATTATAAGTTTTGCGAAATGCTTTTGCCAATTAGCGATTTATAATTTCTTAGAAATAAGGCGTGAAAATCTGAAGTTTACATTATCTCTCAGCGTTTGAGATGTATTTAATGACAATTATTCGAGTGCAAATTTTAATTTTAATTGAGCTAATTTAATAAAAACATATTCTGGTCTAACGTCATACAAAAACTTAAAATATTTTCTAGTTTATAAAAATCTTTATTTGTCATTAAAAAGATTATAGCAGTTAAATTTATTTCCATTTAATGGCCAACGTAATCAAAATTATTTTCACCACTCAAAATTTGCCTAAATTCCTCGAAAATTAAGGCGCATGCCAAGGTGAAATGTCACGTACCTTTTCCGCTATGAGTATGTCCGACGCATAATAATTTCAGCAAATCATAAATTACACACTCGACTCGCTTCGCGCGCTGGAGAGGCAAGAACCTTCTTATTACAATTGAATGTTAAAAGAACCACAAATTTCTGAGAAGACGGGAAGCATAGTCGCGCGATTGTTGTTACGTGATAAGTGAATCGACTCGAGAGTAAAATCTTACTTATTCTGTTGTCATTTCCAACGCTTTTGTGGAGTGTTGGAATGTTATTGCATATTTTAATGCTTGTTCATGAAACTAATTTTAATTTCTTTTCTATTGAGAATTTCTTATAGGCAATGAATGGTTGCATAACTAAAGTTGTGAAGTTTCAACAATCACAATCTATTTCTTTGAACTAAAATATCATTAAAAAATTGATATGATTAAATGTTTACCTAACCATAGAATTATCACACCTTAAACAACTGGCCATGTTTGCAGTTCTTTGAATTTTCTTCTCTTTTCCTATCTGTCACTTTACATCAGTATGGCATTCATAAGCAGACAGCACAGCACTGCTGCATGGCTTCATTTTATCCTCTCTTTTTTCCTTCCTTCTCAACTCGCCAGTCCATTCCCAAACTGCAACACAATAAAACACACACAATAGGCAGCAAAAAAAAAGGTAAAAATTTCTGAGAATTTTTGGGATGCAGGGATGCACATTTTGTGGATGCTGTATCCCACTGTTTAAATGAGCAATAAATGGATCAATTCAGATTTCAGACACCAATTTTAATTGCACACACAAGTGAACTTTAATTGAAAGGAGACGGTTAGTTATTATCAGCCATTAAAATAATACTACATTAATTAACATTAGTATTACAAAATGACCAAAAGACAAAAGAGAAGGTGTTTGACCTTCCCGATTACATTCCTCCCAATAGCTTCCAAGCTATAAATGCTATTACACTATGGCAACGACTCAAATATAGAGCAGCAAATTGAATCAGTTTCTCGGAAATCAAATCAATTTTTCACCCGTCTCACATCCACTCACCCTCCCAAAAGACGCCTTGAGAGAATTCGCGGGAATTTTTGTTTACCATCACGTTCAACTCTGTGAGAGTACATGCGCAATGAAAATTGTGGTTTTCTTTCGAAAGAATTGGCTCTCTATGCATTCAGCTGTTACTTGGAAATCATATGACGCACTCAAGGTTAAACAAAGAAAATGAGTATAATCATCCTACGCCAATGTAATAAACAAAAGCTCACCATTCAATGCTTCGGTAACCCTTTGCACAGCAATGAAGCGCCTTAAATTCACCCTCAATCGCATACTCCTGTGACACCACCTCTTTCGTAAACTGCATGTGGGATGTATTAATTGACGCTTCGTAGGTATGGTTTGCGCAATAAATTATTCCACTTGCCATGTTCGTCGTTGCCAAAACTATGGCAACAACGAAAATGAATTCGCTTGTAATTAATCTTGTTGTCATGATTAATTTTCGTCTCTGTTTTATTCACTCGCGCACTTAGTTTTTCTGCATATAGTTTGACTCAAGCCATGTACATGCTTACAACACTTCGATAAACAGCGAAATAGCAACAGCGAAGCTTTTTCTCTTTTTCTCAGAATTCAACAATGTTATTATACGCAAGCAGTCTTTCCAGGAATGAGATGTTATTTCAGTCACTTTATTGACTTTCAATGGCAACTTGAATTTTTTACTGAAAACCACGCCAACGAGTCTACAAACACTGTAATCAATATTTTTTGCTCAATTGTCAAAATCTGGCACTAGTTAGATAAGCAAATTTCCAAGAAGTACACAAAAAGTTTTCACAAGAGTTTATAAGTGAGAATTTGTTAAAAACACAACTGACGCGTTCAAACTCTAAAAATACAATGAGTAAAAGAAAGAGCGAGAGATGAACGAAAAGAGAGAATTAAAAAATAAAATGAGAGTAAAAAGATAAAATAAGAGAATTCTATTTATGAAAGATGTAACGAATTTTGAAAATTTAAATTTGTATCTCGACTAAAATTTTAATTTTTTTTTTGATATGCCTATTAAGTTATTTTTTTTATAAATTTCAGCTTTGAATTTTCATAGCATCCTATTGTCCTATTGGACGATCCAGCTTAAAAATTGAAAATTTAGGCGTTTGCGTGAAAAAGTCTTTTGTATTTTCCTTTCAATTAGATATGGATTTAAGAAAGACTTCAAAATAAATAAGTTGTTTAAAATCATTATTATTTTTGGTGTTGAGAGCATAAAACAAACAATCACACTTAATAACCACTCAAAACGCTTCTTTTTAACCTTGAACTTGCCCTTGTCTCATTAAAAATTTTCAATGTCACCTCATCTCATTACTAAAAAAATTCCCGTTAGAATTTCGAATAAAAAATTTCTTCCTCAAACAGGAGAAATTTTTATTTCTCGCAACTAGTGCGACTAACCAGCCTTGACAACAAAAATTATAAGTGAAGTCTTGATCAACGTAACTCAACTCTTTGAGCACACTTGAGAGCGGCTTTCCGCATTATTTACACACGCGTGGATTTTTTCTATGCATAGTTTAAGATAAAACGAACAAATTGATTAATTAAAATATTTTTTTCTTTAATGCAAAATATTGTTTGAAATTCTTGTATTTTTTCCTTATTTGATTGAGACAAAAAAATTTTTGGAAGAATTAAAAATTTGGGGATGTGACATAGTTTTCATTTATCTCGTTTTTTATTATGTCAGAGCATCTTCAACTTCAACCGGTTCTAATAAATTAGTTTAGCGTTTCCGACTAAATTGTCTTGCAAGACATCACAAATAAAAAAAATATGTTTACGTTTATGCAATTTTTAAGAAGATGTAAAACTCGTTTCGCGGTTTCTTCTTATAAAATAGTTTACTATAAAAAGAATTCTACAACATGAAATACACTGAGAATAATGAGAGATTTTTTTTCAAGAAAAAAATAAAATAAATCTTTAAAATTAACTTAGTTTTTAAAGTTGCAATAAAAAAATTAGGTTTTGCAAATATTTTAAAATTACCTCCGGGTGAATAAAAATAAATATTCACTCCCTTAGGGTAATTATGGGAATTTTAAAGGCTCAACAACTTAGTACTTGTTACACAGCGAGGTCTATGCACCTTTTACGTTTTCTCATCTATGAATCAACATCATTGTTTTGTATTTTTCCTTCAGTGTTTATCCAACTCGATTTTAAAGCGGCAACTCGTTATACGCCGAGAGAGTTAGAGAGAAACTGAATAAAAAATAAAATAAAAAATTGTCAGTCTAGGTTTGTAAGTCTTAAGTAAGAGAAGCATTTAAGTTTAATGCGAAATGGAATTAAATTTAAAATTTGAAAACTTAATTTATCGCGTACCAAACAATTGCGCTAAGGGAGGTGAGGCGAAAAATTAAATTAAAAAATTTGTGATTTAATTTTAAGAAAAATTTATTTTTTAAAGATGAAAAAGTAATTTTGAAGGGAATCAGCGGTGAGTTTCGTGGACATGAATTGTCAGCCATTTTAGGACCTTCTGGCAGTGGCAAATCGACCCTTCTTAATATTCTCTCAGGGTTCACAAAAAATTCAAACATTTCCGGAAATATTTTTATCAACGAAGACGAATTGAATCGAGAAAAATTTAAGCAGAATTTTATCATGCAAGAGGAAAATTTACACTCGTGTCTCACAATTATTGAAGCGATGAAATTTTCGATAAAATTAAAAACCGGAAATGCAATGAGCGAAATGCAACAAAACGAGAAAATTCACTCAATTCTTCAAACATTGAAGCTGGGGCACTTGTTAAACACGTTCGCGAAGCATTTGAGTGGCGGCCAGCAAAAACGACTTAGTATCGCACTCGAATTAGTGGACGATCCAGTAATTTTATTTTTAGACGAGCCGACAACCGGGCTCGATTCAGTGGCATCAACACAGTGTATACAACTTCTTAAGAAGCTGGCCATGGAGGGTCGAACAATTATTTGTACAATCCACACGCCATCGGCCTTGATATTTGAGCTCTTCGACTACATTTACGGGCTTGCATGCGGTCATTGTATTTATCAAGGTTCTAGTGATAATCTTGTTCCCTTTCTTTCATCCCTTGACCTCGTTTGTCCATCGACTTTTAACCCCGCTGATTTTCTACTAGAAATCGCCAACAACGATTATGGAAATCTCAATTACAAACTTACTGAAAAAATTTCTAACGGCATGAATGAGAACTTTAGAAAACCTTCAAACAACAATAATAATAATAATAACAATAATTACAACAACAACATTGTCAGCTTGAAGTTCAACAGTAATGATGATAAGACCTTGAGCATAACTCACTCTTCATTCTTCTCCCAACTCGTCTTGCTTATGGAACGAAATTTTATTATATCTAATCGCAACATGACACTTATTAAACAACGAATACTAATATCGATGATCGTTGGACTCTTAGTTGGCGGAATCTATGCCAACATTGGAGATGAAGCGACGCTTATTTATTACAATTTCAAGTACATCTTTGTGTCAGCTTTCTTTCTATTGTATATCTCGTACTATTCTCAGCAGACGTCATGTGAGTAAATATTTTTGAGTGCACCTTTAATTAGGGTCTGTTGAGTGATAAAAATAAATACAAAAATTGAGTCACAATTAATTAACATTGGGATTTTAAATTTGAAATTATTTCCTGCCTAATTACAAAATTTTAAATTATTTAAATTGACTTAATTTGTGAACAAATCCTTAACGTTTTTAAGCACGATAACCTTTTGAAATTCATTAAAAACTAATTTTTTAGAACCGGACCCTCAAATTAGCAAAAAAATATTTTGCGTGTCGTTTATTAAAAAAATATTTTTCAATTTAAAAAACCGCAAATGACTGACACATCTTAATTTCAAATCCTTTTATATTTCTTTGAATTCTTCGCTAGAAGACTTAATACGCGTTATTAAATTTACATTGATTTCGTTTTTTTGTTAAGATGAACCAGGGGTAGGACCTCATAGTTTTTTATCCATATTTATTTTCTCCTTTAGCATAAAATTCTTAATAATTAAAGTGAATAAATTTATTTGCAGTTCCTTTGGATCTTCCGATCATTCGCCGCGAGGTATTTAACCGGTGAGTTGGGAAATGTCCAACCTCTAGCCTCATTTACACATTTGATTTCCCTTTTTTCAGCTGGTACTCGATACAAGCTTATTACGCCGCATTGACACTTTCTGATATTTTTATGACAATTTTATGTAGTGGAATTTACTTAGGCATTACTTACTTCATGACAAACCAACCGTTAGATCGAGCTGTTCCATTCTTTCTAATTTTAATATTAACAAGTTTCACAGCACAAGGTTTTGGTTTATTCGCAAGCTCAATTTTCGATCTACAAGGAACTTTAACTTTTGCTGCGATCTTTTTACCACTTTATGGAATTTTTTCTGGAATGTTTATTCTAATTAAGGACACACATTGGCTATTTCATTGGATCTTTTCAATTTCATTCATAAAGCATTCCCTTGACGGTGGAGTAACAGCAGTGCTTGGCTGGAATCGAACGAAAATGCATTGTAGTGAGCTCTATTGTCACTATAATACACCGAAGAAATTTTTGAACACAATCGATCTGCAAGAAGACTACGCAAAGTCTATTGAAGCTTTAATCTTTTTTTTGTTATTTTTTAGAACCGTTGCTTTTTTCATTATGAGATATCGATTGAAGAAATCAAACTAAATTAATTTGTAAAAAATATTGCATTAATTTAACCAAACAAATCACAAAGTACCTACAATAAAAAAACATTTAATACAGAAATGTGAATCTGAAAATTAAAATTAAATTTATCGCAAAAAATTATTATTGAGTCAATTTTATTTTTTATATTATTACAATTTTATTTTTGTGAATCATCAAAAACTTTTTTTTCTCGTCTAAATTTTTATCAGAACACAAAAAAAAAATAATTTTCTCACAAAAAAGTAAGAATTGGCGAATATTTGAGTCAAAATACAAAAAAGCTTTAAATTGCATTTTGAATAAAATCGCTTTTAAAAAAAATGGACAAGAATTAATCACAGAAAATATAATCAAGAGTTAATAAAAAAATTGGTTTAGAAAAATAAGAAATGCAAAAATGATTGCAGGGAATGTAAAGAACTAAGCGATAAATTTTAGCTAATTATTTCTCTCGAAAGAAAATTTTAATGATGCGTAAAAATTGATTTTTGGGTTAATTGTGTGTATAATTGGCACATTTTATCATTACTTTAAACTCCCTTTTTTGATTAAATACTTTTTGATGTCTGTTATTAATGATTATTGATGGACTATCGAATCTCTTTTAGAAAATTAAGGGAAAAGCTTTTCATGTTAAAAATTTCTACCCAAATTTTGAATCCGCGCACAGTAACGATGGTAGTATTTATGTTTCAAATAATTTAAAAAATAAAAAAAAATTTAATAAAAAAAAAAAAAAAAAAAAATAAAAAAAACAAATTTTTAGAGAAAAAACTCTAAGGAGGAAAGCTTACTCGCAAGTTTTAATATGTCATGAAAGGGGGAAGAATAAATAACAGTCTACGAATTTTTAATGTGTTGCTAATCATCGCTTAAAAGTATAGGAATTAAAGTGTGTGTTTGACAGTTAATTTTAATTACTTTTTTGTGTGTACTAATGACTTATCATTCTCCTTCTTTTTGGAATTTCTAGGCAAATTTCACACTGTTTTCTGTTTTGTTCAAGCTCAAAAGTATTTTTTACTTAATCTCATTCAAGATGTTAACTTAACAGTTTTTTTGATCATCAATTGAGGGTTTGAAAAAATTCAATCGAATTCTCGTTTTTGTGCTGCTAGCTTTTTTAAGGGTAATTTTTTTGACTTTTGTTAACAATGAGGTCTACCCAAATTTTTTTTTTTAAATTTCTATCAAACTTTTTTCTTAAAATAAAATTTTTTCTCATTTGACTCTTTTGAATTTCTCAAAAAATTATTTTACAACTTTGAGAAGTTTACGTGACTTTGGAGAACACTTTAAATCAATTAATGACCTTTCAGACTTAATTTCTATACGAAAATATTTTTTTTTGAAGAACTTGATGGGTTGAGAACTTGCTCACACATCCACAGAATCGTCCTTGGTATAGGCAGTTGACTCTCTATATGCTCCTGACCTATTAATTCCTGTTGAGGTTTTAAGTCCTTCAACTAAAGTCTCCTGTTTCATAGAATAGAAATAATTTTAAATTTTTACCAATTTATTAATTAAAAATTCGTAAGATTTCTCAGGAAAAATTATAAAACTTTTGTGCATCATGCAACTAAAAATTATTGAGAAATTTGAAAAAATACGAATTTTATTTTAAAACAAAAATACAAAATTTTTCAAAAAAGGGTAAATTTTAACTTTGAAAACTAAATAACAAACTCAAGCAACTAAAAATAATTTTTACCCTGATTTAAAAATTATAAAAACTAAATTAAAAACCTCAAATAAAGCGGAGATTTTCTTGCCGGCAATTCTTCGCACATTTATATTTGTTGTGACAATTTCATCGGTACTACTACTCGACAATCGATTATTATCATCGGAACTACTATTACTTAAAGTGACGCTATGACGTGTAATTGGCTTTGGCATTTCAACTAAAAAAATCATAAAATAATAATCTTAAAAGTTCTCTGCAATAAAAAAAATATCTCCGATACTCATGCATGTGAAAAAGAAAAATTTCATGCAGATAACAGAGAGAAAAACTCACCAACTTGTTTAGCCTCAAAGAACTTTGCAGCCAAATCTCTTACAGATTTTTTTTCCGACAACGCACCTTCGGTTATTCCAACAACACACCCGCCCAATGCAGATCCAGGATTGATTGTAAGAATTTCGTTGTCTAAATTTTTAAATTAATTAGTTAATTATATTTTTGCAACTTCAACTCAATCACTCACCATTTTCGAGTGCATCGGGTGTCGTTTTTGTTGAATCATTATTGTATTCATTTTTATCCGATGACAAAACCGACCACGGTCGAGGCTTCTGAAGCAACGACGGCGTTTTGACACCATTTCCTTGCAACTGCTTCTCATAAATTGCCTTGATTGACTCATTGCTCGGCGATTTCTTACCGGAACTCTCTCGAACTGGCGGATTAAGGCTTGCGTGTGACTCCTCAAACTTCACGTGCGGATGATAATCGCGAATTTCAGTTTTTGTCTTTACGAGTGGCGATCGTCGTCCGATTGTGGGTGAACATTTTTCCAAATTATCTGACGAAACAGATCGAGGCGTCCAGTTTACGACACCTTTAAGCAATGGCGATTGTCTCTCAAATTTAATCTTACGTTCTTCCATAATTGGCGTTGTCTCTCCCGATGTCATTGTACTCTTTTTGCCACCAAGGTTCTCTTCGCGACTAATCGTTGGACTATCCACGAAACTAAGCGAGCTGCACTCTTCCGATGTTGGTGAAACGAGTGGCGTAAGCGTTACATCTTCTGACTCGGGTTTTGTGAAGAAAGTTTCTAAGCCTTCGCCAATGCTATTCGAAAGTTCACTCAAAAGTGGTCTTGTTGGAGCTCGAACTTTTGCTCTTTTTGGCCTGCTCTTGTTTAAATGCTGAAGTGCAACCGATGTGCTTGGAAGTTCCGAGATCGAATCATTATTTTCATCATCAAACGAGTTTCCTCTTCCACGATTTGAAATGCTCGGCGATTCGAGGAGATCAGGAATGTGGCTCCAGCTCAAATTATCGACGCCCATGCCAACGACACTCTGTGGCCGTACCTTTGACATCGTTTGTCGCTTGGAATATTTACTGTGAGGAATTGCCTGAGAGGATGATGGGTAGACAATTTCCTATTATTAATTTAATCAACACATAAAATTATGACAATTAAAAAATCGTGCAAAAAAATCCCACCAAAAAGTATTTTTCATTTTGAAAAGAAGAAAAATGGGGAAGAAGAAAAAAGTTTTCGTTAATTAAATCCAATTTACAAAAAAATTCATGACCACAATTTTTACTAAGTGATTTTTTTATGTATGATGGATTACAATATGAGAAGTGGATATTAATTTCACAAAGTCTAAGGCTACAAAAATCAAAAGCTACACAAAAGACCAAATAAATTTATGAGTAGTAAGGATGTATGAAAGTGGAACATTTGTACTCTTATCGAATGAAATATTCAGAAAAATTAGAGTTCTAGAGGATCGAAGATTAAATTCGATCAAAAAAGTTCAATTTGATAAAACAATCATAAAAATTTAATTCAGATGACTAATAAAAGTTTTCGTCTAGAGTCGAACTGTCTCTCAATTTTATAAAGAAAACAAAGCACTCTTGATTACAAATCGACGATTAATTTTTATCAGAGCAATTCAGAAAATTATTATTGCGCTGTTCATTGTCTCGGGGAGTTTAGTACATTTCAAAGTGACATTGATGTGAGCACAAATTGCCTCTTTCATAATGATAACGTATTATACAACACTAAAGAGTTTTATGATGCATGGATGGATATCATGGAAAACTTACCAGGTTTAAATATTGTAGGTTTAAATATTCCAACTGTACAAGTTTTTTTTGAAGGTAAATTTATGCGCATTATGGGAGGATAAAAATTAGCAAAATGAGATATTTTGGTTAAAAAATACGATTGCGATGAGAGTAAATGGTGTTTATATGGGTCATAAAGCAATAATAACGAAGGTGCTTATGTACAAAGAAGCGAGGAATTTTATATTGTTGTGATGAA
The DNA here is from genome assembly GCA_038502055.1 of Tanytarsus gracilentus. Lineage (NCBI taxonomy): Eukaryota > Metazoa > Arthropoda > Insecta > Diptera > Chironomidae > Tanytarsus > Tanytarsus gracilentus. The sequence continues at coordinate 537,134 of JAXRKN010000043.1, read as the reverse complement.
TTAAAAGTGTAAAATTTTACCTCCCAAATCCATTTAAAAAAATTGAACATTTTGATGAAATTTTCACAAAATAAAGAATCACAGAAAAAAATTTACACAACTAGCGCGATCACATTAAGCTCGTCAAATAAAATTTTCTCTTATTCTGTATGGTGAAATGAGTGAATTCTCAATAAATATGTCTCACAAAGTGAGAATATCACTTGTGAATCATATAGTGAGTAATATGCGAGATTAAATGAGTTTTGATTTGATGGGGTATGAGAAAGAGAGAGAATTGCAGAGAATCCAGTAAAAAATAAAATAATATTTTAATGTAAGAGATCAATGTTCGTTTACACAATGTCCATTATTATTATTTTTATGCATGTGCACATTTATGGAAATTCTCTCGCGCATTGTGCGAAGAGTGAGAGATTTATGTCATTAAAACACCATGATTGAATCAAATGCAATAAAAAATGTGAGAGGAGAGCTTACCGTTGGCGATCCAACGCCATGACGAAGTTGAAGGTCTACGTGATTATCACCAACAGAATCCTGTGGGAATTTTTTTTATCATAACATAAAATATTATCCTAGAAAATTTATAAAATTTTCTTACATGACTCGACCTTGACCTCACAATATCGGGTGTGTCATTGAGCGTATTGTTTGGTGAATCGGGAATTCCCATTCCTCGTTTGTATCTTGTAAGTGCGTCCAGAACTTCATCAGTAGCCCGCTCACTAATAGCACTAGCAAGCGACTGTTCCACTTCACTATAAAAATAAAGAGTTATCGGAAAAACAAATAGCGTTAGTCTTATGCAAACTCTTTTGGTGATAAATATAATTTTTTTTTTTTGAGAATGACTATACGAACGGGTCTGAATCTTGACGAATATAGCGATGGCATTTGAAGCCGCAGCAACAACACCGGAACCATTGTCTCATTGTTTTCATGATTTACTTCTTAATATTAATCAATTATCACACTAATTAAACTGCTTTACGTATATAGCTACACTAAGTTGTTACTATTGCTTGAGGTGAAGGTGGATGATGATGACATTCTTTGTGACCAACAAATTACATGCACAACTGCTCTTATCAGCTGCTCTACTACATTTAAAAAATCACTTAGTTCCTCATGTGTATGTTAAAAAATCTATCACGATCAAAAATATTTTTTATGCCCTACACAGTAAGTTTTTATCGTACAAATGCTCTAACTTGAATGAGCAAGCGAAAGCAGCGAAAAAAATCATAATACACACTTGGAAGCATTTCGAGAGCGTCGTTGCATGCGTTGTTGTGTGATATATGTACATTAACAAAGTATAAGAATATTTCTCTTTATATATCGAATGATGCGTCGCAATAAAGAAATAAGATAAAATAGATTTTAAGCAGCATATTCGTAATAAATTTCAGAGTCTTTCTCGTTCGACGTTCGCTTGAGAGTGACACTCATATAATAATTTAATTATTAATCACTCTCCAGTTCTCTCTTCACTTTTTTTTTTCGAGTTTTTTTTTGCATGAATCATTAACTTGATTATGAATATAAATTCATTTAAAAGTCAATGAAGAGAAACCATTTCGTAAAATTAAAAAAATTTGTGTTATGATTGATGATCTAATGCAGGAACAATTTTCCCATTTATGTCTTTTTTCTTGTTTTCTTTAATTGAAATTAAATTTTTGAAACAATGCGCGCATGCATCATAATAGTTTAATTTTTGAAAAATATAATTTTTTCTCGCACATAGAACGCACCTTATTTTATTCATAATCTCGCCACCAGCACAATTGACTATGCATGATTGAAGAAATTCGTCTGATATTTGGAGACGCTCCTCGCAGCTTTTACGCAATTCACTAATTACAGTCTGATTTCCAAGTGTCTTTGGACATTGTTCGATTCCAGTCTTTAACATTGTCTCCATCGTATCCTGTGATAATATTCAAAATTACTTTCAACAATTTAAATCAGAAAGAAATATTCACCTCAAGATAACTTTTAACGTTTTTCGTTAAATCATGCGTCATTTTATTTAAGCGCATTTCAATTGGATGCGGTGTTCTGTGAACTGAGTCTTGGAGTTTTGGAAGAAGCTGCTTACAGTTTTCAGCGTCTTCAAGCAATCGCTGAACACCCGAGTTTTCGGCAGGATTAAGTGAAATCGTTTCCTGTGTCTCCGACACGAGTTTATCAATGAGCTGATGAGTTGCCGAGAAGAGAAATCCTTGTTGAAGTCTGAAGCCTTGACCCGGTTGCCTCTTTACTCCGCTTCCATTTCTATGCAAATAATCTTGCAATTTTCTCATGACAGTGTCCGCTTTCTCGGGATGATTTTTGAGTGAGGGTGCAATGTCAAAGAGCGGAAATGGAATGTGTCTGAGCGAATAATTATTTTCAAGCGCATAAACAATGTCCGAATAGCCCTGAAGCGTTATGAGATTTCGATCCATAATGATTGTCTTCAATTTATTGTTAATTTGTAGTGCTTTCGCAAGCAATCGAGCACCAATGTCGCCCATCATATTACCGGAAATGTCGAGTACTTGAAGATGCTGATTGCTGCCGAGTGCATTAATGAAATTATGAATGTCGGACTTGAGTTTATTTTCCGAAAGGTATAGTTCCGATAACATGAAATCATCCTTCTGAATGAGATTTACGAGCGATTCCATGATGTTTGGAATGTGTTTTGGTTTGACGCCCTGGAAGCTCTTGATGAGATAAAGTGAACGAATCGAAGGATTTTTTCCAATAGCTGTTAATACTGTTGCCATCTCACTTTCAAGATCTATAAAGAAATTTAGTTTTAATATTTTTCATATTTATAAAATTTTAATATTCTTACAAGTTTCGCCAATATCGAGGCTCTGTAGTACTCGAACTCCATGAATACATGACTCGAGAACATGTGCACCGTGCATACCCAGCTGATTTCCATTCAAATCCAAATGGAGACCCACCGTTGACTCATTACAAGCTAAACCGAGGAGTAAGTGCTTAAGTGCTTCGACTGGAATTTTACAACTTGCTATATTAAGATGCTTAAGGCTTAAACTAGATGTAAAGAACTGCTTGAACGACGGCGGAATCTCTTTGCCTTTCTTTGTTCCAAAGGAATTATGCGACACATTTAAATGTGTTAAGTGGGTTGAGCAACCTCGAAGGAGTGCTCCAAATAACTGGAAAAAAATAAAATTTAATTAATTTCTTTTGTCAAGGTGAAAATTTACAACTCACACTTTCCAGCGTTGTATCGGTGCTAGAAATGTCTAAATATTCGAGAGCGTTTGGTTGAGCAAGAAAATTGTTTAAATTCTGCAACAATAAAGCGAGAAAAAAAATAATTAAGAGCCAATAAAAACTGAAAATTATTCAATCTAAAAAAATATTTGCCAATGTGCATTTTATTATAAAAAGTGCTACTCACAGTTATGTCATCTTTTAAATTATTTCCACTCAAATTTAAGTGTGTCAATGAACTCGCAATGTTTTGATTGAGCGATAACGAATGAGCGATTTGATTGACGCCCTTCGATGTAAGACCACAATGTGCAAGACTGAGCTTGCATAAACCCTTTGATATCTTCGCTATTGGTCCGGCAAGATGAATTGCTCCTGGATGAGAGAATTTAATTTATTGAATTTTTTCGATTTTGAACCTCAAGAGGAAAATTTTCAATTTTGAAATCATAAATTGGGTCAATTGAGAAACTTTCTACTGCTCAAAGGATGGAAAATTAAATAAAATATATTTTTTCTTCCATCAATCGGACAATAACATCTAAAACTTATAAAACAATTATTCTTTTGTAATCAAACCTTGTACTAATTTGCAAAATGATTGAGCACCTGAACCCCCGTGTTGAGAAATATAAAAAAGCACACACAAAGTACGATAAAAGGAAAATAGGCGTTAGACCGCAAAAGAGATTTCATTTGATTGACAAGTTTGCATGCGTTAAGAATATATTTATTAAATGTCATAACTCACCTTTATCCTCAATCAAATTATGATTTAAATCGATACTCTTTAGTGCCGGATTATTGTTGGAAATCACAGATATCGCTAGCTTATGAATGAAATCGGCTTTGAGACCCAGACCTTCGAGATGAAGCTCCTCCAACCACATGCTTCGCTTTAGAACGTGTAAAATACGATCCATCGTGTCATTTGATAGGCGTGTGTGTGATGCTTTCAAGCCACGAAAGAAGGTGTTGTATTCAAGAGCTGATACGATTGCCATCAAGTCTCTGTGTGAAAATAATCTAATTGAATAACATTTTTGATTTCTTTATACCAAATGAACTCACTTTGGCTCAAGATGATCGAAATCTCTCAAGTTAAGTAGCCGACAGTCGTGAGATAAGTAAATTGTATCGATATCCCATGCGACCTCTTCTCGATAGGGTACACCGTGAAAATCACACATGCATCGATATTGAACACTAAATCCTCCACATGGACCAACATTTCGTGGATCGGCTGGTCGCAATTCATCCGAAAATATTGACATACGGTCCACGGGATGAACTTCAATCTTCCTTATAATGTATTTGAGCGGAACTGTCGGAAAGATTTGTTTAATCGCCGATGATAAATCCGTAAGAATTACATCTGCATTGGAACTGAAATTTCCACCATCGCCGATTGTCGAAAAAGAATAAGTTTTCTCTGTTGTCGTAATTGAGAAATGTGTCGGCTTTTTACTTTCAATCGATTGTATATCGAGATAATGGAAGCTGCAATCGATGCGGGTGGGCACTTTGGCTGTGAGCAAATAGACACGCACTGGAGTAAATACAAGTACACGATTCTCTGTTTTATCGCTCTTTGTTTCCAACTTTATCATGTACTTTACTAGAATTTTTGTATGCCTCCCCAGCACTGCTTTTATGGAATCTGTGAAGAGAGAGATATTCATGAATAATAAATAGAAAACTCTGACGCTTATGAACAAAGTTCATACATAGTGGAACTTTTGTGGGAGAAAGTGGGGACAAAGTACTAATTTATTTTATCGGCCCCTTTAAACATGCCGAGTTACCCTCCCATAAAAATCCTTTCACATGCACTCACATGATAAAAATTTCAAAAAGAAATAATTTATGAAGAAAACCATCTTTGCATTTTCAGCTTCTTAAACAGCAGCATTTAAATGTTCAGCATAAAGCAATTCAAATTTCATCTTCTAATAAAAAATTATCTCAATTTTTATATAACATCACTTTTTGTTTGCTCACTCATTGCTTCATGTATAAAATTTTCACTCTAAAAAGTCTGTAAATCTGTTGAAGCGTGCCATCCAGCAACTGCACACTCAACGCAGAAGTAGCAGAAATAACTTTATTGAAAGTGATTAAATGAAACTTGCGATTTCTTTTGTTATCAGCTCTACACTCAAAAAAAAAATTGGTGCACACAAGAAAAAAAAGAGAAGTTTCACTTTTTAATGCACAATTTTTCTTTAATTCGGTTTGGTTGTTAATCCAATTTGTTATAGTTTGTTAAAAAACTCGTCAACGCCAAGCGATATCTTTCAGCTCTAGAGAGTGAATGAGTTTTATTCATTAATCATTTTGGAGCGTGTGTGACGAATGATTAAAATTTTTTACTTATTGACTTTGTAAATTATTCAATATAAATTCAACAAATTTTCTCCTCGTAACAATTAAGAGTCAAAGTACACAAAAATAATAAAAATGCCAAAAATTGTTAATTAAACACCACACGAAAAAAATATATTAATTTTCCCCCTCGCGTTTTTATTTACTTAACGCTCCTAATTCCGCGGTTGGCTACCAACTGAACTAACTTTTTGCATTACTGTTGCGAAAAATTGAAAAGAGCAAGAAAAGTGGCGAGAGAGAATCTCTGCCAGCTCTTCTTTATTCCAGCAATTAGCACATGAAAAATTTTCATTAAATCAGCAATTTTAGAGATGGATATGAAACTTTTATTAGATTCAAGCGAAGATATTTTTTTATTAATTCAACAGAGCAATTGAAAGGTTTTTTTAATGTGCAAAAAGTTAAAGTTTTATGATTAGGTAATTCGAATTTGATAAAAAATTTCCAATCCTTGCATTTTAACATAAATAAGTACCAAGTTATTAAACACAACCCAACATTTTTCCTCTCTTAAATCATTTTACTCTCGTACAAACCCGAGCTATGAGAGTATCAGCAGTAGTTTACCGTTTTTCCAAGCCGATTTTTTAATAATTTCAGTTTTCCATTTCACTTGTCTGCACCGATGTAACACACACGTGAGGATAATCAAATAAATTTAATCTTGATAAAAAAGTAATTATTTCAGAGATATCTTTTCAGACAAAAAAATTATTTTCACTTTGCAAAAAAAATATCAAGAAAATTGAAGCAATTAAATATTTTTACAACCTCTCAAGTGCAATTATTGAGTAAAAACGATATTCGATAATTGAACATTTAATCACGAGTCTAATGTCGGTTGACATTTAGAGGCAAATAGATCATGACATTGAGTGCTGCTTGTTGTTCTAATGGATTATTGTGAGGAAAAAACGCAAAATTTGACAATGTTGAATTTTAAATTAGATCGGCGAGTGAACAGCACGAGATGAATGGGGAAGCGTAGAATTCTTTTATGGGTGCACAAAAAACTGATTGATTTACTAAATTCAAGGGAAGGCAATGTTATAAAAATGTGTTGTTTAATAAATTTTATTCATATAAAAATTTACCCCTTGCATTCAATAATCTAAAACGCATCAATTATGTTAATAATCAAGCGAACCTTCTTTGTTTCGATGATTGATTACTAATTTTTTTCCAGAAAAAATCAATAGAGTTAAATTAGAATAAATTTTCCGAGAAGTTGATATTTAATGGTTTCTTAAAAAAAATATATCATGATGTAATGTAAATTTTACATAAAATTTGATGTCAAAAAAAGTGACGATAAGACGTCAAATTTGTACGTCAAAAAATTTACGTAAAATTTATGTAAATTTGAGTCAAAAATTGTTCTGTGTGCAAGTCGATAACGATTAATTGATTGATAAAAATAAAGTTTCGATTGAACTTTACTGGTGAAATAAACTGATATCATTTGTTGGGTCAACAATCCACAAATTTGTTTATTCATATGTGAACGGTTTGTTTAAAAATTCATGTACCCAAAATAAGTTCTTAAGTCATTTCCCACTCAAATAGCCTTCAAGCTTTAATTTCCTCAACCACTTTATAAATCACGCTCTAAACAAAAAAAGTCGGGATGAGCCGCATTTTCAACGGTTTAATCTGCTTATATAATTAATGAACATAAAAGTCAGCCACATGCGAGAGAGTAAGACACACAATAGAATCGCTATGAATGAAAAAAATCCCATTGATACAGATGTGTGTGCTCGACCTTGACTCTCACAAAGTTTTTACTCGAATTATGGAAAAGCTAGAAAATCACTGACCTTGCGAAGTCTCGCTGCCATTTGGAACGATAATATAAATAGAATCAATCACATCCCTTAAGTAGGAGTCAATGTGATGCATAACTTTTTTGGTATTTTCCATTAAAATGAATTTAGTTGCAGCAGACTCGAGGAAAAGAAAAAGACTAAGACAACTTAGAAAAATAACTGCGAAACTGTTGAAGTATAGAATTGTGATAAGATACGATAAAAATGTCGCCTAAAGTGTATAAATGTGTGTGACGAAGAGGGTAAAAAACACTTATGGGGATATGATTCACATATCGTTTACAAGCACACACATCAAGCACCTCGTTTTCATATCACAATCACATGCAACTTCATGAGTAATACAAAATGATTTCACAAATTAAACGGTAGTTTAAGGTCTCGCTGTGTGGTATTTTCCCTTTCGTTAAATCCTGGGATTTTTTCATCACTTTCACACCACGAAATATTTATTATGCCGGCAAAACGGTGTTTTCCAATGCGTGTGGTATCGTTCATGTAAAAATTGTGTACAAAGAGTTTTTAGAGAGAATAAAGATATTTTACGCAAAGGGACGGACGAGCACTCGAGAGATTAATTAAAAATTTTAAAACGAACGAGTCGTGAATTTTGTGGATATGAAAAATATTTAATTAATCTCTTTATTAACCTCCGTCATCTCTATTAATAAATATTTTAATGCACACGTCGCACTCATTTAACCCTTTTTAGACATGTACATACTGTGTCAATAATTAATGCGATTTTCATTAAAGTTCACTGTAATTTTGGGCGTGACACAAATATTTTGCATATAAGCCCGCATCGCTTCATGCAAAGCATAGAAAAAGAAGAACAGATAAGCAATGTAAACAAAAAAAAAGAGTACAGAGAACGCATAAACAAAAAGAAAAACTATATGGAAAAAAATTGTGATTTGATGAGCAAAAAAATAAGTTTTTTTTTCTCTTTTTCAGGTTCAGTGAGTTTGTGAGATTCAGAATACCGAAAAAAAATGCGACACCATTAACAGCAAATAACAGCAGTTTCATAATAGCTTTGCCTTTATTTTGCACAATGAATATTTTTTTTGATTTCTTTTTCCGAAGACCCGAGAGCGAAGCAAAAAAAATTATGTCTGTAAAAAATTTACTGCCGATGTAATGAATCACCGCGTATATTTTGCATATTAACTATTTTAGCTTTCAACAACCGCAATTCAATTATTTCATCATTTAAATGCACATTTTGGAAAGTTGTGATTTCATCGCTTGAATGGCTCACGATTAGAGGTCAAGGGATTTTTTTTTCCTTTTTTTTGGCTCAGACAACAAGGACACAGAATTTTTTTTAAGGGTGGATTTAGAAGGGAGACACACTGGCTGCTTTGTGTTTTGAAAAATTTAACTATAAAGAGTTCTTTAATTTCTCCCAAAAGACAACTCATTGCCTCAAAACAAGCTTTTCCACTTAATTATTCCAATATGCCAAAAAAGAAACAATTCCAAACTTACCATTTAGCTCCTTTGAATTTATGCTTGTAAAACTTTTCAGAGACATTTTTTCTTTTATCAATTTTTTCACTTTACTCACAATAAAACCGAGAAACTCGAAGTTCCTCGAGCTATAGCACACGAATTGTCCTTTTTTACCCGATTGCCGCACACATAGCGCTATTAAAAACACTTAAATTAATTATTTTTATCAGTTCTGAATATTTTTTTCCACACAACACAGAAATCGAACTCGAGAGTGAGTGAGAGCGAGAGATAAAATTTTTGAATACGGATTAAAGTGAGATTGCACAGGGTGTTGTAGAATTTTATTTTTCTTAAAAATGTATTAATCTTAGATTAAAAATATATGGAGTTTAAAGTTTAAACTCAAAAAATTAATCCTGAATTAAAAAGAGATATTCAAAAATTTACCGGTAAATTCAAAATTTATATATGCAAAGTTGCCGACCCCTTAAAAAGTTTAAGGGGGAAATTTCAAAAGTAAAAAGGTTCAAGGTTAAGAATTAAAAATTAAAAAATTGAGAAAAGAAAAAGATCGAAAAATGTTTAGAAGAATTGTTTCGAACAATAATTTAAGGAATTGCTTGATTAGATTAGGTAAATATACAGCATAAATTCCATCGACTATAGTTATTCGATTTAAAGAGACAATCAAACTTAATTATCCAATATATTCGCGAAATTTCAACATTCTAAAACGGAAATAGTTTGATGCCAAAAAAAATTTAAGAAGAAAAAAGTGCACGAGGAAAAATGGAAAAGGGAACTATGGAATTATTTAATTATCCAACAGAGTTAATTAATCAATTGAATGGTGAATTAGAGCAATTGAACTTCGATAAGGCTTTAAAGATTCTCAATAATGCTGAAAATCGTGAAATTATTCTCAAAAATTATCAAAACGTGATCCAGGATGTTGTATGGAAGCACATGACAAATGAGAACTATGAAGAGAAGCCGAAACTGTATGATGCAAGCGAGTGTATTTTAATGGCTCTAGCTGAACATTGCCACCAAGATAAAGCATTTATTTTTGAGCTTCTGGAGTTCATTGAAATGCTCGCGAAGGATGATCACGATAATCTGTTTACCAGCGTCTTAAAAGCATTGCAAGTCCTCTTATTGAACCATAACGATAAGAACCACGCCACGCTCAACATGGCAGTGAGTGGAATCGAGGAATATATTCATGCAATTAAACTTCCAGCACTGCTTGAAAAAAAGTGTCTCGAGGAAGAAGAGGAAAAGCTGCTCGAAAATGACGACACCATTAGACGAATCCTCATGATTTACATCACATTGGATCTCTTCTATCAGCCAATTGTTAAGAAATTAACGTCGAGTGAATGCGATGATGAATACACGCAAAATCGCCGTAACATTCTTTTCTGCTTCATACTTCGATTGCTTGGCAAGCCTCTAGGCTATCTCGATCTTACAATTGAAGAAGGAAAAGTGATGTCATACTCGAGAGATTGTGCTGAAAACCTTGTGGCCTCATTGTGCGATTTAAAACCGAATTTCATTGGATTATTAGAATTCGTTGAGGATCGCTCTCGATGGCCATCAAAATTCAGAGCGAGAGAGCTTGTTAGAGCTATTTTCTTACATCCTGAAAAGACTCCATTTGTTCAGCTAGGAATTCTCTTTTATTTGGTAATTGGAGAGGATGTTTGCGTTGAAAAAATCCCTAAAGTCTACAACCCGATCTATATCTTAAAAATTGGCCTCTATCTTGTTGACGCAATGCTCCAGGAAGAAAATGAATCGATTAGATATAAGGCATTAAAACTGTTAAGTAAACTTACGGAAAAGGCGCATGATCAGTTAGAGAGGTAAATTAAGAAACAAAAAATATTTTATTACGTTTTAACTAAAATTTCATTTTTAGCGATGAACTCGATATTGAAATTTATCGAAACGTCTGTGATACACTCGTGAAACTTTTAATTTACTCGCCTTCAAAACGTAATCGCCAAGATGCTCTTAAAGTTCTCCGCTCGTACTTGCTGAAATTTAAAATTGCCGCCCGATATCTGCTCATCAAGCACATCATGAATACCTCGAATCATAAGGGACTGATTGGATATCTTACGACATTCTATAAAGACATCATTTTTGAATCGATATCTTTGCCATCAAGTTCAATTCAGGGTGCCAATTTTAAGAATATTCTATTCAATCACATTTGCAAATTGGAAAAGGGAGTTGAAAGTGACATCAGCGAATCTTCCGACCAGATCATTGCCGCATTGAATTTCCTCTTTGGAATATTGTTGAGAGATAAAAATAATGTCACTGGAATCAAGGATATTTTACCCACACTCGAAAGTGGCTATTTAGCTGATCTTAGAAAAGCTCTCGATCTTTCACGTGCTCACTTTAAGGCGGAAATCGATCGAGTTAAAGGCAGCAAACAGGAAGAAATGCCTGATAGCAATACATTAGAAATTCTTAATGATAATGATGCTGCACCGCTCGAAAATATCTCAAATGAGAAGAAAGTTGAAATGCTGCACTCGGCTCTTAGTGTCTTCGATTTAATCGATTACCATCTTGCGCGTGTCAATGATATGATTGCTAAAATTTAAATTGTTTAATAAAAACTAATGCGCTAATCTATATATATTTTCTCAAAACGCTGCTCATAACACTTTAACTTAATTAATTAAAAAATATTAAATGTTTAATTTTTACAGATCAACAATGGCTGCACAGCACAAAAATACCGCGGATGGTAGTCAATAGTTTAGATTGGAAACCTAGTCAAAATTTAGCAAAAAGCTTTAGTACATCCCCGCTCACGCAACGTGCTGACAAGAAACTCGATGATTTTAGAGCACGCGAAGAGGAAAAGGAGGCAGAATTTAATAAGCAGCCACCAGAGCAGGAAACTAAAGATGAACATGAATCGACGGCTGAAGATGAGGAAGTGATACAAACTAGAAATAAAATTCTTGATGCCTCATTAGAGTTTGTTGCGAGCAATGGATGGACTCGTCAAGCAATTGTCAAAGGTGCAGAATCGGCTGGTTATCCAGGCACGATTCAAGGCATGTTTACAGACGGCGGTATTGAACTCATCAATTACTATTATCTTAAGTGCAATAACAGTTTAATTGATCTGATGAAGGAGAAGGCAGGAGTTAACAGTGAGCTTGTCGAAAATCCAAAAGACTTTGTGGCATGGGCATTACAGCAGCGACTCCTTATGCTCGAACCATTTTTGAAACAATGGCCTCAAGCTCTCGCTATGATGACTCTCCCTCAAAACGTTCCAGTTTCTCTCGCAAACATGCTTACACTCGTTGATGATATTTGCTATTTTAGTGGAGACCGTTCAGTTGATGTGAGTGACATATACTTAATTTATTTTTTTTATTAATTTAATTTCTAATCATAGTTTAACTGGTATGCAAGAAGAATTGGCTTGGCGACAATTTATAAAGCAACTGAATTGTACATGCTTCAGGACTCATCTCCCAATTTTGAAGCGACATGGAAATTTTTAGAGCGCAGAATAGCTGACGCTAGTATTGTTCACGATGTGCTGATTCAATCCGAGAGTGCAACTCAACAGCTTGCACAGGGAGTAGTGACCGCCTTCATTACTGCTAGAAACATTTTGGGACTTAACTTTGATCGAAGGTAGCCATTAAAGCATGATAGTGACCCTTCTGACAAAAAAAAATAAATATGCAACAACTAAGATTGAAAAAACCTGTGAACTAGAAATTCTATGAAATAAAAAAAGCTTTAGTTTCTTAAACATAATTTTTATATTTTTTTGTCATTAAAATATTTATAGAGCTTTCAACAGAAATCTTTTTGATTTTTAGCTTCAATTAAAAATTAAAAAACTTTAGGAAATTCAATATTAATCTTTGGTAAAAAAAGGCTTAATTTCTATAATCGAATATAACTATCATAAGTGGGGTAAAATAAATTTGAAAAGCATAGAATTTAGAGAGTATTATAACTTTCTCGAACATATTCTTTAATTTTTACCGGAAGTGGCAGCGAATTGATATTTGACTCATTGACATTTTTAGCGAGCAGAGAAAGACAGATGTTTTGTAGACTTGGAACGAGATTTTCGCGTACGACTGGATAAATTAATCGCACGGCAATAGGATAAACTTCACTGTTTTCTGATTTTACGAAGCCCACGACTTGTGATTGTGATTTCTTTATTGTTTCCTCGATGACATCGATAATCGATTTGTTCTCAGTGGATGTTGAGGAAGTCAATATTTGAGACCATTGATTTCGGCAATGAAACTGAAATGAATTTAAACTTGTTTAAATTTAATCTTTATTCTGATTTTGTCTAACATACCGTTTTTGAATTGGTTCGAAATGAGAGAGTGAAAGAAGCGGGTTCTGAGGAGCTGTCACGAACCAAGAAGCTTCCGTTTGGAAGTGATGACAAAATTTTTTGAGCACCCACTCGACTAAAAAGATAAAAAAATCATTCTCTGGATGTCACAAAAATTTATTTGTTTGATGTAAATTGATCTATTCAGTTTGTCGAATCAATAAATTTAATTAACACTTAGGGTGAATCATTAATTACCTGAGATTTTTCCAATACCAATTTAACTTGTACAATTCTCTCCTCATTTCCTCACAGTTATGGCTTAAGCTATTCGAGTCGTTGACTGTAGGTTGTGCGTCTTCATTTTGTTCGGCAGTAGCTGGTTCTGGAATTTCCTCCGCAGTCTGAATATTTTCCAAAATCTCATCAGTTGCTTTTTGGCGATTTCTTTTGAACTTTTTTTGAATCTTTTTGCGCAGCAGCGTCAACCAATTGTTGTTGTTTGATGAATTCTCCATGATTTTGGATCGATTAGTGAGTTAAAGTATTTTTTTCTTAAATTTAAATTTTTTGTTGATTTTCTTCTTCTTAAAACTTTGAGTTTTTGGCTTTCGAGCGACAACTGTTTTCAAATTTTCAAAAGCCGTTTAGAAAAGAAAAAATTTGTGGAGGGAAAAAAGTTATTTTTGTTTTGAAACTAAAAATTATTAAAATTGTTGTTAAAAGATATCACAAAATAAAGATCTTTCAACATTAATCAAATATAAAAAGTGAAGTCATCTCTTAATAATTTAATTTTAAAACTAGAGAAATAATAATGAATGGAGTACACAATATTGTAAGTCAATTAAATAAAATTTATACGCCCGATGAGTGCTTCCCCAATTGCACCTTCATATATGGCCAAAAAGCTGTTGGAAAATCCCTTTGCGTAAAGAAATTTCTTGAAAGTTCAGAAAACATCCAGCCAGTAACTGTTCACGCTGACGAGTGCTATCACAATAAGATCCTTTTTGAGACGGTTGTTAATGCCTTCAGAAATCATGAAATAAAGGAGGAAAATAATTTTGAGCCATATGCCAAGTTAGAGTCAATGGAAGAGTTTTTGTGTGAATTATCACTGCTGGAAGTTGACAAGTCATACTTGATAGTCATTGAGAAGGCTGAAAGACTAAGGGACATGGAAATAAACATTATTGCATGTCTCATGAAATTACAAGATTTAACGGGTCTCAATATTTCTTGCATTTTTGTGACGCACATTGCTCTCGAGAAATTTGGAATCGGAGACTGGGATGTTATAAAGATTCATGTACCTGACTACAGCAAAAATGAAATAATGGAATTATTTTTAATCAACTACGAAAGCATTCAAAATAATGTCTTTAAGAAAATCGAACAATCTCAATTGGGTGAGAGTGAAAAGCAAAAACGTCTGGAACATGCGGCAGCGATGAACGAAGAATTTTACAAGAACTATCTTAACATATTCTTGAATGTTTTCTACAAGGCATGTCGTGACTTTACCGAACTCAGCTTTCTCTCTGAAAAGTGCTACAGTCATTATTATGCGCCAGTATTGAGCGGAGAAATCAGCCACAAGGACGTCACAAATCTGTGGAGAAATGTTAATAAAATTTTAAAAGCATCACTCAATACAATCTACATGCGAGTCGGCAATTTATCAGCTTTGGAAATGAGAAATGATGATATTGAGAATGATGAAGCAACGAGTGAGAGCATTGCCAGACCTAACGCTGTCAAAACATTTGCTAAAATGCTCGAACTTCCTTACTACGCCAAATATCTCCTCATTGCTGGATTCTTAGCCAGTCACAACGACGCAAAGAGTGATAAGAAGCTCTTTATGAAGCATCACGGAAAAGAGAGGAGAAAAAATCAAAAGCCAAAGGTAAAATTATTCAAAGGTCCTTCCTATAAAAGTTAAAATTTTATAAATTTCTTTAAAGGTATCGGAGAAACTTAATGTTCAGTTTGGTCCAAAATCATTCACCGCCGATCGATTGCTCGCCATCTTCTATGCCATTCTCGATGAGAAAGTTGGTCTCACCTGTAATCTTCTTTCACAAATTTCAACTCTCGTTGATCTCAATTTTATGACATACACGTCGGGCGAGAACAACATCATGGAAGGTACTGCTCGTCTACAAAGCACCATTGGGCTTGATTTTGCTATAAACATTGGTAGAGTCGTTGGTTTTAATGTCAAACAATATTTAACTGATTTCCACTGAAAAGTTTAAAATTTAATAAAAGATTTCTGTTTAAGTTTTTTCATATTTTTTTCTGGCTTTTCATTTTATTTTGTTTTAAATTTTTTCTTTTGTGAATTTCTATCGTTTCTTATAAATTGAAACAAAATTCTAACCTTTCTTAGTACAAATTATAAGATCACGCACGCACGATTCGCTTTTCATTCAGTCATGTGCATCATGTTGAATATTTTTTTAATAAATACACTAAGTTTTTCTTTTATGCGACGACGATTTTCATCAAAAAAAGAGGAGAGAGTGGTTTTTGGTGATTTAACATGAGGAAAAAAAACCTAATTAATTTGTTGAATTTTTTTTGTGGAAAACGCGGAATGAACGTATTTAAAAAATATTTAACAAAAGAGAAATGAACTTTTTTTTTACTAAACTGCATGGAACTTTTTTAAAGTATGACAAAATTAAGAAATGAAGGAGGTTCCCAAAATTAATTATTATTTAGTTACTTAGACTCAATTTACAACTCATCCTTGAACTCTTCTTCCTCTCCGCCGGTTGGTGGAGCGCCTCCTTGTCCTTGGTAGAGTTTAGCAATAATTGGCTGCACAACATCTTCGAGAGCTTTCTTTTGTCTCTTATATTCTTCCGAGTCTGTGTCTTGATTTTCTTCGAGCCATTTGATCTTCTCATCGATAGCCTCTTCCATTTTTGTTTTTTCTTCGTCGGAAAGTTTAGCGCCGAGTTTCTCCTTATCGCCAATTTGATTCTTTAGACTGTAAGCGTAGCTTTCGAGTTCGTTACGAGACTCAACACGTTCCTTGAGTTTCTTGTCTTCATCGGCAAACTTCTCAGCATCCTTAATCATGCGATCGATGTCGTCTGGTGTCAATCGGTTTTGATCGTTTGTAATGACAATCTTCTCACGATTTCCAGTTCCCTTATCTTCGGCCGACACTTGAAGAATACCGTTAGCATCAATTTCGAAGCTAACTTCAATTTGTGGAATGCCGCGTGGTGCTGGTGGAATACCAGTGAGATCAAATTTACCGAGTAAATGATTGTCTTTGGTCATTGGACGTTCACCTTCATAGACTTGAATGGTAACGGTGTGTTGATTGTCGCTGGCAGTGGAGAAAATTTGTGATTTTTTGGTTGGAATGACGGTGTTACGTGGGATAAGTTTTGTCATGACACCACCGACAGTCTCAATACCCATGGTCAAGGGATTGACATCGAGAAGAACAATGGCATCGGTATCTTGTTCGCCTGAGAGAACACCAGCTTGAACGGCGGCACCATAAGCGACAGCTTCATCAGGGTTAATGCCTCTCGATGGTTCCTTTCCATTGAAGAATTCCTTAACTAATTGCTGAACCTTTGGAATACGAGTTGATCCACCGACAAGGACAATTTCATCAACATCCTTTTTGTTCATGTCAGCATCTTCCAAGACTTTTTGTACTGGCTTAAGAGTCGAGCGGAACAAATCAATGTTCAATTCTTCAAATTTGGCACGAGAGAGAGACTCGCTGAAGTCCTCACCTTCGAAGAATGACTCAATTTCAATTCTAACTTGCTGACTGGCGGACAATGCACGCTTAGCCTTTTCGACTTCACGACGAAGCTTCTGTACGGCACGGTTGTCTTTGCGGATATCCTTGCCCTTCTTCTTCTTGTACAACTTAATGAAATGATCCATCACGCGTTGATCGAAATCTTCGCCTCCCAAATGAGTATCACCGTTTGTGGCAACGACTTCAAACACTCCATTGTCGATTGTGAGAAGTGAAACATCAAAAGTACCACCACCGAGATCAAATACCAAAACATTTTTTTCTCCATCCTTTTTGTCTAAGCCATAGGCAATAGCGGCAGCAGTTGGTTCGTTAATAATTCTCATTACATTAAGACCCGCAATGATACCAGCATCTTTGGTGGCTTGACGTTGAGCATCGTTGAAATAAGCAGGCACAGTGACGACAGCGTGTGTAACTTTCTTGCCGAGATAAGCTTCAGCTGTTTCCTTCATCTTTCCGAGAATCATAGCGGAGATTTCTTCAGGTGTGAAAATTTTGTTGCCTTGCGATGTCATCACTTCAATGTGTGGCTTCTTATTCTTTTCGATAACCTTGAATGGGAAGAATTTGATGTCGTGTTGAACAGCTGAGTCTGTCCATTCACGGCCAATCAAGCGCTTGGCATCGAATACTGTGTTCTCGGGGTTGGTTGTAAGCTGATTCTTAGCTGCGTCACCAATGAGACGCTCACCGTCGGCTGTGAAGGCAACATATGATGGTGTGATACGATTACCCTGGTCATTGGCAATAATTTCTACACGACCGTTCTTGTACACGCCAACACTGAAATGATTTTCGATAATTAACTTTGATAATTTTAACAAGTTTTCAATTATTCGAAGCGATTATAGTGCTGATGTGTCTTTTATAAGAATTTACTCGAAAACAAATAACTTTTTCATAAAAAAACATAGCAGTTTATTGTGTAACAGCTATTTTAAATTCCTCTCAGACTATAAAAAGAATTCAACTCGTTCCAATGGCGAAGGTACACGTAATACAAAAGAAACGCAAAGAGAAGAAAATTTATAACTGTTAATTTGTATTTGTGCTCACTTACCATGAATAAGTGGTTCCTAAATCAATTCCAATCACGGTTCCAATATCTTTCTTATCATCCTTTTTGTCTTCGCTGGATGACACGCCTAGTACGGCAATCGCCACAACGACTGTTACAACTAATATAGAAATTGATAATCTCATCCTTAATTTGTATTTCCTGCAAAGATAAAAGGAGAAACTTTAGTTTATTTAAATTTTAAAACTATCGATAACAAGGTGCTAATCACTTTCAACTGAAACAGTTCTTTGACCTACTTAAGAACCGAATAAAAGCATACGTGGGATTTTTGGGTACCATGTGATGAAATCATTTTATGGGAAATGTCTCGAAAGGGTTTGAAATGCCAGGAACAGCATTGTTGTTGTTGCTGTATTGACATTTATATAAAAACTTCCAGAAGGTTCTTTGTTTTATCAAAAGCGGATAACTTTGAAAATTTTGAATAAAAATGAAGTTAACTTTCTGAGAAGAGTTTAAACTTATTCTTAAAATACCTTAAAAAGTTAGTTTAACTTAATTAAGTGATAGAAAATCTTAAATCAAAGGAATCTAACGGTGTGAAAAATCATTACGTGGCTTTTAATGAAATCTCGAATAATTGACCTATATACCTTACTTTCAATACTTTAACTATGTTGATTTTTTGAGGATAATTATAATTAAATTGCTTTAATCTCTTTGAAAATGATTTTAATTCAGAAACTCGCACTTTAACCTTAAATAGTGATCAGGATGAAAAATACAGTGAAATCTCGAAGTAATTGATAAGGTGGTCCAAAAAAACTAGAAAATTTCCTAATTACAGGAGTTCTTTGATAAGTTAAATTAAAAAAATCTTCGAAAAATTCATAATCTATACCGGATGTCCTAAAATATCCTTATTTTTTTCATAAATTAAATTTTCATCGAACTTTCACGGTTATTGATCTCTATTAAACTCGACTCATTCAACCTAATTCATAATTTATGAAATTTATGACTTTCATAATCAAAAAATAGAGTATTGTTCTAGAGTTGAGTTAAAGCCACGTCATTCTTTCATGCTTGTTCGGCTTTTATGAAATTGCAGTGAAAATTTCATAAAAAAATCAAATATTTTTAAGATTTCTTACTTTTTGCTAGTTGAATAATCCTAATTATATGATTTAGGGATTTACTTTATTTAAATTAACAGTTAAATTCACTTTTTTAATTCACTTTGTCTTCTTCTTATTTTACTCGAATTTTTTCTCTTTATGTTCTGAACTCTTTGACTTCTTTCTTGTGAATGAATTGAAAGCGGTCTGTGGCGTTTATTTTATACTCTGGTAGCGACACGTCAGTTTTTAATTTTCGAAAAGTGAAACTTAAGTTCACTTTCGAGTTGTTTTGAGTGACACAGCATTCAAATAATTTCTAGAATTTCAATTTAACTAGGTTGCAAAATTGAAAAATATTTTTAAAATGTTTTTCTAATTCAATCATGATTAATTTCAGTTAAATACTTTTATTAGTTTCATTCAAGAAAGTTTAAAAAAATTGAATATTTTGTAATTTTTTTAGCAGTTCTTGTTATTCAATTTGCAGCAACCAATCAGAAGCGTCCAAATACTCGGATAGTGTGTGAAAATGATCTGGAATCTGAAATTATTTCATCATGTATTTACATTTTGGTTCTTTCGAAGCGCTTTCCGGAATTTTCACGAAATTTTCAATGTTTAAATTTTTCATGATGTATCTGGAAAGTTCCATTAATTAATTATTAACTCCGTCATATAAAACAATAAAGCATAATTTTTAAACAAAACTAAAATTTAATGAATTAAATATATTTAATATATTTCCCAATCGATAGACCGTTACATAAAATAATTTGAGAAACAATTGAGAACATCGACAAAGCAAAGAGCATTAAATATTTAAAGATATGTAATTGATTACTCAAAAAGTTAAATTCTTTTATACAGTAAATTTTAATTGATTAGTAAAAATTAAGCTTTTTCTGTGTTCATGTTCCGTTACATAAAAATTCAAATCTCATTAAAGTTCAAAACAAAATTATTTTTAATGAAATTAACAATTCAAAACATTCACTTCTTACAGATTAATTTGTAAATTAGTAAACTATATATTTAAGTTCCTCATTTAAATACGTTTTTATGAAATTTTGAATAAAATTCTCGAAAAGTGACATTTCACTGTAGAGTTTCAAGTTCAAAAAACATAAACACACGTGAAGAATTCTATTTGTAAATATTGCAATTTTTAAGCTTAATTAAGTAAAAAGAAAGCAATATGGAGGTGGTAAGTCATATCAAAACCCGTTAACCATGAATAGAAACTAAAAATTTCTCAATTCACTTTCAGAAAACGGAATTTCAATCACAAAAGAAGAATTTTAAAAAATTTCAACAAAATTTTAAAGAAAAACGAAGTTTTAATGCACCAGAGCTTAAATCAATTGAGTTGGATGATGACCAGATTAAAAAGTATCGAAGAGGCGATAATCAAATTCACAAACAAAAGATACAGACAAAATTTTTTAAAACCAAATTCTCGAGACAAGAAGATAACTTTAGTTATGCTGTCAAGCAATCGGCACGTGCTGAAATTCTTTTAAACGAAGAGGATGGGTTCTTGATACCGGACGAAGGCGAAGAGACGACCGAGTTCACTCAGGATGATATCAAGTCGAATGTCGATATTACATCGGCTACAAAGAGTTTTAAACTTAATCTCGAGGAGTTTGGTCCCTATAAAACGAGCTACACAAGAAATGGTCGTCACTTGTTACTCGGTGGCAGAAAAGGACATATTGCCGCATTTGATTGGATCTCAAAGAAATTGCACTGTGAATTTAGTGTGATGGAAGAGATTTTTGACATCCAGTGGCTTCATTTAGAAACGATGTTTGCAGTCGCTCAAAAAAAATGGGTTCACTTCTACGATAATAAGGGCACTGAGGTGCATTGTGTTAAGAAAATGCATAATGCAACACAGCTTCAATTTCTTCCCTATCATTTCTTACTCTCCGCTGGAACTCGAGAGGGTTGGTTAAAATGGCTCGATGTATCGATCGGTGAAATGGTTGCTGAATATAGAAGTTTAGACGATAAAATTGAGCTCATGAGACAGAATCCAGCGAATGCAGTCATTTGTGTTGGAAGTGCCAAAGGAGTCGTATCGATGTGGTCACCGAGCGTTAATAAACCACTTGCTAGAATTCTATGTCATCCATCGCCAATTACCGGACTTGCATTTAATTCTAATGGAGATAAGATGGTCACCACTGGACTCGATAGAAAAATTAAGTTATGGGACTCGAGAAATTTCAGAGAACCACTCGCTCAGTATGTGACAAAATATCCAGTCAATCAGGTGGCTCTCTCACAGAGAAATGTAATGGCAATTTCAATGGGAAATGTGTGTGAAATATTTAGAAACATTAATCTTGGCAATTTATGCTCAATCAACTCGTATTTGAGACACACCGAAGACGAGCCAATAACTTCCGTTGAATTTGTGCCCTACGAAGATGTCTTGGGCATTGGAAGTCAAAAAGGATTTTCATCTATTCTTGTGCCTGGCGCTGGCGAAGCTAATTTTGACACACTCGAACAGAATCCATACAGAACTAAGAAACAACGTCGTGAGCATGAAGTCAAATCATTGCTTGAGAAAATTTCATCTGACCTCATCGTTCTCGATACCTCTCAAATTGTCGGTGTCGATATTGATCATCTGCAAGAAAAAATTGAGGCAAAGCCAGCGGTTGAGATTCCAATTCAAAAACTCAATGAGGAAAAACTAAGCAAAAAATCGGGAGTCGAAAAGACGAAAGTTAAGCAAGCTCAAATGCAGCAAACGAAACAGCACATGCTTAAAGCTGCAAAAGTTGAGGAGCTTCGTGAGAAGAAGAAGCGTAAAAAAGAAGACATTGGAGATAATCATGATGATGATGATAATAAAAATGTTCTCGATAGATTTAAAAAGAAAGTGAAGAAATAAAAAGTTTGAAATATTATTAATTCGAGCATATTTTAATTCTCATAAGAATATTACTGAGCGACCGTTAAAATCTGACATGCCGGCTTTTTCAAATTGCATAAATGCAATCGCTTTAGGAAAAATGCAGTCTTGTCCAAAATAATATTTAACTTGGGAAAATAAATTTTATTAAAATTCAAAAGTTAAATAGAATTTGTGAAATTGAATTGAAAATATTTACAAATTTAACAGACATTTTTTGATTTGAATTTAATTCGTTAAATTGTCTAAATAAATTTTTAAAAATATAAGAAATAATTAAATATCATCTTTAATTTCATGTCTTACATCATTATAATTAATTTAAATATTTTTATGTATTTAAATTGCCACTTTAATTAACTAAATGCACTTTAATTGAAATCAATTAAAAGTTTTCCCCAAAAAACTGTACACACCCCTCTAACAACTTTTTCTCTTGGTTCACATTTATCGAGGGGTTCATTTATTCATTCGTCAACGATCAAGCCGAAACTACACAGTCGTGAGATTCCACCCGTAAAAAAAACTCTTAAACACTTAAATTGAGTTAAAGTCGTGAAAGTATTTTAATTAAAAGGTAAAAAGTGTTTTAATGGCTTCCTCAGACTCATAAGTGAATTTAGAAATTAAAGTTTAATAAGAAATCGCTCGGGAAGATATTAATTTTTAATTTTTTCTTGCCGCGGTTCATTTTCATAGAAGAAATGGCGTCGCTTGAGCATAAAAGCATTATCGCGCCTCGAGTTGAAAAATTTCGAAAATTCATATTGCATTAAATTCGCGGTGATTAATTACAGCAAAATCGCCTAAAATTCGTAAAACCCTTCTAGAATTTATTAATTTTAGTTCCAATTTGCTTATCTTTCGATTTTATGGTTAAATAATTTTTCCCAACGCGCTTCATTTTTTTCAGAATTTCATTTTCACACTCAACCGAAGCAAAACTAAATTAAATTCCCAAAAAATGTCAGACGCACCAGCAAAAAAAGGACGTGGACGCCCAGCAAAGGTAAATTAATTAAGGAATTTATTCGCATACACACAAAAATTCTTATCGTACGCATTTTCCTTATATGCACTCACACACACTTACGCGCGCGCTTTTTCTTGAAACTGTAAACTGTTTTTAATTTAGGCTAAGACAGAAGTAGCTCCAGTTGAAAAGCCATCACCAAAAAAGGCTGAAAAGAAACCGGCTGAGGATCCGCTTGAAGAGGAGGAGAATGGAGCTAAGGCATCGCCACCAAAGAAGGGACGTGGACGACCTGCTGCAAGCCCAAAAGCAGCTGCAACTAAGCGACCAGCTTCCGATGGTGCAAAGAAAGGTAAAATTTATTTAACTAAGTGGGGTTAATAAAAAAGGCGGGAATTAATTGTATCGAGCTAATTAAAAATTCTAATCATTTCGTTTAGGACGCGGACGTCCACCGAAGGCAAAGAAAGCTGCACCAGTAGCAGCAGCAGCAACATCCGAAGAAGAGGAGGAGGAGGAAGACGCTGAGTAGGCTCGCACTGCCATCAGATAGATGCTTAATTTTAAACCTGAGATGAAAAACATAAAAACAGCTCTTAACTCTACAACAATACAACATTTATCAGCTGCTCCAAAACAATAAAAATGGAAAAATAAAAGAGTAAAAATCTAATATAATTTTACAAAAAAAATATACAGAGAAAGATTTCAAAAACAGTAAAATGCATAAAACATAAAACATAATACTAATATTAAAGAAAAGTCATTTCTAGAGAAGAAAAATGTTTCAAAACCCACACGTGGGTGTTGCCGCGTAACCCACTTTAACAGATCAGTGTTTAAAATCAAGGCAAAAAAATGAGTTTAAGCAATCCGGACACTTTGCTTCCGTGCAGTCCTGTTCGACCATTCCTCAAAAATCGTCTATGTCATTAGATTCCTGGTCTAATTACGAGTTCAACGATACCCATAAGTCATAGTTCTAAAAATGGACATTTGGCTGTCCGTGGCACTACTGGCCGTCCATGATGGACATTCATCAAAAATCATCAAGCCATTCGATTCCTGGTCCAATTACGAGTTCAACGAGATACATAACCATAGTTCTAAAAATGGACATTTTGGCTGTCCGTGGCACGACCATAGGTCACGACTCGAAAAATCATGTATGTCAATCGATTCCTGGTCAAGTTACGAATCAATCCAATCGATTTCTGGCCAACACATAACGATACCCATGAAGCCATATAAGAGAAAATTTGTATGAAAAATGGAGTTATGCGTCCATGGCACGACCATAGGTCATGATCAAAAAATAGTCAGGCCTGCACATAAAGACCTATAAGCTACCATCTGGGAAAACTAGAAGTTCTAGCTGGTCCAGGGACCGAGATTTTGTGCAGACGGACGGACGGACGGACGGACGGACGGACGGACGGACGGACGGACGGACGGACGGAATCACGAGCATATAAGCGTTACACCACTTTGTGGGTTACGCTAAAAAACGGAAACTGAAGCATGTTTTTTCCACATGAACCATGTTAGATTTTAAGTAACAGAATTTTCCAACACAACATTTAAAAATATTGACTTGATATCAACTTTTTGTTGGATTAGACTTTTCCAAAATTGGTTGAAAGTTCGCTTGTTAAATTCACTATGGACCTTTTCGTTAGTAATAAGTCACATTGTATTAGAGTTAGTACAAATTCACCAATTAGACCCCGGTAGCTCTCGTAAACTTTGCAAACGTTTATTGTGTGTCCTGTATATGCGAATGAAATTTAAGCGAACTTTTAACCATTAATCAAGTACATTTTAGATTCAAATCCGGCAATCCAAAAATATTAATGCTTTCAAAAAAATTCATTTAAATGCACACCCGATGAAAAAAAAATAAAAGATAAGAAATGGTCCAGCAAATTGATTATCAGTCAAAGCTAAAAAAAAATATTAAATTAGAATTTAAGTTCAAATATATCAGTGCAGAGAAGGAAAATATTGTCAGGGCTCGAGATGATGATTTTCTGTTTTTTTGGTCGATTAAATAAAAAATTCTTTTTCTTTTTCAACATCAAAAAAAATTATTGGCTTTTTTCTAAATTATTTATAACAATCAACAGTTTGGTTTTTAGGTCGCAAAAATATAGTGAATTAAATTTTAATAAACAGGAAAAATTGTATTAAAATTATAAATCATATCAATGAAATTAAATGACAAGTGACTTCAAGCATCGAAGCAATTTTTTAAAACAATAAATTCTTTTGTGTCAAAAAATAAGTTAAAATTAATTTTATCATAAACGTCGAGCCCTTTTTAATATCTTTTAAAATTTTTATTTTTGCTCTTCTAAGTTACACGTATTTTTCTTCTCATATAAAACAGCCATTTGCCTCAATTAATATAACTAAAAATAATATTCAATTTGATACACAAATGATTATGAAAAAATTCTCTCTTCAAATTCAATATTTATAATTTTTTTAAATTTGTTATAGATTTTTTCCTTTTTAATGTTATGTCGGTAATTAGCACATTTATCTACTCTTATGTCATTTTTATTATTTTTTAATTTGCCATATACAAAGCTCACAAAATATTTTTTTTTATCTTATCGTTTTGCTTTTTGGAGAAAAGAAAGTTTTACAATTTTGTGGAAAATTTAATTTATCAAAAATAATTTAATCGAATGTATGAGATAATTTAATTAAATAAATTTCGATAATAACACTTGTGAATGTACTGTAGAGGAAAAATAAATTTTAAATTTTTCCTAAAAACACATTTATTAATTCAATGAATGTAATTTTAGAAAAACAAATTAAAATTCTAATTCTCTCTTAAGTACAAGGTCTTGTTAAATTGATAAATTATGGAATAATTGTAGCTCGAAATCTTAAAATAAATATGTGGTTTTTGATAGAAAATGAATTTGTAAATGAATTTGCTGAAAAGAAAATTAAAAAGCTCTACAAGTTTTTTTGTGAAAATTTTAGGAAATTTTTTTATTGATCGAGTGCTTGGTAAAATATAAAGCTTTCAGCGAAATATAATTTAAGGGGAAAAAATGTATTCATGCACTGCTTTGAAATTGTTAATGAAAGGCGTGAAAATATGTGAATGAAAAATTGCTTGGAAATTAAGGGATTTTTATTAATCGCACGCAATAGTTAAATAATCAAATTAAATTTAACCGTCGAGTTCGCCAGCAGCGCACGCATCGGCATAAGATTTTCCTCCTTTCTCCTCGGGATTCAATTTGATCATGTCATCGATACGCAAAATTGTGATCGCAGCTTCGGTTGCAAATTTTAGTGATTTAATTTTGGACATTGCTGGCTCGAGGACACCTGCCTTCTTATTGTCTTTTACAACACCCTCAATCAAGTCCAATCCGTACCATTTAAGATGAGCATTATCCTTCTTTGTTTGACTTGAGTTATGATAAGCGCGGAGTTTCGCAACGAGGTCGGTCGCGTCTTTCGCGGCATTCACTGCAAGTGTCTTTGGGATGACGAGGAGCGATTTTGCGAATTCAGCAATAGCCAACTGTTCACGTGAGCTTAGGGATGTTGCAAAGTTTTCCAAATAAATGCTTAATGCAGCTTCAACACAACCACCGCCAGCAACAACTTTCTTTCCCTCGAGAACTCGCTTAACTACACACAAGGCATCATGTACTGATCTCTCCATCTCATCGCAATAAAAGTCATTTGGACCGCGGAGAATGATTGATGCTGCAGTACGGGCCTTTGGTCCCTTAACCAAAATCAATTCATCATCACAGACGAAATCTTGAACAACTTCTGCGGCCTCGCCAATCATTGAGGCATCAAAGCTCTCTTCACCCTCCATATTTGTGAGCGATGTGAGGAAAGAGGCACCAGTTGCCTTTGCAATTCGCTTCAAATCTGACTTCTTAACACGACGAACGCCCATACAGCCATTTTCGACGAAATACTTGAGACAGAGATCATCAATTCCACCGGAGCAAAGAATCACATTAACACCTAAAATTTGTTTATTTTCACTAAAACATCTAAAAGATTAAAATGGTCTCACCTGTAGCCAAAATCTTTTCGATTCTCTCCTTGGTAATGTCCAACTCACGAGCACGAATAGCATCTAATTTCGCGGGATCGGTGATGAGAACTTGAACGCCGAGCTTCATTTTTGTCTTTTGAAGCGAAAAATCGAGACACGCGATCTTAGCATTAACGATCTTCTTGGGCATTTGTTGTGATGCAACGGTGCAGTTAAGAGCGTATCCTTGGATAAGAGTACTTTCGCGAGCTGATTTACCATGGGCCTTAAGCACATTCACCGCCTTAATTGGATACGATGGATTTCCCTTAGTATCGGTGATTTTAATCGCTTGTGCAGCATCAACCACCATAGAAGCAAAAAAGTCGGCATCAGCTCCAATAATTTTACTGCTCATCGAGGTCTTTGCGCAATTCACGAGACACTCACGTCCAAGTTCATCGACTGGTGCTGTGAGATGTTCATTGAGATATTTACATGCCTCCTTGCATGCCAATCTATATCCTGAAATGATCGATGTTGGATGAATCTTTTGCTTCACAAGTTCATCGGCATTTTTGAGTAATTCGGCTGCGATAATGACCACTGAAGTAGTTCCATCGCCAACCTCTTCGTCTTGCAATTGTGCAAGCTCTACGAGAACCCTAAAAATGTTATTGTCATGTATTATGAGTCACGAGGTATTTGACATTTTAACTTACTTTGCTGCTGGATGTTCAACCTCCAAGAGACGCAAGATAGTGGCACCGTCATTGGTCACTGTAACATCTCCAATATCATCAACAAGCATCTTATCGAGTCCTACGGGTCCAAGAGAGCTCTTGACGATATTCGCAATAGAGCTGGCAGCCATAACTAGAATTGTTTTAATTATGAATCAATTAATTTTGATTTGAACCCGATTGATCCATGTTAGCAACATCCAGCAGTAACAATGACTCATTTTCTTTTCAACACCCACAAACATCCAGTGAAGTTTAAAATTTCATCTTAATCCTCAATTACATTCAATTTAAACTAGCGCAATCATAGTTTTTATACTTGATTAACAATTTCAACTAACTTTAGTCACTTCCAAATACATATTTTAACTAAATTTTCCAAATATTCTCAACATGTGCAATTTTTCACCGACAATTTCGATTTTCTTACCATTTTGAGTACGAACAGGTTGACCGCTGCTTCGTTGACCACCGAGAGTCAATGCTGATGCAAGTGTTGACATTTTGATATTAATTTACGACTTAATTCAAGTGAGAAACGATAAAATTCGGGATTTTTTGATTTTTCAGAATTTCCTTCTTCACTTTTTTTGGAGGTTTTTGGTTATGTGAGTCCATATGGACAAAAATAATTTCTCGAACTTTCTCGATGCTGTTTTTTTAAATACTTTAATAACTAGATAACTTTTGAACAAATAATTTTAATTATTAATGTAATATTTAAATTTTAAACTGTCTTTTAGTGATCAAAATCTATTTTTAAATATTTAATTTATTTTTTCAACGTATTTTTAAATTTCAAATATCTGTCACATGTGACTGTCCATTTTGACGCTTTTGTTTTTGTTATTGAAAATGTTAAGAACAAAAATAAGTTTAAACAATTTTTTCATTTTTAACTCTGATTATGGGCCAACAGAAGGCGAAGAGGAGAAGAAAATTCTCTTCTTTTATCCAGAGATCGAAAAGAATGAGAAGCTAAAAGATGTTGGCTTCATTGAAGCACTTATTAAGTTCACTGGAACATTTTCACTTGAAAAAACAACAGAAAAGGACGTGATCATGATGAAGACAACAAAAACGATGAAGTTCTTTTTTGAACCCGAAAGGGATTTTTGGATTGTGTTGGTAAGGAATCAGATAAAACAAATAAAATATGATTTTACCTGTTAATCTTTCTCAAACAGACAATCAACGTACCTTTTGAACGCAAGGAAAAGGATAAAAAAGAGTTTATCGAGTACTATTCTGACGATGTCCACGAAATAGTTTTTAAGACGATAATACAACGCGCTTATCTTAACTTTCGCTTATTTTGCAACACTTTCGAGAGTCATCTTGTGGGCGAATCGTTGGATTCCAAAATTGACAACTTAAAGACAAAGTTAGAGAACTTTTACACCAAGTATTTGCTCACAATGAACCTACAGAATGCTGACCTTCTTGATGCTATTCAATGTCTTCAATATAAAGCAGTTCCACACACCACCTTTTTTCGCATAGTCAATTTCATCAACATGCTGACTTCAATGAACACTTTAAAGATCAAAAAGTGCATATTTCTCTTCAATCAGGAAGTGGTTTACAGTTCAATAAACCCACTTGATCTCTTCATTATCAACGAGTACATGACTGAATATCTCTTTCCAAGGTACTTTCAATTGCGAAATAATCAGAGCTATGACATTGATCGAAATGTGGGCGGTTTTGTTACTGAAAATGAAAATGAATCGCTCGTTAATGCTCGAAAGATTTATCTCTATGGCGATGGAAAGCGTGAAACTTATCGTATGGCAATTTATAACATTATGGATATATCACTTGTCATGCTGGTCGAAGACACTGATGATGCCCTAAACGATGAGTTTGTAAACGAGATCAAGCACTCCATAAGTCCACAAATTGGCATGATTTCAAAGGAAATTTCCGATAATTTTCATCACTATCAGCACACGGTAACGACTCGAGGCGAAGAGAGTTTGCAAGAAAAGTACATTTATTTCAATCATCGAAATTATCGTTTCCACGCATGCTTCAGTGATGCAAATGAAAATCCTTTAAGTAATCGCGATGGAAGGCGAAATATTCAATTGTCAACATCAGTTATGAACTTGCTGTGTGATCTTTATTCGCAAGAAGTCGAAGAAGAAAATAACACTGCAATCATAAATACTGAAAGGGAATCAATTATGAAGACATACAACGATCACTGGGTCATTAGGAGGTTCTTTAACTATCGCTCATTCTATTTAATCATTCACAAAAACTCTACACTCATTGATATAGCAGAGGAGAGCAGCAGACTTCTTGATCAAATAGTTAAGAACGTATACATCTCTAATCAACAGTAAATGACAATTTATATATTATATATGTGTGGATTGCTGAATATGAAATTATATACGTATTAAAATTATTTAAAACGAGATTTATTGTAAATTAAATTTTCTTTTTTGCTATATAAAATTTTCTATTCGACAAAACTATGACATAACTGAAGCCATCGAAGACGACTGTGATTCTCTGAAGTGAATTTCGTGGAAATACAGCTGGGTCGAGGCTGTAATGTTGAATTAAATTTACTTGGAAATTCACAAAGAAATTTAATTTCTTACCTATTGCTGGTGTTAATCATTTTGTAAAGAATCTCGCTTGTTTTTTCATCATTTTCTAGTTCTCCGTGTGACGCGATTACGGCTCCATCTTCGGTCATCACAAGATACCCCAAAATCTCAGTAGAACTTATAGAATTAAAAATATTCATTTTATTTTTATTTCTTATTTTTTAAAAAATGCCTCTTCTATTATCCATAACGACAATATATTTGTTGTTGTTTTTTAATTTGTTGACAACAAAACTCTTTTTTTTTTAAATAAAATAAAAAATTTTAAATGTTGCAACCAGATCCCGTTTTTCACCTAAAAATTGGTGAACCCGTTCACTCAATTCAATTCCTCAATCAATCACTCATCGTTGGAAGTGCAAGCGGCAAAATTAAAGTTTACTGTTTATCTGTAAGTGGGCCATTAAAAAACTACGATTTAATTATTATTTTTCGTTAAGTAAACTTTAAGAAATCTTCAATTAATTTGGAGATTATAGCTTAAAACTTTATTGTTAAAAAAATATTGTGAAATAAAAAAGTTACTCATTAAATTAAAACATTTTCAGTCACTCCGATCAAACTACGAACTCAAGGCAAGCTCAAATCAGATCGTTTTCTTATCCGTCGACACTGAATCACTCCTCTGTCAGGATCGAGGTGGCTGCTTAAAATTGTTCGACCTTCAACGAGGTGGATATGTGATAAGAGATGAAGTACAAACGAACCATACTGGATTTACTCGAGCAATTAGAATTAATGAAAATCAACTGGCAGCGCCGAGTGAAAATGCAGATATCCTTTTTTTCGATTTGAGAGAGAAGCCACTAAAAGCTGTCAGTCAGAAATTGAGCTTCGATGAGGAAAAGTGTAGAATGTTAATGTCAATGACTGCTTTTAATCTTTCGGGTGATACAACTTACATTTTAGCTGGCTACGAGTCGGGTCATTTAATTCTTTGGGATTTAAAACAATTGAAAGTTCTCCACTCAATCAAATACGAATTTTGTCTCTCAAATCTCGACTACGATCCAAGTACAAATCGAGGTGTTGCCTCAACTCCAATGATTCATAAAATTCATATTTTTGGCATCGATAAGGCAAAAATGGAAATCTATCAAAAAGACTCTGATGACATTGATCTACAGCTCAAGGAAACTCAAAAGGCCAATGGAGTTAGTGCTCTAAAAATTCGCACCGATAAAAAGTGTCTCGTTGCTGGTTCATGTGAGGGTGTTGTGAACATTTTCTCATGGAAATCCCTTCGCAAGCTGGCGACTCTGCGCGACCATAGAGGTGAAATTACTGATGTTGCATTCTCTAACGGTCCAATCGATAACTTTAAATCAAATATTTCGGCCGTTTCGTCAATCGATGGAAGTGTTTCGTTGTGGGATATTTATTATAAATGAATAAAATTTAATGTTAAAGACTGAATATGAGGGAGATGATGATTTTATGGCAAAAGACTTGAAGTTATTTTAAATTTATAAACATATTCGATCGTGATTTAGGTGTCTTGGGAAGATATATGATATATGTTGCCGAGGGGTGAGGAAATGTCTTAATTATAAAATTGCAAAAATCAAAAAAAATTGTTTAATTTCATGCATAAAAAATATTTAAAAGTTTTAAAGAACCCAATCCTCACACCCCCTTTTCTGTTCACAATACCATCATTGCATTGTGAACACATTTTAACACAAAATATTTTAGCCAACAAACCCTGCCATCGCAGCCGACAGGTAAAACTGAGACAAGTTGATTTTTCTCTCCTCTGCCTTTGCATGTTGAAACTTTTCAGTTTCATTCGGATCATTGTACAGCACAGACGTCTAAAAAATAACCTCCGCGCGTTTTTAAAAAATTATTTTTTTTCCTCTCTCTATATCTGAACTTGACTCTCGGTGTGCTGAGTTGTGCATGCCTGGTGGAAGATTCGCGAGCACTTTTAAAAAACATTTTTTTTGCGCAAAAAATTCTACGTCGAAGAATGTTGATAAACAGTTTCTTTGTTGAATAAATTTTTAAATTTTTATGGACATTGTTGGTGTAATTTTTTTTTCATTAAATAATTTGTGAAAGAACTTGATTTTTTTTGTGAAAAGAAAAAAGAGAATTTGTGTGAAAAAAGGTAAAAAAATTTCTCTTGCGTGTGTAAAAATTCTTGCTGACGATCCATTGCGATAACGCTGATATTGTTGTTGTGAAACATTCCTTAAATGAAGGAGCGAGCGAGAGAGAGAAAAATAAAACCCGAATATATACAACAACGGAGATTGAACGAAAAAAAAATGTTTTAAAGGAACGAGAAGAGATTTAATTTTTCATATGAAAAAAGGAGAAAAGAAAAAAAAAACCTGACAGTCATTAAATTTGAAGTTCCATCAATTTTTTTCCTTGCCTATACACAAAAGATGCATTAAAAATTTGATACTGTATGAGGACGCGTGATTAATGAGTGTGATGAGATTTTAAAAGAGAATGAAAAATATTTGAACTTTTGAATAATTTTAAAGTTTTTTATAAAATACAATTTGTTATTTTAAAAATCGATATTGTGAAAATTTACTCAATTTTTTATTTCTGGAAATTCCTTATATAACAAGTGAAACGCCATGAAGTGATTGACCAATACCCGATTTTTGCGCAGTGTCTTCTTTGCACTCATTCAGCTCATTTGATTGAAGAATGAAAAAATCGGAATAGAAAAAGAGGCAATTAGCGAAAACATTTTGTTATTATTAGTCTGTTGTTCGCTTTTATTTTATTTGTTATTCATGATTTTCCACAAATATCTTTTTGTGGCGATAAAATGTGTCAAAAAATTAAATTTAAAAAATAAAAAATCTAATGAATGACAATAAAATTTCGTTTATCATACTCCGACGTCCATCCACAGTAATTAGTCGATGCATTAAAAATATACACGAAAAAAATCTCGATGATGAGTCTCGAGACGAGACGCTGTGCAATCAAAATGATCCCGAAATAAATGACGAATGATTATGTTTGTGATCTAAGGCATGAAGGAGAAATGAAAAATGAGAGAGAACTGAGTAGTTAATCAATAGCTAATTAAACGACTACTTAATTGAAACAAAAAATTCGTCTCGATGTTCTGAAAATAAAAGAGCTTCTATTTGCTCTTTAAATAACTTTTTTCATCGACTCTCTTGTGTAAATAAATTCTTTGTTTGGAAGCGCGTGTGCCTGGCGCTGTGTTGCTCAAGATAAAGGGTCGAAAAATTTTACAATAATTTAGTTTGAATTTAAAAATACAATAAAAGTGAAATTGTCTAAATTCACTAAATGTCTATAGTCAGTACATTTGAGAGTGCGAGAGAAAATTTCCGAAAAAAAATAGAGTGGAACGATTAAAATTCTGCGTAATTAATTAAATTGTGATAAACGTTTTATTACGACCTTCTTCCACAAACAAAAAAAATTTCACTTGTGCTCGAGGGCACGGAGAGTCATAAGTAGAGTAAATCAATTTGCACAAAAATATTTAATTTAATCTTATCAGTCAGATTCCGGTTATGCACCAAAAGGTGCAAAGAAAAAGCTTTTCTCTAATTATATTTCTCAAGTTTAAATATATTTTTTTTGTTAAAGGCAAACACGAAGCTGCTGCGAGAGAGCTTACAAAGTTAATTAAATTGCTTCACTGAACCATCGAAAACGAGAAGCTGAGAGGAGAAAAATTGAGCAGATTGGAAAAATAATTTTTTGTTTTTTATGATTAAAAAAAATTTACTTTCACCACCGAGAGATCGGGCGGGTCTGAAAGTTTTTACATGGTTAAAAACCTTTTTTTATTATAATCGTCAATTTTTCATCGCCGATCTTTAACAGCAACAACAACAACAAACAATAAAAAGTTGGAAAATCTTTTTCTTATTACTTTTTACACGCTCAAGCTCTCTCGCTCGACCAATATAATGAAATATTGAAGAATAATCAGATAATTTGGATAAATGCATATAATCAATACTCACATGAGTCTTTTCTACTTTACTATTGCTGGTGGCCTTTCATGGCATAGAGTAGCAACAACACCACATGTTGTTATAGCTAAGAAATTATTAGTGAGCGCTACTGGCGGATTCTTATAGAAAAATCCGCAATAATTATCAGATTTCAAGCTCTGTGCAAATAATTAAATTTTAAAATTCCAATTTTACCTGCCACGAGGGATGTCATAAATTTCGTGCACAAATATTTTTCCAATTTCCTTCAATTCGTTTCAAGTCTTAAAAAAATTTTATAGCTGAAAAATGCATTCTTATGCTAATTGGGAAGAAAAATAAAAAATAAACAAACTCGATGCAAAAATAAATAAAATCTCTCCACACGATGATCAGCTAAAGCGTTAAACTCATCATCGAACTAACGTCCATAAAAATGCATTTTTTTTTCGTTAGAAAGATTAGAAAGTTTTTTTTAAAGTGAGTGAGTGTGATGATGAGAAATAATTTATGTATCGAAATAAAATGTCGTAAAAAGCCTACAAGATTTTTAGGACAAAATACGCATAAATATTCAAAAAAGTACAAATGCGGTGTCTATATCCGATTGCCTGGCACAAATGTTCATATTTGTGATCTACTCAGACACCAAAATAAAATTTTATAACGTTAAGAATATTGACACACATTCTGTGTTTAACTGGCTGCTGCCTGCATGCCCAACCCTTTTTCATCACACATTCCACACCGCAAATATAACAAAAAATTAAAATGAGCGAAAGAAGCTCTCGCCGCTGATCAAACGACTCGTGAAATATCGTCGATATGCAATTTTACAATATTGAACTAGCATGAGAAAAATGTGATGTAAAAATGGCTTTTAAATGGTGAAAAATTTCACTCAAAGCTGGGATGGTTCTTGTGGAGATTTTAAGATAAAAGGTTAAAAAAATATTTAAAGTTTTCAACTTGTTGCAGTTCACAGAACTAAAAATTAAATTTTTTTACAAAACAAAAATTTGTAAATTTTTATGAGCAACTTAATTTTATAAAGTGATTCAAATTAATTAATTTTACGCACTATCAAATATCTCTCTCTCTCTCTCTTGCCCATTGACTCATCAATGCGTCATAGCCAGTTGATAAAATTTCTCTTCATCTTTGGAATTCGAAATCGTACAATCAAAAAAATAAAATAGTTTTCGATTTCATTTTCGCTCGAGTATATGAGAGAAAGAAAAAATAAACAAAAGTGACTTTTTTAAAAAGAAGTTATCAGCAATTGTTGGCATATTCATGGATGACGATGATGACCAACTAATGATCGTTGGAAAGAAATTTTCTTCATCGTGAGAGTGTCAAGTGATTGTCAAAATATTTCGGTATTAAATCAACTCTTAACATACATTTCACTCATTTCTATTTTTCTTCTTTTTCTTGCAGGCATTTTTCGCGAGTATTTTAATTTTATTGGAGCTTTCATAAATGTGTGAATTGTGAATAGATTCAGTGGTGGACGATTAGTAATAAAAGAAAATAATAAAAATTCTTTACGAATGGACGGCAACATGGAGTGCTATGGCGGTGGCAGTATATTTGGTGCCATATTCGGCACAATCATCGCCATTGCCTTGCTAGGCGTGCTCGCATGGTGGATTTATAAGAAATATTACCTAAAGCATCAGAAAGGTGGGTTGATGACTCTTCTTCTTATTTTACACATATATTCTATTAATTAAGCACTGCGAGCATCGATGAGGCAGCAAAAATCATTTTTTATTCGCTCGCGTGCATCTTTAATGATGCATGATTTGTTACCGAGTTATATTGCATGCCAAATGCGCTGACTTTAGATGTATGTTGAGTAATCGATGTACATCTGTGAAATTGAGTTGTAAGCTTCAGTTTTTAGGTGTCTCTCTTAATGAATGTACAAAAATCTTGAACTTTTTTAATTTTTTTTGTTCATCAAACAACTGCTTAAAAAGTTCCAAGTCCATTGGCCGTTAATTTGAAAATTACCTCATTAATAAATTCTCACGAATATTCTTTTCATTAAACTCAATTTACGGTTCACGCTACTTCTTAATAGAACGAACCTCCATTAAAGAAATGCGTGTGTATGTGTGTGTGTGTTGACAGTTTGAGGCAATTAAATTAGCAGCTTAAACAAACTAATGATCTCATAAAACGCACCAGCTGAGACAAACATTTATTTTTTTGCTGCAATTGCGGCTGCCGATCAACATGAAAAAAAATAAAATCTCAAAACCTGAATCGAATGATCGAAAGTCTTACATATTTTTTGCCCACTCAATTTCTTCCTATCTCTCTGTTGAGAAAGAAATTGCTTAAACGTTTTTGAAAGGAATGAAATTTATTAGAAACATATAGACACGATTTCATACACATGGAGCTTATAAAAGCCACCAATTCGCACTGCTCGAAAGAGGTACATGAATATGATTATTGTGTCAAATATATCTCCGCGAAATATTTCAGTGGACATAAAGCCTTTATGAATCAAAGAAGAAAATAAAATCTTATTATTGCCTGCTAATTGATTATCATACACTCTCTATATGAAATGAGTAGCATAAGGCAATTTTGAAGTTATAATAAATGTTAAGAGTTTGAATAATAAGGCAAAAGAAATTGAATTTTGTGCTCTTAATTCGGTTAAGAGGAAATAAAAAATTATTTAGGGCAAGATGGAATTTTTAAATAAAAAATTGATAAAATTTTCAATATTCAAAACCACGGAAGTTGCTAAAACTAAACAACCCACCGTAATTCTCGTTTCGGACATCAAAATATTTTTCACTCTCTCATAAATTATGTCAACATGAAAAATATTTACCGCTTTTCAATTTTATTAAATTCCTTTCCTTTTTCAAATCAAATTTACCTTTCGAGACGGTAGCAAGTGTATTCAAATGCTAACGAGCTTCATGTAAATATAAATGGGGGGTGTATAAACGACGACAAAAAGTCACTCGGAGGAAAGATATCGAAGCCACTTTAACGGTTCAATGACTGACACGCATAATTTTCTCCATTTAAGGCGCACATACGATTTTGGTCCGGTTATTATTACCTTCATTTTGATCACATTTTTCACTCTCTGATTTCACTTGTGACCGTATGCGCGAGGCAGTGGATAATGTTTATTAAAATATGTTATACCGTTTGACAAGTGTCTCTCTTTTAGGCTCTTTCGCATGAATTTGATTATACCCTTCCATTTTCATATAGGTACTCAAAAAGTTGTATAATTAGTTCAAATAATTAAACATGTTCTGCATTGAACATGAAATTTTTTAATATTTTTTGACCACGTGAAGGAGGTTGAAAGAGTCAAAGTACTTATGCACCTTACACACTCGCTCGCTTATGTAAGCGGCATATTTGTCATGTAATTATCGGTCGCCTCTCTTTCTATTGTTGTGCATATTGCATTGCTGCACATATTTTTTTTCAAGCCACCATTTATTATCGCTTATTTTAAGCTCTCTTATGCAAAATTGTTTTCTTGCGGCTTACTTCAACTTCGATTATGAGTGAGGATATTGATTAAAGTGAAAAAATACAGTGTAACCTAAAACGTTGGGAAATTCCTGGATTTTTTCGAACTAGGGTCCCTGTACATAATTTCTTAGTGATCATAATTTCTTAGTAAAATTTCATATTGCGATAACTTTTTGTCTTCAAATTCAAATGCCTAACTTCAAGTGTTTAATCTGCGTGTTTTATCATTCTACACTATTGTCATGAAGGTTCGACAGAATTTTAAGGACGTTAAATGCCATAAAAGCTTTAAATAAGATTTTCCATACATCGATAGCCTTCGCATATTTCATTGATTTTCTTTAAGAAAATCACTTAATTATTTATGCATTAAATTTTTTTTGTGTCAATTAAATATCAAAGATTTAAATTATTAGTTATGTCATCAAATTGCCGTATCCTTAAAAATGACCTTTTAAAGGTGCTCATAATTTCTTAGTTGATTTGCTCATAATTTCTTAGTAAATTTTGGTGAAGCAGTCTTTGGAATTTGATAAAAAAAAATTACTTGATTTAGCTATAAAAATTATTTTTGGGGTGTGAACATCCTGAAAATAATCTGAAAACAAGTATTTTAAGATATTACTGACAAATATGAAGGAAATTGGGCAACAAGCACTGCCTTTGAAGTGGAACTGACAATTTGGATATAGGAACGTGCAGTAAGTGCTTATAGACAAGGTTGTGCAAGGTTCAATGAAAATAAAAAAAATTAGTGCTGGAAGTAAGATCCAGCGCTGGACATGGACATGAGAACCAGTTTAACATAAATTCAGTAATACAAAAAAATCTAATAAAATTAAAATTTTGGGAAGTGGAAGTGCTAAAGGCGATGCCAGCGGAACTAAGATCCAGGTCATCGGAAATGGATATCAACGGAACTATAAGATTAAATATTTCAATTATAAATCAATAACAGGCAGGAACATATCCAAATTAATTATTACTAACTTTAATCCGACTAATGAGTTGTTCCTATAGTAAAAATTATTGCTTAACTGGAAAGGCTTTTTCCTAACTTAAACTTTCATTTTATTTCACCTTTTAATCATTGATCTTAAAAATAGATATTATTTTTATAGGAATTTTCTCTCATCTTGCTCGACCTTTTCTCAGCGTGTTGGACATAAAATTATTTCTGCAAGTGTTAATTTATGATAAGAATACAACTTAAAATGCTTTTAAAATTATTATCAATTGTGATTAATCTTTGGTCTTTTTAAGACTTTTATTTAATTTACACATAAAACTGATATTTTATAATTTAAGCATATATCATCGGCATCTGATTTAACAACTCTAAATATTTTTACTTAAAATCTTATATATTTTCCAAAATTAAAATATGCATAACATGCCTTTTTGTTATTCTTCCAAGTCTAAAATTGATTTAACTTTCTACTAAGAAATTATGAGCAAATTTACAAGAAATTATGACACAACTAAGAAATTATGAGCAGAAAAAAACCATTTTTAAGGATGAACGTGGCAACGCAAAATTTTATAAAGGCTTAATTAAAGATAAACACATTAGCTACACGAAAAATATATTTTTGTTGAATTTCATCAGTGCCATCAGTAGGAATTTGCAGTTTTAAATTTAATTTTCACGGTTTACTAAGAAATTATGTACAGGGACCCTATTTGAAAAATTTAATTTTATATTTTAAAAATTCAAAACATTAACTTTATAGTCTCCACTGTAATCATTCTCCTTTTTAGTATGCGGATCACAATAAATATTTACGAAATGAGCATTTGCCACTCTGTAAATTGTATTTTCAAATATAAAACGTGATCGTGTGCGTGAATTTTTATGTCATATACATAAATTTTTTACAATAATGACAAACGAAATACTTATTTGGGTGGATGGATACAACAATAGATTTAGATGATGCTTGTTGCGCAGAGCAAAGTCTCTGACATGACACACGCAATATCAACAAATTCCATAAAACATTTTTTTGGCTTTTTCCACTTAAGCGATTGACAATTGAATTTTTTTATTCGTGTTTAACCTTCACACTGCACATTGAGTGCTTTGCTAACCGCAAAAAAACAGTATAATCAACCCTGTGTGACTTTTAAAAATATTCACAATGGGACTTGGCGATGATGGACGATCGACGAAAACTTTTCACTTTTATTGATGCCATCTTCATACGCGATCTTAATGGCACTCGATTGCGCGATGGCAAAGTTCAGATTTAATAATAAATTGAGGTTGCGAGTGGCATTTGTTGTTACTATTATGTATGTAGTGATTACTACGTGCATGCACTTTAATGATGTCTTCGAAGTACTAGACATTCATTAAAATTAATTTGCATGTGAAGAGTTTTTATCAGAAAATAAAATTTTTTTATTTTTTTCTATAAAAACATTAGAAAATTTTATTTAAATCAAGCTCAATGACATAAAAATTCATGGCAAATTTTTTTCACAGTCGAAATCGTTCAATACCATCTAATTACACGTTTTTTTGGATGGAGAGAGGAAGACAATAATTTCCGATAACTCTTCTTCAATGTAGTTGTGATGATAACATGTAAATTATAAGCGAAAAGTACAAAGAGGAAGTTATTAAATTTTTACGAGCAAATTTATACAAAACTCTTTTTTTTCGGACATTACAACGCAAAATGTGCTCAACATGGGACTTAAAAAAATCGATCAAGTTAAGCATGAGAAAATATTCCAATTTATCATTTTCCACCTGCCGAGCGATGGAGTGTCGGGAGATTTATATTTTTCACCTCGTAGAGAAGTCATTTGGATTGATAATTAATGAAATAAGATTTCACTCTGGAATGCCTGCAAAATCAGCTCATAAATCTCTGTAAAGAGATTTTTCTCCTTCTCCTTCGAGCAACATTCTCGAGCAGTCATTTTAAAGGTCAATTCGCGTTCTAGCGTCAGATTTTGTGCATACGATTATGTAACCACTCGACAACCGCAGCGTATATCTGTCACTAATATGCAAAAAAAATGTACATGCTCACTCTCTTTCTTTTCGTCATCTCGCGTCGACCAATTGGCTAATAATGAAAAAAATGCAGTCTTTATGCATGTGTATGCAATTAATTTTTTTTTCCTTTCAGCTCTTTCAATCCTTTCCACATGAACAGCATTTTATGTGTGAGCACAATTGAGAAATGAATAGAAAGAAAAAATATTTCAAATCGTTTCGAATAATTTCTTAGACTTTTGCACTTTTTTCGCAATGTTTTGGAACTCATGAAAATTAATTTATTTTTCCTCGAAAATTTTTAAAGCTTTCAAGCTTTTTAACTCCAATTCCAGGAAATTTTTATTTTTATTTCTCTCAGTGCATTTGAAATTTTTTACCCTGCACTAACTCGCCTCATAATCGATCAGTTAATAAAAAAGCTTAGCACTTAAGCTGCGATGTGAAAATAATTATAAAATGTGAGAAAGATTTTATTGACTTGACTTCAAAATTAATCGACAATAATCCATCAAAATGTTTTCAATCACTTTTTACTCGAGCGAGCGAGAGAGTCACGCCGAGTCAAATGCATTTTTATGAATATTTTAATTCGAAAAAAAATTATAAATGCATAAAAGTTGAGTGTTGACCCACACACGCGGCGCCTCACACTTGAAAAACTTTCATCTCTTTTATTGTTGTGATTATGATGCTAATTATGCGATGAACTTGATCCGCATGTTCCGTGCCAGTGCACGCACTCAACAGTGGAATGTTTACGATCTTCTGAACTTTTTTGGTTAGAGAAAAAAAATTGTTAGCGCGGGCAATGCAAACTGAATCATCTGATTTCAACATATGGAAGCGATTAAATCTGTAACAAATGAGCATGTGCCATGTGTTTGTAGTGAATAGCTGATAGAGTCTATACATTCATTCAATTATATCGAATTCTCTCTTTGATATTTAAGTACAAGAAATTATCTCGCGCGGTAAAGTGCGCTCTTTAAGTATGCGAAGAATGAAAATTAATTAACTCACAATTAATTATTTAAGTCTCTCTGTTATGATAGCTAACAGGTATGTTGTGATTGGAGGTAGTTAGTGTTTTAGTGAAATCATTTAAACGA
Organism: Tanytarsus gracilentus; assembly: GCA_038502055.1. NCBI lineage: Eukaryota > Metazoa > Arthropoda > Insecta > Diptera > Chironomidae > Tanytarsus > Tanytarsus gracilentus. The sequence goes on along the minus strand of JAXRKN010000043.1, from coordinate 495,010 downwards.
GTGCAGGCACAAATTCTTGTAGTTTATTATTCAATAATTCAATCAGGTGTCGAAAAACGTTTTCATGTACTTGCATATCAATTTTTATAATGTTATTTTTTTCACTAAGAGTGAAATAGATTTCATGAAATTTTAAAATTATCTATCACTAGCTCAAAATGTCAGAAACACCCTCAAAAATTCCCATTTTTTTAATTTTAAATGACTAATCATATTTTTTTTATTAAAGAATGCGGAAAATATTTTTGTCGAAAAATTTTATTCGAGCATTGCATTGATGGAATGCCTTCTAAAATAAATAAACAATTACTGTGACCTTAATTTGAGTTTAAAATGTTTCAGATGAAAAATAACAGAAAATAATTTAGTTTCATGTTCTTAAATTGAGATCGTGATTAAAATTTTTAATTACTCTCACTTGATGATTTAATTTAGAGAGAATTAAAATGGAAAATTTTAAGTGACATTGAAAAAGTTATTTTATGAAACAATGATAAAATTTGTAATAATATCAAAAAGTGCTAATTAAAATTAATAATTATTGTACTTGGTAACATTTCCGTTCTTAATTAAATTAATTAATTATTTGCCATTACCACACATCGAACCCTCTTCATTTCCTCAGGCAACTCAACTAATGCCAATATCGACAGTGCAATAATTTAAAACAAAGTGGTTAAGTGATTTACCGTCTGTTTTCGATATCATTTATGCTCGTATTATATAGAAAGCAAAAGTAATTCTTTTAGATCAAGCAGCACACACACAATAATTTTTCATTCCGATGCAATTAACTGAACATAACGTAGAGTATGGAGCACAAGAGAGGAAAGAATAGCAACAATAGCAATAATAATTTTATTGAGAGGTAGATATATCATGTTCATAGCTCGCGAGCTATTATAGTGCCTTTGCTTCTTATTACATTTTTTAATTCATTGAACATTGAAAGCAAAAGTTTTTTTTTTCAAATTGGGTTCAATGCATTTTGCCAATTATTAAACACTTTTATTCTCTCTCTATCGCTCCACATAATATCGATTGTTGTGCTATTGCTCAGTTAATTTTCACAAATTAAAAGTCGATTGAAGTTTCACCTTCTTCGCACACATGGCACAACTCTCCTTCATTATTAGTATGATTATGAAATAATTACAATTTTTATTAATTTTCATCTGCAATTATTCCGCGCAAATATGTGTGGCGATCATCATTAACATCGCATCGCGTCATCAATCTGATTGTTATTAATTCGACTTTCGAAAATTTCTTTACTTTAATTTGCAACGCACTCGCGGGTCGATGACCACCAACAAGATGTGCAGATTTCATAAACCTGCCAAAAATACTCGAACTTATTAATTTGCGCCGATAAATTTGAAAATTGATTGCGATTTTATAATCTAAAATTTGCATTGAGACGCAGCCAAATTTGAATATTCGCAAAAATATGGAAAACGCATGAAATTTGAATTTAAATGCAAATTAAAAACTTAAAAATTGAGTTATGCAATGGATTACAGCTAAAGGATGGACTGTGGGAAATTTCTAATAAGGTATTCGGGTAATTTTTTGCGTGAGATATTTCGTAAAAATTTACATTTTTACAAAGTGAAAATTATTAATTTAAAATCTCAGAAATATTTTGTAGGAAGCAAAAAATTTCATATCCCACAATTTCACTTGAACTTAAGCTCTTATATGTACATAATCCTCCATGATCATCTTCGAACCAAACAATTGATGAGGGAAGTAAAAAAATTGAGCTGTAAAATGTAAGTTGAAGAGCTTTTAAATTGCAAATTATTAATCATGTATGACAAAAATCCGCTTAAGACCTTCAAAAATGTCGGTGCGGCACCTTGTCGTACACTTTACTCGAAAAAAAATTTAAAATTCCAAAATTCATTCACATATCTTGAAGTTGGGTGTCTCGAGAGAGCGTGCAAGTGAATTTCCATATTTCCATATTTTATTTTAAGTTGAAACATGTGCGCACACATAAATTGCGCCATTTCGTAAGCCGCACATTGAAATAATTTTTGTCGGCATTCGAATTATCGCATCAATACTTATTAAGGTATTCATGAAAAGCGCAAGCAACAATTCAAAAATTGACATGACGAAATCGAGAAAAAAAAAATCGTTTAGAAAATTATTTTTGCGGTTGAGCAGAAAAATGGGAGGTTTTGTGAAATTGAGATTCAATTAAAATCTTTGTGAGTGCATTCAGGCACGAGTCGAAGCTCTCTTCAAGCTGTTAAAAAGGGAAAATTTGTGTTAAGTAAATATTTAAACTTTTACTCTTGTTGTCAATCACACTGCGTATGTACAGACACAGAGATAGCCTATTGAGCCATTTGAAACGCTATTTAGTCAATGGCTGATTAAATTATAGCAGGTGAATTTTTTTAATTTAATAAATTTTGAACCCTCGAGACAAATCGCTTCCTTCCCATCGCGTTTCTCGTATCCATGAAAAATTACATAAAAATCATCGCTTTTCGATCAACTTTTACTTTTTTTTCAATTTCCATTTGACCAACGAACAAAAAAGAAAAATAAACGAAGATATAATGACGACAAAAAAATATATAATAAAAAGCGAGTCACAAATGAAATTACAACATGAGAAAAGATAAATTTCTTTTGTACTCAATGAAAAATCAATTACTAGTAACTTCAATGCTGATGCACATCAGAGAGTGAAAAATTACTTAAGAGACACTTTTTTCGTGTGTGAAGAAAATATTTCGGCAGTCATCAATTGTGTTATGGGGCGACGCAGTACAAAAACTAATTTTCACAGGCAGCAGACGGAAAAGACATAATTTCGTCAGGTTCGAAGGTGTCTCGTTGCGATGGGGACAAAGTGATTATTGGTAATTGTTGACGTCTTTGCTAAGTGCCGTGTTTTTATGTCTTTTGAATTCCTTTTTGTGTTTGACTATTTAAATTTTATGTTTTGCCATAAAATAAGACTCAAAAATTGCTTCTGAAAATTATTTTCGGCTCAATTTAAAAAATCCAAAATTTTAATTAATAAATTTTTTGCAAATTGTTGATTCATTCATAGACGAAAATCTCTCTAAGCACCCCACATGTAGTTTATAATGACCCGTTTGGTGGGATTATAACGAGCAGCGACTCATTCGGAAGAAAACGAAGGCATTCAATTCTTCTTATGAATGATCTTCCGCTTCTCTCCATTCATGCCAACGAGTGGTAAAAATTACAATCAATTAATTGTTACCGATTTGAATATTTTCATCATAAATATTTAAATTTGTTTGTGTATGGCGGCTCTTACTCGACGTTGAGTGCAGAGAGTGAAATCAAATTAGAAATTTTTTCTCTCTTCCTCGATGATTTCACGGAATAATTTTTTTTCTTCATATCTTACGAGCTGCTTAAACAAATATGTAAGTGACCATTTCGAACGCGACACATTCGCATCGCTTGTTTTCGATTTCCATCACATCACTTTTAAGATTTTCAATCTCACTCTCGTTAACTTTCAAGTCACTTTATCTCGATAATATATTTTTCGTTCACGTAATGGAATTCTGCGTGTAAATTCGTGGCACAGGTGAAATGTCAGGGTCTTTTCACTGCCGTAATTGATGGATTGAGGGAATCATTTGACCAACATTGCCTTACAAGAAGAGATCACGATGGGAAAGAAAATATCATGCGTTTATGAGATATTGCAAAAGATGTTCGAGGTTTAAAAGGTTAAAAAGAGGAAGGACGGAAGAGTTAGAAAAATTATTTAAAAAATTTTAAAAGTTAAATTTAATTTTTTTGATATTTCTCCATTCACTTTTTATCTCATGAAATAATCTTCATACTTTTAAATCAAAAATTTTTCACTGAACTCTTCTTACACTTGCGCGCGAGCACAAAAAAATTTAAAGAAGTAAAAGTCAAAACTCTTTTCATTTACTCATTGTAGCTGCTTTATTGTGAATGACTCAAAGCTATTTCGCCTTGATAAATGACACAGAAAAAAAATCTTCTTGGCGCGGCTCACAAGAAGAAACAATCGATGAAGATCGTGAATTCCATTTGACTCTCACTTTAACATCTTCATCGAATAATAATCGAGAGTTGATGTGCTTCGGAGAGTTATTGCAGCACACAAGAATTTCGTAAACTTAAATGACATTAAAAATCGTGGGAAAACGTGCGAGGTGCAATAAAAGTCGATTTGTTGTTGTCACCGGTTGGTTACACAGCTCACCATAAACAGGAAGGATCTTTTGGCATAAGTAATAATTTTTTCATGTTTATGACTCGCAAAACAGTAATTTCAGTGCAATTTACATAAAATTTTATTTCTTTATGACCAGCCATGTGCGAGAGTATTTGCCCTGAGGCTTAAATGATTAAAAACTTGGATTTATGATTGAGTTTTTTTAAAAAATGTATTTGAGTTTAAAAATTAAAATTAAACTCATTTTTAAAATTCGAATTTTTAAGTTAAAAATTTTTACGAATTATTGTTCCATGGATATCTCGCACAGGTAGAAGATAAATCCATTCATAAAGATTCGTACTGTGAAAACCCCGGAAACATGTGTTGCTGTTATTTTTGCAGAATCTTTAATAAATCATATATGCAAAATTTTTAAAGCACGAAATCTGTTTTGTCATTTTTGAGTTCAAGGCGAAAAAATTTGTTTTGCTTATCTTAAGATAATTTATTTTTTTTACATGCAAGCGAAAGAAAGAGAGAGAGAGGAAGTAAGTTCACACCTAGTTTTCTTGTTTCTCTTTAGATTATGTCACTGACGTAAAAAATGAATAGTTTTCTATGGAAATAATAAATGAAGTTGCATTGTGGATTACAATTTTAAATGTTTTGTTTGTTCGAGAGTCAGTTAGAGCACATAAAGCAAACGGATGAACACGATTCCATATGGAAGTTGTAGATTTTAATGATCATGAGGGTTGTGAATTCAGTTATAATATTTTGAGTTCAATTAGCGCTGGAATTGTCCTTACGACCTTGCTATATTACGGTTCATAACTGTGTTAATAGGTTGAGTGTTTCATAGAAAACTTTTAGCTTAAATTTTTTTTTTCAACGAACTGATTTTGAGTTTAAAACTCTTCAAATTCTTTCCCTCCACATTACCTCAAAAAATTTCCTCCTTTGAAGAATTTATAAAATTCCCATCGAGATCTCGATCAGTTTCATGCATTTATCCGCTAAACCGCATTTAAAAACTCGTTGAAATTTATGAGCTCGCCACTTTGCGATCATTTAATTTTCTCACATTAAAATGCGACGACAGAAAAATTCCAATGCATCGTGCGATTTTAGCAGAGCTGAAGCTCAAGGTGATCGAGTTCGGAATTGCTTCGGTGTGATCGGGAAATTGATTTTCGTGCAACATTAGATTGAAAAATGTTGTTATATTGTAAATTCGCACCCAACAACCATGGAGATTATGATCAACCTGAAATTTAATCCTCGACATACGAAAAAATGTAAATTTAATTTTTTGCGCATTCTTTTTTAAGAACGTCTCATCATTTGTAATTTGATCCGACAACGCGAGCCAAAAGAAGAAAGATATTAAGTTGATCAGAGAAAAATATAAAAATACCTTTTTTTGTCGATTAAAGAGAAAACCTGAAGAGAGTGTTAAGACAGGTTATATTATGAGGCGAGCTAAAGAAGAAGAAAAAATTACAATAAAGGAGAAAAGAAATTCGAGTTGAACTTGAAATATTCGTCCGAATAAACACACATAGGCACGCAATGCCGCGCACGATACAATGAACGAGATATTTAAATCTATATCTTAACTTGCCAGTATTATGTGAGTGAGACACACATCTGATCATATCGCTCGTAATCTCTAATTTATATGCGAGTCACATGCGAGAAGAATATAGAAAGAGAGAGTATTGAATGATGAGAATGTAAATTGGGGGATGAGCTATGGGCTCGAAGACTTTGAGCATTCTTTTCTATATTTTTTTTTTTTTTTTTTTTTTTTTTTTTTTTTTTTTTTTTTTTTTTTTTTTTTTATTTTTTTATTTTATTTTTTTTTTTTTTTTTTTTTTTTTTTTTTTTTTTTTTTTTTTTTTTTTTTTTTTTTTTTTTTTTTTTTTTTTTTTTTTTTTTTTTTTTTTTTTTTTTTTTTTTTTTTTTTTTTTTTTTTTTTTTTTTTTTTTTTTTTTTTTTTTTTTTTTTTTTTTTTTTTTTTTATTTTTTTTTTTTTTTTTTTTTTTTTTTTTTTTTTTTTTTTTTTTTTTTTTTTTTTTTTAATTTTTTTTTTTTTTTTTTTTTTTTTTTTTTTTTTTTTTTTTTTAAAAATTTTTATTTTTTTCTCCTTCCCCTTTTTTTTTTCTTTTTTCCCCTTTATGAGGAGAGATTTTTTAAAAGGGCAGAGTTGGTTCAAAATTTTATTTGCTTTAATTTATCAGAAATCATTTAAAAACACATCGATAAATTCTTCTTTTTATAAATTTTTTTTACACAATCTGATACATAAAAAGTTCAGTGACAAATTCGATAATTAGTCGATCATCAACTCTGTTCACATTCAAAGAAGAAATAATCTAAACATACTTTAAAAGAGAATTCAAAAGAGCACCATTAAGTCAAAGTCGCCTACCTTATGCTCTATAATGAATGAATGGATTTTTATGCTATACGTACATTGAAAATAAATGAGATTCAAAGATAGATCGATGTGACTACGTAATGAATTTTAGATTTTTAGACACTCTTCGCGATGATCACGAGTTGCTTAAAATCTACTGCTCAGCTGGGTGTGGTTCTTGATTTAAAACATTCCTTTATAAATTCTAAAGGAATTATAAAAATAGTATTTTTTTTTTCAAAAGTAATTACTGATGTTCTTTTTTTCATTATAGACACAAAACTAGTTCCAGACGATGATCCCGAAAACGCAAAACACGAATTCGCTTTCGATAATCTCGCTTTTAAAGGTAAATATAAAAACGCGTCATATTTTTTATTTAAAAATGCGCGAAAGAGAAGAGAGAAAAGATTTCGATGAGCGTCTAAGAAAGGAAACTCACATTTACACATTATTTGCCATAAGCCGACAATAACTACTGTCTTCCTTCTGATTTTAACTTTCAATTTTCAGTAATGATGTGTCGTTAAGTTTAAAGATGAGATGATGCCGTTAATAGTTTAACTTTGCGGGATGTACCGGAACTAGAGTTTAATTATTTTAAATCACAACATATTATTTACCAAGTTGACGACGATAACTATATATATTTAAACTTTCGATTGAAGACAGTGTGATAAAAATAAAATTCTAATGGTCTCCGTCAACAAGACAGAAAGCGAAAAAAAACTTGATTTTCTTCAAATAATCTTCGCAAGCCCATCCTCGTCACATCACACACAACAAAATTTGCATCATCTCAAAAATATTTTTGCGATGCCAATAAAAGAAGAAGAAAAAACATTAGCTTGCTTCATAAACATGTGGGTGTGAGATTAATTAAAAGATTCGCATAATTTGCTCTCTCACTTGGCATTTTTATCATGCGCATTTACATAAATTAACTTTCATCTCTCTCGGTTCAAGTTCATGAGCCACTCAAAAATGTGAAAAGATTTTTTTGTGTGTTGACTTTAATATTTTTTTCGGTGAGCTTTCAATGCGTCAATATTGTGAAGTTTTTTTTATTAACAAACCAGTTTGGTGAAACTTTTTTGAATGGTGTTTATCATGTTAAAAATGTCTAAGGGGAGGAACATCAAATTTATCAAATTGCTTCGATAAATTATTCAGAGTAAATTTTAAACTTTATTGTCATCAATTAAACTCTCCATCGCATCGATGATAATTCGCTCATCAAAATCAATTTATTTTTTATGCAAATTAATTTCTCTCTCAACTCATGCCAGATGAAACACGTTTTTGACAAAAGTCGTACATTTAATATTTATTTGCTTGGAAAGTGAAATGAGTATCAATTCATCTTCTTTCTCGTCTCTTTCTCCTTGACATTGATAATTAAAATATCGACACTGAGACTCACGTACACTTTCATTTTTCAGGTGAGGGAAATAAATCATTGCCTCTCAATGCGAATTGGACATCGCCCAAACAAGCGACGATGAATAACGATAAGCGTAAACCCCTCGATGATAGCTATGCAGGCGTAAGTTGATATCTAATGTCAATCATAAATGACTACAAATTTGGTTATGTTTAGATGCCGGCGCCGCGAATGGTTTCGCTAAAAGGATCCGATTTCACCGGACTCGGAATTGAGTGCTATGGTGGGCTGAAAGATGGCATTTATGTAAAGAAAATTGCTCCGCAGGGACCCGCGTCTGGTCATATTAACATTGGTGAGTTCAATTAAAATTAAAACAATAATTCAATAGCCTTAAGTATAACACGTCAAGTCTAAAGTCCCCAATTGTTTTTTTTAATTATCTTGCTAATTACCACCAAAAATTTCAATAAATTTTGATTGTCACTAGCGGTCATTAGCTGAAATGGCACCTAGCAAAATTCAAAACGATGACTTCCGCTAGCCAATTACATTTCAAAAGTACTGTGGTGTATTTTTTGCCATAAAAATTAGGCATGTAATGGATGAAATAATATGGTTGAGAGGAGGTTAATAAAGTAGCCACAATAAGAACATTGTTTAATACTACACCTTAATTCAATCTAATTCCCACCTCACCATTAAGTGATTATTAGCCAAGAGAGTGAAAAAATCGTGAAACGCGTGCGGCAGTGACAAGCCAAAGTCAATAAGCGATATATTTTTTTGAAAGTTCAAATATCGCTGTGGAATTTATGACTGACACATTTCAAATATTTTTTTTTATTTCACAGGTGATCGCATAATGAGTCTCACCATTGATTTTCGACACATTGTTCAAGAGGATGCGATGACCATACTCAGCTATGCATCGCCTTATAATGTGCAATTAGAATTGGTCAACGGCAACAATAATAAGCTTCGATCGTCGGGCTCATCGAGGAATGGCGTTGAGACATCGAGTCCGAAACCAGGACAGTCGCCTCTTGTTCATCCACTTGCCAGATCGAGCAGTCAATCCGATTTAAATACGGTATGAGAGTTATTTTGATGAATTTTAAACTGACATACATGTGTGTGTCATGATCAAGGTCACTTTTGATGAATATTATTCAATTTGTCATGATTGAATTAATTGGCTTCGACGTACAAAACTAAAATTGATGATTTAATTTTGTTGTTGATGCCACATTATGAAAATTTGAATGCAGATCATTAAATTATTCATTTTTTTGCTAAAAATTTAGATTGAGCGAAATTCTCGTAAGAAACTCTACCACAATAATGAAGATAAGGATTATCCGACTCTTAAAATGGACCAAAAGTTTGAGACAGGTGAAGCTACAACCATCGAAATTATGCACGAAAATGAAAAGAAAAGTCCGTCGCTTATGCAGCAGTTCCGCAATCAAATTGCAAAAATTGAGGAAAAGTTTCAGACTCGATCGCACAAGATGCACGATGCAACGGCAGTGAATATGGAGGAGGGCAAGGTTGAGATGATGAAAAAGGAAGACGAAATTATGACAGAGGCTGAGTCACAGCAGCAACAGCAATCTCAATCATCGCCCAAGAAAGGTCTCAAGTTTGGCATTCGCGTCTTTCCACCCAACGTTAATGAGAAACTCTTTGGAAAATCGCGTGCTAAATCGAATTCGCCAACACAAATGCAACAATCTACGATGGAAGAGGAGTCGAAGGTAACAGAAGAAGCTGTCATTGTCGCTGATGAAACCGATGGTGGAAGTAAAATTAAAACTGAAGTCACCATCGAGTGTGAGAATTTCAATCGGCAAAATAGCGTCACATCGAGTGGCATAAAACGTGACATCAACGGCATCCCACAAGAACTTCCAGAGTTTATGATGAATGCGGCTAACGCAGCGAAGGATGGACGTGATGAGATGCGGAAATCTAAGGGTAAAGCACCTCGACCGCCAATGGTTTCGGTTGATTTAGACGCGAGCACCGAAACAATGGATACGAACTTAAACACAACGGTTGAGTCATCGAGCGAATCGATTGCCAATATGAATGCTAATAACACCAATAATGCCAACATGGAAATTGAGGATGAGCTCGATAGAATTACCGAGAAATATTTAAGTCAAAGTAAGTTGAAAAAGGAAGTCGCAGAAATATTTTCTCTGAACCGTTGTAGAATTTTTAAATTGCTAACGATTTTTTTATTTTTTGCTAATTACAGGCAAAGACAAACTTAATTTCTCTGACAATTTCAACAGCACTGCTGGGAGTGCTGCGGCATTCTTCGACAAAATCGAAGACATTGAGAACAATAGTAGCAGTAACGATGAAATGAAATTGCGACCAAGCAATAGTTCAACGCCCAAGAGTGACAGAAAGCAGGCAGTGGCAAACGATTTAAATAACAGCTTCGCCTTGGATTCATCAGACTTAGATTTGTCTAATTATGGCATCAACAATCGGCAAGAGCTTAATTCAAGTGACATTACAGTGCACCAAGCCAATGAAAATAATGTTAATGATGTGCAAAATGATGAAAGTGCGCGACGTGCCGCTAGCTTGGGTGATCTATCGTTAGTAATGAAGAAATCGCTGACGGAAAAGGATGGAAATGCAAGTATGGAGCGTGCTCAGAGTTTAGATATTCATGGCAATGGTATGATGTCAACTAATCAGCAGTCGCTGGCACATGGACTCTCAAAGCCCACCGCAGATTTGACCATCATTAACGGCGATGATACAGAAAATGGTTATGAGATTGACACGAATATTCCCGATGACCTTAAAGTTATTCGATATCCATTTGGAGAGCCAAAATCCGATGTACTTAAGACAATCCTTGGCAGCGCTTCCAACGCATCGAGAACTGAAGCACTGGAGGTAGATACAACTGCACCCTCAATTGTAATAATGACTAACGGCGTTGCTACTGAAGAAAATGTGCCAATGACAACAAATAAATCAGTTGTTACCATAGAAAACAATGCAGGAAAAATGAATGGCGGTATGGAGGCTTTGTCGCTTGATGTCATGGAGCAGCAACCCGTTAGTCTTACACTCGTCAATAATACCGTCATCAATGATGATCCCAATCACATTTCACCAGTCTTCTCGAGTGACAATTTCGGCGTCAATAGCATTAAAATTTCTTCGGCTATGATGGATGCTGTTGCACCCGCAATAACCATCATCAAGAATGGTAAGTGTGAAATTGAATTTATGACTTGTAGTTTTTAAATATTTTTTTTAAATAGATGGCTTCTTTGTCAAAGACAATGTGGTGACAATTACAACGACAGACTCGCAGCCGTCTTCGATTCAGTTTATTGATGATGTCAAATTGGATTTCAACATGCAAGTTCTCGATGAATTTGAGCGAGAAGAACGTGCAGCTATGAAAACAGAAGATTTCAAACCTAAAATCGTCGATACGGAAGAGAAGAAGCCGGAAATGAATGGATATGATGCCGAGATCAACAATAATGTTTCTAAAACAACCATCGAGCATATTAGCAATCAGCAACAGATGAATCGATTTCTCACTGAAATTGTCTTTAAAGGAGATGATTCAGCGATCGAGGACATGACGACTTCTGAAGAAGCAAATCTCACCTCATCGACAGTCTCAAATGCATCCACCGAATCACTGTCGTCAGCACCGAGTGTCATGACATCAACAAAAACTCTGACGCTAACGAATGTTCCATTATCTACGGCTAATTTCATCAAGCATGAACGCAAGCAAATTGAAAAGAATTTCATACCTCAACAAAAGTCGGAAATTAAATTCACGACTGCCGTCTTTGACAATAATAATCAACAGAATAACAATAATCACCGAGAGCCGGCGAAACGACTTTCACAAATTGAGCAAATTCGACAGAATTTTGAAAAATCCGCGAGTGAAAATGCGTCGCACCCACATCCAATTCCAGTAACACGCAAAAGCTCTGGCGGTCTAGCGAACAACTTTTCGCCCAGCAATAATAAGACGACACCCTCAAAGATACCAGTATTTAATAAAAAGACATCACCAACCGATCAGAAAAGAAGCCGAACGACTTCGAGCAGCAATAGCAATAAAATGAGCAGCAGTTCCGATGGAAGTGTCGGTTAGAAATTTCCATCCGAATATTTTTTGCAATTTAATGTATTTAAAAAATTTAACGTTGTAATTTTAGGGTTGATATTCATTAACAGTTGAACAGTAAAAAAATTACTGGAATGTGACATTTTGAGAATTTTCCTGGATTTTAGATTCACTGCTTTAATAAATTTAAATATTTTTTTGATGTCATTTGAAAATTAACATTGCTCGAATTAAAAAATAATAATTTTTATCATCACTTTATAACAATTAATTAAGTTTGTGCAATTGTTAAAAACCGCAAGGACATTCCGAGAAAGAAAAGTTTTAATCAAAATCTTTTTCATAAAATTATTTTTGAGTCAATTTTTTTTTGTAAAATGGAAAAGCCATAATTTTTTATGTATCGAATTTGTACGAGAGAAAAATTATAACAAATAAAAATTATTTACAGTTTTATCTAAAAAAATTATGTATTTTGAGCACTTAGCTGTTTCAGTTCTTCGCGAGCTTTTTCAATAACTCTTTTTGCCCAACAATCATAGGACTCTTCAGCGGTTTCATCAACGTGCTGCTGGTTAACTATAATATCTTGCTCAGTTGATTTTTCTTCTTCCTGCGGTGCCTCACTTAAATTTTCTTTATTGCCCTTTTTCTTAGTGTCGACAGTTAGTGCCCACGGAGACCACGACTTTTCCATGTTGCTGAACTGAGAATTGTTTAAGCAGCTAATCATCAGTATTTTCTTTTTAGTAATTTTGACCTTTTCAATTTTGGCAGCAAAGTACACGCACATGGCTACGACAGACGGATGGTTTATTTCATCACTGTAAGGCTTTTCTCGCTTGTACAAATCGAAAATCTTTCTTGCTGTCTTTTCAAGTAAAACCGATTGTAATATTCCAAGCTTTAGGATGACGTCACTTATGTCTACTTTCTTATCGAGATTAAGGAGCTTCAATAGCATCTTTCGATTATTGTTAAACTCTTTTTTTCGAGTCGCTGCCACGAGAATCGCTTGTGGAGTGTTGAAAGGGATGTTTAGTAATTCACAACTGATATCGAGACAAAGGACAGTCTTGAAGTTTTCATTGAGATGCTTAACTATATCCGATTTAGCTTTTATGAGCGATTCAATTTCACTTGCTTTGCTTAAAGTTTTATTTATATTAGTTAGAATTAATAGATTTTGATTTTATTTCATTAATTACCTTATCAACTTATCATCCTTGTCCATGGATATTCTCGCTAGCATGTCAGCAAATATTTTCTCTTGTATTCTGGCCATTTATTGTCTTTACAAAAAATAATGATTTAAAAATTTTGTTTATTTTTTTCGCGCTCAGTGCAACCCGCAATAAACTCAAAACCTTTTTAAATGAAAATACTTTTATTCAAATTTTGTATGTACGTTAATTATCATCAAATCTCGGATCATCATTTAAATTCATTTGTTCCATTTCTTCGCCATCGAAAAACTCTCCATCATCAGATTCATCCATTTCGTCAGCGGCTGGATACTTGCTCATAAAAAAGTAAATGTTGTCGACATCATCTTCGCTTTGAGGAATCAACCAGAACTCTGTGATTGCATGTTCTGATTCAGTTTCACTTCCTTCCTCATCTTCATCATTTTCAGCGCTATTTCCTCCGTTTGTGTCAGTTCCATTAGATCCAGCCGGTTCATCGTCCGTCCATTTAGAATCAATCATGAAATAGATACAGCGCATTGGATCCTGGCTGATTGCTGTCACCACTATTTTCGCCCATGGGATTGTGAATCCTTCATTTGAGTTTTCGTTTTTCCATGCAATTTCACTTAAAATAAAAATATTATTTTCATGTCGGCATAAAAATTTTAAATTTACCTATTTGTGATCAAAATTCCGCCTCGTTGAAACTCGCCATTATTAATTTTGAGTTTCATGCTGCTATTTGAGTATTCCACATCATTCTCGTTTAAATTAACTTGGCCAATTTCAATCATTTTGAAGAAAACGATTAACAAGCGTAAACAAAAACTTTTTTAGTTAAGGAGAAAAATGCTTTTAATGTTTACGGAAATTTTGTGCAGATTTTTTTTTATTTTTTAATCTTTCGATAAAAAAATGAATTTAATTCAATTTGACGTTTGCGATTCTTAAAAATTTTAATTATTTTAATTTAAATCTTGGAAATACCGGTATTTAAACTTTCGTACGAAATTCATCGCAAATGCAACCTCGCCAAGTTAAAAAAATAATTTCAACAGACTCCAACTTTGAAAACAACGTGAGACTCGAAAGTTAATCAACAAAATTAAATTTTTCTACCTCAATTAAGGTGTTTTAAAGTGAAAATTTTATTCTAAACTAACAGTAAAGACATGGGCAGACCACGTAAGTAGAAAAATTAGATAATTAAAGTGAAATAGATGAATAATGTTGAGAAAACTATTTACCGCATGGTATTTGTAAACTTAAATGGCGATGCGACAAAGATCCAGTATGTAGTTTATCAACTGGATCTTTTCATTTTAATGTATGGCATCATTAGTTGATTTTTTGATGCTTTAAGAATTTTATTATTTTACTAGATCTCAAATTAATTAAATTTACTAAAATATTTTTAATCTTTTTTAGCATTTACACCAGGTAGAGGTAGAGGTGCTCCGCGCGGAGGCGGCGGTGGACGAGTAAGTTCAATATCTTTACAAGCTATACAAGCTAAATAAATTCAGTTGGAAGAATTTTATTAACAAAGCTATTTTTGGTCGTTTAGGGAGGTTTTGGCGGAGGAGGTAGAGGTGCTCCAAGAGGTGGTGGTGGACGCGTAAGTTAAATTACTTTACAATCATTTAGTTGGAAGATTTTTAATGATTAAAACTAATCTGTTTCATAGGGAGGTTTTGGCGATCGCGGTCGTGGAGGTCCAAGAGGAGGTGTGGGTGGTAGAGGTCGTGGAGGACCACCTAGAGGCGGCCGAGGAGGCGCTGGAGGCCGTGGTGGATTCAAAGGAGGCAAAACAGTTGTTATTGAAGGACATCGTCACGATGGTGTTTTTGTTGCACGCGGAAAGGAAGATGCTCTCGTCACACTCAATCTTGTGCCAGGCTCTGAAGTCTATGGAGAAAAGAGAATTTCCGTTGAGGTAACTATTGAAATGATAAAGAAAATCCTAATTAAGATGATGAAAAGCGTAGGGGACTGAAGTCAATGAGATGAATTTGACTCTGGCGTTAATTTTCGTTATTTCGAGTTCGTTTTTTGCTCATTTGAAGCGATTAATGTGATTTGATGCATATAACGATAATTGATGCCTGAAAAGACACTTTCCATTCCTGATTTAGTTTTCAAATTTAAAAAACGTTGATATTTTAAACAGTTTTGCTAATTAACAATTTAAAATTTCAGACTGATGGCGAGAAGAAGGAGTATCGTGTATGGAATCCCTTCAGATCAAAGTTGGCTGCTGCAATTCTCGGCGGTGTCGACAGTATTCACATGCCTCCAGGCTCAAAGGTTCTTTATCTCGGCGCAGCATCAGGTACAACAGTTAGCCATGTGAGTGACGTCGTTGGACCCGAAGGACTCGTTTATGCAGTTGAATTTTCGCATCGTTCGGGACGTGACTTGATCAATGTGGCGAAGAAGAGAACTAACATCATCCCAATTATTGAAGACGCTCGTCATCCACACAAATATCGTATGTTAGTCGGAATGGTAGATACAATTTTCGCAGACGTTGCTCAGCCCGATCAAGCACGTATTGTGGCATTGAATGCTCAACATTTCCTCAAAAACGGCGGACACTTTGTAATTAGCATTAAGGCATCGTGCATTGACTCAACAGCCAAACCAGAAGCTGTCTTTGCAGCTGAAGTCAAGAAATTACAAGCAGACAAACTAAAACCACAGGAACAGCTCACTTTGGAACCTTACGAACGTGATCACGCAGTTGTGGTTGGAACTTTTCGGCAACCGGCATCCAAAGCATAATCTGATTCTTCCTAGATTTTAAGTGATCCATCTTTCAATAATCAAATCCACAGAATTTCAAAAAAGAAAAAAAAAATACATTACAAAGCTGAAAAAGTTTATTTGTAGCATTTAAGAAAATTAAAAAGAAGGATAAAGTTTGCAAACTGTAAAGAAGATGAAATAAATTTTTGAAATAAAAACTTTTTCTTAAAGTTATTTTATTAACAAAATTAATTATTTTAAAGATACTTTTTAACTTTTCATAGGATATTCAATATTCGTTAATTTAAAGTTACAGTTATGTGAAAATGTCTGATCCACTTAATAAAATTTATATTACTAGTTTTTGAAGTCATTGATCATGAAGTTACATGAAAAACTCTTCTGTTGAATTGCTGAATGCTGGTCAAGTGCGATTGAGCGGTCGGTCGGGAATGGAACTGCTGATTTCGATGACCCTAAGCCCTCTTAATACCGGATCTGTTATGTTGAGTCCTTTTGGATTGTAAATTAGCTCGTTTTGCGATGCAATATAATGCGATATTTTCCTTAGACACTAAAATTTTAAAAATTAAATTTATTATTTAATAAATATTGTATATCATCCTTTTTACCTTTTCATAATGAGTCTCGCTGAATAGATAAATGAGATAGGCGGTCATACACGCACAAAATCCTTCACAAAATGTAGAACAATTTCCCTTTTCGGCCTCGAGAAAATATTCGTTAATCCTTGTAATAGTTCTCTCGAAGCTAGCCCTGTCAATTTTGCCTTCCAGTTCTGGTGGAAATCGACTCGAAAATTGAACTGAACATCCTACAATGAGAGAAGTTAATGTTATTAATTTTAATTTAACCATTTTGTTCAAAAATTGAAGTTTTTAAATTTTCTTATCAATTATTGATTTTTATCAAATAATCAGATGTAATCTATGCTAATTAAATAGATTGAGACAAGTTAAAAAATTCTTTCTGTTTTAATAAATTGCACAATTTTAATATTTTATTCACATTCACCTTGATTCTCACCTGCAGAGTAGTCTCGCTGAATAAATATTTTCATGTAGTTGGGTTGTAGAGGCGTTTGAGCCATTTTAAGTCTTTATTTCTATTATTATTTTAATAAAATTAAGAATATGGAAAATTTCTATTTTTTAATGTCTCGAAAATCACAAAAAACTTTACTAAAAGCCCTGCGTAAAATTTGAAAATATTTTAGACGTTAGCAATAAAACGCTTATATTAATTTTATGCTTTTAAGCCTAAAGTTTCAGTTTAAATTTTAAGATCATGATTTAAAAAAAATTATAACTAGGAAAATAAAAATTAATTTTTATTTGTTTTTTTAATAATGCTCTTGAAATTTTATTAGATGTCAATCGCATGGCGCATAAATATTTAAATGAATAAAGGAAAAATTGTTGGTGATGATACAAATCTGAATACCAAATTATTTGTCTAAAAAAAGTTGAACAATGTTTCAATAAATATGAGAAATTTTTATATTTGCATAATTTTGAGCCTTTAATTTCTTTTTCTTCTTTCAACTCATTTTCCGTTGAAATTCAAATCTCATCTCTCGCATTTCAATTCAATTTTACGAGTATGAAATCGGCGCCCAATCATAAAATAAATTTGATACAAATAAAAATCCTTTCATCGTGCATCTAAATGTCTAAAAAGGAAATGAAAATTCATGACGTCGTTGGGTGCTAAAGTCTCGACTGTTTACACAAGTGATCGATTTGTAAAAATAACTCATAATGTTTCATCTTCTGCTGAAGCAGGTTCGATATATATTCCTTCGAGGTTTTTGATTTTTGTTTATGTGACTGACGATTTCTGTCTGGAAATTTATTATTTCTTTGCCGACGTCGCGGGGAGCTTTTGTAAGGTGTGAAAAAATTAAACAAAGTGTCAAAGGATGAATTCCATCCGGTTAAAAATTTTAAAGAATAAAAAGAATTAAAATTTTCATGACTTTGTAGCTCGACCTGATTTATTTAATTCACTTAACACAATTCAATTGGATTTGATTCAATTGAACCAGAGTTTTTAATTAAAAAAATTTAATAAAATATAAATTTAAGTCGCAAAAATTCCAACCCTGTATTTTAATTGACAATAAGCCACCCTACCCATTTTTCCTCAATTGTTTACGAAAAACATTTGTTAAGGTATCTAGATTCTTTGCGACATAGGAAAAAAGAAAAAAATCTTAACGATGAAGAAGAAGAAGAAGAAAAAATATTAAAGCTCCTTCGAGCTCTTCACATAGCTTGTGATCTATCTATATAAGAAAACATTTGAAGCATCAACAGATTGTAAAAATTGCGCAGGATCAGAGGAAAATGTTCTCACACACATTTTTTTTTCTTTTTTACTCACTGAAATATATTGCTCATTCATAGAAATTATCAGTTGTCGGTTGAACGTCGAATGATACGGAGCAAAAAGAGGAAATAATTGAATAAATTTCAAAAAACACCGGTCAGGATTTAAACTTCGTAAAAAAATTAATCAAAATTTATTCTGAAGAAAAAAATAAAAAATTATTTAAGCAAGTGAAAAAAAATTAATCAAAGTGCCAAAATCAATTCGACTAAGTATCCAGTTGAGATTTTTTGTAATTTATTGCAAATCAGACTGTGCTCGATACTCCTCAGTGTAGAATTATTTCATTCAAAAAAGGTGAAAAGCGTGAAAGAAAATCTCTAACACGAATTACAAAAAAAAAGTTGAATGAAAATTCTTTTTGTGGAATTTAATTTCATTGAGAGCCTTATTGTTATAAGATTTTTTTTTTGTTGGTGAAGTTTCGATAATAAGTAACATAATGTTGATAACTTTCAATGTTGTTGAGAGCTTTTCAAACAAAAAAAGGTTCAACAAGAAGTAGGCGACTTTAAAAGAATCCTTTGTACAGGGAAAGCGAAATTGCGGATTTCAATCAACATAAAAATATAAAATAGATATTGAAAGTGAATTTAATAGCTCCGCAAAAAATTTTGAATTAAATATTTATAAATAAATTTATGAAAGAGTTAAAAAATCATTGAAAAGTATCCCACATTCCACCCTTAAAATCAACCCAAAGCGTATGAAATTACAATTCAAAATATAAAAAATTTCCATGAAAATCTTCACTCAAAAATTTCAAGAAAACTCTTCCTTCATATTCAGAGAATCCCACGCATGAATTGTCGCACAACTAAGTCATACCAGCTCATATGTATACATAACTTGGGATGGTTTCATTCTAGCTATGGATACATCCCTTTCACAGCAGCAATAAAATTGAATGGCTAAAAATTGAATCGACGTTTTTTCGGTCCTCATCTAAAATTATTGACGATAAATTTAATGGTCAGACTGCATGAATTGCCTATTATCAACTCAGCTGAATGATGTGAGTTTATTTTCATGTGGTGCTCGCTTTTTTTTTGACCAAAATAAAATTTCATTTAAAAATAAAATATTACTTAATAAAAAAAATTATAATAAAGTCCTTCAAGATCCAAATCTAAGCGATAGCATTTTTATGATTTATTACATTGATAAGCGCAATTTAGCGTTAAATTTTTTCCTCTAAAAGTGGATATTTGGTGATAACGAATAAATAAATTTGTTCTGCGTCAATCATGAATATATCGCATTGCTCGAAGGGTGTGTGTGAAATGAAGTGGATTAGAATAAATATTTTACTTGGTGTTTGATGGGTTTGGAATTTTATTTTGATGTACTAACGGATGGTATGACCTATTTATTTAACGCGGAGGCTAAAATATATATTGAAATTTATAATAATTTTGAGTAAATATTAAAAATGTCTATATTTCAATATGTGATGAGTAATTGTGCAAACCTCCAACTCGAACAATTTTCATTAAAATTTTGTAAAAAATTTATGAAATTTTAATGAGAAATTGTTTGAGAAAACTGTGATATTGAAATGAGAGAAAATATTCTCAGTTTAATTATTTTTAATGAAAATTATTCTGCTCACTTTTAGGCTAATAAAAAAATTTGTTCACATGGAAATAATGAAGCCGGAAAATTATTCTGAGATTTCAAAGTTTAAGCTAGAAACAATTCTCAAGAAATGAAATGTCAGAAAAATATTTTTACATCTGACGTGCGAAAAAGTCAAGTGTAAATGTCTGTCAGAGACAATAAATCATTGAAGTGTAAAGTGGAAAATTCCAAACTCTCACGACATTGAGGAGAAAGAAGAAACAGTGCCAAAAATAAATCGTTAAAAGCCTTGTAAGGCACAAATAAAACATGGAATCGACAATATCAGCACATTTTGCTAACATAAGTGATGACGATTTTAGTGGAAACGAATCCATCTTAATGTTGGAGATGATTAGGCGATATCAAGAAAATCGGAGCGTTGATGAGCCATTCTATTCCATCATAATAATCATGTATAGCTTTCTCATCATTTTCGGATCGTGCGGAAATATTCTGGTTGTTTTAGCTGTAGCGAGGAATAAATCCATGCAGACAGCAAGGTGAGTGCTTTTATCAGAAAATTAAAATAAATTGCTGCGCTCGTTTTATTACTTAATTTCATCAGAATCAAGGTTGAGTGAAAAGGATGAGAAATAATTTTTTAAAAAGGGATGAAAAATTATCTTTTATACGATTCGTGGTTTTTTCTCAGCGGCTTGTGATTAAAATAAAATTTTTAAGTATATTAAATTACGTGAAAATTATTGTTCATATTTTAAAAAATAATCCGCACCAACAAAATGTTATTTCATAAATAATAATTGACTTTCATTAATGCATTTCCATACTTCGATGCTTTTACGAATTATGAATAATCAAGATCATGAGCTACGGATTTTGTTATTTTTACGCACGCTTTTATGTCCCAACAGCAGGCAGACAATAACAAGCGTTAAATTTTTAATGAGTATCGAATTTTCATTGGATCCTTTCCTGTGTTTTTGTTATGGTCAGAGTTAATGTCGAATTTTCTGCAAAATTACTTTCGATGGATAAAATAAAGAGTTCATTAAATTTTAATTATGTTTTTTTAAAATAATTATAATTATTACTTTAATCCCTTTTTAAAATTGATCCATTAAAAATTGGAAAATATTTTTTCCTTATTCACAATTTATTTCGCATTTACTCATTTCTGTGCAATTTGAATTTAACCTTTAAAACTCAAATGAATTGAGAAGAAAAAATTTATTTTCGTAAAGTTGCCAACCTTAATTTTTTTAAATATAAATTTTTAAACTTCTTTGATAAATGACAATAAAAGTTAACAAAGTTCTTTTTTTCTTAGAAGGTTAATGTTTTTGCGCGGGATGGATTCAAAAGGGATTTTGATGACATGTTCAAAGTTCTTAAATTTTGACATTTACAAAAGAATATTACAAAATTTCCGAGTAAATTATTTTTGGTGAAATTGACATTTTATGAGCGATACTTTTTCCACAAAGCACCTGAAAAGTTGACAAATAAAATGCAAAAGAATAAATTTTTCATTTCACATGAAGCTTTTTCATAAAACATAAAAACAGTTTTCGGAAATGTCATCAATGACAAATTTTTATTACAAATTCTTTTGAAGCAATAACAGATCGCAATTTCATGTGACAAATTACAACGTTTGATTTTCCACATAGAGAAAAAAACATCCAATTTCAAATGTTACAGCCTTGAGGAATTCGAAAGAAATCTCAATTATCTCAAATCAAAAGATTGGAATGGATCAAAGATAATGAAAAAGTAGCAGATTTGTTTCAAATGTTTCAAGAAGAGAAATTAAATAAATCTGATGGATATTCAAGGGAAACTTCTGAATGGGTTTTCTAAGAGTCGAGTTTTAATTTTAACCATTTCTTTACTAAATAAACTTTAGAATTCTGCAATAATTTTCACATCCTTTTATAACTTTATTTTTCATTAATTGGAGATAATTAACTGTGAGTTTTGCAAAACATTGTCAGAATTATTTGCTTTGCTCTCAAACCTTTTTTGAGTGGCAATTTGTGTGAAATTTTGATGATGTCGATCGAAAAAAATTGCAAACTCATGAGAAATTTTACGTGGGTTGAGCGCTTTGAATAAATCTACCTTTTCTTAATGCTCGACGAGTCCTTTACATGTGATCGCAAATGTACACCTTAGAATATATGTAACATTTAATGGAAGTTCATTGTGTGAAGATGAAGGAGCTTTATATGGGTTCAAATGGAACGGAAGTTATTGTAGAAGATAGATAATGCCTAGCTTGAGAGATATGTGTGATGAAATGGAGGAAGCAACGCGTGTTGGACTGCTTTTGTCTGGTTTTATAATAGACATGTCAATGAAAAAAGTGACACGTGTTAAATGCAGATATTTTCCGGTTTAACATATGACACAAGTGAAAATGAGATTAAATTAAAATCTCTGTGATTTTTGCCCACATCAAAAAATGCACGAACAGGGCAGTAAATAGTAAAAAATTCCATATTGATTTTTTTTGAAAATCACACAAAAGTTGCGCTGTCAAAAACTCTTTATAAATTTTTTGTTTCTTCTTTTTCTTCTCTTTCAGAAATATTTTCATTGTAAATCTTGCCATATCAGGTGAGTGTGCATGATTCTTTAAGTTAGGGTGTGGTACTCAAATTTCCCATTTATTCTCTAAAATTTTGGGAGGTGAAAAACGCAAAATGTGCCTTAACTGATCAAATTGAACATTTCGGCATCGAGTAAAACCTCTAAACTTTCCACTCTCGCCCGCAGATTTACTTTTATGTATCGTTACATCACCACTGACATTAATTGAAGTTCTCTCCAAATACTGGCCTTTCGGTATGTGCCATCGCCACATTATATTGACATAATTTGTAATTAAATTTCTCTTCGTGTAGGAAATACCGAGCAGCTTTGTAAGTCTATGGGAATGCTGCAAGGAATTAGCATTTATGTGAGCATCATATGCAAATTTAATTGAGCTTATAACCGCTGAATTATATTTTTAATTGAAAACAGGTGTCAACCATTTCAATTACGGCGATTGCACTTGATAGATACCATGTAAGTTTAATTAAAATCAATTTCCAGAAAATGAACGAAAAAAAAGGAAGCTAATATACACTTGATTGAAAAAGTTTTTAGCAACTCAATTACGCTTGACACCCTTTCAAACTTTATTTTCTCATTCTTTACAGGTTATCGTAGGATGCCCAGCTAAGGACAATTTGCAGATGTTTGGAGCAATTTTAATTCTCTCATTTATTTGGCTAATTGCATTTTTATGTGCTTTTCCTCTCTACGTCTACAAGACTTTCAAACCCTACGCAATAAATATGAAAAAGCTCAACATTCATACAATTTACTATTGCTATGAAGACTGGCCAAATTTGAATGGACGAGTTTATTACAGCATTTTTGCCCTAACACTCCAGTACTTAATTCCGATTCTAATTGTTTCATGTGCATACCAGCGAATTTATTCTCGACTAAAATCCCGAATAGTTGTGACACAGAATGTCAACACGGTAAACAGGTTACAGGAGAGACGTGGTCGACGTACGAAACGAACTAATTTCCTCTTGTTCAGCATCGCATTAATTTTTGGCATTTCATGGTTGCCCATAAACATTTACAATTTATCTACAGATTTATACTTTTCGATGAATGATGTTAATTATACACCAATTATGTACATAATCTATGCAGTTTGTCACATGGCCGGAATGTCATCAGGTAATTTCAAAATTTAGACTTCTCTTTGATCTATTTTTAAACATCATTTTTCTCATTAAAAAGCATGTTCGAATCCCCTCTTGTATGGCTGGCTAAATTCAAACTTCAAGAAGGAATTCAATGAAATTTTATGCTGCAAAAAGAGTGGTAATGAGTCAACTTCATCATTGCATAAGGCAAAAGGTATAGAATCTAGTTTTGTAGTTAAAAATAAACGGAAAGACTCGGCGGATGTGGAGCAAAACGGTGATGCGAAGCAAAAGACAGAGCTCTTGAAACCAAATGGGAACCATGAGGAAATGCAGGAATATACTTTGTAAGTAGATATTTTCTTTATGTATGGCAAAGTAATTCAATATTTTATGACAAGGATATATATATAAAGATTACACTGGGACTCAGTGTCATGAAGACAAAGGGAATCCATTAAAATGCAAAGTGTGGGTTTGATTGATATAAAATCTTAGCTTAAATGAGAAAGAGATCGAATGATTTATTTGGAAAGCAGACTTTATACAAATGTTTGCACATAAAAATAAGCTTAGGGTTTTTTAAAATTTGTTAGAACTTTCTAGTTCTCTCCTCAAAAATCATAATTTTTTTTCTATATTTCAAAATATATTAAATTTTTTTTTGCCTTCTCGTGAAATATTTAGATTCTTTGTCCTTTGTTCACACTTATTTAATATCAATAAGTTATCATATTTCACCTTGACATCCAGCTCAAAAATAATAATAACGGAAATTTTTCTCAATGGTTAGGACAACAAATATCTAGGGAGCGATGGTTACAATTCACAAGGAATGCGCAGCTACTAAAGAAAAATAGAGAGTCAAGAACAATCTAGCCTTGACGTTATCAGCTTAGCAACGTATGGTGGTTAAATCTCTTCTTTCCTCCTTTTGTAATTGTTAGTCTCAACTATCTCTTAACGAAAAAAATTACTGTACGTGTAAATGCAAACATCCAATGAAGCCTAAAATGAGTCTCGCAAGGATGTTATAAAAGAATGCGCCTGAAGCGGGAATATGAAAACCAAAAATTTTATTCAAAAGATTAATTTTCTCCTTGTGGTTATGATCTTAGTTAAAATAAGTTAAAATAAGTGAAAAGTGCTGTTTTGTGTCGTCATAACCGTATTTTACCTATTTTAACTATTTTAAGGAATCTAATTCAATAATGATGAAAACATAAAGTGTACTTTAGAGGATAATGTGATGATGTTTAAGGCATGTGGGTTGATATACTTGAAAGTCTTTGAATGTTTTCATTAAAAATTTAACAATTCAGAAAATTTCTCGATATGCAAATATTTTCACCCTTCTGGCTGTTGTTGAAATTTTAGAGATAATTGTTCTCGAAAAAATGGTTAAAAGTTTCTAATTCACCCGCTTTTGTTTTAAGTTTTCTGAGAATTGACAAAGAAAACAAAGTTTATAAAATTTAATTAGAGAAATTTTTATTCTTTTTGTGGGCAGATCGATGATGATTTGTACTTTTTTAATTAACATGAGATTCGAGGTCAAAAAATTTGGTAGAAAAAAAAAATTTAATTATTTATTATTGAAAGAGCTTTTGAAGGTTTTCCTGAAAAAAATTCTCGAAGCATAAAGGACCGAAAAAATTAAGTGGATTATGCTCGCTCAAAAGCAAACATATTTAATTTTTAAAATAACATTAAGGTTTTTTACGTAAAGTTTAAATTTAAAAAGAAAATAATTTTAAATTTTAAATTTAAATAAAAATCTATTGATTTTAAATTACCTTAAAATAATTTTACCTTTCTCTTAAATATCGATGTATTAATCAACAAAAACCTTTTCATTAACCCAAAAGGTTATTTGAATAATGCCTGGAAGTTTCAAGCGCAACAAATGAGGTTATTGTAACATGAGAATTTCCATTAAAATGATTAATTTTATTTTGGTAAATGAAGTAAAATGAAATTTCACGAGCTCTCAATGAAATCAATTGAATTTTTGTTTTGTGACTTTTAAAGAAAGAAAAACTTGAATTTGTTCACTTATCAGTAAGTTTAACTTTTCGAAAGAAGAAAGTGATTTAAGGAAAAAATTCCTTCATGGTACGCTTTGATGTCGACAAACGAGATTTATGACTGTTTGTGCAAACACCATAAAAATGTACTGGATGCTGACATTGGATTATGAATCAGGATAAATTTTAAATTTGCAAGCCCCAAATTTAGAATTTTAGAAAAACTTTTTTTTTTGTAAAAACCAAAAAACATAAATATTTTGGATGTGTCGGATAAAAAAATAAAGTTAAATTTCACAAAGGTCTTAATCTCCAGTCTTTCAACAGTAAATGTGATTCAATGTTTTTGAGTGCGAAAAAATTTATTTTTTTATTAAACAATTTGCAAAGGAATATATACGAGATGTTACAAGATTAATTGTACAAAATAGAGAAATTAGGATAAACACATTAGGCTTTAAACTAGCATGAAATTGAGTGTTTTAACCTAATTTTCATCAACCCAAAAAAGCACAAAAAAGCTTTAACAATAATCCAAATAAATAAATAATCATAAAATTTGTAGATGTTAAAGATTTTGAATTTTTTGGAAGAAACAAAATGAAAATAGATGTGATTTAAATTAGTGTTTATTCACGCATAACAAATAGATGTAATTAATTTTTTAAAAATTTCCGGATGAGAATTGACCTGCATGAAAGTGAATTGAAAGAGTGAATAAAATATATTTTTAAAAAATTTAAATTTAAGTCTAAAAGTGCTTCAAGAGTTCTTTTACAGATGTTAAGGGATCGTAAATTTTTTACATTTTTAAAATATGAATTCATGATAAAAATAATAATAAAATTTAAAAAATATTTTTAAATTAAAATGACATTTCGTTACAGTATTTGCTCGTGTAAAATTAACAGATCATAAATATTTGTTTACGGAAGTTCCATAAGCCACCAAAAATAAGAGCTTCACTTTTTTTTCTCTTTCATCGCTTTGTTCGTTTCAAAGTGAGTGACTTAAACTTTGAAATCGATTTGACACAGCCAATGAGCACAATTTTGAACAAATTTCATTTTTCATCATCAATAAAGCCATAAGTACCAAATGCGATTTTATTGATTTTTTCGTTACTCGTGAGATCTGAAGCAGCTGGAAAAATTTCTCTCTCTCTCTCTCAATTGAGCTCAACATAAATCGCATTTCATCATAGCCGTTTCTAAATCTTTAAAACCGACAGGTAGGTGGATATACAAGTTGGTATTATTTTAATATCTCGATGAGCTTTTTTGATGAAATCACGAATTGAAATTTGAAAACTCAAAACAGAATTATGCTACAAAATAAAACAAATTTATCATGCACAACAATGTCCTGTTTATTTACTAAAAAGATCGATTTTTTTTCATTTTTTGTGTGGGTGCATCATTAAAAAGTTATTATCTGTTATTGAACTCATTAAAAAAATAATTTCTTCCTCAAAATTTTATGGGTAAAGATAATTTTCTTTATTGAATTATTTTTCTAGGGTGAATTTTCATCCAAGGGTAAGTCCAATGCTTGCTCGATTCTTTCACAAAGCTTTGCGAGAAAATCACGCTCATAAGCCAGCATATTTTTGCATGAATATCTCCAATATATTTCGCCGTCTGAATGCAATGAAGAAAGTTTACTCAACTCTTACGCTCTCTTTAATTCATTTCTTTCTTCGCTGCTTCTTTCTTTCAAGGTTAGTGTGTTAGTTATAGTCGCTGCTTGAGCTTGAAGCATTTCTCTTTCTTCCTCACTTCTCTCTCCTCTCTCTCTTCATATACATCGCGCGAAGTGTTTGCTGTATGTCAAAAATAAGAATCTGAATTTAGTTTTAAGTCCGACATTCGGTGTGAAAGCATGTGAAGAGAGCCTACCTGAAGTATAAAAATTTTTTGTATTTTTTTCGTGCGTGTGTTTGCCAAAAAAGCATAATATTAAAAAAATAAGAAAAAATCTTCTTTGAAAAAGCGTTATTGAAGTTTTTTTACAGTGTGACACGTGTTGATAAAAAATTTAGAGAAAGAAAGAAAAGTTTATGTGCTTGGAATTTTTTAGCAGGAAGCTTTGAACAAGCAAAAGTGGATAAATAGAAACATTAAATCTTATTTACTGGTAAGTGGAATGCAAATTAAGTTTGTGTAGGTTCTGGAAGGTGAAAAGCGTGAGCTTAAAGACTTTTCATACGGCATCATTGCAGTTGATGGAAATTACTGACATTTATGATATGAGTAAATTCGGTCAATTGCATTCACGTAAAAATTATATTAAGGGCTTTACTTTTTCTTTTTGTAACGACCTGTTTGCGGCCGTTATTGACAGTGCATTAAACAATTTCTCCTTTTTGCGTGCATACGCCACACAAAATAAAATATAAAAATTAATGACTCGTTGGAATTTATTAAATGAGGTTGCTGCAAAATGATACAATGTCAATTTTGTTTTACTATGCGATAAAATTTTCTTTTAATGGAAAAACTTTTTCATTTTAAGACTTGACAACTTCATCTCGATATTGTCATTGCATTGATGGAACTTAAATTGAGTCAAATGACATGAGCACATATTTACATGGAATTGATTTTTTTTGTGAGCGTAACCTTTGAGAGCACAATTGAAGTTTAAGATTTTGATGCATGTAACTTTTAAAAATGATGATAACTCTCATGAAACATTTTCTTGATATTTGAAAAATATGCACAATAGCAGATAATGTTACAAACATAGCTATGTAAAGATCAAAGGAATTTCAGAAATTTTATATGTTTGCCAATGCAAATTTGAATTTTTAATGTATCTTTCTTAAAAGCAATATCACATACAAATATATTGATTGTTATTTTTTACATTGGCTTGAAGGCAAATCAAAATTCATCAGAAAATGCATTCAGATGGAGGAGTTTTAAAATTGTTGAAGTGCCTTAGAAAAAAGTGGATCTTTACTTTTAAATCAGAGTCGAGTCATATATTCTAAGATCTTTGTAAATTCTAAATATTCAAATGAATTTATAATGAAAATTTGACAGAATAAACACCAAATGAACTTTCAAGATCGCGAGATGAATTTTAATAACTAAAATAACCTCAAAAGCTCAATGTTTTACCGGTCAGCCGAACATTCAAAATTGATGAAAAGAAAAGTACACGCATGTGGTTCAAGTGAAAATTATAAAAGTATTCAGAGGCATGTGACTCAATGCACGTCTTATTTATCTCTCTGATTATTAAGAGCCACCCGATGATACTATTTCGATTGAATAGAAAGTGAATTAAGATTAAAGCATCTGAGACGTCGACGAGCGAGTGAATGGTTGCGGATTGGAATGAGAGGAGAAAAAACTGGAATTATATGTCTCGAGATGTAAGAAAAGAGTTGCAATAATATTATTTTTTATATATGGAAGCAACAAGCAATTCAGCTTCACTTTCCAGCCCAACTGCGAAGCCATAGAAGTCCGCAAAAACTGATAAAGCGATCTTTTTAGGTCAGA
Source organism: Tanytarsus gracilentus (assembly GCA_038502055.1). NCBI lineage: Eukaryota > Metazoa > Arthropoda > Insecta > Diptera > Chironomidae > Tanytarsus > Tanytarsus gracilentus. Next base: position 465,685 of record JAXRKN010000043.1, on the reverse strand, counting down.
AAAATTGTTAAACTTTTTCTTCTCCTCACGAATCGTCTCTCACTCGGATGCCGTCATCATCTTTTTTGCTATCGGACACTGCAATGTGTATATGAGGGGAATTTTTATTTGGGAAAGTTTTTCACTCGTATGGTGTTCACTCAAGATATCACTTGAAGTGTGAAATATAGTTAATTTACGCTAATTAAATTCTCATCACAAATTAAAGAATTTTATTGTGTGATATTCAAGCAATTTTCTAATATTCAAAATAAAATCGAAAGTTTCACTCGACAATGATGATTATCATGCGTGTGTGTGGCATTAGAGCTTGTTTGTTTTTACTCTCAAGTGATTTTTTCAATTGAAATAAAAGAAGAAGATGAAGAAAATATGTAAAGTAAAAAGTTTTAACACAAATTGGGCGGAATTTAAGGTTGTGGACAAAAAATTGGGGAATGATTAAAATTCATTTTTGTATTTTCAAATATTAAAAATCAAAAAATAAATCAAATTTTAGTTTTACAAGTTTTTTGAACAATCAGCAAAAATGTGCATTATAAACTTTAGAGTACTCGAATGCTTATGTAAACAAAACAAAGTACTAATCGTTAATTTTTTATGTTGATATCGTTTACTGTTAGTGGAATCAAGTAAATCAGAAAGCGGTTAATGCTAACGTGCTATAATATATATTTTTGCTTTTTTCAAAAATAACGGATTTACTTAATTTCCTTCTCATAGACAAAAACACGGTTATTAAACCAAGAGTTTACTTTTGTTAAACATTCTCTCTATTTTTTGAGCGTTGAAGAAAGAAAAACTTTGATAGTGAGATAATCTAATTAAATTGCCCATTTTACGACTCTTTTTCTTGCCTCAAAACTGAACCGTGATTAATTTCAAAAATAAGAGAGAGAGAAAAATCTCTTTTGATTTTGCTGTGCGTCAAAATGAATAAAGACATTCATTTATTTTACCTCATAATGAGCTGAACAGAGTGAAACAGACGGGAAGAAGAAAAATTTGTTTACGCCATGTCAAAAATCACACGCTTGCACATATATGCGAGATAATCGAGTGCGCTAAACAGACATTCTGTTGTTGTTCCTAAACTTGAGTATAATTTTCCCGGAAGCATTTATTTTTAATCTGCAAAATACGATTTATTACATGATGTTTGCATTAATAAGTGAATCTTATACAGCCATTAAACTCATGTGCGAGTAAAAATAGATCAAATTCGATGACGTGAGCAAATATCCGGGGAAAAAAATAAAATTATCTAGGTCATGATTTTTATTGGAATGACTTGAATTGAGCTTTAAAATTAATCAATCGATTTCGATTAAGAAAATTCACAATGTGTTAGAAAATATTTTTAAGGGTTAAACAAACAAATTTATCCCAAATTTGACTGGTCAAAAATCAGTTTCAACGCCTTCAAAATTTTTCATTCAAAAAATCAAAATTCATTAAAGGTGTTAGAGTTGTAAAATTTATACATATTTTCACCCTTAAGATTGTTTCTGTTTATATTCGAATCTTTCAGGGAAATTTACATCGACCTAAAAGTTATAAATTTTATTACACTTCATCAACTTTCATAAAATAACATCCCTCAGGCTGTCGAAGCTTTCAAGAGCAACATGCCGAGTGACGGATGACGGAAGCTCAAAAAATTAAATCCATGCGTGTGCTTTTTGGAATTCTGATTCAATTAAAGACACACTCTTGAATATATAGGTTTTTGGGGTATACTTTTATGTGTGTGCAAAATAATTTGATAAATTAAGACATTCGTTTCTAGGTTCAGCATGCGATACATTTTTTCATACATCAAAGAAAATTTCTCTTAATTTTGTTAATGAACTTTTTTCTTCTCTCATTATATCAGAACTGCCTCGAAGCTTTGAACTTTAAATGAACTTTACTCAATTGATTCTAACTTCGCTGTTTTTGCGCGACATAATACTTGAGGCAGTTTTATCACAGACTCCAAAGCGAAAGTCAAAATTGAGACGCTCGAATTAGAAATTTTGGTTTTCGAGCAGATTTTGTAGATGAAACGGTCGACGACCGTTCATTGAACTTGACTGAAGTTTAACTAATAATATTATCATTTGACTTTAATATCAATGTAGCATTCGTCTAATTTATTCAGAAGAATGAATTTTTTACTCTGAAAAAAACTTAATAAAACATTTCTGAGAACGAAATTTTCACAAGAAATGCCCAATATTGACAAAATCGGCTAAAGCAAAAAGCTTTCCGTGGAAATCAACATTAAAAGCTTATTACACTCTCGGAAATCAGTAGCCGTAAGAGGTTCCATAAATTTTGTCTAAAGTGCTTCTTCTTTTATGACCAAGTCACTCACGTATGCCATTCACCTTAATGTACAGTAATAAATTCATCGGAAGCTCTAAACACTTTCTTTATGTAGAAACTTCATCACTCAAATTTCCTCGTACAAAAAATCACACGACGCTTGTTTTGAGAGAAATTTTTCATCCTTCCAAAAAAATTATATTATAAATCAAGATGAACTTTTCAGCAAAAAAACTAGATCCGCATTTTTTCGTTTTAGTCGTGAAAAACATTTCTTTCGGCTTGAGAGTCACGATGTAGATAATTTTGATGATGATTGAAGTTGAAAACGTATTTTTCGTTGTCAAGGTCGTGGGAAAGGCGTGACAGTGCACAATTAATATTGAAAATCATTCAATTACCAAAACTCTCTTTTACAGATTTTTTCGCATATCATGTGAGCGAGGAACAACCATCAAAATAAGCTCATCACATAGTATGAATCACCATCTAACTTTATTTCTCTCTCCGTAAAATTTCACTTTCATTTAAAAAAATCATCCGTCACATATCATCACAGCAGCAAGCAAGCACATCTCTACACATAGCTCTTTCTCTCTCCATTGTTGCCATCGAATTTTACCTCAAAGTAATAAAATGAGTAAACATTTCGTGATACTTTCAACGTTAATGACCCTTACCGTCACCATCGCACGATGTGAAATTGGAGGCGGACGTGATGAATCGAATTCACTAAATAAGCAAAAGAATTTGAAAGAATTCAAAAGTGACATTCAGGAATTTAGTGAACTTGTAGGCGACTATGTTCAAGATATTTTTAATCGAGATACAATTAACATCACGCCCGGCATTGCATTCGAGAGAAAAGTAATGAATCACACGACCAACGGAAGGCAGCGAAGAAAAGTAGAAAAAAGCTTAATCTCACAAATAAAACAATTTACAAACGATCATGTGCTGACAGTTAATTTAGCACGTGCCTCAACCGCAACCGGTCGATTATTCTTCTTCAAAGGTGAGTTGAATGCAATTTCTATTGATTGTGTGACTGCTGTTTATAATGTTAGCAAAACGTTTTTGAAACATGTTTGCGAATTTTCATAACATTATTTTTCATTTTATTTGAGCTTCATTTTAATAAAAATATTTAATTCAAAAGCTCTTATTTCATCCTAAAGAAGAAGATTAAAAACTTTTTCCAAACTTTTCATTTAAAACTTATTAAGCTTTAAAATTTATCATTTTGAAAAGTAGATTGAAAAAAATACTAACGTGTCTCTCTGCGTTATTGAAAACGCGTTATTTGAAAACATAAATTTACATTAAAAAATATTTGAAGGTAGATCCAATAAATTTAATTGAAAATAAATTCCCTAAATTTTTTTGAAATATTTATTTGATTCTAAAATTTTTTGCCAAAAATCAATTACTAAAGAGCTTTACTTTTGGTTTTTGATATCATTAATACAAATTGGTGTTCATGTCATTTTGTACATTATTCAAGCAAACATATAAAAGTTCGTAAGAGTTTTTGTCTCTTGAAACACGACACAAGCACGATTTTTGCACATGTGCCGATGAATGTATGTAAAAATCAATTTAAAGTATTAAAAAACATTAGAAAGAGATTTAGGAAAATTCACGTAAAAATATTTTAATGTCAATTTTAAATTCATCTCAAGTTTGTTTTCAAAAATCTTCCAATAATCTTTTAAAAGCTTACAAGAAATGTTTGCTGACTCTGAAAATGTCAGAGCTTTGTCAACATAAAAACTAAACCAATTCTAATTTTTTTTGAAAAATAATACTTAAATATCAACACAGCAAATATAAACCTTAAATTTTATTAACACAAATTGTATTCATACAATCAAAACGTGCTAGAACGACCTTCCGTCAATATACAACTAACCCGACATCAGTTCGTCCCTTGTAAGGTACACAAAATACATTCATGTAAGGTATGGTAAATAATCTGTTTACAACTTTCTTCCTTCTTGGAAGGCGATTTTTCATTTTTGAAAAGAAGCAATTTAATTTTGAATGAGGCGTTCATGCATTTCCGGAAAAAATTCTTGGTATTCTTCGTTACCGAATCATTAAAGAAATTGAAATGCGCAATAATAAATTTATAATGACGAGCTCAAATTTGAAGGAATGCCATATAAATATTTAAAGCAATCAAGTTAGTGCGGACCACACGATTGAAAACCTTTTTGTCCTTTTCTCTGAATAAACCTTCTTCTTTTTTGGTTTAATCTAATTTTATTTGTTTTTCAAGGTTTGAAGAAATTCATGTGGCCATTATTTATTGGCCTGCAAGTTGTAAAAACAGCACTGTTAGTCCTTTTCTTGCCAAGTATCATTGGCTCAGTGGGAAAGATTGTCGGAAAAGGTTTGCCATCGCTATCGGGGACATTATCACAGTTCTCGCAGCCGGCAGCAAATGTTGACCCCGTCGACGATTTAGATTTCAAAGATAATTCCGTAAACAGCGACAGCGAGTCGGAGGGAACACTTAATTCCGTTTATCAGTACGCAATTCCAGGTGAGTTAAATGCAGCTGTTTGTGAAAGTTTAAAATAATCTCATTTTGCAGATGGAAAGAATAATTTCGCATCGCAGATGTATGAGGCTGCACAAACTAATAACGCACTCAAACGACTCGGACTCGATAAAGTGATGATGGTGGAGAAAAATAACGGAATAGCCTCAAAACGAGATGACTTCAAAACCTTCCATGACATTCCCTCATCTTCGCACTTCCTCATGAATTACGATCCATTCTACAGTCCATTGTTGTCACGAGTCGATGCCATCTTCCTCCAACTTGGCCTCCCATCAAATAATGATGAGAAGTGTCGCGAGAAATTGGTGTGTCTGATGTATTCGAATCCAGCAAAATATGCGCCTTACAGCAATTTAGTTTCGGCACAGCTTAGTCGGTAAATTTTCTCTCTCTCTTTTCACACGAAAACAGTTGATTATGGTACAATGAGATTGGAGATTTGTCTTAATTAAGAGAACTCCACCTAGATAATTTTCAAAATTAAATTGTGACATTTTTATGGGTGCGGAAATTAAATTTATTTTGGGACGATAAATTTTTGTTATTTTTTTAACTTTCTAGAAAGTAAATGAAAATGATTAAAAAAATGTCCGCACGCTAAATTAAATTTATTTATTTTTTATATCTTTCTAAAACTAAGCCAACGCAAATAATTGACCATTAAATTTCCTTTTTTTCTCTCGCACAATCTCCAAGACTGTTCGCGAAAGTTTGCAATTATTTTTGTTATCACGACACGCGTTAAAGAAACTGTTGAAAAAAGATAATTTAAATTTGCGACAGTTACGTTTTTTATTTAAATCATTTCTTTTCACCTGTAATTCCGCCTTTTTTGTGCTGAAAAAAACGAGTTCTTGTGCATTCATATATGATGTCTGCTTTTCATTTCAGCGAACTAAATGAGCTGCGAAAGCCAACATCCGATAACCCAGATATACTGCGCTTCTTTAGATACATGCGTTCTGCAAAAGATGGCCAAGACGGGCTCGATTGTAAGTATTGCAATTGCACAGTTTTTTCTCTAATTCGATTTCTAATTTTTCTAATTCCGCATTTCACTTTAAACACGCATTTTAGGTGAAATATCATACAAAGAATGTACAACGTTCAACGACATGAGTGGACCGGCAATGATAAACACATTTAATGAAATCAATAAACTCGTGGGCGCTAGGAAAATGCGAAGTCTTTAAAACACCCGACGACAACCGCAAATCGTAATCGACGTTGTAAATAAAGAAGTGAAAAAATTAATTCCTTTTTGTGAGAAAATAAGATTAGAAATAATCAATGAAGGATGTCAAAAGGGGTAAAAAATATTTTTGACTTGATCCTCTAATAAGCTCAAATTGAATTTGAAACCAGTAAACCACCTTAAAAATTAATTTTTTGAAGCCCCATAAAATAAGCTAAATTAATCAAACATTTTTGGCTTCTCACCCGATGAATTCTAAGATACAAAAAATCTTTTTTTCCTATGCATTTAATGAAATTTTTCGCCCAAAAAGAATTCGCCACGATTTCATTTTCTCAATTTACATAGTCAAATATTTAAGCGAGATTGATGAAATTGAAATAATTATAGAATCATGTGAATCGAGGGCTTTGACAATTGGAAGAATGAAATAAATTTTATTGTGTTTTTTAGGATAAGAAAATTCATTTATTGTCAATCAATTTGTTGTTTGTTGAATTAATTTATTGACTTTTATGAACTTAATAATTTATTTTATTTATGTCTAATTATATTTGGTGATGTAAGCAAAAATATAGTTAATCATTGTTTAAGAAACAAAAAAAATACAAATGCGTGGTGTGCTAACTTGTTTTATGAATTATTTTTTCATTATTTTTTAGAGCTTTCAGGACCAACACAATATCGAACAAATCAACATGAAAATTAAGACTTTCAAATTTAACAGCTAAATTATATTATATTACTAAATAAAAAAGCGCTTTAAGTCTTTTAGCCAATCAATTTTCAAAAACCTTTAAAATCTTTAAATTTTTTAGAAAAAATATTTTTTCAGCTGAGGTTACACAAAAACTCTTTTACATCCTCGAATAAATTACCAAAAGCAACAAAGTACTAAAAACTTTTCCTCGAAGCAGCCTTTTCCAACAACCAAAGTTTATTATGTGATTTTCTGCGAATACTCAAATTTAATTGAGCGAAAATCTGCTAAATTTTAAACAAAGAAGAATTAACATAAAATATTCAAGGGAAGCTTTTTTTAAAATTATCCGAGAAAAACGCATGGATTTTTTAAATTTTGTTTCTTGAAAGTTTCCAAAGTAGTTGGGAATTTCCCAGTAGTTGGGAATTTCCCAGGTGTTGGGAATTTCCCAGGTGTTGGGAATTTCCCAGTAGTTGGGAATTTCCCAGGTGTTGGGAATTTCCCAGGTGTTGGGAATTTCCCAGGTGTTGGGAATTTCCCAGGAGTTGGGAATTTCCCAGGAGTTGGGAATTTCCCAGGAGTTGGGAATTTCCCAGGAGTTGGGAATTTCCCAGGTGTTGGGAATTTCCCAGGAGTTGGGAATTTCCCAGGTGTTGGGAATTTCCCAGGAGTTGGGAATTTCCCAGGAGTTGGGAATTTTCCAGGAGTTGGGAATTTCCCAGGAGTTGGGAATTTCCCAGTAGTTGATACCCAGGTTCAAGAAGTGACAAAGATGTTATCAACCTGTTTTAGTAGGTTAAAGATACTTGTGATGAAAATAAATATGAAAATTAGTAAATGTCCAAATCAAATTTAAAAAAATACTTATCAGATCCAAATGTTATGTCATTATATTTGTCATAAAAATGCAATTCAACGACATAACATGTATGATCATTGCATCAATACTTTCCATTCTAGCATAAATACATGATACAGTTTTCATGCTCGAAAAATTTAGTTCATTTCTAACGTTCTAACATTCATGAAGCTTTAGTTCATTTCTAACATTTTGCTCTTATCATTTAACACTCGAGAGGTTTGAAGGTAAAAATTGTTATTCAAAGAACTGGAAATTAAAGTTTAGATGAGTTTAGATGTTAATTAAAGAGAAATGAACCCTTGTTGATACAAAAATTATTCTCTTGTTTATAATTTGTCCCATTCTAAAACTTTTCTCATTAGATTATTTGAATGTGTGATACTTGTGGTGTAAAAGGGTCATTAAAGATTAGTGTGGGAAACCCGCAAAATATTTAAATTGCAAACTTTAAGATTTGCATTGAAAGTAATAATTTTAAATTTTTTAAAATTTTGCGTTTTCCACATCTGTCTTAACTTCGTTAATTCAGATTTAAAAAATCTAAAAACTACACCAACAAATTTCCGAGCAGATTTTAAACAGTGATTTCTTCTTTTAAGTAAACCAATCAGCTTAATTTGATTTATTTTTCATACTTTTTAAGTCCATTAGGATCTTTGAATCACTCATGCACATATTTTTAATACCAAAACTGTTCCGTTAGAAACAAAACAACAAAATATTTCTATAATTGATGTTGTGCTATGAAAGTGGAAAATTCTATAAATAATTTGAGTCACCTTGAATCCGGCAAATGATACTACTTTAAATAATGCAAAGCTTTTAGCCCACAGCATTGTTTAGAAAGAAAAAATTATGATTTGATAAAAAAAACAACGAAAATCCCTTCGATCGCCTACACGAAGAAATTCGTTTAAAATATTCTTCTCAGTTTTTGCAATATTAATTTCGCAGAAAAAGTTTATTTTTTATTATAATATTGTTTCATCGTGGAAATATTTGCTTTAATCCATTTACCTTCATGTGTGTTATTGCGAGATTGGGGATTTTTCTTTCAGAAAGAAATTTTTTATGTTGCAAAATGGTAAAAACATGGTGAGCTCCGGCTTGGGATTTACTACCATGGATAAAATGAATCATTTAGCCTTGTTTCACCTCCATTTAACGTCTCAATATTACATAATTTCTTACTTTTTTCTCTCTCTTCTCTTTAACTTTTAGCGAATAAACTTGAGCGAGAAAAGAAAGAAATTTTTTTCGAGCTTCTCAAGCTCACTCTCACTTTCAAAGATCACCAAGTGCATGCAAGCGAGAGAGAGATAGACGATAAAGTCTCAGAATAACCTAGTGAGACGTAATAATAGTTTGTGTATATTTTTTTTGGGTTTTACCGCATATGGTGCAAGAAACGAAGTTCAACAGCCGGCAATGTCTCTGCGAAGTTTTACAGTCGATTATAAAAACTGATACATCGAGTGCAGTGGGTCGTTAGTCGTAGCTTGATTTTGGTACAGTTTAGTTGAGTGACGAGTAAAAGCGAGAGAATCAGCTTATTAAAAAAAGAGTTTAAGTATGTCAATCACCGAAGACGAGCGTTGAATAATTATTTTAATACGTTTTGTGTGATATAAATTTTGAGTGCGTTATCTAACTGAAAAAAATTAAGTGCGAGTTCAGTTTTTGAGATGATAAAATAATACAGCTAAAATTAAAGTAAATTTCATGTAGAGAGTTTAAATTCAGTAACGGAAAAGTGAAGAATCATAAATAATTAATTAGGTTGTTAACAATTATTAATTTATGTTCGATAAGAAAGCGATAAATTTTCGACGATTTGTTGAGCAACAAGTGGTCTTGGTTGCTATGTTTTGGTTGTAATTAATATTGGGATTCTTCCTTAATTAACTTTGTCTCGAGGGTGCTTGTTAATTAAAGCTTTAATCTGTGATGATGGCGCCATTAAGTTTCATTCATGAAACTTTGTTTATTTTTATATTTGACTTTTCATTAACAGGTTTAGATTTTTTTTCAAGAAAAAGTTTGTTTGCGTAAGTTGCAAAAAAGTTAAATTAATTGAGTTGTGACATCGAACGCCACATATTGATGTCACATGTGTTTCATTAAAATAATCTCACGAGAGCAAAAATTGAGAAAACATTAATTAAGTTGTCGTTGGCATAACCCGGCGACTTCTGAAGTACATTTTTATTTAACTCAAATAAACTTCTAATGTAAAAGTTTTTCAATAAAATTTCGCTATGAAAATTTCATAAGGAATTGAAATAATTTAGTTAAATAACGTTTTTGAAGTTTATTTTTTGTAAAACTTCTCTAAATAATTAAAATCTTCAGCACGTCCAAATATTTTACGAATAATTTCAAGGAATTAATTTAATTTTCTCTCAAGCAATAATTAAGACCATGTCTTAAGACTTTAACTATGCTTGAAAAATACTTTTACTTCTACCATGTAATCGCATTAAGGAAAGATTTTCCAAAAAGATAAATTCGAGAACATCGTGTCTGATTTATGGAGAAGTGATGCAAACCCAAACGATGGTGTACGTGAAGACTCTCACACGTACCTTGAACACAACTTATAAGCGCTCTTTAGGTTGGTTTGTGCATAAATTCTAGTTTCTCATTTGCAACGATGAAAAGAGAGCTTAAAGAGAGAGAAATGAAGGCACGAAGCGAAATTTGTATGTTATGAGTAAGCAGATAACAGTTACTTACCATTCATTCTCTCTTCCACGGCTATGTGAGTGTGTAAAGAAATTTATTCGCTTCCTCTACGAGACGAGAATTGGAGAATAAAAGTAAAAATAAATGCAAAAGGCGTGCGCGAAAATTTGATGAGATTGAATAAATTTTTTTCATGTCACAATCAATTTTTAAATTTAAAAGGAAAGTTTACTAAAAAAATGTTTTGCTATTTCCAATTTTTTACCTCCCACCCCGGCCATTATTCAACACACATCACCCGACTCTCTTTTAACCGCAAACAAAGAAGTAAAAATACATGTGTAAAGAAAATATCGCAAAAGAGAGCGAACCCGAAAGGCAACAAAACAGTTTTTCAATAAACCATCTGATATTGACTGTCTATTGAAGGTGGCTGGTTAAAAGAACCATATAAAAAAGTTTTACAGTAGATTAAGGCATAAAAACGTGTAAAATTACGATTCAATTTAACCCTCATGGAAATAAATTGAACGATTTTTTTTTGTAGATGGAACTGACAGCAGTAAAATGCCTCTTCATTACCGGTCTTGTGCTGAATGTCGCAGGTCTGAAATTTGATGATGCGACAGCATCTGATTCTCCGTCACAGCAGCAGCAAAATTTTACAGGCAATGAGCAAATAGAAGGACGACAAAGTGCGAGACATTTGTTTGATTATATTGGACTCGGAACTGGCAACAACATCGATCCTTATCTCAGAAAAACGAATGAAAAATGCTTAAACGGAGAACTTTCCGAGTGCTTCAAGTCGCAAGCTTTAAACTCTGTCGATGAGATTCTCGTTCGTGATGCATACTCGTAAGATTGATGATCCAATTAAATGATAAATTAATGAATGCTTTGAGGGGTGTTTTTCAAGGAGTGAAAACGTTTGGAATATTTTTAACGTTTTCAATTTAAATTTGTCATATCACATTATTGTTTCTCTCATTTTAGTCTAACACCTCATGTACGTGTTTTACGTGTGCCGGAAACACAACTCCGCTCATTAGATTACGAGCCATACGAGTTCGAATATCAGGCGAGAGAAATTTCCGAGAGCTCAGATTGGAATGATCTGATTCAATTTGGATTGAGAAAAGTCGAGAGATTCGTTAAGTCTCACGTGATTGAATTGCAAATACCGCAAGAGTTTACAGAAGGTGGTCGCTACTCGCCAGAGGCACGATTCATCGATGAAATTTCAGATGAACTTGATGTGATTGAAGACAAAAAAGCTCCTTTGTTGTGTAAGTATTTAACGATGATTTTTTGGCTTAATAGAAATTTAATTTTTAAACACACAAAATTAAATATTTTTCAATGATATCTTTTTATTTTCGCTAGTAAATATTTTTGAAATTTATTCTATTATTGAATTAAAAATCATTTTTGTTATAAAAATCACCTTATGAAAACACTCCATGTGCAGTGAATTGCTTTTTTTACCATGAAAGAAAATATCATTTTATTTTATGCACAACTCATCATGGGTCATATCTTTAAGTTCCATATGTTCTATCATAACAGTAAATGACCATTTTTATGAGAAAAAAAGTTTTAATTTTATTCAGGAACAGATGTGGACGATTTTAAAGGATGTTGATTCATCACATGTGGGGAACGAGACAAAGTCATGTGTGGGGTTTGAAATATTTTTTTTGTTCTTTTGCATCAACATTTTTAAAGCTAATTGAAATTAAAAAGTAAAATGTAGCATGCTTATAAAACATTTCCCAAACCAACTTGATGCAGATAAGAAAGTTCTCAAACAAGCCTCAAAGTCTTAAACTCGTGCAAAATGTGGTTAAGATATTTTTGAACATTTTTCTTCTCGGAAAATTACTTGTTTCGCCTGCTCGTGTTTGGAATGATTAAAGACAAAAAAAGAGGGTTGAAGATAAAATCAAAGACAAAAATTAAAATTTCAAAAAAGAATTTTCTAATGCGACGCAAATGCACTTGTTAGTTTCATCTAAAAAAATATTTTTTTCTCTTTGTAGTTAAGCACAAAATCAAGAAGATGTTCATCCCAATGCTCATTATTCTCAAGCTCTTTAAGTTGAAATTGTTGCTTTTCCTTCCATTCATTTTGGGCTTGACGGGTTTGAAGAAGATTTTATCTCTCGGAGCTTTGGTGATTCCGGGTAAGTGAAAGACTGTTAATTGAACAAACTGTTTTTAATTGAATGAAATTTTAAGGTATTATCGGGTATTTGAAACTCTGTCGACCAACATCAGGGTTTGGAGGACATTTGTATTCATCATCAGAAGGTCACATCCCACAATACTCATCCGCGGGAGTTGGTGCTGCCAGCTATCCATTGTACTCAAAATATGCTCCATATCGTGACAGTCCAAGCTCAAGTTTTTCACCCTCACAAAGCTCTTTCTATCGAGATGCAGGAGACTTGAATGGAGCATCAAATGGTGTCAGATTTGGTGAAGATCCACAAGACATTGCTTACAGAAGTAGCAAACCAAATGCATAAGAAAGTTTTAAATCTAAATTTAGTAAACGTTAATTTGAATCTCAACTGATTATAGAAATTATTTAATTCTCAATTTGACTTATTTATTATGAGAGAGACTAAAAACTAAGTAAAGTTATCTTCAGTCAATAAGATTTGCTTCGTAACACATTCTAAGAATTAATTACTCCACTTTAGTTAACTCAAGTACCGTTTGTGGAAGTGTTTTTCTCCAGACTTGTTTCCAAACATTAGCTTAAAACTTTGAGATAATATAAAAGCAATTAAGCGTTGATTATTTTGTCTCGAGATGTTAATATAAAAAAGTTGTGAAAAATAAAAATTTTAATAAAGTTCAAAGCTTTTTATAAAAAATTCAAATTTGCTATTTTTAATCTGGAAGTTTAAAACTTATTAAAATTTTTCTCGGTATTTTCCTCGAAAATTGATGCTCATTTCATCATCGCATCGCTGATTAATGAATGAAAATTAATTTCGCATTAAATCACTAAAAGTGTTGTCAGAAAATAATCCCTGGAATCATTTTGAAAATTAATAGTTGGTTGTCAAGCTTTTAATGAGCAACATGCGTTAAGTAATCAAAAGTTATGTGAGCTTTTCAATTAAACTGATGATGTCAAATTTTAATGTTTTAATTCAATTACTGAAAATATCTGCTTATGTACATTCCACGATTTCATTCCACTGAAATTAATTTTATTTTTATCAGAACAAAAATCTGATCGATAGATAAATTTCAGTTAAACAGAGAAAAAAATATTTTCTTTGTAGTCTTCGTCGTTGATGATAAAGTGAAAAAAAAGCACGAACATAAAAAGTTTTCCGTTTTTCTCTATTTTCAGACACCTAATTAAATCGTGAATAATATTCATCATCATTATTATGAGTTTCTTGTCGTCGGTTCTCATCTTTGTTCCGTGATTTTTCTGAAAACTTTTAAACCATTTCCAATTAAAGCCAATTAAGAAGCGTGAGAAATTCTTCACGACAAGAAGATAGTTAGAATTTAAAAAAATATGAGTAATACAACTGAGACGGATCTTAAAGTAAATGGGAGTTAACAACCTCAAATCAAAATATTTACAGTGAAACATGAGAGATGCCTTCAACGCCTCCACATGCGCTTTTGCTGTTCACATTTCATTTCAGAAGCAATAGAAATGATTAAATTTTTTAAAGCTGTAATTAATGAAACTCAACCAGAAACTCTGTTAACCTCGTGATCGCTGAGAACATTTTAACCATAACACTTTTTTGTTCTTAATCATTTCAAGCACACACAATTCTTTCTCACCTAATTCACATTGCACTTGAACTAACTTATTCATCTTCAGTCAGTGTTTTTTCTTTCAGTTGCAACAAGTTGAGTAAATTTCTCATAACAATTAATGAGATTTAATTTATTCAAGTTCTTAAACCATTAATGTTTGAAGTAAGAAAAAATCACAACATAAATTGCAGTTATGTTTAAGTGAAAAATCTTGTTTGCTATTTTCCGCATGCATAAAATAGTTTTACACTTGGAGCTATTAGCATTTAAATTTGATTATGATATGTAGATCATGCCATGAGAGCATACAGTAGTTTTCATGACATGTGCGAATCATATTAATTTTATGCATCTCTCAGAGATAACACTGCTGTGTGAAATGATTTGATTGAAATAATATGACTTTCGCAGAAAAAAGTGGTGAGTAGATTTTTATTGAGTTTAAATATTTCTTTTTTACCTTAACATAAATTTTTTTAAATCTGTTCCACTAAAATTAAATTAAAAAACCACAAAAATTTATTGTTTTTAAAAAACCCTAATTTATAAATTTTGTGGTGAGTAGATTTGAATTTAACACACATTGAAATTTTTTTTACTCACTCATTTCTCTCGAAGCACCGCATACTTTCTTCTTCCGTTCTTTTCACTAACTTTTCTTCCCATATTTTGTTCTTTCATTCAATAATAAAATTCGTCTACATCGTATTTGTGTGTGAATATATGAAAACTATACAAATGAAATGAGAAGTAAAAATGCATTTCTGTAAATATTATCTCGATGCTTCTTTCTAACATTAACCTGATTTGCAGAAATGCAGAACATAGTTGAAAAGAAGTTTGTGTTGAATTTTTTCCCACAATTTAATCAGACTTACCAAGCTAGTGCTGAGCTGCATCATATAAAATACGTCTATAGAAAAAGCACCGTCATTTGCCAGTTTCCATTCAAACTATATAGTCCGAATATTTTCTACCTCCTAGAAATCGAGTGTGCATATATATGAAATTTTTATCAATAGTGAATTTAAAGAATTAAAAAATGATGAAATTGAAATTAGTATTCATATCGGTTGTAATTGTATCAGTTTACAGTGCGGAAAATACGGTAGGATTAATTTCGTTTTTTCAATGGAATATTTAAAAAGTTTTCAGTGATATCGACAGTTTTCATTAAATTCATAAGAAATGTCTCAGCCAAGTGATTTTCAGATAAATGTCCAAAAAGTTTTAATTACACATTGGGACGATTAGAAAACGAAAACCGCCACAATTCAGGATCTGTGAGATGCAGTTTGTCCTTAAGTTATCATACTTAAAGATGCCTTGAAGCATCCTCTAATGACGTGCATCAAAAATTTTTTTCTTGTTCAGTCACAATAGTCTTTTTGAAGCCTCCAAAGTCGACCCCTCTTAAGCTCGAGAAAAATCATGATTTTTTATTTATTGAATTAATTGAGTTTTGACAACTATCACTGAACATTTTTAGATGTTTAATTGAAGAAAATTGTGTAATATATTTTATTTCGCTTCAAATTTCTCATTTTAAGCATTGGAAGTGCTCTAAACTTAACTTCAAAATATGTTAAAACGGACTCACACTAAAACTTGCCTAAAGTCTGTGGAACCTAATGGAACCTAAATTTGAAAGCATTTTCATAAAGACAAGAAAAAAAGCGTCAAGAATGGGGAAGGAACTATCTGCTCATTTTTGCTCCTTTAAAAGTTATATGAGCTTGAAGATGACTCAAATTTTTCCAGTTTTGTATGAAGTTTTATTAAAATTATAAATTTGTCTAAAAGGAGGCTTTGATTTTTGCACTCAATAAAATATTTAGAGGCTATTTTAGTGGTCATTGGCGATGCTAAAAAATGTTTGCTGGTTAAAGCTTTATTTTAAACAAGTTAACAGACCCAAATTAAGGTTGCTAGTCATAAAAAACACTTAAATGAGTGTTCTATATTACACAACTTTATTTCATGTTTGGCAGGGGGCTTAAGAGCCTGATTCCAAGGTCTGTATCATAAAAAATCTTATAGAATGGTGTTAAGAGGGCATTCACTACCTTGCCCAACCCGTTTTACTATTTTGGCGGATCTCGTTTTCAAATCGTCCCAATGTGAATTAGAAACTTCCGCTTTAAAACCCTTTGACATGATGTCAGTCAAACGAACAAAATCCAATCCTTCATTCACGAAAATCATTAAAAATTAGTCGTTAATTTGAATAAATTTAATTTAGTGGAAATTTTACTCAACATCAAAAATATTTTGCTCAAAATTTTCGCAGAAATCTCCACTTAAACAACTTACAAAAGCTCAGTATGAAGAGAAATTCCTGACGAAACTCAACGCAAAATGCCTTGAACAGGATAACAGTTCATGTGTGATGTGGAAGATGCTCAATTACATGAACAAAATGCTGAAAAAGCCATCTTTCACTATCAGCAAACGAGTCTCGTTGCAGCAAACAAGGTCAGTATGTCCAATGGATCGTTTAGCACAATTACAACTATTTTACTGCACATTGCAGCTGAGAAGAAACCGCTTTTTTATAAAAAAAATAACATAAAATAGAGAAGAAAGTCCGTTAATTCTAATTTGTCAGTTGCAGCAACTTGATTTTCTCGCTTCTTTTTTATGGCAAATGTAATTTATCATTAAATTGTGAAGAAAATTCATGCTGTTTTCAATTTAACTGTGCAAGGGATGAAAATTTAATTTTCCTAATTTGCATTTTCAGTTTATCACCAAAGAACGAATCCGATGTGATGTTTAAAAAGTTTATTCAACCGAGAAACATAGAATCTGATGATGCCGCATTGACGACTCTGATTGCGGATAAGCTTTGGACGTTCATTCGAAGTCGTGCATTAAAATGGAAGATGACCGACTTTTCTGACTTGCTTATTTCGGCCAGTGACAAGGGTCGTATTAATGTTGGCCTGAGTGTTGATGCAAAACGTGCCTTGATCGAGGGACGTGGAAAAATGAAGAACACTGGACCCATAATAGCGGCCATTGTCCTAAAAGGTGCTCTCATTGGGCTTCTCGCATTTAAAGCTCTTTTCCTGTTGAGCGGAAAAGCTCTCATCGTTTCCAAATTGGCATTTTTGCTCTCGAGCTTAATTGGAATAAAAAAATTACTCACGGGAAAAGCCAAACGCGTGACTTACGAAATCGTTGGAGATCATCATCGCTACGATGCACCAGCGCCACAGAAGCCAAATCCCGCAAACGTATGGACACGTGCCTTCGATACTACCGTCGACTCGTTCATAGAAAACTTCGCTCAAAAATTCATCAACAACCAAGTGAATTATTAATGAGGTCCATTGAGAGTGAACGAAAGTAATTTAATTTAATTTTTAAGAAGATTTTTTTAAGATGGGGGTTGACTTATTATGTTGCATGAAAAAATTGTACTGAAAAAGAAGAAGAAAATAAATTTAATGCCATTTTATTTTTGTGAGGACACAAATTTCTTAAATTAACCTTGAGAGTGCTTATATAATTCCTTGGAGGAAATTAATGTCAATGAGATTTATTTTCATGGAGCTCTTTTTGCATTCTATTTGAAGTACGAAATAAAAGTTGAAACTTTTCTAAATTTAAAAACCATCGATTCAACATTTTAATCGGATTAATTACAATTTTAGAATTTTAGCAGCTTTTGATGGTTTAAAATTATATGTTTCAGTAGTAATAAAAGTATCCTGACTGACTGGAGTCAACTCACGACTAAACAGAGCTTTCGAATTTAGATTATTCAAGTTGATATTTTAATTAATAATTGCAAAGTTCAACATACTGATTTAAATTTCAACTTGATAACAACTCACATGTTTGTATTTTCACGTTCGAATTTAATAATTGATTTGAAATCCACAAATTTAATTAACTGGAACAAAAGTTTTTAATTTTCTGAAAACAAAATTAAATCAATAAAATAAAATTAACATTAATTGATATTAATAAATTTTAATTTTTTAACTTGTTCTTCGTTAATCTCAAGAGAGCAATTTATTTTTTTCTCCACCAACATAATCATAAATAACTTAAATAAATATAGCAAATAAATTAATTAGATGTTAAATTCACAGCGGTCGATTTTTAAGAACGAGTTTTGAAGTTTTATTTTTGAGGTATTTTTTATCGTCTTGCTAAAATCGCCATTGTGAATTTATCACACATTGACAAGGACTTTCTAAGTATTAATATTCGCAGAATCCTTCTTATTGACACACTCATTTCAATAAATTAATTTTTTTTGGCCGATCACTCTTTATGGTCTTCTATACAGATATGGATTTTTACCAAACACATTTAACGGGGGGTGTCTGGCTGCAAGTAGAAAATCATAAAAGTTTCACTTAGATTGAGGTCGTAAATTGCATGTGTGAAATTGGAATCTTTTCTTGCACGCTTCATTAATAATGAGGCTCATTTCACATGATTGTAAGCGTTCGATAGGAAATGAGATGGAAAAATTCCTCACAAAATTTTTGAAATGCGCAAAATTGTTTATGACAATTTAAAATTTTCATGCTGCGCACAATATATTTTTAGAAATATCAACAACACAGCATGAAATGTTTAAAATAAATTTAACGAATTCCTCTACTTACCTACCGTAGCGTATGCCGAAAGTCCAGGGGCTGAAACGACACTTGTTGAGGCTCCAGTGGCATTTGAAACGACATTGTTGACAGCTGTTTCAGCACCAGCATGGAGAGCGGCAGTACCTTCATGACCGATTGGCAATGATGCATGGAAGTCATTTCCTCCGAATGCAGGAGCGCTGAATCCACCATCAAAACCGCCGCCAAAGTTAAATGGGATCATCAATGGTTCATGGTGTTCATAATAATGTGGAGGAATACTAGAAAGCAAATTTTAGTTAAAAGAAAATTAAAAATTCTCGAAGTTGGTTATTTTAAAGTCAGAAATGGAAACTTGAATTTAATTGAATTTCCACCCCTTAGCTTTTCAATTAGAAGTCGACTTACCGACTCCACTCGACTCGGTTTTGCAAACTTGAATGAGAGGAAAGTGGAAAAGGAAGATTTTAGGATTTTTTTGAGGGACGAGAATTTTTTAGGACTTTTCAAAAGATGAAAACTTTGAATAAAATATTTAATATATAAATAAATAATTTTATTTTAAAAATTAATTAATTCACAAAGTTTCCATCCTTTTGGATCAAATTCACAGTTTTCAACAAGAGCTCCATTGTCAACAACCAACTTCGAGCTTTAAGTATGTCACAAATTACCCATGATGATGTTCGAAAAGTTTCTTGAGTGTCATAGCGCCAGCGAAGACTAATGCGAGTTTTGAGACTAGGAAAGCCTTGATGGAAAGAAGAGCAACCCCAGCAAGGGCCAACAACCACCAGCCAACTTGGCTAGCGACCAAAAAGGAGGGGACGAAGAATTGCATTTGCTTCTTGTCGCGAATTCCTCGTGCTGTGTGCGTTAATGGAAAAAATATTATTTTTATAATGTTCGATTTCTGTTGATGCCTGAGATTTTTGTGTAGGATTATTTTTCACCGTAGGGTGACTTTCTTACCCTCAACTGACTTTGTTACGGCAACCTCAAGATAATTTTCATATTCATCCGATTTTTGAAGGTTGACAGCATAATTTCCAAGTGGGACACGGATTGCGTTGCTGCTTGCAATATCCCAGAATTTCGAGAATGATCGTCCTTCGGTCTTGGCATTCTTTAAAGGCTCAACAGTCAAAATTCCAAAATCAATAGGCTTTTTCAGCTTTAATGCACGAACAACTTTGTTTGCGACACGCTTAAGACATGTTGAATTTGAGATGCAGGCAATATCCAAATTAATTTCTTCGGAGGAAGAAACCGGTGTCGATGCACTTTGATTCACAATAAACACAATCACGGAAACAAATAAAACTTTTTTAGAAATCATTTTTTTTTGATTTTTTTTCTGATTGGTCCCTTGAGGGAATCTTTTAGGCTAATAAATAGAAGTAAATTAAATTGATAATGCTGAGAACTTAACTGTAAATCGAATGAACAACGACTGATAACTTTTTCGATTTGTGCAAGCTATTTTATCTTCTTTACACTTCAAAAATCATCCCTACCTGCACCTGCAAGTCGAATTTAGTAATTTTTAGAAAATGAAATTTAATTTTTTTTTGCGTAGAACACGAGAGCAGTGCAGCTTTATGTTTATTTTGCCCATGGTGAGCAAAATGTGTGGAGAGAAAGAGATAAGATATATAATTAATAGCACAAGTAGTGTGAATTATAAGCATTATCAGAGCATGCACTACTGCATCTCTCTCGCTTTATCGAAGATTTCTTATAGCTTTCAAAAATAAATGCACATATGCATACTTTGATTAAGAGATATATGTACGTTTAGTGCTTCGAAGAGCGTGTTAACATTATCAAAAATTAACAAGGGAAATTTTTGCACCACCGCAAAATTCTCTCTTGGAAATTTGTTTATAGCTTTCGAAATGGTTTTTAATAATTTTACATTTAATACATTCTTGCATAAAATTTCCGATAAATTAAGTAAAATTCCAGCGTGAGAAATTAAAAACGTTTTGTTATCACTTTATTAATAAAACAACATGGAAAATATTTTAACTTTCGATTGAACATGGTTGAACTGTTAAAATAAACTCAAACTAAAGCACCGACACTTCCAAGAAAATTTTATAACTTTCCTCCCAAAAGATTTTCAATTGACTTCGAAAAACTCTTGTGACATCTAAATTTAGCAATCAACTTTGTTTCGTCTTCAAAATTGAAAAAGTTTTAAAATAACTGAAGATTTAAACGATAAAAAAATCTCTTCAAGCTTGAATAAGATTATTCTCAAGGCTATTTTAAAGAATTAAAAGAGCAAATTTAATACAACATTTAAAAGGCTTTAAATCTTAACTTGATTAATTTTTTTTGGGAATTTAGAGTCAATAAATTATTTTTCAGTTGTTGCGGAAACAAAAAGCTAATTAAATTTGTTAAACGACTTGATGACGTCCAAAAAGTCTGTCTGAAGCCCTTGATGGAAAATCTCTTGGTAATAAAAAATTGTTTTTATTTTAAGAAATACGGAAAAACTCTTTGAGATGAAACTGAATTTGTGACAAAATTCTTTTTTTGGAATAAAATATTTTTTTTTGCAAAATTTCAATGTTTGTGTATGTAATCATTAAATAAAAAGTTTTTATTTTCTAAGAACAAACGAGCGAAAGAAAATCAATGAGTTTCCACGTGTGCTTCTTTTAGATGTTTTACAACCTACCCACAAACATGATCTTTCAGAAAATGATTACGTCAAAAAAATCCTTCAATTTTCAACCAAGAGTTGGCATAGCAATGTCCTTTTATAAAAAGAGGAAATAATGACAAAAACTGAGAAAGGATTGTCATAAAAGTTTCCAAGTTGTTAAAAAAACAAGAAAAAAGAAATAATTAATTGTAGAAAAAAAAACTTGATTTGAATTTTTGAAGCAGAAATAATTTTTCTTTACTAAATGTCAATTTTATATTTTTTGCTCTGAAATTTTATTCAGAAAGTTCTTAAACATCCTTTTCAGAACATTAAAAATTCAATTCTTATGTTTTTGGTTACAAAACCTAATCAGTCATGAAAATCCATTAGGAATTCTCGGTCAAATGTCCTTCAAATTTATTTCAACCCTAAACAAAGGAAACTCGTCTATAATCACAAAAGGACGAAGAACAGCTGATGCTGAATAATTTTTCATCCTTTGCTAATTCAAACTTTTCGTTCCGTGTCATTTGATTTTCCATCCCTCAGCTGCTTTTTTGCCGGTTAACTCGAGAAAGCTCTTAAAAAGTAAAAAATCCATTTTCGTTTTCTATGCATTTCATGCAAATCCTATTTAATGATGAAAGTAAGAATTGCGTGTTGAGTGATGATGAAAATTTCATGCTTTCTTTAGCATGTAAGCTTCTTTGAGATGTATCTCATATCGTAAAGCAGATGTTTGCTTTTATTCTTATAAATCAGCTTGCTTATTATGCAATACTTTTCTGATACATCGCATGCACATGTCAACATTCTTTATGAAATAATTTTCTCTTTTGTCTTCACGACAAACTCCCATGCTCATTTCTAGATGTATCGATTGAGTTATTGTGTTCGAGGAAATGACATCTTTGAGTGACAATTCTTTTATCGTCACATATTGTTGCAAATATTGACGCAATTCTAAGAAAAGTAATTAAAATATATTTAGGGTGACTGTAAAATTTTTGTAGAAAATCTTTATTTTAGTTGCAGCTTTAAAATTTTTATTTTTCACTGTTTCAAAAATTAAATTTTTTACAAAAATAAAATCAAATGATGTCAGCTTTCATGTAATAGTTTATAGCAACAATGAAGATGATGAAAGTTTTCCTTTCGAATACAACTATTGAATTACATTTTGTCGCCACGTGATTATTGTGAGTGTTGTGCAACTTTTGTGATTTGCTGCATCATTAGATGCTTTCCAGGATTTGATTTCCCAACAAATGACGTGATGTTATTAATAAATAAGTGAAAAAAATAAGTCAGAATTATTTTATTCGTAACTCAAAAGTCAAACATTCCTAATTCCTAGAAAATGAACAAAATATTTAATTAATTTCATACACTTTGAGACTAAAAAATGAGACTTTCCTCAAATTCTTTTGAAATTTTGATCAAATACGAGTTACATAATTTTCACAATTTGTCAGAAATTTTTAATTTTGCATAACTTCAAAGGGAATTTTTTATAAAAGCTTTTATTTTTTACACATCAAAGCTTATGGATGAAATTTTTTCGTGGAAGAATTCGTTTGATTTTGTAAAACATTCTAATTTTTAAACAAAAAATATTAATCTGAACTTTTTCAATTATTCACAGAAGTATGAAAGTAAAGGCATTATTTCATGGAAATAATTCTGTCAAACAATGAGTCCTTGGGTCATTAAAAATACCAAGAAGGATAGTAAACAAAAATAAGTTTAGCACTCTCCTACTCTCAGGCATCAATTTTTGCATCATCTTGTTACTTTGTAATTTTAACGTAAGTACGAAAAATTCCATGAAATAATAATGAGAAGACCTTCTTGAAAGCACTTATCTCAATTTTCGTCATCATCATTTTCAACAGAACGAAGACCAAAAGTTTGTGTTTTATTCCGTGGGTGAATTTAATATTTTGATAGGATATTGAGTTCAATAAAGATATGATGATTTTATTAGAAATGTTTGATTGAATTGAGGTTGAGAACTTTCTAAAACTCAAAGTGCTTAAGTGATCAAGAAATGTCATTGAAACTTTCACTATGAGATTTTATTACTTGGAAATCCTCAAGAACAGGAAGGTAATTTTACATAAATATTTAAATAAAAACCTAAACAAATTCGTAAGCTTTTTCAAATATTGAAACATTTTTAATTAAATTTTTAAATAATGAAAAGTTTCTGCTTTGTTCAAATTCAAGTCCTGAAACTATTTTTCTTTGTTGAAAAACTTTTTTTATCTGAAAGTTGTGAAAGCTCAAGTAAAGAATATAAATACAAAATCCATGTTGAATGGTTACAATGATATTTTCAAATGTAATGTAATTCTCGTTTTCCCTAGATATGAGAAGACATGACACAGATTTTTATCTGGAAAAAAGTAATTGAGACTTCAGTAGCAATTTTATATTGTTGAATCATCTTTTGTTGGGTTGGATTTATGATGAAAATAAATGTCAACCGACAAGAACCTTTAAAAGTTTTCTGTTTCTAAGCCAAAATCGAAAGTGAGCGTAACTCAAGTGAAAACTTTTCCATTAACACACTGCCAATTTCTACTGAAACACATTTTTATGACGTGGATAAAGAGATTATTAATAAATCTTGACAGCATCCGACAACGAAAGTATTTTGAGTTCAATTACGAGCTGAGAGTGTGCAAAAAATTTAGAAAATTGAATATTTTCCAGCTGTCAGAAAAAGTCTTCTCAATTAAGCGAAAATTCGTTTCGCTTTCGATAAAACTTTAAAATTTGTAATTATCGACGGTGGAATTAATGATGATTTCGGCTGCAGCAAAATTTGAGAGTTCATTTAATTATTATTTTTGCTAATTTAATTTTTGGAGCAGCAGCTCAACACTCAAAAAATAAACCCGTCATTAGTAATTTTAGAAAATATTTAATCTCAAACGTAAAAGAGTGTTTGTATTCGAATCATAATAAAGTTTTTAAATAAATTGTAGTTTTCGCCCATAAACTAGCTGTTCATCGATTTCTATGTCATTATATCATTTTCTGATGGTCCATTTTAAAGATTTTTACCGCTTTAAGATTTTTATTATTTAAAGTGTATCAGCACAAAAAAAATTGAAGGGGATAATTGAAAGAAAATTACTTTTACTCTTCTCATTCATATTTTTGTGTTGCTTTCAATTTTAGCGGCAATTCTAATCTATGATTTTACAACTTTCAGCTGCTTTTCAGTTAGATCAATTTAATTTTCTTGCTGTCGAGATTAAGTCTAGCAATTTGTGAATGAGAGAATTTGGGAAAAAAGTATTTATTTGGGATTAGTCTGGAGGTGATGGAGTTTTAATTTAATTAATTGTATGAATTAAAAAAGTCTTTATAGCTTTATTTTTAACAAAATAAAATGCTTGAATTTTTTTAATTAAATAAAATTCTACTTGTGACATCACCCATACAAAAACACAAAAAGCAAATTAGCTTTTTTACCTCTTTTTATTTCCATTAAGAACAAAAACCTCAAAATTAAGTGATATAAAAAGCCGTTCACACCCGAATTCTACATAATTTCCAACATATTGGACACAAGTGTTCATTGAAGGAATTAAGAATGATAAAATTGGTGCAAATAGAAAAAGAAAATTTACGGTAGTGGCGCGCGGCACAAAGCTCTGGCCTAAATTACATTTTTCACCAATTCGATACAATTTGATGATGAATATGCTCCGAGATGTGCCATTAGTTAGAGAGAGAGAGTGAGATAGAGGGCACATTTTTCGTGGTTTAGTTTTCGCGGTTGATTAGAGTGTAATTTGCTGCTGTTTAATTCTTTGCGTATTTTCTCTCTCTCCTCCAAAATGGGACGAAAAAGATAAAAATGGCCAAAAATAAATTTTCGATTTTTTAATGAATTTAGAATTTTTTTAAATCGTTATAAAAATAATTTTAAATGCAATTAAAAATTCTAAAAATTAGCAATTATTTTGGCGTTCCATCCCACTTGAACCCATCGATTGATCGATTTAACAATTTTTTACTGCTTCTCGCTGCCAACCGTGGAAGAAATTTGTTTCTTTTTGTACTGCAAGATTTTCGAGAAGTGAAAGAATAATAGTAATAAGAAAATGAGAAGAAAACTTCTCGGTCATAATTTAAAGTGAAAAAAAAGTGCTCACGAAATATATAAATTGATCAGCATTTCTTCCAAAATAAATCAGTTTACATCGATCATTCGCGGCGAGTGTTTAGTTCAAGTGCAAATCAAAAAATATTTAAAAATGGATAAAATTGTGCTGATATTTAGCGTTATTGCTGTGACAGTCTTGAGCACACATGCAATTGATTTTACCGCAGATTGTTTAAATAGTGAAAATCCTCTTGCGTGTCGCAGTGCAAATTTTCTTGCAAAAGCATTCAATCAGGTTGCTTCAAATCACGATGAGCAAGAAACTCTTCCACTTCTGCCAGGATTAGAGCTCGTACAAAATGAAAATATCAATAACGTCTACAATGAGCGTTCAATGGTCGAGCAACAGAATGAGCCATTCATCATGCGTATGGCAAAATATTTACAAACCCACGATCTGAAAATTCGATTCTCTGAAATCCTCGGCAAGACTGATTTGCAAGAAGTTTTCAATAATATTTTCAATAGCGACGACCCAGCAATGCTTGGTGAGTGATGTGCAAGTCATTTTAATTGACTTAAAGGTTTATTACAAATTTGTAAGCTTCAATGGATTTTAATCTTCAAAAGGGTTTTCTACACAATTAAACTTAAATCTCAACTAATTCCTTGAAACTGGCAAAGTAATATGAATTATCTACATTTTAATACCAAAAAACGAAATTAAATTTATTTTGATAGATTTTTATGTTAGTTTCAACTAATTAGAAATCATGGAATATTTCAAAGCTTGATTTTGCTCTTAATTAACAAATATTTTATATTCAAAAATTGCAATTTGTTCGGTGCAAAATTTGTATGAAACTCACATTTTTTATCAAATGACGAACTCAAACTTTCAGAAGTCACGTGCACGAACGTATTTGGTTAAAAATTTGCAGCGGTAATAAATTTAAATTTACAAGAGCTTTCGAAGATTTTATTTGAAAAGCTTTTAAAAGCTTTCTTTGATCAAAAAGCTCTTCATGAACTTTTACTGATCATGTTTCGGAATTGAAGCTTTTCTTTTGATCAAGATCAACTTTCAAAAAGATTATATGGTTTGCAACTTGACTAATGAAAAACGAGTGAAAAAAGCTTTGAAAACTTTTTTCTGCTTACTTACATGAGATAAAATATAATTTACTGGAAAAAAACACATTTTATTGTTTCCTCTTTCACGGTTGTTGTGGATGTCATGATGTTAATTATCGCAATGATTAATGACTCACTTACTGAATATTTATAAACTTTAACTTACAGAAGCACGTAAAGGAGGCGGCGGAAAGGACAAGGGAGGCGGTTATCTCATGATGTCAGCTTTGATGATGGGTAAGAACTTAAATTCATAAATTATTTATTTAAAAAGTGAAATTTCCAGGGAATTCCAGTTCCCAATGCTTAGTTGAAGAGTCGCGAGATATTTTTGATAAGGCTGAAAAATACGTTAAAAATAAAATTAAAGATTTTTTTAAAAAGATTTTGAAGAAAATTTTTAAGAAATTCGTTAAAAAAGCTTTTATAGCTTTCTTAAATATTGTTGAAAAGTTTGCGATAAAACTCGTGAAAAAAACTGTTAAAAAGATAAAAAAGCATTTGTGGTAAAATTTATTACAATTTTAATCTCAAACAATGACTGAATGGTTCCTAAAGAATTCGTGAGACGAAAGGTGGTTTAGCTAAAAATAAATCAAAACCGTCTCGTGTTTCTTCCAAGAGAGTTTATTAAAAAATGTAACTAAGGGATTTTAATTAAAAAAATTAACATTTAAATAACTTTATATTAACCCCAAAATTTTACCACAAACTTTATACAAATAATTGCCGTTCATTAAAATTTCAACAAATTCTATGATGATCGGAATGCACTCTAAGACTCTTTAAAAAATATAAAATATTAACATTTTATAAATTTCAAACTAATCAAGTCCTCTTTTAGGTAAAATGATGGCAGCTATGGGCTTGGGCGGTGTTGGTGCGCTCGCTTTGAAGGCTCTTGGCGTCTCAATGATGGCTCTTATGCTTGCCAGTATCGTTGGACTTAAGAAGCTCACAGAAGGCGGCGGAGATGGAGGTCATTCGGTCCATTATGTATGTATATTTAATCAGTTGCTCTAGATGCTTTCTAATCAAAAATCTCTCTTCCTCTTCATTATCTTCGATACTCTCGAACACGAAAACGCACAAACACACACAAATTTTTATGATAAATATCAACAGCATTAACCTTTTTTCACCCAATTTGCCAGCACCGACCGAAAAAAAATTAGTCCATCACACAAGCACAGATTAGAAAAACATTTGCATTAATTTAAATGCCTTTAATTCATTGCTTTTTAAAAATATTATTTTATGGAGAGGCTGAGAGATGAGGTCATGCTTGAAGTTTTCTGAGTAAACTTCAACGAATTATTTCTGACTTTTCTTCTTCTTATCTTTTTTCTCCTATTCTCTATACTCGAATGTATGACACATACTCAAGGTGTCAGCTGGTGGCGGCGATCATCATAGACGTCGACGAGGTGTACAACAATCGCCACTTCCGTACAGAGGCTACTTCCTATAATCATATTGATGAACGAACTGCAAAAAAATAACAGTTTTAATGTTGTTGACCAAATCTTACGAATTTGTAAATTTTAACTCATTTTTCCGCAATTATTTATTAAATTTAGCATTAATATTTATTATTCTAGCTTTTTTCACATGTTTTTTTCGAATCACCTTAACTTTACTTCTATGTGCAAAAAAGAGAGAAGAAAAATAAATCTCTTAAAAAAATTAAAAAAAAAAAAACTTTAATGATTGCGTGGGGTGGAAGTTTTTGCAAAAATTGCTCCATTACGTTAATTGGGAATCAATATTTTGCTGTTTTTTTTAATTCAAGCTTTTTCGCTTTTTATAACTAAATGAACGGAAAATATTGAATATTCGCTGAATTAATCAGAAATCTTACCTTGAAAATTCAAAGTCTTCTGCTGCATAAAATGAATACTTCATGCAGGGTAAATTTTCATTTGAATTACCTCATCATAAATTGTAATTAAATTACCCCTTTTCGGGATATTTTAAGTTGAAAAACATTGCTCAAAGCAAATGGTTTAAAAAATAATTAATTAAAATTTATTGCAACAACTTTTGAGATGAATTCAAATTTGCAAAATCCTTCGGGTATTTTTAAACATTTAAAAGAAATTTTTCTTTGCGAACTTTTCATTTAGAAATAATGTCAATGACTCATAAAATGTGCTGTGTTCCTTTTCTTAATTAATTCAATTCATTAAAATTCATAACCTCGCTGAGATCTTAATTCCTAAATTTATTGACACTCTCGCAAAAATTCGCAAACTATAAAAAGTGAAAATCCCAAACGTTAATTATCGAAAGTGTCGCTCGTATGAGAAAATCGCAAAAACTTTTACCCACGTTTAAAAACGTGCGTTTAAATTTTTTTATCATCATATACAGCATATATTAAAATCATCCGAATTATAAAGCCCAAAGGTCTTTGGCAGTAAAAGAAGGGTAAGAAGAAGTAAACGATGTCCACTTTCTCAAGCTGAAAAATTCCACTTAATCGAATGAAATTTGTCTTCGTTTTATTTAAAATATGCGGAAAAAAGATCTTCTTCGAAGTCAAACAGGTTTTGTTGAGGCTCACGAGAGAAATGTGTCAATTTTGTCTTTAAAGTGAAATTTCTAAAAAAATGATGAGTTTCAAGCCCTTGCGTGTGACAAACATAACTCGGAAATGAAGTGCTAAAAGTTTAAAATTCTAATTAAAATTTTCATCGCTGATTAGCGACATTTTGTTTGTCATTTCCGATAAATATGAGAATGTCGACGTCACTTACACAACGGTGCCTTCAACTTGAACAACACGCGGCTACAACGCAACGAATGTAGACCACTGGGTCAGTGACCAAACCAAGGTCTTTCTTCTTTTATATTCCATCTTTACTTTCTTCTCTCTCCACTTTGCGCTCGCACACAAAGACAAAGCGATTCTGACTGTTGTAGAGGTGAATATTGACTCAGCTCAGCTCACAAGTGTTCCGTTTAAAAAACCGCTTTCTCGATGATGACCATGACATTGTATTGCTCGCACTCACTCACACAGCATTGCGATCTTTAATACACTCGACGAGACTTTTTCTTAATGAAATTTCTCTTCACCTCACTTTTATTATAAAGTTATTATTTCAATGAAATGGAATTGTAAAATTATTAAAGGTTTGTAACGAAAATTATTTCTGCCAACCAACTGGAAAATATGTAATTTAAAAAATGCTGTTAAATTATTTAAAAATTAAAAAATTGAAATTTTCGGCAAACTATTAAAGTTTATTAAAATTATTTAAAAATCTCTAAACACCGTTAAATCTATAAAAATTTCAAAAGCAGTCAATTTCAACGCATAATTTTTTTATATGGTATTTTTATGGCTCGTGAAAGCTCAATAATATTTTTTCCTCTTCTCACACTCCTCTCATTCGACTTTGCGGAACCAAACGAAAAGATTTTTTTTATTGTGTGGAATTTTCGTTTTGCACTTCAAAAATAAAACTTTCATTGGTCTTTCATGTTTATCTAACAGTATCGCTGATTAATTTCTCTCTCGTTCCATAAAAGCTCTTTTGTAACTCTTTTAACCTGAACCTGATTATTGTCGGCTAGTTTAAGCTCTGCGTGTGGGATTGCAATTTCGTGTGAGAATTCTGGATTTGACGACCTCACGAAAAAGAAGTGCTTCATTTATCATTATCTAAATAAAGACATCACAATTAAACGAAATTAAACGTTCATTTTTTTCTTTTTCTTTTGATGAGTAATTGACTGAAACAGCAGCAGCGGCACCAGCACCGGAGCTTCTTAATTGGCTATTTTATCTTCTTTTTTCAGCATCATTAAATGATTAGCGTTAGAGCGTAAAAAAGCTATCGAATTATTGGTTTTTTTTGGTGCTAATGGATGAATTACTTATAAATGTGGGAGCTTAAAATTGATGAGTCCTCGTTACAGCTTTAGTTAAGTTGTTAAAATAAAATGATTCAATTCTTTTTCTTTAAAAAAATTATTTGATTCCAAAAATTAGTAGCAATAAAGTGTAAGATTAGAAATCGATTCGTTCATTTAATGTCTCTTGATCATCATCCAAATGAATGGACATAACCCACTTGCATCTTTAACGTAATTTAAATTTTTTTATAGGTTAACAACGAAATTATTTTCTCAAATAAAATGTGACAAAATCTTCTTTACAAAAATAGAAGAGTTTTCATTTTTAAAAAACAGCAAGAAATGACCTAAAAATTTTGAATTTACAAAAAATTTACATTCCTTTCAAGGAAGAAATCCATCACTGATTGATTAGTCGAAAAAGTGTTCAAGTTGCATTTCGGTTTCCCTTAATTTAATTTTTTATGATCATCTTTCTTCATTGACATACTACTGACACACACCAGCGGTCACAATCAAGTTAAAGAGGCGTCAGATGAAAAGGTTCGGTTTCTTTTTCGATTGTAACGGTTTATAAATTTTTTAGGAAAATATTTTTTTAACAACACACTCCAAAAATCTCATAAAAAATCTCGGCTCTTACGTGCATGAAAGTAAAACTCACTTTTTTTGAACTTTTTTACACAAGTGAGCAATTAATCAAAGTAAATATGCAAGCTTATCATTCGTCTTAAATCAAATCCGCTGAAATTTTACCATATGTGCGTCAAGTACTCGCTTACAATGTCATGTAATGAAATTTTAAGTTAATTAAATACTAATTAGGGGAGAAGAAATGTGGAACAACGTGAGCAGCTGAGAAATGTTAAATAGAGCTGAGATGAACTGCGCCTTGTTTAGATTGGTATTTAAGACCGATGATATCAGCACAAGATCTGAGCTGAGAAATGATGTTGACACAAATATTTTTCATCTTGCATCTGAATGAGGAATTCCGAGATTTTAAAATACCAGAAATCGTAACTGAATTGAGGAAGATGAAATTTTTTAAATGGAACTAAATATTTCATTAATTAATTTGGTTTTTATTGGTTAGTGAATTTTTAAACATTTTCAACCCCTGAATTTTTTTTGTAGCTTTTTTACTTTTTAATTTAATTTTACCTCTTGTGTCACTCCATTGAAACATAATGTATAAAACATTAATTAATCATATTATAAAATTTTCTTTTCATCACATCTCCAAGTTTTCAGAACAAAAGAATTAATCAGCAAATATGAACAGCGCTTCAATACACAAAGAAGATTTTCTCTTCTTTTTAATTATCAAAGCGAGAATTTTCACTAATTGAATAGAGTGCTGTCGGGTACTTCGAATTGTAGCAAGGATAGAAATTGCATTTTTTCACTCCAGATACTTTTCGAAATTCATTAGCAAACCAACACGGAGATTTAGTTGTTAACTAACAAGAGATTCTTTGAATGTTTTAAACCAGAAATACAACACAAAAAGATTTAAATTAATTTTGACAAGAAAACTTGCATTTAATTTCATCGTATGATAGCAATTGCAATTTAATTATTTTTTTTACATGAAAATAATTCATTTTGCGGATGTTTTGTGATTCAATTACTACATACTTGGTAAGTAATTAACCTTATTGTGGAGAAGAGAGAAGAGAAAAATTTCACTTTCAGAGTTAACGGTGAATCTCGAGTACATTCACACATACTCGATGATTTCAGCTTTAAACTCGCTTAAATAATTTAAAATATCTTTGATACAGATATCGAGTATTACGAACACGGCGCAATCAATTCCCACGTCAGTCATACAAAAAAATATACATGAGAGTCAAAGATAATGTCGTGCAAGCTTTGAGGCAGTAAAAGCTTTTCCCTAAGCTTGTCTTTTCCGATATGATTTTAGTTGGATTTTGCGTAAAAATCCTTGACTTTGTTGTTGTCGAAAATTATGTGAGTCTCTTTATTTTTAAACACAACTTTATTAATGAAACAGCAGCTATGAATTAGCTTAATGAAATGTTGATATTTGCATATTTTGTTCTGAATATTTTACGTAAAGAATTTTTGTGTTTTGCTTTTCGTAAAATTATAAGAACAAAATTTATCAGAAATGAGTAGAAGATTTTTAATAAAACTTTCCCATAAATCCTGCCGACAATGCGACGACACACAGCGAATCATGTACGCATAATCATCATCCTACATGTCTTTAATTCTACGTAAATATTCCACGAAAAAAAGTTACAAAGCGAATGTGAAAAGAATTTAAATAAAATTTACGACTTTTTAAGTTGTCTTCTATTTATTCTACAGACATGAAAAGTTTCGTAACTCGACTCCCGAAAAAATAAATGTGTCATTGTCCCACAGAGAGTCAAGAAATGACGGTGCGTAAGTTAACGATGAAATCCCACAAGATAACGACGATGATGATAACATAACTGATGTAATGAATGTAACAAGCCATTCTGCTTTTGTGTAATAGAAAATTTTCTCTTTGTTATCTCATTAAATGTTGTTTCTTCTTCTCGACTGCTGCTTTCTGCCTTTTCCTCTGTTGTTGGCTGTATGTCGAAGGTCTTCTTCTTTTTTATAAGCTTTAAGAAAATTTTACTCGAGGGAAATATTTTAATGGAGAGATTTAATTTTTTTGTGAGGATTCTCTGAAATTTTTTTTAATCTTAAATATTTAAGAAGAATCACTTCAACATTTTTTTTGCAAGATCTCCCACGTTATTTCAACTTTCATGGCTTTTTTGTTAATGAATATTTTTTTCTCTCTTAATTTATGTTTTAAGAAAAATAGGTTCCATTTAACATAAAAAAAGCATTTTCTTACAATGTGAAAGACTAGTAACGAAGGATAAACAAAGAAGAATAAGAAATCCATTAAAAATCTATCTTAGAACAATGAAAATTAATTTTCTACCTCCTTGCATATCTGAGAGATAAATTACGATTTCGTGCTCGAGGCGATATGAAAGAAATGTTATGAAATTTCGAAGAAGTGAAACTTTTCTTTAATGCGTAGCTCGAAACGGAACTGCCGAGTGACGCAATTTTTTAATGAAATTTTATA
Source organism: Tanytarsus gracilentus (assembly GCA_038502055.1). Taxonomy (NCBI): domain Eukaryota; kingdom Metazoa; phylum Arthropoda; class Insecta; order Diptera; family Chironomidae; genus Tanytarsus; species Tanytarsus gracilentus. Next base: position 432,070 of record JAXRKN010000043.1, on the reverse strand, counting down.
CTTTAACGGCAATTTTAATTTTTCTTTTTATTTAATATCTAATATTTAAATAATTTTTGTTTATATAATTAGTTCAAGTGTTCTCACAATTGCAATTACCTCATTAAAATCTATTGTTGGTCATCATAAGCCAGCATGGAGCAGAAAATGACTGAGTAAGGTGTTAATGTGATAATCGTGAGCGAGCATTACTGGCGAGAAATGTCGGAAATATGGGAAAAAGGAAAATCAAATAAAACTCAACCGCGAACCAGACAATAATGATGATAATTTTAGTGAAAACAAAAGTGACTGTTTATGGCTCTAATGCGAGCTGAGAAAAGAAAATTAGCTAATGGAAATTCTCAAAGGAAGACGATTATTAATTTTTTAAAAATTTTTTTTTGATTAATTTTTAATTAAAATTTAAAAATATTTTTGATAAATTTTTTAAAAATATTTTTAAGTTTTCTGCTCTTTCAAAAGATCACGTCTAACAATAACGTAGAAAAGTACCAGCACAAATAAATTTCAATAATTATTATAATTTTTGTTTTTTAACAAAATTTAATTCACAACCTCAAAGTGATATGCATAAAAGAGGAGAAAAGTAACCGCAATAAGAAGAAGCAAAAAAGAAATTTCACTCTTCATCTGAGAATGCTGTTTGTTGAAAGTGAAATTATCGCTCTTTATTTCATCATTCGAATGGCTCTTGTATGTCGTTTGCTGAGCATGTACATGAAATTGAAAAGTCTATATACGAATCAATTCAAAGGTTATTAACACCGGACACCGCCGGCTCTTTAATATGCACCGTGTAATTGCTGATGTATGGATGATATTTTCCCGATTGAGTTTGATGATGAGACCAATCTAGCGTATGGTCACACACTGCCGCAAACATAACTGTAAAGTCAACGAAATCCGAGTAGAGAAAATAGAAATCAATTTATTTGGGACTCAATGAGAGCTCTACGAGAGATGCTCATAATGAACTTTTATGCCGCACCTCTTCAAACTTTTTTTATATATATGTATATTTCCTCTTTTCTAATTTATCTTCATCACAATAATCTCTTTGGTCGACTTTTTTTATGTCTCATGTGAAAAGTTTTTTTTTCGCGCACAATCGAACAATTTAACACATGCGATTATGTGCGGATCATTACTGCTATTGCTCACATGCTGCTTATGAGCATTTCTAAAGAGATCAATTTGTGGGGCAGCAACAAAAAATGTGTAATTGAATTTTCAGCTTGAAAAGTGCTGAAGCAAAAAATCGTTCGTTACAGTTGGAATTGACTTTTTTAAAATTATTTTTTCCTCAATTTAATTTTTAATTTTATCAATTCAACATAAACTCGGTCAATCAGCTCAACTTATGTCTGCACAGCTTACGGAAAAAGAAGGTAACAAAAATCGTGATCGACACAACAAACGAGCAAGTAAGCAGGCAGACACCGAGTGTAGACGACTATACTCTTTTAATGAATATAACGAACTGAACTTTATTCAATGTATAAAATAGATGTATAAACGTATGTATTAGTATAATGCATAAGTGCATAAACATTCTCCCCCCTCAAAAAAAATGTATATATAAAAAAAAATTCGGGTTGAAAAGTATGGAAATTTGGAGAACGTTTTGGTTATACAATTTAAGTAAGTATAAAGTAATGAAAAATAAATGATGGAACAAAAAAATTTTTCGTGCAGTGAAATTAATTAATTTTTGAATTAAAAAAAATATTTGTTTTAGTTTGAAAAAATATGTTAATTTGGAGAATTGGTTTTAATTGTAAGTAAGTATATTAAGTGAGTGTCCAAGAATTTGTATTTAAAAAGTTTATAAAAATCTTAGTTTGAACAATATGGAAATTTATGGTCTTCAAGTGGTTTCAACTCTAAGTACATATTTTAATTGAGTGTCCAAGAATTTGTATTTATAAAATGAAGAATAATGGAAAAATGGACATTTAATAATGAATTTCTAAAGACATAATAAGCACTTGAGACAACATCTTATAACTACTAGTATAATGATGCCCAAGATGACCATTGCCCATGTTTCGATGCCTATAGCGCTGATTGCATTGCTGAGGGTGACTTTAGCGATTTCGATGATTGACGTGCCATTACTTTCTGCCGATACTTCCTGCAAGGCTGATACTGCGGTGAATCCTAGAATAGTTGCGGGTGGGCTGATCACTTTCCTTAGCCATTTTCTGGATTTCTTATTTCTTCTTCTACGTAGGTATTCTAAAATGATTGCAATAAAAATGATTATTAATAATGTGCCAGTTCCCGTAATCCAGTAGCTTCGCGTGTTCGCGAAGAATTCTGCATAAAATTTATCTTCCTCTCTCTCGCCCTCTTCTATTTTTTCCCTCATCTCCTGGTCCTCCTCTCCGATTATTTTAAATGCCTCCTCAATATTCTCGATGTCTGGTTGATGTACCACCAATTCAGAGCTTTCTATGCATGCCTCTTTGTTCGTCAGGTGCTTTGACTTGAGATAGTGAATAATTCCTAACACTTGTGTTGCTATCTCGTTGTTCGCGTTCTTTAGCTGCATTCGTTCGAACAGATGTTCTGTTGCATTAGTGGCGTCAGCGTTTCTCTTCGTCGCGAGTCTATGTTGTTCCCATAGTCTTTGGTTCATGTCGTGTTGGTGCTTAACTGCCATCTCTAGTTGATTTTCTAGCATGCTGATTTGCACTTCCTGGTATACTGCTCCACCGATTGCTCCAGCCGCTCCAATGATTTTTGCTCCTTTTCTCCAATTTCTTTTGAGAAAGCCTCTGGATGAGGCTGCCGCAATATAACCCGCGTTGCGTTTGGTTCGAGCTGACTGCAATTCTCCCAGCATGATGCGCTTTGCCTGCTCGGCTTCATGCTCAATAAGTTGATCGTAGACATTACAGTCTATACATGAATCTTTGTATTTCAGGACAGCCCTTTCCATCGCCGCGATATCTTCCTCGATCTGTATTGGGCTGCATGCATTCTCAGCCGTCGCGTTTTGGAAACATAAGCAGATCAAACCGATTAGCAAGGTTGACTTTACAAACCGTGGTGAGCGTCTTAGTGGATTTGGTGTGGTTGTTGTTGAGTTTTTCGGCGGCAGTGTTTGCTTTGATGGTTTTGCTTTTTTCTTCGGCATAGTTGTTGTTTGTGCTTGCGGTGTTTGAAGTGTTTGAGACGTTGATTTTACTTGTTGAGCTGGTTGTGAATTTTTTGTTGCGTGTTGACATGCATCGACTAACTTTTGCATGTGTGTCGTATCCTCATTTGTGCCAGCTTCGATGATATGTAACGGAACCAAATTGAAACTCGATTGAATTTCCTCTTTGCCTTCGCACAGTATTTTCACCGTTCTTATGACGCCTTTTTTATCATGGAAAAGCTCCACGACTTTCCCCATTGGCCATAGTCCTGGAGCTGCGTTCCCTCTTGTCACGTACACGATCTCACCTTTTTTCAACTGATACGTTGTTGATGTCCATTTCACTCTTTTCGTCATTTGTTGGAATACTGTTGATTGATATTTTTTCCACACAAGCTCTAGTGCTTGAATCATTTGTAAGTAGCGATCGGTTAATGTTTGAGTGCTGAAGAATTTTAAGGCTTCTAGCGATGTCTGTTTGAAGGGTGACATGTTCAAGAAGTGGTTAGCTGTGATCGATGGCTCCTCCTCGCTTCTATTTGGATTTGGTGCTAATGGCCGACTGTTGAGAAGTTGTTCGATTTTGAGCAACAGAATTTGAAGCTGCTCGTAGTTGAGATTCATCGTAGGGATTCTTTTTAAGAAGTATTTGACCGCTTTGCAAACTGCTTCCCAAAATCCACCTTTGCTTGGTGAGAGCTTTGGGATCCTGTGGAAGGTTATTTCCTGCAAGGCAAAGTGCTCTTGAGCCTGCTTTGTAATCTGGTCCCAGCTGGTTCGAAGGATTCGTTGCGCTCCGATGAAATTACTTCCATTGTCACAGTAGATGTGCTTGCAAGGTGCTCTCCTACTTCTAAACTTCCCGAGACATTGTAAGAATCCTTGTGTGCTTAGATCAGTTCCTATTTCAAGAGCCACACTTTTGCTCATAAAACAAACAAATACGCATATCCACACTTTCATGCGAACTGCGCTTCTTAGGAAGCTGGCTTTGATCTCGATTGGACCAAGATAGTCAGTTCCACAATGCTCCCACATACTTGACATATTTACTCGTTCATATGGCAGGTCAGCCATGATAGCTTGCGGTCGGGTTTGCTTCCATCTAATGCAAGAAGGACAGTTGTTGATGACTTTGTAAATTTCTCGTCTCACAGCTGATATCCAAAAAGTCGATTGAACGAGAGCTTGTGTGAGTGAATTTGCCGCATGTAAGTTGTCGATGTGCATTTGTCTTATGATCATTTCTTTGAGCCGTCCAAATATTATAACTGGGTGTTTCTGATCGTACGGGAGCTGTGCGAATTGAAGTCGACCTCCTACCCGTAAAACTCTGTTTTCATCGATAAATGTGCTGAGCGGCTTCAACCATTTGAATTTTTTGATATTTTCCATTTTGCTTCCCAGTGCTAGCATTTGATAGTATCGATAAACTCCATTTTTTGCCTGTCGCACGATTTCAGTCGTTGATTTGCTTGTTTTTCTTTTGATCGCCAGCCACATCATTATTATCGAGACCACTCTCAATAATCGATTGAAAGACGAAATGTGTGAGAACATTTCATCTTCTCTTTCCTCGCTTTGTATTACCAGTGTCGTCGTCGTTGGCGTTGTAGGAAGAATGTCCTGTTTAAGGAAATCAGGACCTTCGTAGAAAAGCTTGCATTGTATTGTTTCGGATGGTGTTAAACCTCTTGTTATTGCATCAGCTGGATTACAGCCACTTTTCACATAATGAATTTGCGATGGTTCAATAACTTTGGCGATTTTTTCCACTCGACGCTTGACATATTTTGTTCTCGCCTTTCCATTTCGCATCCAGTCGATTACAATTGTCGCGTCCACGTAACAGATAACGGAAATTGTATAGTTTGCAAATGTGTCTTTCATTTTTTGGAGGAGTTCTGCGCACATAACAAGTCCATTTAATTCGCCTTTAGGAATTGTTGCATTTTCAGGGTCAGTGGATGTGGATTTCTGCTTACTGAGAAGACCTCGAGCTGCTAAAAGTCTGATAGTTCTTCCCACTTTTGAGTAAATTACAGCTCCTATGGCTTGTCCACTCGCATCGGAGAATCCAATTAATTGCATTGTTGCTAATGGTTTGATTGACAGCCATCGAGGAATGCGAATGCCTTCTAATATTTTAAAGTTTTCGAAGCATGTTGCGATTGCCTGGATTATTTGCGGCTCGAGTTTTTGATCCCAGGAAGCTTCGGTTTGCCACAATTTTCTTAGCATGATTCTCAGGTTCATCAGGAATGGCAGCAACCAGAAACACGGGTCGAACACTTTCGCTGAATGCTGTGCAAATTCTCTTTTTGTATGCTTAGAGAATTCAACATCGGGTGTTGCAACACTGAAAATATCGTCTGATTGATTATATTTGACTCCGAGTAATTTTATTGAGTCATCTTTGTCCGATTTGAAGCTTTTGAGCTGATCTTCTTCGGGAATATTCTCAAGGATGCGGTCGTCGTTGGCATGAATTTTTGTTAAATGCATTTGCCCTCGCTTTAACGTTGATTTGGTTGATGTCAGCATTTTTTTCGCTTCCTCAACCGAGTCTGTTCCATGTGCTAAATCTTCGACATAAAAAGATTCCTTGATTATTTTCTTAATCTCCTCATCTGCTTTGTCTTTATCTATTTGCCATAATGTTCGAATAGGTGGTGCTGGAGATATTCCAAAAAGAAGTGATTTAAGTCTATAAACTTTTTCCTCCTTGTTGCTTGTCCAAAAAAGTCGCAAAAGATCTCTGTCTCTTGCATCGTACAAGCGTATTTGGTTGTACATGCCTTTGATATCGCCGCCGAAAAAGAATTCCTTGCTTCTCAGTTGAGTTATAATTTTTGGTAAGCTGTTGAGCAAACAAGGTCCCTCCTCAAGAATATCGTTCAAGGATTTACCATTGCTTGATTTAAAACTAGCATGCAAGACTGGCCTGACTTTTGTTGTCAAAGCTGTTGCTTTTACTACTAGAATTTTCGGCAAGTAGTATGCTGTTCCGTCTCTGACGATTGCTTCAGCCGCTGGAACTTCCTCTAGGCACGACTCGTTCAGCATTTCAGTGAGATATTCCTTTCCAGCTTTCGCGACGATAGGATTGTGGCTGGATTTCTTGTCGATGGCTCTCTGAAACTGTCTTGTTCTGTCGTACGAGTTTCCTAATTCTACTTCAGGACTTTTTCGTAGTAAGCGAATTCCATATCTTCCATCCTCATCTCTTTTAACCGTTGCTTTATAGTGTTCTTCGAATGAGTCATCACGCGAATTATCTTCTTCTTCTTGTTGATATCCCAGCAACTTAGAGATGTTGCCCATTAACTCTTCATCTTTTGAAACTTCTATTGTAGAGTTGATCTGATGGACGAAGGTAGAAACGACTCGCCTTTGTTGATTTTGTCTAGCTTCTTTTGATACTGCACCTTTAGCTACAAATCCGAAGCACGTTTCCTCGATTTTGATTCCATCGATTAGCTTTACTATTCCGTTCTCTTTCCATATACTCGGAATGATGTCAAGGCCCAGCAATAATGTGATCGGGATGTTCTCGTGTACACTCACATCCGCCAATGTTATGCCACACTCTTGAATTTTTTCTGTGCATACTGAAATTACAGGCATTTCCCTTGTGACTTTTGTCGCCACGCAGGCTTCAACTGTTTCCCATTTTCCATTGATCAAAACGCCTATTGTCACGACGCTCTTTGTATAAGTGTCAATTGACTGAACTCCTTCAATTGCAGTAAATACTGCTCGTTTTTTGAGCCTTAGAGTCTGAACTACACTTTCAGCAATAATAGTTGTATGCGAGCAGTCATCAATCAGCGCTCGAAGTATTATCTGAGAGCCTCGCGAGCCATTGTTAATCGTCACCAGCGCTGTTGGCATCACTAACGTTCGTCTCTTGATTCCCGTGCCAATTGTCAAGTTCACTTGTTTTGTTTGCTTTGGATGCAAAATTGTGTGATGCTGCCCACCACATGTGTCGCATTTCAAGTGTTGCTTTGACCGGCATGGAGAGTTGTTTTTCCATGGATGATTACCACAGAAGATGCACAACCTGAGATTTCTTAGCGTCGCGATCGGATCTGCGGCACTCTTGAGGATCTGACAGTCTACAACCTTATGCTCTTGATGGCAAATTGTGCATTTCGGTTGAGATGAGCTTGATAATTTTGAGCTTGATTGCGATAAGTGCACTTTAACTGTCTGTTTCTGCTGACCTGACGAGTTCCCTGCTTTCCTTTGGCAAGCATCTAACTCGCTCTTGATGAATTCTCTTACTTGACTCAGCTTCGGAATTTCTTTCTGACCTTTCATGTGGATCTCGAACTTTGAGGTCAAGTTTTCGTCGAATTGTGAGATGATTAGTTGTTGCATTACGTCCTCCGCTGATAGTTTCATTACCGCTATGTTTGCTTTGACGTTGTCAAGCTTTGTTTTGATTGATTTTAGCGATTCTGCGTTTCCCGACTTGACCACTGATTTCTCCGTGATTAGCGAGCTAATTATGGTTGCCATAGTTCTTCGGGGAATTAGAAAGTCGTCGTCAAGAATTTCCCACGCATGACTGTATGACTCTTCCATTACTTGAAGGTATGAGATAGCTTCAAGCGGTTCCCCTATCAATTGATTTCGGAGAAAATGAAATTTTGAGATGTTATTCCAATTCGTCGAATTTAACGCTCGCGTGACAGTTTCTTTGAAGATCCTGTATTTCAGAATGTCTCCTGAGAATTTCTCAATTTCCATGGCTTGCGGCTTCAGAGCTCGGTCGCTTCTGAGCAGTTCTCCTAGTCCGTATATAACATTCTGGAAAGCCTGATCGCTACGAGGCTCGGTTGCGAGTCCTTCCGATATCGACACGGGGTTCATCGGCATTCCAGTGTACGGATTGTTGACCCATTGACCATTCATCGGTAATGGCTGTTGATAGAATTGCTGTCCTTGAAAGGGTGCGTTTTGATGTATTGGTTGAATGAACAATTTTTTCCAAATTTTTTTTTTAATTTTAATTCTTAATACTTTTATTTTATAATTTTCGGATAATATTTGATTCCTTTTTCATGAATTGAGCCTTTACATCTTTGCTTCCCCCATGATTTTTGTTTCATGCATTTTCATTCCCCATGAATTTTATTAATACATTTTATTCATTTACATTTCATTCCCCAATGAATTTTGTTGAGCATTGAGTACCATTTGATTCCCCAATAATTTTGTTGAGCATGAGTACCATTTGTTCCCAATGAATTTTGTTGAGCATTGTGTAACATTTGATTCCCCATTTTATTTTGTTTTGCATTGTGATCAATTTGATTCCCCAATGAATTTTGTTGAGCATTGGTACATTTGATCCCCATAATTTTTGAGCATTGAGTACCATTGATTCCCCTAATTTTTTGAGCATTATACCATTTGATTCCCCTATTTTTTGAGCATTAGTACATTTTATTCCCCATAATTTTTTGAGCATTAGTAATTGATTCCATGATTATTTTTTTTTTCCCAATTTTTTTTAAATTTTAAAACATTTTTTTTCCCCAAAAAATTTTTTTTAAAAATAAAAACATTTTTTTTCCCCCAAAAATTTTGTTGAGCATTGAGTACATTTTGATTCCCCAATGAATTTTGTTGAGCATTGAGTACATTCTGATTCCCTTGTGCATGCTGTAAGAATGATCTTTGATTTTGGTGGTCAATTATTTGATTTTGATTTTGATTGACTTCATGTGGTTGCCTTAACAGCTGGATGTTGCCATTGTTCAAATTTGAACTTGGGTTGAACAATTGCTGAACATTTGCATTTGAAGTCGTTGGTTGATTGCTGACGTTTGATTGCACTTGTTGACGCCCATTTGGGTCGATGACTTCTTTATTCACTTTTAAATCATCAGCCGAATTTTTGTTGATGCTGTCGTTGCTAGTTTGACCACCTTCGTGCTGAATAATTCCTTGTAGCTCGAGAGGTTGACTGACCTTCGGATTTTCTGTTTGAATTTCAAAACTTTCGCCGATCGTTTCGGGTTTGGAAATGAGCCCAGCCTCGTCTGTGGCTGCAGGCGGCATTTCCAAGCCCCATTCGGCTAGTTTTTCTTGGAATTTCAAGTCTGTCTCCATGATTTTCTGCTTTTCCTGCTCGAACTCCTCAGGGAGTGTCGCATGTTCTTCATAAGCAGCCACTCCGCGATTGAATTTCTGTAAGTTCTCTATCCTCCGAGTGTTTAGCTCGTTCAGGCGATCCAATGTTCGGGCTTCGATCTTCTCTTTTTTACAATTCCTGTAAAGTCTTTCGTGGTTCTCCACGAGTGCGATCAGCTCGTCTATTGCACGAGGTGACTGAGCCATTTTGCTAAAAAAGATTCGAATTGCTGCTATTAGTATTTGAACATCTACGAAAAATTAAAATTTTTGTGATAGCAAAAAAAATTCCTGATGTTTAGTCACGTTGTAAGAATCTTCCTTGCCGACGCTGTAATTCGCTTGACACTTTGGAATGTTCTTTAAATTGCAAGCTTCGGATTTTTTCAGTATTGTACGTTTGTAATATGAACTGCTATGAGCGTCCACTTGTTAATTTTTACTTCACTGTTCTTCACTGCACTGTTTTTTCACTGTTAATAATCTGATGGAATTTTTTCTTGAATACTTTCGTAAAGTTTTTATTAGTTTTTTAATTTCAGGTGGTTATTTTCGACACTTGTGATCTTATAAGAAAAATTCTTCACTACACGATCGAAATTTGATCCTTCGCCATTGGCGGCGGCACTGATTTATTGTTCACCTCACTGAAATCTTTTATTTTTATTGTTTTCGACTGTAAATTATATATAGTTTTTCGCAATATGATTTAACTAAGTTTTTTAAAGAAACTTCCTGCTTTTCACCCGGCCGGGAATGAAAATCAGTCAGAGGAAAATGTAGACGACTATACTCTTTTAATGAATATAACGAACTGAACTTTATTCAATGTATAAAATAGATGTATAAACGTATGTATTAGTATAATGCATAAGTGCATAAACACCGAGAGAGGCAGCAAAAAAGGTCTTCATGTAATAGAAAGAAATTTTTATTATTTGTTAAGTGTGCAAAGCCCGGCATTTCGTTGTTTGATTGATTCATTTTCGTTGTTACTTCCATTTGAAGATATATTGTGAAAAAAATTGAACATGAAAAGACATGGAGATTGACGTTAAGAAAGACTTTGGAAGAAAGCGAAAGCTGACGAAAAAAATCTTTGAAAATTAGTCAGACAATTAGCAGCTCGGTAGCGGACTCATTGGTCTCAAATTGATGACAAAAACTCACTAATGAGTTAGAGGTGATAAAAAGTTTGAAATCTGGAAAGGAAAATCGACACATCATTTTTTGGGTGTTTTTAAGTGAAGAGCGCGAGAAGGAAAAAAGTCATCAATACTCTCTCGAGTGTTGTTGTTAATAACCGGATGCATGCTGCATGCATTGAAAGAGAGTAAAATTTTTCGTCCGTTGATGATAATGATAAATATAAATTCAGTTGCCGACTCCACCATTGAGGCGAGTTGAGGGAGAGAAAACTTTTTCTTTTTGAATGAAATGAGCAATAATAAAAAAATAACTGAAAAACTCGTTCGATTACTATAATAACGCATATTGACTCTCTCGATATATCCTAACCGGATTTGGCTCTTTTTGTTTTGTTGTAATTTCGTGTGATATTTTCATGTAGGAGAGCTAGCTCCGGGGCAAATGAACTCCAATGTGCAACTCTACGATTATTGCAAGTGAGGTGCAAGCGAGCTTCATTACTTCAAAGAGTTTCTCAGCTAATTACCTACAAATTTGAGCTCAACGGCTTACTTCCTTCACATGCTTAAGAGATGACGGCAGCAAAAAAAATCTTGGTCACATTTTTTTCTCACCTAATGGAAAATGTCTCGACTTGAATCATTGTAAATTGTTCGATAAATAGTTGAAATTCCACGAAGTAATTGATGGCTGCAGTGTAAATTTTGTTATAAGACGGACTTTTCCTTACCTTAAAATTTGCTTCTTGATAAATTTTAAGATGTTCCACAAATCCTTCCGAAGAAGTCAAGTCGAGCTGAATGACTTAGAAACAGCTTACGAGATGACGATAAAAATTTCCTCCCCGCTGCACGAACTCACACGGATCAACATTCTTGAAATAGTTAATTGATATGTATTGGGCGCGAGAGCTAAATATTTTTCTGGCTATTTTGCCTGCTTAATAAAAACTTGAAGCCTCTCCACGCGAACTGCGATGATGATGGTAAATTAACATATTTTTGAAAAGAAGACGGTGTAAATCTCATTTTCTCATCCAGTGTTGTCCCACTTTTATTTTATTTAACATTTTTTTTCGGCTTTTTCTCCTCTTTAAATAAAACTTTATGAGTGAAGGAAAAAGGCCGAATTTTATTTTTACGGGGAGTGAGACAAAGAGTGAGTGAGAGAGAAAAGAAATGATGAGGCTTCTTTAAGATATTCATACAGAGAATATAACACACATTTATAAGGTCTATGGGCACGGATAATCGCATATTATGAGCAATAAAATTAAATTGTGTGAATGAAAATGAAAGAAACATGAGGCGGCACAGTGAGAAATGAGAGTTCACTATTGCCTAGGAATTTTACCTAATTTCTAAACGAGTCTCACCAAAACTCTTCTGTTAAGCACACGGAAAATAATCAAGCACGCTCCAAGCTATCCCGAGCTGTTAAAGCTTTTAAAAATCTACAATCGATGATTTAATAAAATTTAAGAATTTTTAGGTGATAATTGACCAATTTTTTGAATTTTTGTAAATTTAATATTTAAAAACATCAAGAAATTAAATAATTTTTCTATTTAATTAGTTGTGCATTATTTTTAAACCTTTAATTATTTTATGCGAATTTATCTCTCGCACGCAACAAATTTTTGTATAGCTCGGGAATATTTTATAGAAAGACTCTCTAGTCATAAGCGCAAGTTGAATGCTTGAGTTTATAATTTATTCATAATATATACAGCAATGTACCACAAATTTCAAATACAGAAATTTACTTCTTAAAACTGACTGGGAAAAGAGATTTAACCAAGGGATGATAAATGGAAATTATTAATTAAATGAAACTTTGAAGTAAAAAAAGTGATAAAGTAAAAAATGTTTTTTTCATGAAAACTTCTATTCCCTGGTTAGAAAACGAAAATTGTCACGCAATGTCTAATAGTCACCTTAAGGCGGGCGGCAAACTTATTGTTAATGGAGAAAATTTTTAACTTTTTACTAAACATTCATCCACTTGTATTCAATCGTCTGTCGCAATGAAATTTCTTATGGCTCGCTCTTAAAATAAACAAAGTGAAATTTCTTTTTTATTGTTCATCGAAAGCCAAATTTGGATGGTCTTTATAAAATGCAATTTGTGTAGAAATAATCTCTCGGATGTGAATATGATTGTGACGTTTGCCTATCATTTATTTGTCTATTGTGTAAAAGAAGCGAAGAAAGTTTTTTTGCGCAAAAAAAATGTCAAAACTTTTGAGGAAATGAAATCTCTCAAATTTTATATTTGTGATAGCTGTTCAGCAATTTAATGATTAAAATTTAATATTCTCCACTTTACCTTCAATTACGTAATTCAATTTTTCTTCGGGCTATTTTTTCCACTTCATTGATTTCGATTTGAAGTCAAAATCTATTTGAAAACATATAATTGAGAAAATTGACTTAAAGAACTCAACTCCTCTTTCTCAATTGCACTAATTCGATTTAAATTAATGGACTTTCCGCAGAATTACGAGCTTAAGTAGCGATTTGAAAGCAATCAGTTTATATTACAAAATTAACACTCTTTGATTGATATTTATCAGATATTTTGATGATCATGATTTGATATTTTGCGTGCTGATTGATGTAGGCTTATTGAAACCTTTGAAAATTGTCAGAAAAATATTATTGATAAAAGGTGATGATAGCAATATTGTAACCTTGGTGATGAAACTTTTCTGACGCATGGAAAATTCTTGAAAATTATATCAAAAAAAAAAGATAAAAAGTGAAATTTTGATTTCATCGGAAATGTCTTCGATATCAAAGGTGACTTTGAGAGTTTCAAAATCAGCGAAATCCTAATTTTTATCTCATTATTAAAATGTTCTACAAATAAAATCTGGTCGCCCCAAAAATTCGACATCACGTTCTTTTTAAAATTTGATTAAATTTTAATTCGCTTAAAAATTTCTCATTCAATTTTAATTTTCTGAATAAACTTTTTTCGATGTTAAAAGCTTTCTTTGCTTTGGAACAATTAAAATAAATTAAAATTCTTGTAAATTTCTCTAATAAGTTTACAATGAAAAATAAATCACACCGAACTTTATGAAATTTTAGCATGACTAAAAACCGCAAAACCACAATTTCCCATCGATAATTCCGCAAAAAAAGTAAACTACAGAAAAAAAGATTTCATATGCAATCATGACTTTAATAAATTTCTTCTTGACTCTCTTCACATCATCAACGAAAACGACGGTAGTTTTTGTGTACGAAGAGCCTCCTTGTGTCTGTTTTTACTTCGCATCCAAATAATTGCCATCATAATGGTCATCTCTGTGTGTAGGTTGGTGGTTTTCGTTTCTCTCTCCTCGCTCGCGATGTTAAATTTTTTTACAGTGATAAACATGTCTCATTTTTTTATACTCACAAAATGTGAGAGACTTGCGATCATAGTCATTGGTATATTATAAGGAAATATAAAGAGATGAAAAGAAAGAAGAGAGAGAAGAGTAGTAATATATGCATGTAAGTGAAACATCCAAAAAAATAAAAATAATAATAACATTAATAGAGCTCTTTTTCGAAAAAAATGAATACTGTTGATGTAAAAGAGCAGAGCGCGAAGTGAAGAAAGGGGGGAAAGCCATTTCTTTTCGTTAGGCGTTTGTGTATTATTGTGCATACAAAAATTTCTCAGGTGGCTGCTGGGAAGGTTTAAAAACACCTTGATTTAGCTTGGAAATTGTCAATTTATCTTTAGTTCTATTCCAATAAACATATACAGCTCTCGCGAGAGTCAAAGAAAAAAATATAAAATTTTATAAATTTTATACAAACTTTGGTGATTTTTAAATCGAAAAAAAAATATTTAACAAAATGTTCCAAAAAGTTGTGCTCGTTATGTGCGTGTTCGGCATTGCCGCTGCTCAAGAAAACTTCAAGGATTGCCTGCAAAAGGATTCAATCTCGTGTGTTCAATTATCGGTACGATAAAAATAAATAGAGACTGAAAAAGAAATATTTTGTGATAAAGAAGAAACTGAGTGTTTTCAACAATGTAAAATTAAATCAGATAATCCAACAGTTGTGTCGGTTTTTAAAAATAATTATGCGGTCAGTTACGATGTGACAAGGGTCGCTTGGTTAATTTTTAATATACGGCTTGAAAAACTTTACTATGGAAACTGTGAAAATTTTAATGATTTCGTTGAAAGCACTCGTAGCTTTGTGGAAAATATTTCTCCGAAAAAAATTAAAAAAATCTAATTTAAGTTTGGCTAAAAAATGAAATTTTCTCTCAAACAGATCTACCGCAAAGCCAAGGAATTCTTCGAATCACCAAAAATTGAATTGATCGGCGGACTCTCATTCATCAAACCAGCTGGCCGTGATGCCCGCTCGTCAAATGTTGATGGAACTTATGTTGAGACCGCTAATGATGTCGAACAACGTGAAAACGCATTGGAGAACTTTGTTACCGAGGGCGCCAAGGGATTCTTCCAAGAACGCTCATTGAACTTGGACATGGCCACTGCTGCCCGTAGCTTGGCTGGAGCCATCCCAGAAGAAGTCAAATCATCAGTCCGCTCAATGGTCTCAGAGGCTCGTGGCAAGAAGAAGAAGATCCTCAAGGCACTCATCCCAATCCTCGGCTTGGTTAAATTGAAGGTTGCTGCCCTCGCTGTTGTCGCTCTCTTCGGAATTGCCTTGATCGCCAAGAAGGCTTTGGTCATCTCAATCATCGCTCTCATCCTCTCGAAATTCTTGCTCATCAAGAAATTGTTGTCAAAGGGTAAAGGTGCCGGTGAAGGCGCTCAAATCGGTGGACTTTTAGACGCTTTCGATAGCCTCGGAGCTCACAGCCAACCCGTTGGACAACAACTCGCCTACTCAGGACACAAGCAATACTAATTTAATCGATGTACTTACAACCGGGAGCTCTCTTGTAAAAAAGAAGAGAAAGAATGAGGATCTGAGAAGCGATTTAAGGGTTGTTAGAGGACAGTTTAAGTTTTAAAAATTACCTCACAAAAATGAAAGAAATTCTTCATCTTATCACAAGCATCTACTACTACTCCTACTGCTCTATCCCCAATCTTAACTACCGACACACTTATTCTCCAAATCTATCGCTGATGATATTCTTGCCAGACTATTCTATTCTCAGGACTGATCTATCTACGCACAATCTTCTTCTTCTTCCTACACCTAAACACTCACTCTCTATTCTACCCACTCTGACAGACACTCTCTTCTATACAACAACCATTTAAAAGTTAACGTTACAAAAGAAACCACCAAATTTTTAAATAATTTACAATAGTTTATGATTTAATTTTAATTTTACCTTTAATTTCTTTCCGTACTCTCCCACGATCGTGGAATTGTGCAATTCTTTACTCTTTTTAAAAAAAGTCTCTTTTCTAGTCTGAAAAGTCTCATTTTCATTTTCGTAAAGAGATCACTCGACAAATTTGACATTCTAAATAGCTTTATTTTCGGACTTACTCTCTTGCTACTTTTTAATTCACTTTCTAGTCTCTTTGATTAATTTTATAATTTTATGATTTTTATTTTAGTTTTTAAACACACCACAAACACACACTCACTCGACAGATCTGATGGAAATTTTATGATTTAATAATTTAACCACTCTCTGCTACCGTTTTAAAGAATTTGAAAATTTAATTTTTGAATTTCAATAGCCAGCAAATAACTTAAACGACTCCATCAAAAAGACTTCAAGATCGAATCGACAAGAATTCCGATTTCTTCCTTTCGCAAAAAAATAAGAGAGAGAGAGAAAAGCGAGATTACCACAAAAAAATAGAACGCACAATAATTTTTTTATTTAAAAAGAAAATGTTAAATTATTTATTTATTAAATTATTTATTTCGTACGCGGAAAAATTGAAGAAAATTTTTGTGTAAATAACAAAATGTGAAAATAAAACACTGCAAAATGAAATTCGGAAATTCACTGTTGAAGAATCCGAAATTTAAAATTGAAAATTCAAGTCTTTTTTTCTTCTTCTCTTAATTAACATATTAAAGGGTGACCGCAATTTCTCTCCACAGCGAACATCTTCGTATGAGGATTTTTTTTAAAAATTGTTATGCGTGCCACCGTTGGCGATGTCTCGACCACAAATTATTCTTTCGTCGTGTCGTCAATAAACAACAATGAGAAGAGGTAATAAAAATATCATCGAAAAAGAAAGTCAAATACGTGGTCGGCGATGATCTTAATTGAATTTTGCGCCTCTCCATTCTCATAAAATTATTTATTGTGTGTGAAGTCAATGACCTTTTGTGTTTCACTTTCTCACAGTGCAACTCCTCTCGTCAGTGATAACTTTCATTCGGCACATTCTCGGTGGCTGAACAGGATGTGTCAGTCCAGTCGAGTTTTTTATGCATATTTGCCGGAATATATCCGAATGACTTGTTTTTCATTAAAATGAAAGTTTTTTACTGCTCACTCGCTTAAAAAATATGTCATGATTTCGTTTAATCAAAAGAAATTTTTTCTTTTGCTGTACGCGCGCGGGCGACATATCCTTGAACGAACGAGAGAAATCTGCGAAATTCTTTTTCCCCTTTTTATTTGCAAGACTTGTTCAGAGCTTGTTGTGTACAATAACATTTTTTTATGAGAGCACCAGTAAGTGGAAGGGTGTTTATTGTGGGTTGTTCTCAGTGGAAACTTGAGATTTTTTAATGGCAAATTATTTTTAGAAATTTTAGCTTTATGGATTTTCAAAATTGAAAACGACTCATTTTTTACACTTTTTCATATCAAAGAGAAAAAATGAATAAAGAATTCTTAAAAAATTCAATCAGGGTTAATAAATAATCAAACCCACAAAATGCTCGATTATTAAAAATTCTTCGTTTTTTTTCAAAAATTTAGCTAAGCTTCATTTTTAAGCTCCCAGCAACGCTTTTAAACAACAAAAAAGCTTGAAGACTTAAAATATCGTGACTTGTGGCTGAGAAAAAAAAAGTTGGCAGCTGTTTGAGAGAAAGCTGAGTGTGACGATGGTGATAAAATCGCCGAAAAAGAGAAGAGCAAAGCACGAAAAAGTTGAGATAGAAGAAAGAGCTTTGATGATTGCTGAAAACTAGTCAGTAATAATTTTTTGTTTTTTGGAATTTCGTTTGAAAAAAAATCAAACGCTGCATGATAAAAAATTAATAAGCTAGATATTAATTAAAGATGTTGAAAGAATTTTTTCATATATCGCTGGAAATATCTCGAAAAAATCCCCGTTCAGTTCAATTTGAAAAAATGAGTACCTTTGAGATTCTTCCGGGAAAAATCATGTGTGCAATTTGATATTTTCAATGTATTTGAAATTGGATGACGAAGCTTCGAGATTTCTCAAGAGCATTTTTTGTGGAGTAAATGTAAGTACCTTCTTAAAAAGAAATTTATTTTTTAGCAATGATTAAAGTTACAGTGAATTTATGGGCAAATATTAAAGTTTTAAGTAATTTTTTTACTAAAATTTTTTATGCCCTTGTCATTTATAAATCTCTTTGAATCTATCAAAATATTTCATATCAACAAATTTCACTTAATCATCTTCGATAATTATTGAATTAAGCTCTTTTAAACTTATTACACAAGCAGATAAAAGAAATGCTTTAATAGCATTTGATGAAAAAAAAAGAAAAATCATCTCATCAGCTTTATTTTTTTGGTTAATCACGAGCAATAAAAAATGTTTAACGGTGAGCCGAAAAAAAAGAAGTGAAAGAAAATGAAGTTCATCTTTAATTAAATTGCTAACTTGACCTAACTAATAACCGAGCGAACGAAAAAGAGCAAAAGAAAACTTTTTAGCTTGTTAAAATTAGCGATTAAAATTCGTGTGCGCTCATCGAGAATAAAATGAGTCACAGATTAAAACCTTCGAAAATGCGAAATATTTTTCCACTTGAAATAAGTAAATAATTACCTTTGCTCTAAATATTTTTGGTGTTAATAATATGTTAATTATTTTAAATCAGAGAAATTATCGAGCGTGTGTTCAACTGCGCAGTTTGACTTTTTAATTAGGTCCTGAAACCTTTCAAAGGAATTTTTCTCTTTTTAATTAAATTGAACTCCACGTGGTTGCTTCTTTACTTCTCAAGCAACGAGATTTGCATGAATCAAAATTTTAATTTGTCTAAGGGTTCATCGCCAACGTAAACACTTGTGAATTTCTCATGACATTGTCTCAGTATTTGAAAAAATACAAAAATGCTTAGTGCGCATCAAAAAATTAAAAATGTTTCTTTGATTTAAATTTAGAATTAAATCACGATTGCAAATCCACTTTAACAAATTAACCTTCTGTCCGTTACCACTCAGATGCCTCCCATAATAACAAAATTAAATTACGCAAGTGGCGAAAATTCTCTACCGAAATGTTGCCTGCTGATAATGAAATGAAAATATGCAAACATAAGTAAATCAGCATAAAATGAGAGAATTCAATTTCCTTGTGCTGTCAGCATGTTTGAAACAAAAGTTTTTTGTACTGCAAAATTTCTGCACAGCTGTAAAATTCAATTATATACAAGCAAAACTTTGTAATTCACTCAACAATGAAATAGAAAATGCGAAAATTGTAGTTCTCATGTCGCACGAGTAAGAGCAAGTTCACTGCTGATTGCTAGCGAGGGACTATCATTAACATTCTGAAATAGTCTATAATTCTCATCTGAGTCATTTTAATTTTTGTATGCTTTCTCACTCATAAAATCTCCATCTGTCTGGATCTCTTTTACATTTGGTTCAATTTATTTATTAAAAATCTGAAAAATTACAAAATAATTTATCAGTTTTGTCACCGTAAGAAAATTAATAATCTTAATATACTTAGACAAATTGCTGAGGAATTTCTGATTGTGTGCTGTTGCTTCGTCGGCATAAAACTGAGAACCAGCTTTAAATGATTGATTGCAACTAATCTTTCATGTATCCAATGATGAAGTTTCTTCACCCCCTTTTGGATAGTCATATCACATCCATCATATGCGAAGAAATTTCTTTTCGCTTTTTAAATTGAATTTAGAACGGCTTTACAAACCTAATTTGAATTAGACTGCATTTTTTCTCTTTCGAGTAAAACTTTCAAATTCAACCGCAAATAAGCTATTTGTGTGCGAAGATGATGAATGACAAATGACCACGGAGAGTCAAGTTGAAAATTTTATTGCTGAGCATGAAAGGAAAATTATTAAGTTCAGCCTGTACATGCATGCAAATGTGTTGGTGGTGGCTCAAAAAATGTGCACAATATTTTTAAAATAATCAAATCTTTCCTTTGAGTATCAAAAAATAAATTTTAATTCTTTTCCGATGATTTTATTTTTATTCGACGAAACCCTGTGATGCAAATTACCACAAAATATAAATCGTAGAAATTTTTTTCTCCTCACATTGTTCACTCACGACCGTTTCTTTTGCGTTGCACTCGAAGTCGGTGTGATTGACTTTAATATGTCTCAATCATATGAGAATTTGTCACTGCCATAAAGCGAAAATGCACACGTTTAATCATCATTAAACTGGAAACCGGATGGTGTGTATAGAAAGTGCATTTAAGCCGTTTTCGTTACTTACGCCATTGGACTTGAAAAAGCAAAACATTACATCGTCTCGTTGTGCATTCTCTGCTTGTTTGTTTATTCATGTGGTATTACTTTCATTATTATTGCATTTTATGTATACTCTCCATGCAGAGAATCATGAATCTCGTGTACAACCTCAAGAGTCACAGTTCGATATACTTTAAAGAGAAGAAAAATATGCACATGGGAAATGAGCAGCGAGACAAAAAATGTATGTGTGAAAATCGAAAGTCTTTTTTCTCCTTTTGCATTTCAGGCGCACATTCCCAAAGAGCTTGTTTTTTTTTCATCTCACTCATTCACTTATTCATCCGAAAACCAGCCACACGAGATTGCCTTAAGATGAGGATAAAAAAAACAATAAAAATAACAACATCAGCATTTGTAATTACTCCCAGCTACATGCATATGTTTTTTAAGATTTTGACAAGGGTTGACATCTTTTTAAAGCTTAAATTTCAGTTAAAAATAATCAGGAAGTTTAAAATTTTACATTATGTAAATGTTATAGAACAAAATGTAAGCATCCCTTGACAACTCTCGACTATCTCGTGAGTATCGCAAATACTTAATAACTTAAATTAGAAATGGCCAGTTTGAGATTTGAGTGGCTTGCCATTTTGATGTTAACTGCTTTCCATATGGACACCTCGTGTGTAATGGAGAAATTTTTTAATGTAATGAATGTTGAGACGGAAGATGATGAAAAATTAAACTTTTTTGAAAAACTTTCATCGCTCGCGAGATAAAATTCCTTTGAATGGACAAAAAAGATTTTTATTGAGAGTGAATGTCATTGAATTAAATCCTTAAAAAATATTTTTACAATGCAATGTAAATCGAAAAATTGGAAAATTCTAAGGAGATTTGAAACTTGAGAGGTATCGAGATTTTACTACGCAAAATTATTTTTCTTACAGCGAAATGACCGATTTTGTAATTTAATACATTAGCAAGCCCTGAAAATGACAACCTGCGTTCTCAAAAATGCGCCTTGATGAAATTCCTCGAGGATCTTATTTGGATAGATTTATCATGAAAATAAACATAAAAAATAACTCAAATAAATGTAATTTAATATCTTTTGAGATTTTTTCACTCAACAATTTGCAATTAAAATATTTTTATTTCAGATTAAGGTAATTGAAATAAAAAAATTTTACACTGTAAATTAAAATTAAAATTTATCTCTAATTTTTCAATAAAAATCTCAAACAAAAAGTATTGTTAAAAAATTCACGCTTTACCGTTCAACGAAAATTATCGACCATGTGCGCATGAAAATCGATTGTTGAAATTTCATTCCAATTTGTTTGCTGATTTCATGGACAATCTTTCTTTGAATAATTGCGATAATGACCATCTTAAAATTGACAAAAGTGACTCCGTTGAAAATCGCTCACTTTTCACCTTAATCCGCCACTACCGTGATAATTCTCTTGAAAATTATTTCGCCATTTGTTGTTGCTGTTATATTGACATTAAAGTAACAGCAACACCGCGAGATTTGTTCCGCCGCATTGAGTTACTTATTTCGGATATAATATTTTTCTTATGCCCACATTATGCTGTGTACACTTGACTCTCACTCGACATGTTCTCTATGTATGTGTAGCACTTTTTTTGGAGAGCATAAGAGGAGAAATGAATTTTATATTGAAATTACTGCTATTTGAAAAAACAACCAAAACAACAACAGACAGTAAATTACGGCGGCGGCAGTGGAAAGAGAGTAAATGATATGTGTGTACATATATATAGTAAGATTTTTCAGCCCAAACGATACAAATACACTCGAAACAATTGAAAGAAAGAATTTCCAGTACATTTACTTACGACGGTGGTAAGTACAAACAGCAAACAGCACAAGCATCGCGGGAGAGGAGAAAAAAGAAAAAAGAAAGAGGAAAAAATTGGACTTTAAAATTTTTTTTATTACATTAAAATATTATTATTCGGTACAGAGAGCTTGTGGTGTGTGCGAGGGAAGGGGAAATTTCAATGAAAAGCAGCATTTCTCCAGACATATCAGCGACCGTATAAATATAAATTGTTGAACATTCTGCAACCCATAACCATATCATCCTTGAACTTGTGAGTGAGACACACCTCGCGGAGAAAAGTGAGTGAAGTGCAAAAAAGTGTTGAAAAATTTTCATTATTTGAGATTAGAAAAAAATTAGAAAAAAAACATAGAAAAAATGAATCCCAAAATTGTTGGATTAGTGTGCATATTTCTCGTGACTGTCTCTGCCTTGCCTGCCGAAGAGACACGCGGACATCCCAGAAATGCAATTGGATCGGATAACGACCTCATGGATTCAATCTACACCGATTGCCTGAGAAAAGATTCAGTTAACTGTGTCAAATACAAATTGGTCTCATTCGTTGACAAAATGGTCAGTGCTCGTGACACATTCGCTTTGACTGAAGGAGTTACCGTCGTTAAAGCTCCAGGATCTGAGCAAGAAGGCGCCCCTCGTGCAATCAGCGGTGACGAGTCTATCGAATCATTGATCTTCAGCCGAGTCCAAAATTTCTTGAACACACACACAATTAAGGTTGACTTGAAAGGATCGGACATTGTGAGTGCTGTCTCATCGACTGGTCGTGCCTTGGAAGATGTCTCAGAAAACTTTTTCGGCGATGACGAAACAAGTGAAGCTCGTGGCAAGAAAAAGAAGGCCCTCAAAATGTTGGGACCACTTCTTGCTATGATGGCTTTGAAAGCTGCCGCCATTCTTCCACTTCTCCTCGGCGCTATCGCTTTGATCGCTGGCAAAGCCCTTCTCATCGGAAAGATCGCTTTGGTTCTCTCAGCCGTCATTGGATTGAAGAAACTTCTTTCACAAGAGAAACACGTCACCTATGAAGTCGTTGCTCATCCACAACACACATCAAGTCACACAAGCAGTCACTCTGCTGATTCATTCGCTGGTGGTTTCTCCGGAGCTGATGCTGGTGCCAGCTATGGCGGTTCATCATCATCAGGCAGTCACGGATGGGGACGTTCATATGACGCCCAAGACTTGGCCTACAGCGCACAAAAACAATAATTTATTAACCCACTAAAGAAGAATTTTGTAAAATTACCACAAAGATATTTCCATATTGGAAAAAAAGACGAAAGCTAACGAATCCTGGACAAATCCAAAAAAGTTCCAAACCCCGATGAATCGCCCTAAAATGAAGGAAATCGGGAAAAAAGAGATTGTGTTAATTAATTTATTTGAATTATTTATGTTTGTTAATTTATTATCCCACTCACACACACACACACTCAGAACTTTCTCTGAAAAAGTACTCAGAGAAAGTTTGTAAAGCAAGTGATCATCCCTTTTATATTGATTAGAAATCGAGAGGCTAGAGATCGCGTTGAGAGGAAAACACTTTTTGGAGGGATTTTAGTCATTTTGAAAAGTTCCATAACTATTTGAAATTCTCTCCAAAAGTGTCCTTCCCCTATTGTCTCTATTTGATAACAACTCAATCTTCTTTTTATATAACTTCAATTAACCAAACTAGGAAATGAAAAATATCACTTTTTTCCCTCATATCATTCTATCGCAACTTTTTTTCACTCTCTCTTACTCGCTATCACAAAAAACTGTAAACTCGATCTGTGATATTCTCCCACAAAATATCGCTGATTTTCCTTTCTAAACTTCTGTACCACGACTTCTACATTCACTTTACATACTCATTGTACTTTCCCTTATAAAAAAAGTAAGAAGCCTCATGAATCTGTGCTGCTATTACTTTTTACCTTTCTCAACTCATTTTATTGTTCAATTCTAATTTTCCATTTCAATCTCTCACTTACTCTGCTCTTTTTAAAAAAATTACTTCTCAAACTGTATTCAATAGATCATCTCATATATGCTATCAATTATTTCTCACCATATTAACTAATTTATCTTTCCATCTATTATCTCTCTCTCTCACTTACTCATTTCTCACCATATATAAACACGCTTATTTTCCTCTCAATGATGTTAAACGATTTTTAATAAAATATAATTGTGAAAAATGATGAACAGAAAAAAAATATTTTGTGGCTTAATTTCTTGCTCTTTTTTACAGCGCTGTTAATGAAGATAACTGTCATCGGTTTTGGAACAAGCACACACACAATTTTTATGCATATCTTCGTCTCTCTCTTTTAAATGCGATTAAAAAGACATAATTGGGTTACGAGATCACATTGAACTTCACTAAAATAACACGTAAAAAAACATGACAGTTAAATTACACGTTAAAATTGTGTGTTTGTGCGTTCATCCACTTTCTTTTCTTTACATTGTGCCCTCTTGTTCCGCGATGAATGACCGAGGGCATAAGAGAGACACGAAATTGAAATTGGATCGAAAGTACTTTTTTTATAAATGCGCCTTTCCTTGAATACAAAAACCAGAATGAAAAAATTTCTCTCTCGTTTGTTCGTCAAAAAATTATTATTGAGGAAATTATAAATTTGTACGTAAATTGAGAAAGACGTAAAGTGAGTACTTTACCTTAATTCGTTCGGCTGCCGGTAATTAGCGCTGACGGGCGTAGTTTAATTTTTTCTTGTATTTGCTGTTCGATTTTACGTGCGGTGAGCTTGAAAAAAAAATTCAAAGCCAAGAGTGTGAACTTTTCTCCAGGGAATTTCAAATGGGTGTTAATTGAATCTGACTGAGTAAGAAAAAAATTAAAAACTTAATCGACTCGTGTTATTTTGATAACGATTTTAATTTACCAAATTTATTTTAATTAAAATTTCCATAACTTTCATATTGAAAAGTGAATTAAAATTTAAAATTAATTTCTTGTTAATTCGTTAAAAAAACTGAAAACTTATTATGCAAGCAAAAAACTTTCTTTATTCTTTTATGTTCATGATGTAAATTTTCAGCATACATTATGCTTTAATAATTCAATCAAGCTTTTTCAATTAACAAATGTGAACTTTTTTAAAAGCTTATGTTGCAAAACTTTCAAGTTGTATTATTAAAACTTTTTTCTCAGTTGGAAGCTCAAAACGTTTAGTGAGAAGTAAAAACTCAATTAAAAAAGTTTTCTCTCTGAGTTTCTCGAATCTTCGTTAGCTTTTATGAAAATTCAACCACTTTTGTGTGATAAAGCTTTTACATTGTTGTCTTGTGAAGTTCAGAATTATCTTTAATATCCACTTGTTAAACTTTCGCGATGAAAATTCTTACAAAACAATTTCAAGGACAAAAATTATAAAAGGATTTAATGCCAATTAAAATTTTTTAGACCTTTTGAAGTGAATAAAAGATTTTAATTAACTTTTCTTGGAACAAACTTTGAGTTAAAATTTTCTCATCCTGATTCAGATCAAAGGAAACATTTTCTTGTAAAATTGAGTCTCGTGCTCTCAATTTTGACGAAAAATTTTAAATCAATTAAAAATTAATAAAATAATTTCAAATCTTGTTAAATTTTAAGTAGTTCCTGGGAGCTTCGATTAATTTATTTTAATTCTAGAAGCGTCTTCGCGGTAATCTGGTTAATTATAGCTAAGTGTTTTTGGTTTGACTTCAGAAAATTTAAACGAATTGCTCAAAATAGAATTATTTAAAATATTAATTATTTTCATGATTTCCTCGAAAATCACGACACAATTTTTACGAGCGGAGAAAAGCCGTGATTTTGAGAATTTTCTTGACCTTTTCATTTACTTTGTAACTGTTCCTTTAGAAATATGCAAAGCTTTAACTAATATCCAATTAAAATATTCGCTGAGAGCAATGACTGGATGACAGCTTTTCATCGTTTTTTAATTTAATGAATTCATATGAAACCTTCCAGGAAAGAAGTACTTACATAAATATTGAACAAGAATTTTTTTGCACCCTCGGCACAGCTTAACATCACAGCCTCAAGTTAAAAACTGAACGCAAATTTGTGGAAAATTTTTATTCCTCTCTAAATAACGCCACAAAAAAAAATCAATTCGCACTTGAATGCATTCAACACAACAAACCAATAATCAGCAAATTGGAAAATTTTCATTGTTTAAAATAGCCAAAAATCAAATGAGCGAAACGAGAAAGTTCTCCATCTCACACTGCGATGATGATACTGTAATTAGTGAATACATAAAATATTTATTAGTTTAACTTTCATTTTCAAGACTTCACGGTTCTTTTGTTTCTTCTTTCACGATTGAAATTTGTTCATTCGCTTTCGTGCTGTTCTTTATTAATAAAAACTTTCACTAGAATTTTTTACCGTTTTTGTTGATCAATTTTTTATATTGATTTACTGAAACTCAAAAATATTGTTGCGCCATAAAAATAAAGATCCGCTTACGAAAATATTTAAAATCCATGGAGCGGGAGTAAGTGAACAGCAAACAAGTGACATCAAATATTTTTTTTATCATATCAAAAAAATTTTGTAGCAGCTCAAACGTTATCATTTCCATAGAATCCATTAAATTTTTCGAAGGTTGTTAAGCAAGATTAAATTGTTGTATCGCAAAATCAAATATCACTGAACCATTTATTGATGTACCTTTAAATTATTATTAGAAATATTGTTGTCAATATTTTTTTGTCCTACGCCTCCGTAAAATTAAAACATCAAACCTTCTTTGCATGGCTGATGTTACATTGCGAAAGGTAAACAATCTAATCTATAAATGCTTTTAGCATCGCATGTGACGCATTAATTGAATTAATGAACCCCGCCTTTTGCCGTTTTAATAACTCAAAGAGCATTTTACTCTTGCTTCCGTCCCAATGACGCAAAT
This sequence comes from Tanytarsus gracilentus, assembly GCA_038502055.1. Classification (NCBI taxonomy): domain Eukaryota; kingdom Metazoa; phylum Arthropoda; class Insecta; order Diptera; family Chironomidae; genus Tanytarsus; species Tanytarsus gracilentus. The sequence goes on along the minus strand of JAXRKN010000043.1, from coordinate 405,255 downwards.
CGATGGCAAATCAATAGGTAAAAGATTTTCTCTTACTCTCATCAGTTGGATATTTATGTCATAAAGTCGTCGAGTTGCGAGATTTAAGCTAAACGGGATTTATGCAATATAATAAGAACAGCTACTGCATGAGAATGGGAACAAAATTGTAGTTTAATGACACAAAACGACGACAAAATAGTTTAGACTAATTGAACTTGTGGCTGAAGAGCTAAGTCAATGTCTCACGCAGAAAATTGAAAATTTTCATAAATTTCTACTACAAAAAAAATAAATTCATTCAAAAAATATTCGATGAGAGACATTTAAGAGCTAAAGTGGAGTTTAGAAGAAAATAGCTTAAAATAGAGGAAGCTCATAATTTGAAACACGACATTAGGCCGCGCACTTACTCTTCCCATAACCTACAGCAACATAAAGTGCTCTTAAGTGTCGCTAGACATGCATTTAAAATGAGAAGTGAAGATAAGTGTTTAAATCTAACAAAGTTGATTGAAACAATTAGTGACGGTCTATTTGGTATCAATTGCATTTCTACTGCCTCTCTCGTGTTTTTCACGCGCAAAACTTCTTTTCGGCAGAAGAGAAAATCATGTTTCATACGAATTTCTATGCTGAGGAGAGAAAATTATGTCTACACTAACTATTACCGATAGCATGATGATGATGATGATGATGTGGTTTTGTTGTTATACAAACGCGAGAGAGCCTCTCGTCTTTTTTATTGTGAACTGCATGCAAGCTTATTGGAAGGTAATAGAATAGAACCACAACTACAAGTGCATTATTGAACACCTGCATGCAAGTGAGTGAAAATGCGCTCTAGATTGGTGCGGCAGTGGGAGAGGAGCATACCGAAGGATGTCTAGCATGAAGAAAATTGCAGTTGCTAACGATAGCGTATATATAATGTTGAAACTGTATAGTTTTTACTTCAGTTTTATTTCATTCGTCAGTTGTTCTAGATCGATTAATTTTTCATAGGAGCTTTAAAGTTTAAGTTGGAAAAAAGTTTGTGTCTGACTTTTAGGTTAAATTAATTTAAAAAAATGAAGATCATTTGTTCATTCGCCATTGTATGCATCGCATCAGTCGCCTTGGTGCATGCAGAAGATCAATCATATTTGGGTGATGCCAAGTATATCTTCAAGACATACCAAGAATGTGCCTCACAAGATCTCTCAACCTGCTTGAAATTGAAACTCTACACAGTTGTCGATAGAATTGCCCGCTCGACAAGTGACTTTAAAGTCTATGAAGGTGTCACATTTGAAAAGGAAGAAAGTGCTGTCGAAGAAGAACAACAACCTGGTAAATCGGAATCTGAAATTGAAGCTTCGCTGCCACGCTCACTCGATGACAAAGAGCAGACACTCAATCAAATGATAATGGATAGAGTTCTCTCATACTTCGACAGCCATACATTGAAGGTGAGTTTCCTAGTTATTTCACAATTAAGTCTGCCCAACATTGAACTAATTCATGTCACCTACATAGATATCTCAACCTAATTAGCTAACCTAGTTTGTGTTATTAAATTAATTGCAACTTATTCAATTAGTGATTAATTGTCATATTTTTAACAAATTTTAGCATCCTGAGCGTGCTTAAAATTTAAAATGCCTCTTGCGTCGCCCATAGCAATTAAAAAACATTTTCTATGCTCCTTTCTAGGTCAAATTTCCTTCAGCTGAGGAAATGAAGCGATCAATCAACGAAGCACGTCAAAAGGGAGGTCTCGGCAACAAGGGTGGAAAGGATAAGAAAAATGGACACTTTATTATGATTCCATTGCTCCTCGGGAGCACTCTCGTTCCACTTGCTTTCGGTGCTCTCGCTCTTCTCGCCGGAAAAGCTTTGATCGTCTCCAAATTGGCTTTGGCATTGGCCTCGATTATCGGCATCAAAAAACTCATCTCACACGGACATCATCATGAATCCGCTCATGAAGGTTAATGCTCTTCATATTTGTACGTATAGAAATGGTTTTTTGGAAAATGTATTTTTGCAGTTGTTGTTTCCGGTGGACATTCAGGTGGATGGGGACGTGCAGGTGAGGCTCACAACTTAGCATACAAAGGCCAGAATTAAGCAAGACAACCTCAGATACCTCACATCAGAATGAATCTCAATTTCTCCTATTTAATTTTGACGACTGCCAATTTTTGTGACTGAATAATTTTTAATTTTCCTATTTATTATTTCTTTGTTGTGTATAGAATTTAACTTATAAAGAATCTTAATTTATTGCGCTCATCAAACTCACGTGGACGCGCCGAATTAATTTATTTATGTGTGCGAATTTTTTTTGTTAATTTATTTGAAGCCAAAAATTTTCTACTTTATTTTCCAAATAATTTAAAATGAAAGAATAAAGCAAAAAAATCATTTTTGTTAATGATTATGAAATATAAAGAAATTTCTTTTCATAAATCCCAAAAAAAGTTTCACTTCTTTACAGATTTGATTTCACGAGAGTGTCAATTGCAATCGTCTTACACTAATGCAGAGAAAAAGATTTGAAAAGAAAAACTCGTTGGACGAGATTAAAGTAAGTAAGTAAATCGATTCATATGACGACGCGCGAAGAATGTCCCATTTCTTAGTAATAAAGTGTGCTAGTAGTATCATTGGCATTTGAAGAAATTTAGATCGAGAGGTGTGTGCGAATCGCGGAAATGCAGAAAAAGTAAACCAAAATCAGCTGGTTATTGCAATTTTCCTTTCATGCTTGTGACCGTTGAATTACAATATGTTATCGCCTGTTAAGAATAATAATTTGTATGAATTAGTCGAGAGTGAAAATTACTGCAATTTCCTGCTGACATCTGATCTGACTTAGTTTAAGGTGATAAAAATTATTTACTTTAAAGAATGTTTTTTAAATTCTTCAAGCATCGATATAAAATATTTAAAATCTAACGGATTTAAAAAAATAATATTACATTTCTTAATTAATTAAATTCTAACAGTTTAAACACTCAGTTAAACCCTTAATAAAATATTTTCAATTTCTCTCGAGTAATAACTGTTAAACCAACAATGTATGGACATTAGCTTACTCATCGACCATTAATTATTTTTGGCAGAAACTTTCCTTTTCATTAACGCCCAGACACACACAACACGATCAATCGAGCTGTTTGCTTATTATTTCTAACTTTGAGCAAGTGACGATGATAGATGAGATTTTAAAGAAAATTAAGTTAAACGATAGCGATAAATCTCATAGTAATCACTTGGAGATAATCTCATGGTGTTTACTTTACAACAAAACCCAACATTTGTGATTTTCACTCCAAATTATGGAGATTATCGTTTCAATTGTGTGTAGTGATGTCGAAAGGTCTCTCCCAAGTCCCAAGTCATTATGAAGTTGCTTTGGGAATTGAAAGCTCATTGTGCTGACTGCCGTTCTATTATGACCGTTTGTTATTGAAGTACTTACTCGAAAAGCTTTGTTTAATGAAGTTATCACAATTTTCTTCGAGTTGGTTAGTGAATGAAAAATAATTTACCATTAAATTTGATTTTCTCGCAAATTATGCGTGTTTCAAGATTAATTGACGGCAATATTTATTTAGGTCTGAAAATTTTTTTTAGAATATTAAAATGAGATTAAAGAACTGCGGAAAAAGTTTTTTTCAACTCTAATTTAGCTTCCTGCACTTTTAATCTATTCATTAGCAGCTCTCCTAATAACAAAGTGATTAATTATTTCTACAATTTGGTTTAAAACCCGCAGATAAAGAAAAAATATAAAGAGTAAAATTTCGGCTACCACACACACTCTCGACGCTAATAGCATATAAGCTCATGAAAGAGTAATGATAATGAAGATACAACAGTACATCATAGTCTTTGCCAAACGTGTTAAAAAGAAGAAATATTTAATTGTTTCATAAAAATTTTTATTTTAAAAAGTTTTTTTTTGATAATTTCTCTCGCATGGCACTGACCAAGTTTCACTTTAACATTACACTTGGCATTGTAATTTGATATGTTATGAAAGTAATGTATCAAAATGCCAAAAGATTTTCTAACGGATGTGTGGCTCTCAAAGAAGTGAAAATGCGTTTCGCTTCTCGAATTCTTATCATGACTCTGCGTACAATTTTCTCATAAATCGCGATCACACCCATGTGGTGGTAAGTCTTTGGAAAATATCTTTGTACTTTCGAGATAATTTCTGAGTAAAATAGTTAATATTTAATTTTTTTATAAAAATTTTATTCATTTCAAACATCACCAAACTCTTCACAATCACAATTAATTTCAATTAATTAAAACATATTGCATGACACACAAAAAAACTTTAATGAAATGATTTCACTTGGCAAACACTTTTTCACTTTTTTGTACTAATATGGAAGACGCAAGCATTAACGACAGCGATCATGATTTTTATTTCCGATGAAAGTGTAACAAAGTTGTAATTGAGAAATTTTTCCATCGTCTCGATTTGTTTAATTTTATCGATTAATTTTATATACATAAATTAGAGATATCATCACGAAGAAGTTGTGACAACTCGATAACTTCACCTCATTTGTCTGGAAGTTTTTTACACTAATCAATTTCAAACATGAGTATGACGTACATAAGATGATATTGCTGATGATGCACAGCCGCGATGAAAGTCATCATGTGAGGTTTTTGCTAATTTCTTTAATGATCTGGTCGCAATAAAAATTTTCAGGATGTTTTGTGCGAACATTAAAATTTTGATGGATATTTCAGAAACATGTAAATTTTTTTGGGTTAAGCCATAAATGTTTGAAAAAATAGGTTTAATACTTTTAAACGATTCTTATGCAAATTCTTTTCAACTTTTAATTTAACGAAGATTTTTAAAAAAATTACAAAATTTAATTTTTTATAAATATTTTACCTTAAAATTTGTTGAACTTAAATATTTAATATCGAATGACACAATTTATTCTTAGAAACTCTCAAATCATCAAAAGCGACTCACTTTTGAGATTTTAATCCAATCAAAGAAAAATTTACGACCAAAAGGAGATCAAAAGTACTTGAGTTAATTTTCAACATCATTCAAAAAGGTTTTTTAGGAATTCATTATAAAAAATTTCAATTAATATAAAAAGAGGATTTAGAAAATTTTCGCAAAACTTTCAGACGAATTTTTCAATTACTAGGTTGCTTGATCTCGCTTACCAGAGGTAGTTTGCTTGTACATAAGAGACACAATCGAAATTAATCACATCAAGTTAATGGGAGGAGGTGTGGATGGTTAGCTAGGAATATATTACATGAAAAAATGATATCTCTCATGATGCATCGTACACGTGAATATATGAATGAAAAAAAATTTCGCTTTGCAAATCACACAGACGCACATGTGAGATGAGCTTGTGTGAATGTTGACGACATGTACGGTGCATATGGAGATTAAATGAATGAAAAAAAAGAAAAGAGAAGAAAAGAGGCAGAGCAAGAAGAGTAAAGTAAGATATCAGTGCTGGTGAAAATAATGTACGCGCGTATTTATAACATTTGTTTTTCCCAAGCACTCACTTAAAGCGGCAAAAGCGGCTCAATTTATATTTTTTTCATACATATGTAGAGGAGATATATAAGAGTCGACCACCACACACTCCTCCTCGAAGACTACACCAACTTGGATAAAACTCGAGCGTCGACTGTCTGCAAGTCACAGTTCAGCAGATTCTTACGAGCCGACAAGAAGTTTCAAGAGAAAAAAATTATTATCAAAAATTACCTGTGAAAAAATGAAGCATTTTTACTTGTTAGTGCTTTTGGTTGGTGCCGCCACAGCAGCATCTGATACTGATGGATTAATCACCGGCGCATTGAAATTTGTCAAGGATTGTAACGATAAATCAATCACACTCTGCGTCAAGGTGAGACAAATTTAAAATTTCAAGCTCAATTTTGCAGTGAAGAATTAGTGAAGAAATTGAATTTGTTAAGAAAATTTCACGCATGAATTTCTTCTTACTTTTGCAAAAGAGAGACGAAGAAATTGCAAAAAGTTTTGTGTAAAAAAATTGACAAAGAAAAAAGTGGTGGATTAGAAATTTGCTAAAAGTTAATCAAAGTTTTGGCACAAAATGAAATTTAAGTAAACCGCACTTAAAATTCTATCCACACCATAAAGCTTATCGTGGGATGAAAATCACGCGCTCTAAAAAAATCTCTCTGTTTTTTGGATAGTTTTAACGGTTTTTTCACATGGTTGACCTCATCTCAGTTTTACTGGCTGTTAAAATGCAAATTTGCAACTCAAATATTTTTTTATTAATCTCATAATTTCACTTTTTTTTCGCCACCCACCAGGAACGCGCTATTCAACTTTTCGATCAAACCAAGGGAGATTTTGAAGTCAGCGAAGGTGTTAAACTTGTCCAAGCCGACGACGAACCAGTCTCAGAATCACGCTCATTTAACGAAAACGAATTGTCGGATGACCCAGAACAACGCGAACAAGAAGTCGATGGATTTTTGGTTGACCGTGTTGCTAAATTCCTCGGATCTCACACTCTCCAATTCAAAGTCTCAAAAGATGCCATCAAGGATGTTCAACGTTCATTTGATGAAGGTAAAAATTTTTTAGAAGTTTTAAAAGGAATTTAATTTAATAAATTCTTTTTCGTTTAGCACGTGGCAAAGTGAAAAAGGGCAAGAAATATTTGTTCCCACTTCTTATGTTGATGAAATTGAAGGCTGCTGCTCTCTTGCCTCTTGCCATCGGCGTCTTGGCACTCATTTCACTCAAGGCCTTGGTTATCGGTAAACTTGCCCTCATCTTGTCCGGCATCATTGGTTTGAAGAAATTACTCGACGGAAAGCACCATGGTGGCTATGAAGTTGTCGCACATCCATCACATCACTCATATTCTTATGAGGATCCTCATCATACCACTTACCGACGATCCATTGAAGCTCAAAAATTAGCTTATAATGCTCAACAGTAAATAGACAAAATCTACTCAGAACCATGCCATGACGCACACACACACATACAGATACAGATAGTTAAACTGACAGTGACAAACCATGAGCTAATTTATTGTTTAAATTATTTAAAAAGTTAATTTATTGAGTTAATTTATTTAGCAAAGCATTTAAGAAAGAATGCCTTAAAAAAGTGGAAAAACAGAAGAAAAAAAGAAAATTTCTAGCTCACTCCAATTATGAGACTTGGCAACTATTCTTTAAACACACTCACTAATGAGACTTTACAAGCGAAATTATCAAAAAAAAAAGACTTTTAACATTATTTTCATCTTTTTCGCACTCACTCGCTATCTCACTTACTTGAAATAGTCATTTTTTAAAAAAAAACTTTCATCACCGCTGAACAAAAAAATTCATATTTCATAAGAAGAAAAATATTTCTATGAAATTGAATTTTTCAAGACTATCATGCACCAAATCTATAACGATATCCAAAAACTAAACTTTATTAGCTACCTTAAGTTCACATCATCACACACAACACAATCATTCTCTTTCATATTTTTCGCTCTTACACGCGCTCAAATTTTTCGGTGAAAAAATTTCGCCCTTTTAATTGATTGAAGTAAAAACTTGATTTTATTTAACGGTATTATCGAGTATCGAGTGTACATTCTCAATCAAATATTAGGTCAGTCATAACCAGTATTCTATGTACTCTACATCTCACTTCTTTCTATCTCACTCCAATGTCATACTTTTTGTCTTTACCCGCAGTATACACACGCTGCTTAATTGATAAACAGATCAGGTATTTTTTCTCTTCCTCTTCTTGTGCTCTACATTTCATTCTCTCTATCTCACTCACTTTATAATCACGATTAAATTCCTTTTATACACTCGCATTACACTTTCATTTCACTTCGAGCTTTTCTGTGTCCCCGAAATTATTACACACATACTTTCCATAACATGACTTACTCTCTCTCAACCTGTTGACTTGATTCATAAGCGAAGAAAAAGAAATGAAGAATTTTTATGAATAAAAAAATGCAAGAATTGAAAATGAAAACTGGACTTTTGATTTTTATTAACTTTCTTCGAAAGGGAATTGGATAAATTATGAAAGATGAAAGTAAAAATTATTTTGATTAAAAAAAATTTAATCTTGAAACAGAAAAAAATTAATTAAGGAATTATAATTTTTACTCCCATTAAATTTCCCTTTTGATGTCGTTACTCATTCAACATCCGCTAAAGAAATTTCTTATTGTAAGAAGAAGAAAAACTTTTTTTTATAATATCCGTATCGTGAATATTAATTCGAGAGTTGTAGCAGAACACGCAGAATACGCAATTGTTGACGGCGGTCATTGAATTATATTTCACTTGGCTCGCTCAAACAGGCTTTTTACCGTAAGTTTTCTTCGACACGGCCGCGAGAAGTGAAACTGGTCAATATTGGATCGGCTTTATCAAAAAACTCCTCCTCATTCCTTTCTGGCGCGGACGGTGAAAGTTATTTTTCTCATGAAACATGTCATACGTCATTAAAGTACGTGTTCACTCTACTTTATTTATGAAACCTTGTATAGAAAAAAAAATCTCGTGCTCACGAGGAAAGTTTAAGAATGATTTATCGACTTGTGCAGTAAATAACTCAATTTTATCTTTAAACCTTTAATAAACCGTTATAATTTTTTCTAATTTGAGCTATTATCACCAATAGAGACTCAATAACTGTTCAATTGGAGTAATTTCGCTCTTCATTACATGCCACACATATGTGTAGTGTCTCAGCTCACGAGACTACTTGGAAATCCGGAAACTTTCTTTCGAGTTTATTCCATTTCACAAGAATTGCTATTGCCCGCTATGATTTCCTCTCTCGCTCCACAACGAGACTCACACGGTGTCGCTTATAATTATCGACAAACATAACAGCGATTAGCGACAATGGCCTCGTTGAATCTCCTCGCCATATGATCCATTTGTCACGTGACACATTTATGCTTGAGATGTAAAATATTTTTCAGAGACATGATCATCGGATTAATTTTCGTGAGTATCAAAAATCTCAATCGTAATTGCTTTTTATTCTTCTTATAATTTCACTTAATAGTTTTTTAAAATTTGTAAAGAATTCAATCTCGCATTTGCAAATGACCTGATTAAAATTTTATAACAAAATATTTTTACTTCGTTTGCTTTGAAATACTTGTGAAAACTTCCATCGTCAACATTGAAATAGTTTATTCTACCAAAGTGCTTTTTCATTAAATGATATCTGCTTAAAATTTCAATTTTCGAATTTACTTTGACACAAAAAGATATTTGAAAATTTCAGAAGGAAGACGAAAACTTTGTTAATTATTTTCAGTTTTCTTGTTGCAGTTTTAGGTGTTGAATTTGAAGCTTAGAATTAATTAATTGTTATATGATATTTTTTAGTACAATTAGTGGCATGTAGAGTATTTTTTTTAAGGATTTGATGACTCGAAAATTTATTCAAATATTTAAATTTGAGCCTGGCTCGATTGTGTTTCTATATTTTCTTTCTGTAGTTCCGTAATTGATAAAAAAATCTTCTAGTAATTTATTCATAAAGTTTTTTCATTAAATTTATGATTTTAGGTTTTCCAAGTTTTTTAAAAATGTTTTAGAATATTTTTTCTCTTCAGCTTTTTAAGTAAGTTTTTTGTAAGCTATTTAATTTCATTGTCATGGCACGTACGCAGAAAAAAATTTTCACGATCAATGGCAATGAATATTAAACGTTGCATCAGTACACAGCATCATGCACGTGCATAGAAAGTTAAGCAAATAGTGCGAAATGCCTTATAAAAATCTTAGAAAGTCTTTAAAGATTGACATTGTGAAAGAGTTTGGATAAAAAAATAAAAATTATATAACATGCCAAATAAAATTATTTGACACATGCCACAAACATTCAGTGAACGGTTTCATTTTGATTATTAAGAGTGCCACAGGAAAGAAAGTGACATCACTTTGCGTGACGCATTAATTAGCGAAAATCACACAATGACATTTTGCTGCAGAAATGAGAAGCGAGTGAAAAGAATTCGCGGAAATTTCCGGCAGCATAACGAGCATCTTCTCTTTTTTATTACAATGACCATGAAAGGACCCTTGCGATGAGTTTTGGTAAATTTTTAAAAATATTTATTTACAAATGAATTTAAATCTTTAAAGGAAAACATTAAAAAATAGTTTTAGCTCAATTTTTACGCAAGGGCCGTTTGTGTTGCCATCCGCTTCACAATAGCATCCATTAAGATTCGCAAAAATGATGAAAAGAAAAGACAAAAAACGACCGCTGGATAGTGAAAGTTATTTTTTGCAATTCTTCGTTCGCCACGCTCAGATTAAATCGAATAAAAAATATTTCCGCACTTCTCATGAAGTGAGCAATGGTTGGAAGAAGTCACCGTCATCTCCCGTGCGGTCTGCACTATGTCGTAATCTAAAGAAAGACAATTGAATTAAATTTTTATAGCAGACTTTGAGAAAAATGTTAATATGCTCAGTGAAATGGATCCACTTGGCAACGTTATATATTTCACAGTCGCACCCTTTGCGAACTTCAGTCATTTTTCTGTGCTGTACTGTCATGCTTGCACAAAATAGTAGCTGCTGGCATTTGTGATAAGAGTTTAGAACGAACAAAAAAAATGTTTCCGCAAATATTTTACGGTGCTATCATACTTACGTTCACAGTTGAGTGTCGAAGGGATTTTGAGTTTGAAACATTCGGTCATTGCCTCAAGCAGAATGAAAAGCCAAGCATTATTAAGTGTGCTGGTCAACAGGCACTTGAAACCCTTCAAAAGTTTAATGATTTAGAAAATTTTACTTTAACGAAGGGATTAACTTTATCTCGTGATGAGGGCGCGATGGGTCGCAATACTCCAGTGAGTTTCCTTGAGAATGAACCGGATGATATAAGGTAAGTTATTTAGGGTTTTGACAAGGGAAGGGAAGTTTGGTAAAAAATATATGCAACAAAAAGTTTTCATCCCTTTAAAAACACTCTAAACGCTATTATCTTTATGATGCCATTAAGGATTGCTTAACACCTGCGGGATATAAAAGAAAGTCCTTTAGAGTTAATTTAATTTGATAAAAAAGTAAAACTTGCAACGCTTTTTTAAACTTGACAACTATTGCTCTTTCCATCGCATTAACACTAAGAGTGCATTGAAAATAAAATCATTGACTTGATCATTATGTGAAATTTCTTTTGTCACTTCCATCTCCTAATTTTTATAAATTTGTTTTTTACAGATCTTTATTAGAAAATGCTGGCGTTGTTATGAGTCATAGAAGTTTGCAATGGGATATGCCACGTGTTTTTCCTGGCTTACAACTACGTGTTGGTCCATCAGTTAATGGTGGATTAATGGAATTTGTAATTGATCCTGCCGCTCAAACTGATGAAAGAAGCTATTTATTACAAGAAGAGTCAACAGGTAAAGCGATTACGTGACACAAAATAAATGAAAAATTATAGAAGTTCACATAATTATCCGGCAATGAGTTTGCTGCTCTCTTGACAATTGTGTAACAATAGAAAGAAATTAATTAAGACATTCATCACTTTTCTTCTACCTCGTTCATTGTGCCATGACGAAAATGAAGAAAAAGAGAGCGAAAAGCTTTCAGAGAGGCACGCGGATAAAGCTAGTACTTCTTTACCGAGAGTAATTCATGTGCTTTTGCACGTTTACCACGTTTCATGAATACGGTTTACGATGAATGAGGGTATTATGAAAAATTATGAACAATTTATGAGTGTGATAGAAATTTTAAAATCCTCTCGATCGAAACATTTAAATTTTAAACAATTTTTAAAAAATAACAAATTAAAGATTAATAATTAATTTTTTTACAGCTCGAATAATTACAAAGAAATTCGTTCTTCCATTTCTTTTGGGAATTAAATTCAATTTGGCAACTTTACTGCCTTTGATACTTGGCGCCATTATTTTAATAAGCAAAAAGGCTGCATGGCTTTCGAAGCTTGCATTGTTTATTTCGGGGCTGTTTGGATTAGGCGGCATTGCCTCGCTCGGAGCTCTCGGAGGAGGATTTGGTGGCGGTGGAATTTCACATGGATATGGATATGTTCCACCTCCAATTTTTAATGATCCTGGCAGTCATCAACAACATCAATTCGCATCGCCGTATAAGACGTTAGAAAACATCACTCCAAGGAATGAAGAACAACAACAACTACTACAACTTCCAGTAGACCATTTTTATGACTTTGATAATCAACATTTACTTAGAGATAGAGCATCGAGACTCCACGAAAGAGACTACAACGTTGACAAGAAAGTTTCAACTGGCAAAACCCGAAACCAGAGAAACTTTGTATGGCACACGAGTAATTAAATTTCAATTAAGATTTCCAACTTACCAAAAAAAGTTTAACATTTGTGATTCCTTTTATTATCAGATGCATTTAACAAAAATAAAGAAAATTTTCATTACCTTTTTTCACACATTTCCTCGTATTTTTTCATGAAAGTTTTTCTTTTTTCTACTACGCTGAATCATCGGAGCTTAATTAGAGTATGAAGAAGAAATAAAAGTTTATTTCAATTTCACTCTTGTTCTCGATTATCTGAATCGTTTAAGCACAGTTTAATTGTTTGTTTTTATAGCTTCGAGGCACAACATATGGTAATGATATATTCAATGTTAAAAATCTAGCATTTTAGTAAATTTCTCCCATGACAAAAAATATTTTTCAAGGGATGAAAATCAAATGGAAATTTTTGAAAAAATTATAAAAAAAATTAAAGTTAAAATTTAATTTTTTTTATTTTAAAAACTTTCTATCCCTTGCAAAAGTTGACATATCTCCAAAGATTTTATGAATATAACGACTCACGTGTGGCACCCACATTTTCACGTCTACTGACTCCAAATCCCATAATTTGAAACTCATCATGGTTATGAGTAACTTTTACCTTCTAGTTCACGCTGAATTTTGGCAGCGCATTATTTAGATTACTGGAACATCAAAAATCAACATGAGTAGCTATAAAAAGATCATCAATTCACCTTGTTGACATTCAGTTTTTATCTTGAACTTGTGACATAAAGTTGTGACATGAAGTGCAAAATATTTTTTCTCCTCCTGGCAATTTCCTCAATTTTTGCGACGCCAACATCCATCACAGCGCCTCCGCTATCAAAAAATCCGGTTGCAAGTGACGAGCGAGATGACTTGAAGCAATTTCTCGGACAATGTTTGCACAAAAGTGACGTTGCCAAATGCCTTAAAAATCGCGTTGTTGAGCTCATCGACGAAAGTGTCAAAAGCAAAGATGACTGGGGTGTGAACTTTTTTGGTATCAAAATGGCATTAACACGCAATCCTGACTTTAAAGAAAATTCGCTGAGCGCTGAAACAGGTCGGTCGTTTGAGGATGCAATCAGTCAAAAGTTGAAGAGTTTAATGGAGTCGAGGATGTTTCAAGTAAAATTGTCGGACGATGATGGAATGAATAGCAATGAGGAAGTTGAGGCAACGCATGAGGCGAGAAAAAAGAAGGAGGGTAAACATGGACACACAATGATGATGATGAGCGGTAAGTTGAGAAATTTTTTTGCATGAAATTAAATTAAATTGAAAAAGTTTTTTTTGCACCTAGAAAAGTCAATGAACTTAAATTATTTTTTTCTCCTTTAGGCATGGCAGTTATGGCAATGATGGCGCAAATATTCTTATCTAAAGTGGCTTTTCTTTCCGGTGCGGCTCTTTTAATTGCCAAGCTTGCACTTCTCTTCTCAACACTGGTAAGAATTTATGCTGTAACCTAATTTTTATGCTTCAATAATTATTTCAACTAGAGTGGCCTAAAAAAGTCGGGAGGATCGGGCGGCGGCGGTGAACATGTCGTCTACTCGGCAGATCTCGCTAAGCAAGGCTGGCAGAGAAGGTACGGAAGCACTGCAATGAATCAAAATCGTTTTAATTTAGCTCACAAAAACTCTTTTATTAATCTCAAAAGTATTCAAACGATGTCGCCAAATGTGATTTCACAACCGCAGTCACAGCATCATCAACAACAGCCACATACCGAGGATGTAGACATGCCGTATAGAGGTCATGCCGCAATGTCATCATACGATGGAGTTTAAAGAGAGTGAATTTTCACAACTGATTAAGGCTTTTATGAATTATTTTATTCTCATGACTTTTTCATATTTAATTTATTTATTCAATTTTAATTTATTTAAATCCAAAAAAAGTAGTTGAAAGAGCAAATAAATAAATAAATAATTTACATTTAAATAAATCTTAAATTGTCATTTTTTCTTCTTCTCTCGGGGAGCGAAAAAAATTCGTTTCGTGATTTCATTTTCTTTTTTTAAAAAGGATTTTTTAGTAGCTGCGATAAGCTTGAGCTCTATCCTGCATAAGCATATCAACATTGTCACCTAAGCTTCTGTGATATTGGCTTTCATGACCGTCATACTCGTTTTGTGATGATGAATAAGTGTGGCTATTTTGGACATGTGGATGTTTCACGATCTCATAAGTTGTCTTCTCATGTCCCTCAGGTGTGACCAATTTTTTCAATCCAATAATGGCACTGATGACGAGTGCAATTTTACCAATAATTAATGCCTTACCGGCAACGATGGCAATTGAGTGATAGACCATGGTGAGAATACCTCCTTTAAGAGCCATTGCGGCAATCAATGGTCCAAGATATTTCTTCATCTTCTTACGTCCCTCTTCGACCAATCGTGGAGTTTCGTTTGATGCCAAAAGACGTGGAACATTAACTGAAACTTGATGAGAGTCCATGAACTTGTTGATGCGTTCAACTAACATTGAATCGACTTGCTCCGATGGCAATTCCATAACATCTTCGTTGTCGAGTGAACGAGCTGCCTCTGGAATATCACTTTCATCATCCTTTTTCACAATCGAGAGACCATCAGTGATTTTGATGGTTGGCACTTTCAGAGCACGCTCAGTGAGCTTTAGTGCTTGCACTTTAATGCACTTGAACATCTCCTCACTACTCTCACACACATTGTAGATTTTTCTCATTGCACGGAATGCACTTTCGGCGGGTGATGCGATTGAGACATTGGCAACGAAGGCCACCAGAAGAAATCCAGATAAAACTTTGATTGATGCCATTTTTAATAATTTATTTATTTTTTAAATTTTCAAATTATTATTTTTTGCAAAATTACTAATCTCACAACTGCTATACCAATGCACCGTTGATGAGCTTTAAATATCGACTGATGAAAAACCTTGAAGCGCAATCAAATTATATTGAAACTCTCCTACTTCTCAACCCCAAAGCGAGATAACTAAAGAGTGGGAAATTTTGAGGTAAAAAGAAGCAAATTGCACTCTAAAATGCATTTTCTACTGCGTTGCAGATCTACTTGAGATGTGTTTCAGAGCGTGTAATTTTGGAGCAGATTTCTAACACAATTTTTTCTTCTCTTCTTCGATGATAAGCGAAATGAGCAGTAAGTGCATAATACTGCACACGAAGCTTTAGAGTTATGTTAGAATAATTAGTTAAAAAAGTTTTTCTTTCGCTCTACCTACAAAGCAAGTTGCACACACCATCGAAATATATTAAAAACTAAAAGAGAATAGAGATAAATTAAAAAGTGTGCAATACTGTACGAATACAAACGATTAAGAGTTCTAAGTTAGACACGTGAGCTTTTTAAATATTTAACTAAATAATTTGAAAACTTTAAATACGTTACTAAAATTTTAAATATTTTAATTTAAGAATTTTTTTATTTTCAAAATAATTTCATAATCACTTTTCCTCTTTACAACTATCTAAAAAGATAGCAAAAACTAATATCACGTTACACATCATGCAATAATGTTTTCACTTGAAAAATTACTCATCTTCAATCTGGCGGAAAGGCGCAATTTCAAGCAAATCGCAAATTTTCACTTCGAACTTGATTTTCATTTTCTTTCTGATTCCAAGAAAATTGAAAACTGCCGACAGTGATTGAGCTTTTTTTGTTTGACTGCTTTTAAGAAGAATATGTATTTTGGAATCATTAAGAATAGATCAGAAAATCAATCTCGAAAGTTCATTCCAATAAAATTTAATGAATTGCCTTTTCTTGATCATTACTATCATCGTGATTAATTTAAAAGTTAAATTTATCTGTTTAGTCTTTATTTATTGTTACCAAATTTTTTCATTCGTTGAAATTCTGCAAAGAAATAAAATTTTTCATTTCATCACATATAGCACTTACATGATTAAATCCTGGTCACGAAAGCTCTTTATATTCACCATTACAGTTCACATTTGAGTTCATGACAATGTTCCGTGTGAAAACTTCCATAACAAAAGCGATTTATTACGTGAAATGGATCATTCTGATGATGTCATAATAGTCAAGAAGTGTTTGTGATTTGTCATCATTCATAAGAGCTTTTTATGACCAACCCTCATAAATGCGATTAAGAGCTTTTAACCAGTTTCAGATCAGATTTTGTTAAAATTTCTGACCAACTATTGAGATTTCATTAAAACTCATCACCAACATTTGTGAATTTAAATAACTGTAAACATACATAAAGCCACGTTTAACAAATTATCATAAATTTAAATTTCTCGAAGCAACAAAGATAAACAAGAAAATTACCCGCAACCATTTGAAACATTCAGAGGGTATTTTTTTCCAGGAGATCCACACAATTAAGGTAGTTGATATCCTGATAACATTATGCTAAAATACTTGATGGAAATTTTCGCTCAAGATGTTTCACAAAAAAGAAAAATATTTTTCCGATTTTCGTTTGCCAATTTTTGCGTGAAATATTTTTCATTAAAGGTGAATAAATTACAATAAAATTTATTTTTATTTTTATTATGATTTTTCTGGCATTCCTTGAAAGATTATTTAGGTCAAAAATGTCTCAAATGAAATCTAAAAATGTTTTAAAAAACTTTTCCGACAGAGGAGACAAATCGAGGGAAAATCGCTCATAAGTTATCAAAGCATAAACAGCTCTGAGTTATTGAGATATCAAAAAAAGAAAATCATCGAGAGAAAATGTATGTCAAATAAACATTTCAATTCTACTTGATGAACTTAAAAATTTCCCCCGATTTATTGATTTGCAAAGGAAAATTTTGACGGCACGTGTTTATGAAAAATTCAATTCTTTTTTCTCAGAGTTTAAAGAGAAGTTGTAAAAGTTAAAAAAATCATATAAAGCTATATGAAAACTTCAAAGAAAATTACCTTAGCAATTTTTTACTTTGCATACCTATGAAAAAAAAATTAATTTCAATTACTCTCAAACAAATTGAAGGAAAATTTGTTCATAATTTAAAGAGTCAACACAGACAGTCTCCATGGTATCATAGATTTTTTCACCCTCCTCAAATTTATTCTCTAACTTTTTATCATCTTCTAAAATGGACATGTACGTGCTTTCATTATCTTCCGACAAAAAAAGTTTCTTCTTTTATCTTTACATTTTACACAATAAAACTCGGAACATTCGTTTGAAAAATAAAATTTAATTAAGGGCGATAAAGAAAAATAAATTTTTTACGCCCTCGCCGCATAAGAAAACTTTTATTGCCATTTATATTCGCGTGCATGCAAAATAAAATTCATTGCTTATGCCACATCATGAGCCTTTAAGCTTAAGTGAAAAATATTTCCATGAACCTTTAGAAAGAGCGTGAAGAAAATTGTTCTAAGAAAAGAATGCGACACACACAAATAAATGTGGTTTTTAAAGGGTATTTACATTTGGGGTTAATGGACGGCAATGTTTAGTAAACATGTGCGATACTCACATTTAATTCGGTGATTTGATTGTGACCTCAAAAAGTAACGTGTGAGCATGTCGAAGACCTTTTGTAATTAACTCAATTTTTTGGGTCGAGATTAGTTTTTTATTTCTCTAAATAAAGTTTACTTTAATCTCTATAATTTATTTCATGCTTGAGAAAGTGCAATGTGTAAACAAATAGGTGCAAGTTCATGTGCAACATAACCCACGAAAACTATTAAATAATTTTTACAATACCCTACTAAAAAAATAGGGGTAGTTGTGAGTTGTCATAGAAACACCTTCTAAAAACACACTTTTTTATGGATGAAAAGGTAAATGCGAGACCACGAGTTTAGTTTCATTCTAACCGCATTATTGGTCGGTAAATTTTAATGCCCTCATAAAATTTAGAAATTAAACTCGAAAACAGTTGAAAGAATATTTTTTTAATTAGTAAAATCTAATTAATTTTAATAACAAAGACTGAAAAAATTTCACATGCCTAAAAAGTGACAAACGAAACCGGTAAGAGTCGCATGGCGTTTGTGAATTTTCCGACTTGAACCCCGCTATACGCACAGCAACCCACATAAAGCGTACGTGCTGCTCTCTCCGATTATATCGATATCTTAAATTACAATCGTCTGCCGTTTTTCTCGGTTCGGCACACGAAAAATTTATACACACGCTCTCTCTCTCTCTCACTCGTCGCTCACTCCAGAGGAGAGAATTCAGAAATACGGATAGGAGACCGAGACGGCAGTTTAAATGGAACTTTATTGAAAGCAATATCTGTTAGTCGTTTTTGTGAGCAAAGGATTAAATGTTACTCGTGTTTTTACTTCGTCAAAGTTAATTTACAAGTTTTCGTGTTGATATTGAGATTGGAAGTTTTCTATTTGTCACTGGCAAAATGTTCGTTAATCACCAATAAGTGCTAAATTTCTTCAATTTTAATTTCTTCGAAGAATTTTTTTTTCGATTTGTGAGAATAGTTTTGCGATATAAAATATTGGATTTTCCCGTTTTCGCAAACCTACTGCGCAGGATCCATGAACAATTTCTTCTTTTCCTTTCCGTTCTTCTTTTTTTTCGTGTGTGCTGAGAGCGAGAGAGTGAGAGAGAAATACAACAGTGAGTGAATAACACACGGACACACGAGAGGCAATTTAATTCCATTGAGGATTTTCCTTTTTAATTAATTCTTTTAAACGTGCGAGAAATCTTCGAATCATTCGAAAGGATGAGTGTGATTGTGATGTGAATTATTTGCGATTGAAAGAGATTAAAGTTTTTCTGGATTTCAATGAAAATCACTTCTTTAGGTTAGTTTTTCACGGCCTATAAAAAAGTTTTTTTTTTGTAAATTAATTTGCATTATCAATAGCGAATGTGTCGCATGACCTTAGCGACAATAAATTAATCAAACATGAAAAATTATGTCGTGTGCTGTTGCCATCGAGCCATGAAATATTTTAAAGGTGGCAAAGAATGTTAAGTGCCACGGCAATCCTTTTTACGAGGAATTGAGTGATGATGATGACCTTTCTGAACAATTTACACCAACAATTATGTTGGCCAAGCATAGTCAGTCGAGTATGGTTATAGAAATTTAGTGCGAAAAGTACAGTGAAACCAATGCGGAGTTAACCGGTGTTTTTAGATGACATAACCTAAATAATAAGAAATTGTAAGAAGAAAAATGACCAAGAAGAAATATCTTAAAAAAAAAATATTGAAATAGAAAATTTGATGAAATTCGTTTTTAAAAATATTAATTCTTTGAATTCAAATCAATTAATACACAAGTAAATTAAATTAATTATTCGAATAGTCTAGAAAAACTTCTTGAAAATAAAAATATGAAACTATTTTTAACATTGCGAGACACACGCATGGCTTGATAACGCTGAGTGCTTCCACGAAAAAATTTAAATAATTTTCTCGAGTTCCCCGAAATCTGTGACATCAGATTTACCTGTGCTTTTTATGTATGTAGATCACAATAGTCACACATGAGCCAAATATGAGTACGAATGTGAGTGGTTAGATAATAAAACGCGACATATGCTTTAGGTCAAACACGAAGCGAAAGAAAGGAAAAAATCTATAAAAAGTTCATTTCATCCGCATTGGCTACTGATGGCTCGCAAGCGATACTGATAGACGTCATGTGAGGTAGTTTTGTGATAATCATAATAATATATATGTGTGAGAGTGTGTGTAGTGTAGACTAATTGTCGTCTCTGAATTACCACGAGCATATATTAATCTCTTTTAATTGCCACCACATTGTCGTGCTGGTGGGAACATATGAATATTTGAGAGGATAATAAAAGACAAATTCCGGAAAACTAATATTATTAACCTGACTATATTATGTAGCTTCTCTCTCACTCACTTTCTCTCTCAACCCACACACACCACGTTTGACCAACGGCATGGAAAAATTGAAATTGAAATGCATTTACTATTTCACAGTGCTTTAGGTTTGTTGAGCTGTTCTTACGATGAGCGTGAAAAAATGAACGAAACATGAATTTAAAAATGTGAAGAGAAAAAAAAATCAAAAGACTTTTTCAAGGTGAAGGTGAAAGTTCTTAATTGTGTTCTAAATAAAACATTCTAAAGAAAAAAAAGCTTTTTTGCACATTTAAAAATTAAAAAAAAAACGAAGAAATAAAAAAAGATTGTTAAATAAATTAGTGAGATGGAAATGGATGAGTGGAACTTGATCCAAAGTTAGAATAATCTGTGATGTTGCCGTACGTTAGAAGCCATTCTTATCTTATTGAGCTCGACCGGCCTTGGCCGCGAACTGTTAAAGCTCTGCCATGAAAACAACAATTTTTAAACTAACTACATCCTTAGGATGTACCTTTTGCATAGCACTAGTCATAATGTGCTACTTAGTCGTATTAGGTGAGTTTATTTAAAACCTAAGTTGCAATCCATTTTTTTATGTAATTTATTCTTGTGTGCCTAACCTTTAAATTTAACAATTAATTTTCAATCTAATAAATAAATCAACCAAACCCACTCCAGGTGGTGCATTCGATCCTGGAATAGATTTATTGGGCCTGAAGGGCTTAAATCTGCAGGCAAACCTCTCGCAATACGAGGGTGTGAGCATTACGCAAGGAACACAAAAAAAGATTGCCTTCAAGCTGCAAGGCGCTAACAATAGGAAATTAGTTCTACCATATAAAACTTATGAGCGTGCCGTAGAGTTATTGAAGAGAAATTCAGACTTTACATTCGCCGCAACGTTAAGGCAAGATGAACGGAATCCTGGTACAATTATTTCGTTTTCAAGTGGCTATAATAGGTGAGGACATTTATTTCATGTAGCAGACATTAATTTTTTTATCATAATAAAATTAACATTGACGATCGTAATCAATAAAAAATAACGCAATGTCATTAATTTTCTTCTTCGCGTGCTCTAAATGCAGGTATTTAGAATTACAATCAAGTGGTCGACGAAATGAGATTCGTTTCCACTACTCGTATGTTGGTCCTAAGGATGAATTAATGGTACATATGGAATCGTTTCCATATCGATTAGCTGACAACAAATGGCACAAAATTGCGGTTTCAATTAGCGGAAACGAAATACAATTAATCATTGATTGCCATCCTCTATATAAGCGTGTTATGCATAGTGTACCCGATAGAAACTTTAGTGCTTCCAATATGCAATTACTTGTAGGACAACGAAATTTAAACGGTCACTCATTGTTTAAGGTAGAAATGGCAAAATTCTAATTAATAAATGCACACTGAAACTTAATACTTCCTTTTGTGTGTTAGGGTGAATTACAAGACGTTCATTTACTGCCTGGTCCCTATGGATATCTGTTACAATGTGAACATATGGATTCAATGTGTCCCACGTGCGGGCAATTTTTGCAATTACAATCCTTTATTATGGAATTACAACAAAACTTATCTCAGCTTAATCTAAAGGTAATTTTCTCTCTCCTCCCGCTTTTAATTATAATGTTCAAAAATTAATGTGATTATTTCAGTTAGAAGATTCAATTAAGAAAATCGAGCGTCTGGAGACATGTGATTGTAGGAAATCTTGTCATATGAACGATTCAATTAGTAGAGAGGATGGCGCTGTGTGGGATGAGGGTTGTGAGACGTGCCAGTGCAAGGAGGGTATCGTGAAGTGCTACAAGAAACCCTGCCCTGTCATAACTTGCAAGAATCCCGTTTTACTCGAGGGACAATGTTGTCCGATATGTCGAAGTGAGTGAATTTATGAAATTTAATATTTTCCATTTAACCTTATGAAAATTTCCACAGAGCAATGTCTCCTCAACTCTCAGCTCTATGACGACGGCGATGAATACGAATCACAATGCCATAATTGTAAATGCATCGACGGAGTAGTTAAATGCAACCCAATCGAATGTCCGAAACTAGAATGTAGTATAGAGAAGCAGTTGCAAATAGCGGATGAATGTTGTCCGTACTGTAAAGGTAAATGTGCGGTCACTGAATAATTTACCGATTAACCCAATTTATTATGATGATAGATGTTGACTATTGTGCACAAGGACATGAATGTGATGAGAATGCGAAATGTTTCAATTTAAAAACGAACTACACATGCAAATGTAATAAAGGATTTCAGGGTAATGGATCACATTGTACTGGTAAGGAAACATTTCATATTTAGATATGAATTTTACATAAATTAAACCATCAGATGTTGATGAGTGTCTTGAGCGAGGCGGTGAAAATGGACATCATTGTAATGCGAATACACAATGCATCAACAAATTTGGTTCATTTGAGTGCGAATGCTTGGCTGGATTTAGTCGTGTCGATAAATGGAATTGTGCTGAAATTAATGAATGCGAAGAGAACGAACATTCGTGTCATGAGGATGCAATTTGCACAAATACTCTCGGCTCGTACAGGTATGACACATAACAATTTTTGCCATTGTCATATTTACATCTAAATATTAATTCCAGATGCGATTGTAAAAATGGATATTCAGGAAATGGAAGAGATTGTGTGCCTATATGTGATCCGCCTTGCCTTAATGGAGGCGAGTGTGTAGCGCCAAATACTTGCGAATGTAGAGGCGGTTATGAGGGTCCGTCATGCGAAAAGGATCTTGATGAATGTAAGACTAACAATCACGGATGTCCGAGTACATCAATTTGTGTTAATAAGCCTGGATGGTAAGAAATATCTGATAAGACTAATTATGGCCCATTAATATCTAATCTCTTTTATAGGTACTACTGTAAGTGCAAGCCAGGCTATGAAATGAAAGACAATAGTTGTGTTGACATTAATGAGTGCGAAGAGGGGACGCATAGTTGTCATTCGTCGGCTACATGCGTCAATAATGAGGGTCATTTTGAGTGTAAGTGTATCAATATGAAGTCATCGTACAACACATTAAAAGCACGTCAAACATCTAATCACGAGTGCAAGCTGAGTTGCATGTTTGAGGGCAACGAAATTCTCGACCAGCAGACAGTTGAGCCAAGAAATCAGCCGTGTAGCACCTGTACCTGCTCGAAGGGTGTCATCTCATGTAGCGAACCATCGTGCGATTGTTCACAATGGCGTCGATCCAGTGACCGCGACCTTTGCTGTCCACAATGCGATCCCAATGAATCGTGTCAGCATCAAGAACTGAAACACGTCACTTTCAAGAGTGGCGAGCAATGGATTTATCAGTGTCAAACTTGCGAATGCTTAGTAAGTTAAATTTGATTTATTCATTGTGATAATTAAGTCATTAAGCGGTGCTAATTATCCATAATTAATATTCAATTTAGTATGGAGAATTTGACTGCTGGAAAATGGAATGTCCTCCATTATTCTGTGAAAATCCCCTTCCACCCGAGCCCGGCGACTGCTGTAGACGATGTCCAAGCGACGCGTGCGGCTTCAGAAATTCCACTATTAAAAATGTCATCGGAAAGCCATGCTTTTTCGACAAACATCTCTATTCCGACGATCAAACGTTGCAACTGCCCTCGAAAGATTGTACAACGTGCACGACAACATGCAAGGTGAGTAATAGGAATTGAACGAACAAAATTAAAACTGTAAAAATTGACAGAAGAGAATTTGTAAAATTTTAATTTTCTTTTTGTATAAATTATGATGCGAAATGATAACGAAAAAAAAGGATATGATGAAAATAATTTTCTCTCTCTCTATCACATTTAACACACTCACGATGATTAATTGAAAAATGGAAATTATATTAAGGCTTTCACCACAAAACTTCACCGCTCACACTAAAATTTCTTATGATTAGAAGAATTTGTATTTAATGATTTGCCGTTCAATGCTAAATTTTAATAATTTTTTTTCGAACAGAAAAGACATCAATTTTGTAAATATATCAATGACACTCATCCACAAAATTCCCATCAAAAATGCTGCAAGCCAAAATTTACAAAAACATTTCTAATTACACACAAATTTTTCTTACTCCTTTCTTGCTTTAAAAACTTATCATTTCCAGGTTCCTTATTGTGCCCAACTCCAAGTGAGCAATTCCTCGTGCTTTCTGCATCGGTAATTCACACACTAATCACATAAACTTTTTTCATATAATTTTTTATTATCGCTTTTTAAACCTATTTGAAGAAACATTTTATGACGAGGGATGAAGATTTTTTTAAAATTTCATCCGTTGTCTAATTTTTATTCATTTTTATTTAACTCTGCTTGAAAACTCAAAATTAACCCAAAATTTAATACAAAAACACAATGAAACATTTCAAGATAAAAATACGAAATTATTTACAAAAATCACCTGCTGCTTAATTAATTTACCCTGCACTGCATGTTTGCACTTCTCACGTAAGCTTTTTATCGCTTTTGAGGCAGAAATGAAAATTTCCTTTAAAGAAGGAAGAAAATGAAAATTCCAGGATTAAAAACTGGAAATTTTTAAAAATTTCAATTTTCGCCCTTCCTCAATAATCAATGCAAATTGTTTAATAAACCG
Source organism: Tanytarsus gracilentus (assembly GCA_038502055.1). Classification (NCBI taxonomy): domain Eukaryota; kingdom Metazoa; phylum Arthropoda; class Insecta; order Diptera; family Chironomidae; genus Tanytarsus; species Tanytarsus gracilentus. Next base: position 380,476 of record JAXRKN010000043.1, on the reverse strand, counting down.
ACAAAAAGTTCTCAAACACGCAATGCTGTCTACAGTCCTATGAAAACCCTCAATCGTTAATCATTCAATAACTAAAGTGAAAATCTTGCTGAAAATATTTACGAATTTTTCCTTCTAGTCATATTTAGAGAAAACAAAAAAACTAATTTATTGGTTGAATATAATTTTTACTAAATAAAAAAATGTTTCGATTGCACTGCCTTACTAATTGAGTCGATAGTGAATTAAGAAATGTTCTCTAGAAAATAAATCGTTAAAACATTTTCTCTAAAACTTTTGAATTTATAAAATTAAATTTCTTCACAATCGTTTATGTTTTTTTTTCTCTATCTCCTTATCTATGTCTAGAAAGCTCCACACTAAAGAACAATCAAAAATGCTATAAAATATTCAATAACCGAAATTACATTTTGACAAACATGTAAGAAGTTAATTTCAGTTTAGCTTTCATAGGAAAAGTCATAAAGTAATGCTTTCACGAAACTTTCTGATTAAATTGATTGCGATCGTTTACTTAAAGAAAAAGACTCGTAAATAATTAAAGTTGATATTTAACATGATAAATTATGGTCGCAATAGAATGTTCTACTGGGTTCAAATTGGAATTGATTTAATGTTAAAACATTTTTGAGGTTAAAAATTAATTTTGAAACTTAACTAATTTTAAGTAAATAAAAATCTCGAAAAAAATTTTAAGACAAAATTTCGTGAAAGCTTTTATGACACTCAATAAAAAATACTTTCAAAAGTTCCTCAGCAAATTCTATTTTATCGCATCATATTCTTCACTCTCTCTCTCTCGTTTCCTATCTTTATTAATATTATAACTTCATAACCATGTGCATATTGTGTATATTGACAACTAATAACATTGAAAATTGCTATTATAGCCATAGAAAATAGTCATAAAGAGTAATGTCTAGTCATCAAATAAAAAAGAAGAATATTTTCAATTCCGTACCTATTTATTGGATAAAATAACGAGAAGAAAAAATAATTCAATTTCATGAAAATCAGGAAAACTTTTTCAATTCAACCTTTTTTCTCTAACTGTCAAAAAAAGTGGTTAATTAAGAAAAATATAACTAAAAAATGAAATCGAGAGCATAGAACCATAAATGAAGTTATACTAGCTTTGAACATAGTGCATGTTGATGCTTGATAATCAAATTAAGTGAAAGAAAAATTAATAACTAAAAACATAAACATGAATTTTCTTCAGAAAAAAAAGAGTTAGCTTCAAAACCGCACAAATACCGTGCTCTTATAATAAAATCTTAGCTAGATTTTGACTATTTTTTAAAAAATGACGAAAAGAGATGAAAATTAAGAGAAAAAATACTTAAATTAAAAAAATTCATAGGTAAAAGTGAGAATAAAAGAGTTCATTGTTAAAAAATTTTATCTAGTCAAAAAACATAAGCAATAATATAAACTAAATAATGAAAAAAAGTTAAACACAATAAGTTTGAGGAAAATGGCATGAAAAAATTTATACCTCGAGAGAATGAAATAAAAAAATAATAATTTGTTGTTTCTTGAATTTTCACACTATTATTTTATTTTATGTTTTTGTCCGGAGTCATCCGGAGTAGAGACACATAAAATAAAAATGGAAATTTCTTAACACATCGAGTGACTCCCATAATGAAGTTTCCTCCTCCTCTTTTCAAAAACAAAATTATTGCACGACTTTTTTTATTTCGCAAGATGCAAAAGAAATTGAGAAACTTTTTTTTCTCTATAAAAAAACATGAAAAGGCAGTAATTTCTGCTATTTTATGTTTTGGCAGCGAGTGCACTTTTATGACTGTTTCATTGCAGACTTTTGATGGTCTTAAAAGATTCCTCTCATAAAATTATGTCAATAAGATTTATGGAGTTTTACTATCACAATGTGGTTCAAAATGATTAAAGAGAAATTTTTTTGTAAAAAAAGAGGAAATTATGATTTTAAGAAGGAAATTTATAGGAACTAAGTGTGAAAAAGAAAAAAACTTAAATGAGATTCAAATTTAAGTTGTTTTTTGAGAATACGAAGAATGAATAAAAAAGACAACAATTGAAGTTGAAATAATAAAAGAAAATGTTGAAAGATTTAAAATAAAATATTTTATGAAATTTTATCATTTACAGAAAATCTTCATCATCAAAAATATCAGCGAAACCGTTTAAAAATTGTGAAATGTAAAATTGAAACAGGGGGTGAGAAAATCGCATATAAAAATTTTAAGAATTTTCCCACCTCCTGATTGAAATGTTTCAAACCCGCTTTTAGGCCGCAAAAAATTAAATTTTTTATTATTTTTGTTTGCATAATTTTATACAAAATTTGTTAATTTTTTTTAAATAATTTTTCAAAGACGTGCGAAAAAAAATAATTTTAATAATTTGCACCTCCTTGAAAGTATTAAAAATTTTCTGACGCTTAAGCAGGTCCTTACCGTAGAAATTTATTTTCAGTTGCATAACGGAATGAATTGTGTATATCGATAGTTTTTTTCATGCAAGTGACTTTTTCGTAGAAACAATAAAATAAGCGCATAAAAATTTATGATTTGACATTTTTTATAAGACCATAAAAAATATTTTTGCATAATTTTGATTCATTTTGAAAATATCATGAAAAGGAAATTTCAACATATTTTCTCAACATTATATTTTTCTCTTCCTCCTTTTCTATCCCGCAACCACAAACCACGTGTGCGTGTCTTAGATTGCCCAAATCATGTGCCTTGATCATGTTAACTCTGACGACGTTGATGATGATTAACGTATCCAAACATCTTCCATTTCCATAAAATAAAAACTTTATTTTTAATCAACCCAAATCAAAAAGAAAAAGTCTAATAAGTGAATAATAGAAATATTTTAGAACATTACCTATATATACTAAGAATATAAAACTCACTAGGATTTATTTTTTGTAACAAAAGACATTTTTAGAAACATAAAAAAAATAGTTGTTAGATACTGTCCTTCACTTACTGTAGGCTGTCTTTTAATTTTAATCAAAAACTAGAATTTATCTATTTTTTAAGTTACGATAAAAAAAATCTCTATTAATTTTTAAACGGTTTCAAATTGTATGAATAACATTTAGTGATGATCAAAATATGGTAAATAAAAACATCGAAAGCTAATCAATTACCTGCGAATCCACCTAAAATAAAATTAAAATTGTTTCTCGATAACTTTGTCTTTCAGCTTTAGAAACGCGCAAATTTTTTTTTCAAAGAAAAATTTTATTCACTGTATTTTAAAAGGAAAAGCGTTAATCTCGATGGCGGGATAACCACAAGAATATTATAAAGGCAAAAAATTATCAAGAATTCAGTTTTTTGCTTCATCTTTCTTATCATCATCCGTCTTATCGTCTCCATCTTTCGAGTCTTTAATCGATGCCTTCTCGAGAGCTTTAACAAACTGCTCTAAATCTCCATTGTTGGCTGCAGCAACGGCATCATCATTTAGTTTGAATTGAGAAACGACTGGTCCAAGTTGTCCTGAGCCGAGAGCATTAGAGAACATGGAGAGTGCCTGTTGAAATTGAGGCGATGCTAAAGTCTCCTTCAATTGTTGCTTAATAGCGCCCGTGTCGAGTTGCTTCTCATCGTCTGTCTCACTAATGTTTGGCAAATGAACCTGAAGAGCTTGCAATCGTTCGGGATCTGAGAGGACTGAATTGATGGAATCCGAATTCAGGGAGGTTGAAAGATCCACATTGTGCTTCGATCCACCACTGCCACCGCCAGCTCCGATTCCAGCGAGATAGCTTTGCAGTTCTGAGAGGAGGACACGCGATGCTTCTGAATTTCCACCAGGTGTGCTTGCTTCAGTACTTGAACTGCCTAAAATGTTTTTTAATAAATCATTCGAGTCAAATAAAAATAAAAGCTTATTTTACCTGAGCTTTGTCCTTTGCGAGGAGCTCTTGGCGTTGCGGGTTGATTAGTGTTTGTAGGAGTTTGAACAGCAGTTGCAGCACCGGCACCACTTGATGCCGTATTGCTTCTTGCAGTTGGTGTCGATGAAGAAGTATTTCTCGATCCAGACGATGGTCTATTGAGGCTTCCCAACAAGCTACTCAAGCCACCCATTTGTCCAACGCCGCCAAATAACTGCATCAACTGCTGTTGTGACATGTTGTTAAGCATATATTGCAAGTCACTTCCATCTTGACCCGCTCCTCCGCCGCCTCGACCACTGCTGCCATTACTCTGTGAGGGTGGATTGTTGAGCAATTCGTTGACTTTACGGCAATACTCGTCATCCTTATCATTAGTTGGCTCTTGAAGCCAAAAGAAGAGCTTGCGATTTGATGACTTAAACTGCAAGAGAAATACGCGACCGTCCTTGCATTGATCAACGCGTTTAAATTCGCAATCGTCGGGGAAAATAATCAAATCATCTTCGACGTTGCCTGAAGTGCGATCCTTCCAGCAGAAATGAGTTAAGCCATCATCAGCAGAATAAATATAAACCAACCCCTTTCTGGAAGTTGATAAAAATGCATTTTTATGGTTAAAGTTCACCATTAATTTCAATAGGATCTTTACCTCTTGTCGGGATGAACCATCTTCTTCTTGATTCCATCTTGGATACTATCGACTAATGTCATTCTCCCAGCTTTGAATTCTATTTTATTATTGGAGCTGCTCAATGAGCTCGAATTACCGAAAATTGACATTTTTTTGCGATCTTAGATGCTTTTTGATAGAGTTTACAGTTGTTGGCGATTGATCGAGGGCCTAATTAACTATATATCGCAATTAAATTGTGTTGAATGGCCTAAAAATTGCAAAATTAAATGAAAATAGTTCAATGATGATTTTGCAGTTCTCGCGATTTTCACTGTGACTTTCCCTTTGTTTTTGAATTTTCAAGGGACGTTAAAAAATTAATTCATGTTTTTTAAAAAATTAAATTTTTAATTTTATTAAAAGTGATGGAGTAAATAAAATAGTTTTTAAAATCATTGTTCATAAACCAATAAATATTTTTAAATTGCTCAAAATTGTTTAAAACTCAATTATGAAAAGATCAAAACAAATATTTTTCACTGGGCATGTTTCACTTTCTATTTCGTTTCATTTGCGTATAAAAAAAATACCGACAGCATGTTTACTTTAAAACTTTTAAGAAATTCTCTACTTTGTGGAGTTAATTCAAGTAGAATTGCAGCTACACGCTCGATCCAGCTCTTCAAGAAGCCAAAGGAAGAAAAGAATAAGAAGGAGGAAGAAGATGAATTCGAGGATTTGGAGGTTTCAGAAAAATTTGCATTTGAAGAGGAAGAAAGTGTCGATCCTGAACTTGAAAGGCAGAGAATTGAAAAAATGAGAAACAAATCAGGGTTACGAACAGCCCATAGGAATATGCTGTTTGAATTGAAGCCTTACGCTCAAGACGAAAGCTGGATTCACAAGACACTCAAATATAAACGAATGATGTATGGAAGATATGGTGAAAAAAGTGGAATCGATCCAAGATTATGCTTTTATACACCAACGGAACTAGAACTTAAAGAGGAATATAAACGTGTGGCACATCCTCGTTCAATTCAAGAAATGATTGCCATTAGTGATGCTGAGAAGAAGGAAAAAGCCAATAATATTCGTAAGCGTGAGGAACAGATTGCACTCAATCTCCAAAAGCTCGAGGCTTGGAAATCGGATTTCATCATTAGGAAAGATAAACGTGAAGGAGATGGTTGGTTAAAAGTTATTAATTTAATTTATAAAATAATTAATTTTTTAATTATTTCCAGCTCGTATCGCTAAGGAGCGCAAAGATCGACTCATTGAGGAAGTGAGGAGACATTTTGGATATTCAGTCCATCCCAAGGACGAACGTTTTATTGAACTTCTCGAGAAGAAGGAAAAGGAGCAGAAAAAATCGCTTAAGGAAGCTAAAAGACAGGCGAAAGAAGCCAAGGCTATGGAAAGAGCTGTCTCGAGCAATAAGAAAACTAAAACTAGTGAAAATACGAAAAGTGCCGGCGATGAGGATCAGTGAAATTGTTTAAATTAAGTATTTTGAATAGTCGTTAATACAATTTATTGAAATTCTTAAAGAAGGACCTTGAAAATTTTATGTTCGCGATCTACCGATTTCAGTGAGAGTTAATAGTCGAGGAAGAGAGTCCAATGAACTCAGAACAATAAACTCAAACTAAGAAGATCGTGCAGGTTTTTCTTTAAGCACTAACATGCATGAATGAATAAGGTATAAAGAGAGTGAGAAATAACAAAAGCAAGACCAGTTGATGGAGAATGCCATAAAAAAATGTTCGATTGAAAGGAAAAGTATTTTTATATTTTTCTTCTCATTCTGCGAGGAAGTCTTTGTAGGTGCTTTAGGCTAGCGTGATTTGCTTGTTGAAATGAGTTTGTCATTAAAATTATAATGCTGTGGTTGTTGGTAGCTCTCAATTTGAATATCCACAACTTTCTTCTGATTTATATATTTTTTTTGAACTTTTTTATATGAAAAACTTTTTTTTCAGGCACGTAAATGGTATTTTAATTTTCCTTTTTATTTATTTTCTTCATTTTCATTTGAATTTTTCATTTACGTGTTGAGTTTTTATCATTTTTTATCAATTTTATTTTTTTGACTCGCTCATCTCTATGAAAATTTTATTTTTTGAACTTTTTTATATGAAAAACTTTTTTTTTCAGGCACGTAAATGGTATTTTAATTTTCCTTTTTATTTATTTTCTTCATTTTCATTTGAATTTTTCATTTACGTGTTGAGTTTTTATCATTTTTTATTAATTTTTATTTTTTGAATCATTAATATAGAATTTATTAATTAACAAACTAAGTGCAGCTGACAAATCATCGCCAAGTGGAGCGAAACGAACTGAATCCACACCTAATGCCAAACTAATCATCGCGATGGCAATTGCGACATTTTGTTGACCGAGACGATCAAGTTCATCATCATGATCGCAAAGCAATTGTGCAAAATTGTTTTGTGCTTGTGTAGGTATGGGGTGTGGTGTGATAGCATTAACATTTGAGTAGTTTATCAGTTGATTGTTGCGTCGGAGAAAGCGGCGTGGTGGATTTAAAAAAATATAGTCGTGAAATCCCATGACAGTAGCTGAAGAAAATAATCCTTGCGCATGAAAGTATTGTAAAAAATAATTCACCGAGAAATTTGCTTGTAAATTTTGATTTACTAACAGTCCGTAATAGCCATATTGTGGATCGGTTGAAAATACCTTTGTTGGGGTGAAAGGAACTTGAGTGATGCCAAACACTTCGATAATACGACGGATAGACGATATATAAATTTGATTAATTTCATCGGGATCGTTTCCAGGAAAAACGTACTCATTTAGTACGTCAGTATAACGCTTTTTGTTCTCAGACGGAAAATTTCGTTTGGCATTTGATGGATGTAGAGTAGTTTAAATTGAGACATACATCATGATAAAGATTTCTATTGAGACATTTCTAATTTATTTTTAACTCAAATTGAAATTTTTAAAGGAAATTCGACATTTTCAACAATTATTATAAAGGTCGCTCGACATAAACCAAGCATCAGCTCTAAATGACAAAATAATGATGGTCATGCGAAAACAACAAAAAAGAAATTTTACATGCGATTTAAATTGTACAAGAAGAAAAGTGAAAAGTAAGCAAGGGAATCTTCCAGAGTGACTCGATCGTGTGTATTTTCAGCAGTTACATCGCATTATGTGATTTTGAAAGTGAAATTTTTCTTCTTTTGCGATAAAACCGAGAAAGATGGGAATGCACATAAAAAATTTAATAAGCAGTGCTGCAACAATCGATGAGAATGATTTTCTACAAATTTTCCAAATCTTTCTCAGCATGCATCTCTTTATATAGACTCGTTTTGCTCACGAGATGCAAATTTTCTACGTTGTTTCTCATCTTTCACTGGATAGTTTTTTTTTGCATACTTGAGCATTAACGAATTGTTAATTATAAACAATTATTTTTATCACTTTCAAATTGGTTTTTTTAATTATTTTCCACTCTGCTTAGTTAGAAAATATTTTATCTCTTCGCAAATGTTTTTTGATATGAATTTTTTTGGGAAAATTTTTGATAATTTTCGCGCATATTCACTTTCACCAAAAAGTATTTCTTCTATTAGCGAGCATAAATGGAAAATTATTTCGTGATGTTTGAAAATGAATTTTTTGTAGATTTTAATTTTTGTTGTCATGCGTGCACAGCGAGAAATTAATGGACTTAGCTGGCGGGGGAAAAAGAGGAAAAAGTCATAAATTTTGCAGTGCGGTCGAGGTCAGCCAATTAGTAATTTTAGATGCGCACTCACGAATCTTTCTGCATAATTTCTTGATTTTATATTTATTTAATTGAATTAAATTGAGGTGCTTTATGTGTTAAACGGAAATGTGCTTAAATTTAATTTTTTGGTTCGAAATTTCTTAAAATTGCAGCACTTTAACGTAACTGACATTAACCTTATGGAAATTTCACTTTTTATAGCTCGCATCAACTTTGTAAAAAAACTCATTTTATAGCTCTTTCAGTGAAAGTTGACATTCTAATGCCGTAGACACATGCCATGCGATGCATCGTGAATGCATTCCGGAAGCAGCAGCAGCAAAAGTGATTGTGTAATTGATGCTGAGGTAATATTCAAGCATGATTTTTTCTAACACGATGAAACGAGATTTTTGGTAACACTTTAAAAGCCGTAAAATAAAATCGCATTTAAGCGGAAAAGCGCAAAAATATTTGAAGAGAAAATTTTTCAATAATTTACTTAAAATATTATTTTAAACTTTTTAATAAAAAGTGCTCACGAAAAAGTTTAAAAATTAGTTAGCGAAAGATAAGAGATTGGAATAATTGAATTTCTTTACATAAATATTCACCGCGTGCTCCGCATACTTCAACTTTTATTCATGAATGATTTTTTTTTGTATGAAAATATTTCAATTCAAACTTAAAAAGTCAATTCTTACTTTTCTCTTTAAACATCTCTGCCGGCACATGATGGAAAATTTCTTTGTACTAATTGAACTCAACCCAAATATTTTCTTCATTAATTATTAATGTAACTTGCTTATACTCTCATCAAACACATGATAATTAACTTCATTTTATTCAATTAGATGTAAAAAATTTCTGGTTTTATGAGCGAAATTTTAAAGTGGGTGTTAAAATTACCTTAAATTGAGCGAGCCAAATTAAAAGATACATTCTGACGCATGATGAGTGAGCACTACAAATTTTCACTTTCCTCTCGAGCATTTTCTTGTACATTACGCGCTGATTGGAGGTAATAAAATAATTGAGATATGCCACATGTTAAGCATTTCTCCATCCATCAAAATTGATCTACATAAATAAGGTATGTGATGTCGTGCCCTAATCACTAATTCGACATATGACCGTGTAATTGGTAATTGACCATAAAATATTGAGCGTGAAAATTTTCGAGAATGCGTTTTTCATTGTGGCGTGAAAAGAAATTTTTATTAAATTGATTGAAAGTCGAATTAAGTCAAACAAAAGTATGACTTGAAATTCCAGAGTAAGAAGAGGAAAAGAGAAGGCAATAATTTGAGTATTAACCTCAACTCTCGTGCATGCACACAGAGCCAATAAATTTCATGACCTAACGCCACTTTCTTGTTCTTTTTTCCATTCCACCTTATGTACATTTTGTATTACTCACAGAACAAAAGCATTGATGGTCGAATGACGACGAAAGGCGCATTTTAAATCATGTTTGTTCCCTTAATTGTCTCTGATTTGTTTTCATCACTAAAAGCGATTCGGATTAATTTTTTTGTGAGAGGTCTTAATCTAGACTTTTGCATCTTAATAGACATTTTAGTTCACTCAATTTTGTGTTTTTGATGGCTATTAATTAAAAAGGGAAATTACTTGCATCAATTTAATATTCTGTGTACATATAAAAAATATTTTTTAAAAGAAACCGCCGCACTTGACTTGTTGATCCCTCTTGAGTATTTTAATCTAGTTGATTGGAGATTTAGTCATAAAATGGGAGGAAAGCAAAAGTTTTATTAAACTTCATCTAAAAATAGATCAATGAGAGATTTCTTTACATCCACATTCAGCACTTTTCAACAGTTATTAATGTTGTGATTAAAAATTCACTGTCGATACATGCAATGGGAGGAAACGACCTGCGGTAGGCAAGATTTTTTCTCTCGAAGGGATTCAATAAATTTATATTACAAAAAGAGAAGTGACCGGTGGTGTTAATTAGAAATTTCTACAGGTTTAGACTAATAAAAAAATGTTAAAAAATGATTTATGAGACGGTTTTAAAACAGTTGCAAAATAAATTATAAAATTAAAATTTATTAAGAACATTAACTTTGAGAAAATATTTATAAACAATAAATAAAAATTTAAAGAAAAATTTTTTTATGACGTTTTCAAAAGGTTCGAATCCTTTAATTATAAAAAATATAATCTGCTCATTGTAAATGTTATTTTTTTTCAATTTCAAAGAATTTTCCCACAGCGACAAAATTTATTTTTGACCTAAGCATGACCCAATTTTCATTACATGGCATTAGAGTCATGCTGTTTGTCTGTTCATATGTTGATGTCGTTACAGTGAAATGCGTAATTAATGGAGCGCATAAGTTCACCTGACTGCATGTCGGCTAAAATGTGAATGGAAATTGTCCATAAGAAAATATTTTAAAAATAGAAGCTTAATTTTTGTAAAATATTTGTTTTCTGGCTTGATAGAGTTTAGAAATTTTCATTCTACTAGCTCAAAATTTTATTCACATGTAAAAAATATTTAAAACTAATTTAAATTTTTTCTTTTGTGCTTCAAAGAGAAATTCCGCGGTTTTAAAAAATGAGTGGCATTTACAATTTTTAAGTGAAATTCTTGAGAACGAAAGTTTCATTCATGATATCATGTACTGATGATGATGCTGACTGCTATCTTTGTTTAAACTAAAATCATAAATCAAAAGTTCATAACAGACACAAATAATTCCATGGAATCTGGGTGATTGAGTGTGGCTTCTGTTTTTAAATTTAAAGATGTGTTTAAAGCTCTTCTTTTTATGGAAATTACATGCATGAGAACAATTTTCACATAGTTATATTTTAACATTGCCTTCTTAAAGACGTGTCTAGAGAAAGATTTTCAAGGGATGGAACTTTTTTTAAATTTAAATTTTTTTTTCGTACAAAAGAACTTTTCATATATTTTTTTTAATAAAGTTTTAAACACTTTACAATACTAAGTTATCACTCCATGCGAGAAAATCGGTCGATTACATTTTTGTGGACCATTTTTCTTTCACTCTCTCACGCGCTAGGTAGCAATAGAATTGTAAATATAGTTACATCTAAGGTTGAAACAAAAAAAAGTTATGGAATTATAATTGCAGATATGAATGAAGGTTCTCTGTGTACAACTTTTCGCGCCCTCTTTATCATCCGAAAGACTCAATGGCATTGTCATTTACACCTAATTAAGGCGTACCTTTTTTCAGCATTTCTTTTCCAGCTGTCATTGTAGTTCCGCGAAGTTAATTGAGTTGAGACACTTTAAAGGTCAATGCATGAACATGCATAATGGTGATTTGTAATGAGAATTTGGTGTAAGTAGAGTGGAGCTGCATCTGACCAAAAATTAATGTTTGATGAAGGGAGACAATTTTACAGAATTATAGGAAAAAAGTTTAAAAATGATAAAAATTTATCTTACAATTTTTTACTTTCGACTATTCAAAGTTACAATTATTTTTAAATGCACTTTTCATGTTCCATTTCTCTTTCACTTGAAACTCTTTTTTTTTTGAAATAAAAACAAGCTGAAAAAAGTTTTCCATTTTCATTCTCATCGCATCTTTTTATATGTTTAAAATTCACAATGCAGTGTGTGAATGCACATAGTGCAGCATTTGATCAATGTTGAACTCTCGCTCAATAAATTTTCATGGTCATGATGGCTTGTAGCGAAGAAGAAGAATTGCACATCATCAATTATCGTCATCATAATCCCATAAGATGCACCGTGAATGAAAATAAAAAGAAAAAGTGAAAAAATTGTGCATATTAAAAAGATGTGCAAGGTTAAAAGAAGAAATTTTCCCGCAACACGTCTCCATATGATCATATTTTCACGTTTTGAGGTGGAAGGGAGTGAGGTGCATTTTCACATACGACGTGGGACTCAAATTTGCAAGGGAAGTACATTTGTGAGTAATTTTTTTTAATTCGAAATAAATTTTAAATATTTTCTTTACTTAAATTCGAATCCATTAAAAATTCAGAAATTTTTCAACTTTTTTTGCATGATTCTTAACTTTTCTCCTTCCTCTAAAAATTCATTGAGAATTCCACAGAAAAAGCAGACAACAAGCTTCGACATTCATTCGCTCTCTTTCTAACTTACCACTACCTTCACTATACACACCAATTGTTTAATACCGCGGGCGCATTTTCATTCAATTGTAAGACTCCACATTTTTTTCCTTTTCTTCTTACTTCTTTCGCTTTTTCGGATTACATTTTTTTTTGTTTTTCTCTCCACATCTCTCTAACATATAAATAAGTGGTGAGTTTCAGAGTTTAGTATCAGTAATTGTGAAGCCGTGGTTCAATGATCATCTGCAAATAATATCGCACCAAGTGTCACAGAATAAATAAATTGAAAGTGCGTGTGTGTAGAAGAAAAAAAGATAAAAAATAAAAAATCTTTAAAAAAATTAAATTTAAATAAAAAAGAAATAAATTCAAGATGAAATTCGCTGTTTGTGCAATTATTGTGTTATTCGCTGTCAGTACTAATGCCGACGATCTTTACAATCAAGGAGCTCGTGCCCTCCTCCGAGTTTACGATGAGTGTAATCGTGCTGAATTTGGACTTTCCGCATGCCTCAAGAAGAAGGCCATCTCAATTATCGATCGCGTCGCTCGCATGGACTCATTTGCAATTAATGAAGGATTAAAAGTTGTAAAGAATCAAAATGCACCTGAATTCAAAGCAGTTAGTGAAAACGAGTTGGAGCAAACATTGCCACGTGCTGTCGAAGCTCGCGATGAAATTTTAACTGAGTTGTTAGTGGATCGCATTGCAAAATTCTTCAATGCTCGCACAATCCAAATTGAATTGCCAAAATTATCGAATGAGGAATTGGGACGTAGTTTGGAAGAAGGTTTGTGGAATAAAAAATACATTTTTAAATTTTATGACTAAAATTAATTAAAATTCAATTAGGTCGCGGTAAAATGAAGAAAATGATGTCAATGATGATGGCTGGATTTTTCATGAAACTCTTGTCGATGGTTCCGATCGCGATAGCTGGTCTTTATGTGCTCGCTGGAAAGGCTTTGATTGTCTCAAAGATAGCCCTCCTCTTGGCTGGTATCATTGGGCTAAAGAAAATCGTTAGTCAAAAGCAAAGTGCTGGACACACACAAGGATGGTCCTCGGGTGGATCAACAGGATGGGAACGTTCGATCGACGAACAACAAGCAACTCAAATGGCTTATCGTGGATACGCCAAAAACTAAAAATTCTCAAATTTTTTAAAGCGCCTCGCTTTTCCACTCATTGAAGTCTTTCGAATTTTTCAATTTTTCTCTAATTAAAAAATCTTCGTAAATTCTAAAATTTCGAGGTTGATGCCAAAAAAATAATTAAATTAAATGTGGCCTAGAGCATTTTAAGAAAAACTTTCTAGGTCATACGGAATGCAACTTCATTCATCTACTTAACAGTTTTCTCTTCCCTACCAGCTACTTGCTCTATACCTTTTTGTCTATTCTTTCACTTTCTTACAATTTTTTCCCTTCCTTCTTCTTCTCGCTATTTTATTATTTTTTATTGATCTCAAACTATTTTTTATTATTTTTTAACTATTATTTTCTACACACACGCAAATCGCATTTTATGGCTTGCAAAGTGAATTATTATTTTTTATGTCTAAGATAATTTTCAAATTCTTTTTAATTTCTCTCATACTTTTTTCTTATCTCTTTTATAATTTTATGTGTATGACCTACCAACTTATATTTTTCCCTCTATCTCTCACGTGCTTCTTTCTATCTCTAAATCTTTCCCACTCAAGAAGAAAAAGATTTTTCTGCTTTAGAAATTTTTGCCAGTTGTGTAAATCTGGAAAAAGTTCCAGTTTATTTTTGTTGAATTTTAATTTATTTATTTATTTTATTTATGAGATTGTTAACAAAAAAAATTGTTATTGTATAAAAAATGAAAATCGAAATTTCAATGAAGAAAGAAACATGAAGAAAATTAAAACGTGACTTTCATTTCATTTTATTTGCATGCCAAATTTTCAAGCAAATCGAAAATTAAATTACAGGTATCAGCATTCAAAAGAGTGGAAAAGGTCATCTTGCCATTTCACTTTCTAGCATGGAGTTTTTAAAATTATATTTTCAAGGAATTATTGACACTTTCCCTAGATATGGTGAATATGTCTATCACAACATGAAACGTTTATTATTCGTGCATAGAACATTCAAGTTAATCTCACGACAATCCATCAAGAGTGAAAATATTATTTTATTATTTATGATCATCAAGGCAAGGGGTGGATTTTTTTGAATTTTAAAAAATTATTTTCTTTCTAAATTTTTCAAAAATTATAAATGAAAATATCCTCCTTAAAATAGTTTTAAAATATCTTTCATTGTTTGATTCAAAAAAATCCAAATGTGCAATTCTTTCTTTTTACTCAAACATTTTCATTTATCAAAACAATTTGCGGAGATGATAATTAAACTTTTTCCATCTTAGTGCTTAATTTTTAACTGTGAAAAATTAAACAAGATTTTCTCTCTTTCGTGCACAGCACGTGAGGTGACGGCATCTCAGTCAGAAGAAATTTTTTTTAATTTTCTTGGTGGAATCTTCATTAAAAAATGTTTGTAATTCTCATTGCCCTACAGCACCTTCAAAGAATTCGCAATGAGTGCCATATTTTTACTTTTTATATGTCGTGTGAAATTTCACTCGTTCACAAGATGTTTTTCGAGTAAGTTCGTGCATTAAAAAAATCAAGAGCATAAGAACTACTTTCTGCGGCGATGATGACAGTGACATTGTATGAAGATCATTAACATTTAAATTATAACAATTACTGAACCATAAAAATCATGAGCTTGCAAGAGAGTCATTTAGTGCTTTCGGGTATATATCAATTGACATCATTGGCATCGCTTTTCAGTATCTCACCGACTTTAGAATAGAGTAGAAGTTGAAAGTTGATAAAGATGAAAGAAATTCGAAGAGAAATTTACTAGAAATGTTGAAAAATCAACTCACGACAATATTGATTATCCTCAGCTCTTTCGTGTTTGGCTTTGACGGTGCAAATAAAATTTTGAGGCTAGAAAGAGAAACAAAATTTATTGAAAAAAAGGAACTTGTGAAAAATGCTTTAGGCATCACGCGAAGAAATAATGAAACAGTTTATCGTGACATCAAACAACTTCCAGTAAATTCGCCAATTGTCGCAAATGGATCGCTGTCGAAAATAGCTAGAGAGCATGATGTTGACGATGATGGTGAATATTCAGGTATGAAAAATGTTCATCAAAATTTTTAAGTCGAAAAATTTAAAACTCGAAAAATAACAAAAAAAAAATTATTAAAAAGTATTGAAGTAAATTTCATTGTCTTAATTTTTCCTTCAATAAACAGAAAGCTATGAGCATTCCTACGAAACAGTTTCCTACGACGATAAAGATGACAAAAAGAAGAAGAAAAAGAAGAAGCATAAACATCACCATAAGCATCATCATCACGGCGGACATAGGAAGAAGAAAAAGAGGAAAAAATTTAAACACAAACATAAGCATAAGCAAAAGACCAAGCACATGATGCAGAAATTTATGATGCCAATGTTGATTGCTTACAAATTGAAATTCTTCACATTGATTCCGCTTTTCATTGGTAAGGCGCTTTTCCATCTTGCCTTATTGGTGTTGAAAAATTTTGTCGATGTGTTCCTCTACATGCTTCTACAGATTATTGTATTGAAGTTGAAAATTTTACTCGCACTTAAACGTGCAATACCTTAGAGGTATCACAAATTTATGATTTTTTGTCTTCAACTAATTTAAACATTTTTTCTTTCGCGTGTTTCTTTAATTCAGCTGGACTTCTCTTACTTGTAAAAACGGCGGGCCTAGCGGGTTTCTTCTTTGCTCTCTTCTCGGGTAAGTCGAGTGCTCATGCACCTGCTAAATGTTCAAGTTACTGGTGAAGAGATAGATTTTGATAAACGTGTAAATTAAAAATGTTTAAGTGCCTAAATTGTGCAACAAAATTTTTTAAATATTGTCAAATAGAACAATAAAAATACTCAATTTGAAATACCTCAAAAAAAAAATGTATTTAAAAATTTAATCTTGTAAAAAACTTTCAAAATATTTAAACGCACAAAAGTTTTAGTTCTGCTGTAAATTTAATTTATCAAAATCTATCGCTTCGACTTTTTTGATAATTTATCAAAAAGTCTTTTGCTAATCACACATTTTTGCACTCTATCATCTTTCTCTCTCCTTCTTGTTTCAGCCGTTATGGGACTTAAAGGAAAATTTATTTAGCACAATCTCAAATGTACAACATCGAATTATTTAAATATTTGTTCGTAAGTTTATAAAAAATTAATTTATAAATAAAAAGTTTTGAGAAAAAGACTTTTGTTTTAATACTAGTCAAATTCACTTGAAAAGTCTCATTTTCATTTGGGTAATAGTATCGCGTTGCATGAAATTAAAATTTTGGTTTATCTTAAACATTCTTATTTATTTTATATTTTTATTTTTTTTTATTCATTCAGTTTTAACTGACGACAAGGCGATTCTTGATGCATGCATTTATCTTTTCACTCTCAGTTGCTTAAACATCGTACATATTATGTATGTTTACATACAAAAAAATATTACACCGTTAGCTTACGCTTTTTACAGTTTAATAGACATTTTTAATATGTATTTTAATTTTTCTATTTTTCAAATTTTTACGCTTAATGAACTCATGCTATCGCTTCATGAACTGCTTTATATTTTATTGTGTCTCTCCTACTTTTAGAATTAATTTTTCAGTTGAAAGTAAAAAATAATTTCTTTCTCTTTTCTTTCAACCGTCTAAAGTCTCAATTACTTACTTAAAATTTCATAATCCTGGAAAGAGCATGGTAAGTATATTAGTTGGCGATGAAAACCGTAAACAATCGACCATCCCATCCCATCAAAGCGATCAACACATCTATTTACCAATTAATAAAGATTATTACGATAATTATGAAGATGCTTTTTACAGCGATCATGGAAAAAATTAATAAAAAGAGATCACTTACAAGTTTGTAATGATGATATGAAAAATTACACAAATGACTTTTTAAACCTTTTTATGGGTGATCTGAGAAAAGTTCACAAAATTTATGAATAAAAAAAATCAATTTTTAAAATGTTTGTTCAAATATGAACGCATATTTGCAAAAACTGCTGAACGACTAAAATAAAAAATGCACATGCCTGCTTCGCAAAACACATTTGTTTAAAAATAGTTTCAGCGCCTAATTTTATTTATCTAAAAATCTCTTTTTTTTAGCTATCTGAATTATTGTTAAATACGAAGAAAAATTAAAGCAGTTCACAAATTCTATCTTCTTCGGCTCCCTTTCTCGCATAGATTTTTGACACAACCCGCAAAACAATAATTTTTATTTTATCATAGAAAACGCACAACATAAAAGTTTCTTTATACATTTCTATCATCATCTTCGTGCCTCGAAGCTCATTTTGAAAGATCGTCAAGAAAGCTTTTTTCACTTTCTTTTTCATTTTAATTTTTTTAATTCACAGCTTAGCTTCATAGATTGCGCTGAAATACGCAAAGCTTTATTTATTTTTTGAAAAATCAACATAGCTGTAATGATTGTGCGAGTAGATGAAGAATATAAGAATGGGCAATTAACAATAACTGAATAATTACCATAATTGTGTGTGCACTTCAAAATGCACTGTTGGAAGTAAAAGGAGAAAAAGTACTAATTTAATAGAATTTGGTGAGCCATGAAGCTGGAGAGATTTTCGCATTTTTTTTATCATGAAATTCATCTCGTTTGTTCATTAGAATTCGCATGAACGTTCAATTGCGTAATTATTAATTTTAGTTTTGGCTTGAATTGCAGCTCTAAAATGCATAATAGTATTTAGTATTTTGAGCTGACCAGACGCATCTCTTGCGAGTTTGAATTCGCGATGAAGTTTGAAAACTTTTATTATCTCGCTCTCGGTGTCGTTTCATTACTAAAGTGCTGTCGAATAGCTTGTGGAAAATCTGTAACGGCAACTGATAAAAGGATAGAACTTGAATTTGAAAAATATTTAAATTGCACACTGAATTACAGTTCAAAGGAATGTCTCGAGAGAACAGGTGTGAAATTTTTGCAGACATAATTTAAAAACTGTGTTAAAAATATTTCGATGGTGATTTTTTCAGGTCGCAAGAGAAAAGGCAATGGAGGAGGAGGTGGCGGTAACAATGTGAGGATTTATTAATTGAAAAATTAAAATTACAAAAGTTTAAAGAAAATCTCGTGATAATTTTTACGATGCATTGCGATGGTCATTATTAAAATCCCTCATTTATTAAACAAAATTAAATGAATATCAAAAAATGAAGATTTTATTTAAAAAGAGGACATCGAATGTACTTAAAAAGGCAATTGACCTACAGACTCTGAATTAAAGATGCACATCCTCAATATTTGTGTGTGATGACATGACATTTACCAAATAAACAGATGATAAAATCAGCAAAATATGCAAGTGATTTTAACAAAAAATAAAACATCAATTTTATTTTCGCGGTTGACAGTTTAAAAGAGAAATTTGACAAAAATTCTTAAAATTTTTATTCTAATTCTCAGGTTGTAATAGTTGGAGGTGGAGCACCGGCTCATGATCACTCGCTGGGATTTTATGAAGTCTATGAGGAGGAGGACGATGACGATCACAAGGGTGGCAAGAAGAAGGGTCGAAAAGGCAAAAAGAAGAAGAACAAGAAGAAGAAGATACTTAAACACATTCGTCCAATGATGATCGGAATGGCCGCCCTCAAAGTTCTACTCGATCACTTTCTTCTCAAAAAATTGGCATTTTTTAGCTTTTTTACTTTCATACTCAGCAAAATTTCATTTATTCTCGCTACACTTGTCGCTCTCAAGCAATTCTTCCACAACTCTGGCGGTCATTCGAGAGCCGAAAGTAACAAATTAGAAGTCATTCACATCCCAATCAAGAAATTTACGAATAAAGACCCACACAACTTCGACTGGGATGAAAGTAAAATTATTCCGATAACCTACTCTTCCAGCAACTCACAGAAATTAAACGCACCATCATCAACCTCATCACCATATTTCACTTATCCAAGTCACGAGTCTTTTCTCTCGAGCGAGGAGATGTCCGAAGATGAATTCGTACCGAAAGTTAGTGGTGCCGGCGAATATAATTTTGACAACAGCGGCAACGCCTTCGAACGATCGGATAAGATTGAAGTAAATCACGTTCACTCACCTTTCGTATGATCTAATTCGCAACTAGTTAGAGAATTTCGTCCGCTCATGCGGAACTAATTTGTTATCAATGCATTTTAAATGAAGTTTCTGTAAGTGCTGATAAAAATTGTTAAATTACATTTAAAGAAATAAAATAAAATGATAAATTGCTTATCAACACTCGAGAGGTGTGCGAGTGTGAATAGACTCATAATCCATTTTCATGCTTCAATCACTCGCTGATCGCTATCGACGGAAGAATGGTCTCGAAAAAGTGGGTAAATTGCTTGGGCTAGTGATTTCAAAAGAAAATAGATTATCATGCTGCTTATTTTTCACCTCAACAGCTTTATAATGTCCACTAATCTATTCTCTCGCACTCGCGGGCGATATGTGTAAGTTCAATTTGATGATAATGTTGGCAAACATAAAAATTCCTTTGTACCTTATAGATGTGCCTTCAGCAAACAACACTTTTTTTCTCTTTCCCATGTCCGGGCAATTTTAATGGAGCAAAAACTTGCAAATATCTCACAAAGAAATTTCATTCATAAGCAAATTAAAGCGAAGAAAGTTCAAATCCGCTAGAATTAAATAATTTTTTTCGCTTTTCATCATGCAAGTGAAATTACAATGGGCTCTTTTTGTTGACGACGGCATCTTCTTCATGCGACTCTGCGATAATTCAATTTTGAAATTTTTATTTTCGCTTTTTTGCTTCAGTTGATAGAGTTGAGGGTAATTGCGTGTAGGGTTGTCAAGTTTTTGAAGTTTAATTTAATAAAATAGATAATTAATTAAAATTAACAATAAATTAAAATTAAATTTTTGAAAACGACGTCAATTTCAATTTTTTCGCCCTATGTCAAAAAGCACTTCTACCTTTTTTGATTCTCTTCAAATAATTCATAAATAAAAGTAAATAAAGAAGGACGTATTTTTCTCATTTCTGTCTAATTTTTAGCTTTTACTTTCTTTCTTTATGATGACAATAAAAATACACAAGAAGACGCTGTACGATGGCTATTACTTTATTATTATTATGCGCTATGTCGTGAGAATTTTTCAAATGCGTTGTAACAAGTTTTAAAAGCGCAAATAATCATTGGCCTTGTGCGAGAGTTTTTTTCGGCATTTCAGCTTTAAATCAACATTGTTTCGTTTGAATTAAAATCAAATAAAAAAGAAGAAGAAACTTTTCACTTTCAACCGGTTATCGTATGGTGTGCTCTGCTATTGTTTCAATAAAAACTACGTGAAAATATGAAGAAGAAGACGGACATGATTAAAGCAGGAACTTGGATTTCGTTCAAATAGAAAATTGAATATTCACCTCAAGTTTGTCAAAGAAAAGTGTTTGAGGTTAAAACACAAAAATATGAGCGGAAAAATAACAGAAATATTTTCCCTAAGCTGGAGTGCAAACAAATTTTATTGCTCGTTGTTTTATTAGCTGCTCATGTACAATTTTCAGAGGGCATCAAAGCTTTATGTAATTAATTTAATACTCAATTCGATGCACCTTCAAGTGAAAATTTAAAGACCATCAATTTTTCACTTTTAAAAATAAATGACTTAATGCCCCACAAAATCAACGTTCTAAATTAACCGAAATCATTTGTCAAAAATCAAAAAAGACCACATGCCGCTACCCGCTGGCTATTGTTGATAAGAAAGTGCCATATATGCTCATCAAACACACTATGTTGCCGCGAGGAGACCATTTTGAGCATGCGTGCTCGTTGTAACACTTATTAGCATGGAAGACGAATACAAAAAAGCGATAAAGAGTCATTTTGAAAAAACATCATAGTTGAAAATTGATTCATCACGGATGCACTTCCAATTCACATATTTGTGACTGTCGTAGACTTTAGAAAGTTTTTTTTATTTTTATTAGTGTTCACTCATATGCAATATTATTGGCATTTTGCGTCACTCTGATTGTTACTTCACACAGCGAATAACTTTTTTTCATCTCTTACTCATGACTTGCATACTCGAAAAAAAAACTTCACACCGCCGAGTGCTGGAGGAAAGAAATTCCGGTTGTGGCCTCTTCAGTTTACAACGATAAGTTATTACACATTTTTATACGTGGTCACTTCGTAGTTTGCATATTTCGCCGCATTTCATTCATCTCACTTGAAAAATTCGCTGATTCATTGCAAAAATTTTTGCGCCCATCTGGTCGCTGCAAATATGAATGAGAAAATTCCATTAAGCCACAGACATCTCTCTCAATTAATCTTAAGACAACATACTTACTTCAAAATGTGATGTTGGTCACATTAGAAGAAAAACGAGCATAAGATGATAATTTGAAAATAAATTTTAAGAGAGCTCATTATGATATTAAGTGTAGGTCAAGTTGATGTTAGAGATCACTCGAAATTAAATGCCCGAGAGGCAAACATGTATTTCCTTCTTACTTTTCTTGAATAGCTATTTTTGAGTAATTTCTCACGTGTTCAAGAGGCTTAAGATCAAAGGAAAAATTTTAGGTGCAAAAGAAATTGAACTTTAAAATTTATTTTAAGTTTTCTATCAAAAATCCATTTAATATTTATTTAAAGGGGTGTGTAATCAACGAGAGGTTCAATTTTCAAAAATTAAAAAAATTGAGCAGGAAAAAATTTTTCTTACAAGGGATGAAATTAATTTCTTTTAAAAAAGTTGAAATTATTAAAAAAAATGGTAAATTTTTTCAACGGGTTCTCACTATTTTGAACTTATCTTAGAAACATTAACCCATTAATACATTTAAAGTCATGTTTATGATTGATTTAAGAACAACCTGCGTAACCGCCGTCAATCACTTGTTTCCTAACGTGAGTGTAACAATGTGTGTTGTGATATTTCTGAATGTTTGAATTCGTCACATTCTCACATTATATTTTATTTTTGCATTCCATTGCCAGTGTGACCCAAAAACCTCAAACCTTAACGTGAAATCTGAAATCCTCGCTAAAGAATATCGTTTTGGGGAGAGTAAGGCGAAGAATGTATTGAGAAATGTGTTGAATTGCTAATAAAATGCGTAAACATTGACAATTGAGCTCTTGTGGACACTTGCAAATATTTAAAGGAAATATTTGCAGTTTTTAGTTTCACTTACATGAGTGAGATGATCCATTTTGAAAATATGAAAATTATTTAAATTTTTAGCGATTTTTTTAATCACATTCCAAACATTCTTGTCATGTTTTACGAGTCTGTAATCTTCGATTTCATTTTCATTCATATTTATACTCGTGGTTCAAAAATTTGTCGGATCCATAAAAAATTTCATCATTTATAATATCTTCAAAAATGTCTGTAACGCTCAAATATGATTAAAATTTCACTAAAATATTTGTCACTATATATTAATTTAAATTGCCGGCTTACCCCACTCGGGTATCTAGTTTTAATTTAACTTCCTAACAACTTGCAACAAAAGCTATTAAAACAGCGCGACAATTTATAATTTACTAAAGAAGTTAATTTTCAAACATCACCAATAATGAAATTTTTTATGCTACTTAAAATCAATTTTTGAAGAAAAAGAAAAAGTTTTTTGTGTGTGGCTTCTTTTTTGTCGCCACGCTTTGATGAGCGTGATTGAACAAGTAAGAAATTTAAACGATATGAAAACGAAAAGTGTTACATGGTATTTGACTTGGCACTGACTCTCCGATGGTGGTGCTGTTTTATTCCATTATTGACGAGACAATATTAACGACGATTAAACAATTGAGAAGTGAAAAAGTGAAAATTTCACTTTAATTGAATCGATTGCAATTGTTGGCTACTCTATGATGGCGCTAATTAAGCATCACAAATTTAATGTCGCAGCTTTTGTTAAATTTCAATTTCAAACTTTTATTTGCATGAAGAAAAAATTTCCGGCTGAAATTTTCTTCTTCCTCTCCGAAAATCAATTTTCGTATTGCTCACCATGTGACCATGACCTTACCATTCATGGCGAAGAGTATTTAGAAAGTTCTGCTGCATTTGTAAAAATGTGTTAACTATCTTTTATCTTCACCGGACTTCTTTGTTAGTGACCAAAATATGTCAGTTTGCATACGAAATGATGCGTCGTAAAAATTCCGATGAAAGAATATTTTTTAATATGAATGACTTGAGCTTAAGAAACAGCTGCGTGTGTGCTAATATATGGGTTAACGAAATTCCAAAAGCGTCACATTACTCGATGTGCTTGTTACATACCTTTAACACACCCAAAATAAACTCTTTACAACTTGACTTTTAGACTCACTTTTTTTAGAACAATTGATTCGATTTGTGTGTGCTTGCGATGACAAAGTCATTAGAGACGATGACGGAAGAGAAGAAAGTTTTCCTGCATCACGATGGGATCTCATTGTGACAATTATGTGTGAAATTTTTAGATGTTTAACGGTCAAAATTTTCAATTATTGAGTAATCCTTTACGATGGTTGCTATGACAAATTTTCATCACGACTAAAAATCAATTTGTTGGTGTGCACATGGTGCTGTGAGATAATCCGCGAAAAGAGAAATTTTCATTTCCTAGAAGTTTTTTTTTGGGTAATGCGTGAGAAAGAAATTTGAGCTAATGAAAATGCCTAAAATGGCTCGATACTTGATGAATGAAAATGAAACTTTTTTGATGAATGATTGGAGGATGTGTGAACGAAAGTGAAATGAGAACTGACAGGATCTTGATCTTTGACACCGATTTGTCATCAAGAAGAAATTTTTTTCGCAGACACAGTTGAAGGCCCAACCCTCTCGAGCATGTACGGGCGGTCGATTGTGTGTAATCCTCTAACAGTTCTCACTCTCTCCTACTCTCTTCGCACCCAATGTCATCACTAGCAATTTCCATTTTTCTCTTCATTCATATTTGAGATGAATTACTTCGTAACCGAAAAAAAAAAATATTTTTCTATGTGTTGTTAGCATCGCAACAGCATTGTTACTGTCGTCGTAGTTTTTTTCGGTGTATACAGACGTGTACATATAAGAAATTTTTAAACTAGAGAGAGAGAGAAGAAATTATCATCTCTTTAAAAGAGATTTTAACAAAAATCATCATCGAACGAAGAAAAAAGAAAAAATCCAAAAATAAATAATAAGAAGTGTATAAAAGGGTAACCGATCTCCAAAAACTACATCACAATTCATTTCATTTTTGACGTTGTCGCGTCGAGTGCGATAAAAAGATATTTAATAAAAAAAAATTCGAAAAATAAATAAAAGTGCAAAAAATATTATCTAATAAAAAAATAAGAATATTCAAAATGAAAGTGTTTATAGTATCAGCAATGCTTTTTGCTTGTGCCATCGCCGCGCCAGGTGTTATTGATAACAAAGTCGAGAGTGAAGGCTCGATGAATAAAATGTTCCAATACTTTGGAAGTTGCATGGAAACTGAGGATATTGCCGACTGTCTCACCGTTAAAGGAATAACAGCACTAAACCGTGCTGCTCGTGCTGCCAATATTCAAGTCGCCAAGGGCATTGTTTTGGCAAAGTAAGAAAATGAACTAATTAAAAAATGAGTAAAAAGTGACCAAAAAAAATCGATCATCAACCTCTGCTGGAATTTCATAACTTTAAATATTACGAAATACATCTCAATCAAATTTCATCGTGAAATTTCCGTACAACATCAATTTAGCGTCGCGTCAAAAAAAATAATATAAAAAGAAACTTTTTTCCGGTGATAAATTTAATCTAAAAAACATGTTTAACAACCAAATTAAATTTTATGCTCAAATAAGCAGATAATATCATCGGAAAAGTACTCGAGATGAACGCATTGCAGTGACATATAAAAGTGAAAAATTTCACTCGAAGTAAAGCATGTTGAATGATTGAAAACAATGAAAACCACAAAAAGATTAAGAGAAAGAAGAAAAAAATATGAAATTAGCAGGAGTGAAAATTGAGTGTAAAAAATCACTTAAGCTTCATTTTTGTGTCAACTTTTAGTTGCTAATTAAAGTAAATTGTTGTTTTTACCTTTTTTTAACTTAGAAAGTTTAACTTAATTTGCTATAATTGAAAATTATTTCATCAAATTTTCCTAAAGCATACTTCGTGACAAAGAAAATTACCGCGATTGATTGAACGGAAATTTTTTCGGCTAGTTATTGAAATTAATTTTTTTCACTCTCAAACAGAGATCCATCATTCGCTCGCAGCGGAAAATCAGTTTCGGAAAATGAAATTGTATCTTCCCTTCCAACTGAGTCCGAAGCACGATCAGCACGCTTATACGAGTTGGCATCAGAATCTGTCAATGACTTTTTCAAATCGCACACACTTCAATTCAAATTTCCATCTGAAACCACCCAGGAAGTCTCACGTGCCCTCGAAGAAGGTGAAAATTCGTTTCAAATATTTTTTTAGTTGTCAGATTAAAAGATGAAGATGGAAAGTGATGAATTACTAATGCGAAAATTTCTTTTGTTATGACCCGGAATTTAGGTCGTGGGAAATTGAAGAAGATGATGGGACCATTGCTCTTGGGCTTGGGCAGCAAAATCTTCGCTCTCATTCCTATCTTCTTGGTTGGACTTGCCATCTTAGCATTCAAAGCATTGATTGTGTCAAAGATCGCTTTGGTTCTTGCTGTTGTTCTTACTTTGAGCAAACTGGTTGGAGGTGGTGGCGGTCTTGGAGGTGGTCTTGGCGGTCTCGGAGGGCTCGGTGGATTAGGAGTCCTTGGCAAGGTCGCAAGCCTTTCTTCAGGAGCAGGTGGCTTGTTAGGCGGCGGTGGAAATTCAGCCGGTGGATATTCATCTGGCGGCGGCTATGCTAACACAGGTGCCACAGCTCAAGGATGGTCTGGTGCTGGAAACTCAGCATATCCATATGCCAGAAGCTACGATGAAGCTCAAGATTTGGCCTACAATGCACACACAACACAAACAGAATAATTTTCTATCCTAACTATTCTAATTGACTTTCCCAAAATTCTTTTTCTATAACAAAAAAAATTCTCACAAAGATATTTAGCTTTATAGATTCGAAATTCAGGTTCTATATTTATAAAAACCTCTTTGCAATCTCTCCCAAATAATTGAATGATGCCAAATCTATCTGAATAATAATTTTTTCATTTTCACACACAATTATCTCCAAAAAATCCACATTCACACATTTTCCTTAGCTCATAATCGAACCCTATCGTAAATTTAAATTAAATTATTTCGAAAAAAGTTTAATTTATTTAATTTATTTTTGTATTTAAAAAAACTCGAAAGAACCATAATTAAATGGTAGATGTGTATGAATAGTGAATTGATGATGATCAATGAATTTAACGAGCGAAATAATAAAACGAAATTGAAACGAATTAAGTGTTTAACTTCAATTGTATTTTTTACAGCCGACTTCTTCTTGTTTCTCAGACATGGCGCTATTGAGTCTCGCATTGCTTTAATTGCCACTCGTTCAAAGAGTTTACCTACTAATGCTAGCGACGACAGCCATTCAAGATATTACTTAGTGGATTTTTTACGGTGGCTCGAATGAAAGCGAAATTTTTACGCTGAAACGGCCAAAATATAGGTGAAACATTTTTATAATTTATAACTTTAATTTTGACAGAATAATTCTAAGTTACACAATTTTTTTCAACAATTTTTCTTTACTTTAGAAAACAAGACTTTTTCAATTATGTTGCGCAACAAATTTTTACAACTTTATTCTTTTGAAATAGAACCAAAAAAGTCGTAGAAATTTTAGCTTTTGACAGACAGCACCACTTACATTTGTATTTTGATAATTTTTAATAAAAAATCTATACCTTTTTAGACAAGCAACGCAAAAATTTGTCTCGCGTTAATCGCATAAAATTCACCATCGATATATTTCCTCTTCGTCATGACACCGACTGGCAAGTAGCAGGCACGTGTAGCATCACTTTATAATGCCATGAATCAGTGTGTAAATTATTCGCAAAAGAAGCAAACTGAAAGTAAAAGAAATTAAGAATTCCACCACGTGCGTAAATCTAACGGATCTTCTATCGCCACTGAATGCGTAATGGGGTGCGGAATTGACATATTGGAGAGACATTTATGGGTGACTGGAATTTTTCGATTCCACCCAATTTACATTTTTCTTTTGTTTCGCGAACATTTTGATTTTGTTATAAATAGCTGTTATCAAAAGATTGACAGCTCACTCGGTATTTAATTGTCAAGTAAATCGCATTTAATTCGGACTAAAAAATAATTTTTAAGTGAACAAAAAATGAATACAAAAATTTACACGGTCGCGATAATTTTCGCACTTTTCGGCTATGCCGTGTGCGAGAAGATCCAAACCGATAGTGAGATTATCAGCATGATTGACAAATTAGATGAGGAACAATCGCTTCCATTGTTTGGTGGATTATCACTCGAGAAAGTCGAAAGTGTCAATGATATTACTCCGCGTTCATCGGAAACCTTAACCGATCGTATCGTACGTTATCTGAAAAGTCACAGTGTTAATTTTGAAAATACTTCCACTAATTCCGATGCGCGCTCGAATGGAGGTAAAATTAGGCCCGTTAAGATTATTAAGAAAGTCAAAAGTACGTTTGAGATCAATTGATGATCTTTTTTACTCACATATTCTTTAAAAACTCATGATTAATTAAACTATAATAAGCGATTAATTAATTGAAATAACAAATTACACACTGATTAAGAGGAAATAAACTGAGAGAGAGATTTGTGAATCGAAGCGAGTCTTATTGGCTCTTAAAAATTATCTGAAGTTTTTATTTTGTGTGCAATTCAAGTATCCAAGGGTGGGAAAACTATTTATAATTAAATAAAAATTTAACACCTAAAAAACTAATTTTCAAGATGAGAAATGACTTTAAAATTAGGTCGATTCATACTAACAAGACGGGATACAAAAAAATCGTACAAAAAATAATTTTTAAATCCGCTCTTGATGTAAAGATGAAGATTTAACAAAACACATAAAAGCAACTTTCTTACAACTTCCCCATAAGTCTCAACATGAAGATCATTAACTAAATTTTCATTATCTCGCAAAATCTCTTTCTCATGGCCATTGATATCAAATAATACCTTCTGCATATACACGCAATACAATTTTCTCCTCAGATGTCTACAATTTTATGGTAGCTCTAAGTCATAAATTGTTACTTAATTTACTTGGCAAAAATAGTAAAGACATATTTTAAGAATAGTGGAAGAATAATTCGAGACTCTAACAGCAACAAAAATAATTAACACTAAAAAGTAGCATATTATCGATTTTTGGTAAAAGATACATGGAGACTCTATTAAATTTTAAAGAGAGTCTGTACAAGTGCTTAATGAAAAATGATTATTAGAAAAAAATAATTGATGATGGTTGGTGGCGTTTAATGGACTAATAACAGTGCTAGGCGTATATGTGAGAGTGATCATAGAGATTTTCGATTAATTTGATGATGATGATCTCAAGTTCCGTGTATGCTGCCGGATTTGTTAAATTCCTCGATATTTTCACCCTTGCATTGAGCACCTTAAAAGTTCAAGTGATTCATTCGAATGAAGGAACTCCAATTTTTATAAATCTCACATTAAAAAACTTTCTTCTTCTTCTTCTTGCTCGATAACTGTGAATTTTTATTTTCAAATATTTCTCACGTAACTGCAAAGTATGTAAATCACCATGCTCACTTGGTAGCTGAATAGTCATATCATGGCAGTCGGATTTGGGTGTAAGTTGATAGCTTGAATTTAAATGAGGAAGGGCAATGGGATGCAAATGATGCTGTTGATGGTCAGAAATTTACTGTTGGGCTTTTAACCTAAAAATTCTGATGTGACTCGTCGTTATTATTTTCTCTGGTGGGGTTTTGATTTTTTTACTAATTCATTAATTTTTATTTGATCTTAAAGTGTAGAAATCTAAAATTCTTTCAAATTTTTTAAATCAAACTTCATCTTAGTTTTTCTCAAAAAAATTCAAAAGCTTTAAAATCCTCACCTGTGTCTGGCGGAGAAAAAAAGTGGGAGAGTATTTTTAGCCGCATTTATGTATTCATGACCTTGTTTCAGTACAAAAGTCCCACCTCACGTTCAAGTTTAAAGAGAAACTTTCTCTTCAAAAAAATATTAACGCTCGTCTTTAGTTAGTTACAATGTATATAAAACGAGTGGAGGGGATTTATTGAATATTTTGATTTTAGTAACTAAAATCACGTGCTTAAAATTGAAGAAGAAGAAAATTTGTCAATTTGATAGAGTGAGATTATCATAATGACTTTATACATCGTGATAGGCATAAGTAATCAATTATTATTGTCTCTAAACATTTTTGGCAGCTCTTGTCTTTATGTTGTTTCACTGTAACACAACAGAAAAAGTCATTAAAAGTTGAGGTGAAAAATTTCTCCAGGAACTAAAAAGTTCTCTTGTTTTCTTTCACTTTCACTTAATTTTTTTTTCACATCACCGTCAAGAACAAATTTTTTGTTGTCCAAGGCCATGATCATGCTAACAAAGATGTATTCTATAGAGACCATACTGCAGCCAACTGAAAAGAAATACTCACACAATCATAACTTAGCTAGCAAGTCAATGAACTCGGAATAACATGAAAAGCACTGTTATAAGCACACATGATTGAGCTCACATATACACCGCATTGTAGACTTATTTTGGATTATGGAGAAATACAAATTAACGCTCCTTGGCTGTTTTCAACCCACTCAACTTAAAAGCTTTCTTTTTTGCAGAAGCTCGTGGAAAACTTAAGAAGCTCGCATTGCCACTCTTGTTGGCCCTCAAATTTAAATCTGCCGTTATTCTTCCAATTGTCTTCACTCTCTTGACTCTCGTGTCACTCAAAGCTCTTAAAGTTGGTATCATTGCTCTCTTGTTGGCTGGTGAGTTTCAATATTTTTCAAAGTCTTTGCAATTTTCTTAAAATATTATTTTTAATTTTAGGATCACAATTTGTGAAAGATCTTTTCGCAAAGAAGCAAGAAAAAGTCACAACCGCCTACATCTCAGCCAATCCAACGCACGCTGGAATTAATGCCGAAATCGTAACTGATTGGAATAGAAATGGGCAGACAGCAAGTGATTTGGCATACAATTCTTACAACTCTTATTCTACCTTACCTCAAAATGTTTGAAAAATCATTGAGCAATTTAATAATTAAAAATTAAATTATTATTCGAGCTAATTTATTTATTTAATTCAAAAATGCACAATCGAATTCCAATCAGAAAATGTGAAAATAAAACTTTAATTTCGCAATTGGAAAATCCAAAAATAATTTCTTCTGCTTGATTTTTTTTCGGCTTTTTTTCAGGTCAATAAAATAAGATGCATCACGAATCGATCAAGTGTTTTTATTTACTTTTCTTTTCATATTGATACCGACATGAATTTTTTACATAGAAATTTCGCTCTAGATTTTTTGCTCACCGATCGATCAGCCTGATGGATAATTGTTAAATTCCTAAAAATGTGCTTGAAAATAATTATTGTTATTATTCAACATTAGCAAGTGCTGCTCTAATTTAATCCGGCAAAAAAATGCACATGGTGATTCTGACCAGAGATTGAAGGAGAAATTCCAATGATGAATTACCTCAAAATTAATTGCTTAACACGACATTTCTCAATAAATCTAAACGCACTCAAATATACGCATGGTATGTTGAATTTACTTTCATTTCTAATTGCTTGCCACTCTCCTCGCAGACAAAGAGTTTTTTTTGAACAAAATGATCTTTCACTATTTGGCAAGGAAATTGCAATTTTAGGGGACAATCGAGCGTGTAATGAGAGTCATTTTGAAATTAAGAAATTTTATTTTAAGATGAAATCTTTTTAAATTTACAGGATTTTATATTGATCTTGAATTATTTAATTTTTAAACAAATTAAAAGTGAATCAAATTTAAATTAACCTGTGTACAAATTAGAAATTTCTCTCATAAAAAAATCTTAACCATCGCTCACCAAAAGAGCTTAAAAATTATCCACACTTGCTCCTAAAACTCATCATCATCTATTCACATTACCGCAAACACATTTTCTCACATAGCTTTAAGAAAGTAAATCAATAAAAAAAAATTTGGAAGTTTTTTCTGCTCTATTTACTGCTTGAAGTCGGAAAAATGGCCAAATCCAAATTTCAAAGTTATTAAGAATATTTGACCGACTGCCTGCATGACGGCTGCGTACAATGAAAAGTGAATTGAAATGATTTGCAAGTGAAAATGGAAGCAGCATCATGTTGAGCGATTACTTTCCGTTTGCTTTGCTTCTTCTTTCGTAGCAATAAGACGCGGTACATTCTGTTAGAGCAAGTGCGTCTAATTCATCAACGGATGAGTGACCAGATGGGTTTTCGTTTGATGGGTGATTTTTTTGGGGAGATTAAGAAAATAAGAAAATGATGAGGCTTAAGACACTTTTGAGGGTGATTAGGAAAAAAATTATGCTTTTACTTTCTTCATTAATAGTTTTAGAAAATCGTTACGTGACTAATAAATGAACCCTAAATTACTCTAAAAGTTAATCGATTGTGACGAGCTTGCATTATTATTTTAATACGTTGAAGTGACTTGCATTTTATTAGGTTCCGTAAATTGAGCATAATTTCATTATCATTAAAATCTCTAAAATTATTTTCTCCTAATTTTTGATTAAAAATTTTGGCAGCTCCAAAAATATCCCGCCAATAAATTTATGATTTTATCACAATACAAAAATTTTCCTTTCACTCGTCTAACAACGTGCTTGTCAGCGTCTGTTGATTATTATAGACATCCAAATCTATTCAGCCAGAAATGCTCTTGATAATGAAATAATTTTTTTCTGCATTGCGATGAAAAGTGATCCAAAAAAACGAGCACCGGCATCAAGAGGCGAGAGCAATAAGAAAGGCCAGCAAAAATTACTTAATAAGCATGAAGAAAAGTGTAAAATTTGTGTGTAGCTTGATGAAAGAAATCTTTCTCTCTTTCTATTTGGTGGAGACTTGGAAGAAGAGGGAAAAAAGTGCTGCTGCTGCTGTTGATGTCGGAAACGTTAATTTCAATAACCGAAAATTCACTCACAGAAAGTTTTCGTATATATAAAGCAAGGCCAGAACCCAACGATCATCTCAGTTTGTGTTTGATATTTCGACATTCAGCTTATACAGTGAAAATAAACATGGCAAAAAGTATTTTAATCACATTCTGCATTATCGGATTAACAAGTGCTGCAGTCACTTCGAGTAGCAATGACATTTTCTCATCTGACTCAAAGTCGAGTGTTAAAACAAAGTGCGACAGTGCTTACAACTTTACCTGCCTCAAATTGGATATTCTTTCGCTCATCGATAAAATTTCAAATGCCAATGCGGAGTATCAACTCACGTCGAGTGTTTCACTCGTTCGTGAAGAAAATGTTAACAAAACCCAAAATTCTAAAATTGTTTCTGGTAAATTTTATTTAAAGTTAAATTTGTAAAAGTTTAAGTTAAAATAAAAAAAATTTACGCTTGTTTTTTTATAGAACTCGCTCGTGCCTTTCCCGATAGCCCTGAAAAAAGATTGAATGGATTTTTAGTGGCAAAAATTCAAGATTTACTTCAATCATACTCAATTCGACTTAGATTGTTGAATGACGATGTCGTTAATGAGGTCGAGTCTAGAAAAGGAGGTGGAGGATTTGGAGGTGGTGACAAGAAGGGAGGTTATGGAATGATCGCAATGGCAATGATGATGAAAGGAATGATGGGAGCCATGGGTTTGTAAAAAGTGAAATGAAAAGTTATTTTTATTAATTTTAATAATTAATTAGCTATGGGAGGTGTAGCTGCACTTGCTGGAAAAGCACTTTTGACTGGTATGATGGCTCTTACAATGGCAGGAATTGTTGCACTCAAATCACTCACCAGCAAGGGAGATAAAAAGACAACTTATGAAATTATCTCAAAACCAGTCTACAGTCACTCGCATAGCTATTCAACAGGACATTCCGGAGGTAGTGGCGGTGGTGGTCATGGTGGCTCTGAGGAACATGGAGGTTATGGTGGATATGCAAAGCGCTCATTCCCACAAAACTTTGAGCTCCCCGAGAGTGTTAAAGCTTAAAACGTGACGTTAACTCAAATCCAAACTGACGATGAGAAAATTCTCAAAAAATGTTTCCTAAACTTTGACTGTTGTAAATTATTGCGGAAAAATGAATTATGTTGAATAAATTATTTATTTATTGAAATATTTATTAAATATTAAATTTTAAGCTTTTTATTAATTTTGCTCTACAAAAGTTCTTTATTCTGATTCTGATTGAAACCAATATAAAAATTATTTCACTAATTGCATCGACCTAATTTAGCGCAATAATCGATCAAAATCACTGAATAGATTTTTTGATAATGAGAGACATCAAGCGCCGTTTGAATTGCTTTCGATATAAAATAGTTTTTGCAGTTTAATCTCGTTCCGTTTTCAAATTACTGTTTGCTCTCTCACTCCCGCAAAATCGGCTTATTATATTCTAATGAATGAATTAAACTTTCTAAAATTTTCTTATTTCTTTTCCCCTAAAATATCTAGCAAGCAATTCTGTGGCGAACAATAAAAATTATATAGCCAGAAAAAATTATTGTCCATTGTAAAAATATAAATTAGTTTAAAGCTTCTGATTAACTAGAAAAACTCAGCGTTATGCTTGATTAATTTTAAAAAAATTTAATAAAATAAATTTTCAAAATGCCGATTTGATGAAGAAACAAATATAAATTAAGGTCCAATAATGTCACATGTCGTTACACTTTTTTTTAAACTGACATAATTTTTTTTGCAAAAGAAGAAGGAACAAAGGTCTAAGAGAGAGAACCACAAACACGTTCATCGAGTTAAAAAAGTTCATTTATAATTAACATCTTATCGCTGTTAAATTTTTTTTCATAAAATTTCATTAACAAAGGTGCGTAAAATTTAATAAAAGTATTTGCCATCCTAAAAAAGTTCAGAATTAAATTATTTTCGGCAAAAAGTGTTTCATTAGGAACTCGAAAAATTACACATGTGATTTATTGTTTAGAGAAAAAATCATTTTGTGGAGTGAATAAAGTAGATAAATTCCTTGATGAGATTAAAAAATATTGTTTAGTGTGGCGAATATAATTTTAAAGTGTTGGGTGTAGCAAAAAGTATAACAATATTATTTTTCAAAAAATTAGAGATTTGCAATGGCAGGAAATGCAGGGTGTTCGAAAGATTTGCTCAACGAAGGTCAAGTGCTAGACGATAGCTCGATTCTTCCAGCGGATATCTCCATCCCCCGGAAATCCAGCAATGACTGCATTTATACGAAAATTCTCGCACTTCGCAAAATAGCAAACAATGCAGAAGATAAAGAAGAAACTTCGCTTGAAGACGTCGTTGATGCCATGAACGTAAGTTTGTTATGATGAATAAAATGGGTATATTGGTATATTTTATGAATAAAATTTTTATTAGGGGTTGGGCCAAAAATTTAAGGAAATCGAGAAAAAAACAGAGTCGATTATGTCAGTTCTAGGAGAGACACAGATAAAATTTACAACATTGGAACGTCAGTTCAACACCTACAAATACGACTACGTGAAATTTCTAAATTCTTTGAGTGGAAAAATTGTAGAAGAAACCGCGAACGCAGTCTTGAACCAACTCGGGTTCAATGAGGGCGATAAAAATGGGATGCAAAAAATAAAGGACTTATTGGAAAAGGAGAAAAGTGAACAGTCAGAAAAGATTGCTGAAGCTGAAAAAGAATTGAAAGCTGCTGCAAAAATAAAGGCAAGTAAAAATAAAAAAATCTATACCCCTCGAAACTATCCAATGTTTGATGAAGAATCTGGGTTAATTGAAGAATTAATAGAAGAGGAATTAACAGGAAAATTAACACCTTTTTATTCCTTGGATTAAATTTTTAACATTTTAAAGCAATTGTCAGCAATAATCGATGAAATGAAAAAAAGTGCGAAGCGGGATGAAGAAGAGATGAAAAAGATAAAATTAAAAAATCAGTCATTAAGCCTGGAGAATCAAAAAATTAAGGCGGAGAATGAAGAGTTGCGGTAAGAAGAACTTTATCAAAATCAAAAAGCTTAATTTTTATTTTCAGCTCTAAAAAATTCTTATACAAGAAGCAGTTGGCCTCATTTTTGGAAAAGATGATCGAAGTAAATAAAAATTATTAATTATTTTATAATGAATTTATAGGAATTAAAGAATCAGAGAAATAAAGAATGAAGAAAATTAAAATGTTATAACGTTTTTTTATTAATATTGAAAATTTCAGACATTTAACAGCATAAATATTTTCGTGGCTCGTTTTTTTGTCACACATTGTTAAAAAGAGATAAAATGCGGAAAATTAAAAAATGCAACTACAATAAGTTGATCTACAAAATAAGTGACTAAAAGTCATTGATTCTAAATTATAATTTAATTTAATTGCAAAATTTTATAGAGCATGGCGACAAAAGCTAACAATTTGTGAGAATAAACTTAAAATGTCTTGAATTTTTATTAAATTTTAAAATGCCAAACCAGCGTCGCGATAGGTTGTGAAAATTTTCTCGATCGAATTCACATAAGCGGCAGTTCTAAGATCTAATCCGAGGTCGAAACGAGTTGCTGTACGCATGATTGCACGTGCTAGAAGAAAAAAAATAAAAATCATTTCACTTCACAAATTGTTTTTAATTCTAACCTGATCGCTCCATCGAATAGTCTAAGCCAGAGTGAACGATGTCTTTCTCTGATGCACCAGCAATTCTTTTTTGGAACGCTTCCGATGGTGTCACAGGAATTTTTCCACCTACACGTCCAAAGCGACGTTCAAGGGATTCTTGCACGCTCTCTAAAAAATTATAAATAAATTTAATTAATATCAAATTATTTAAACCTTAAACATTTAAAATTTGAAAAATTAAAACTAAAAAGTTTTTTAGTAAGAAGGAAATTCTAAAGGTAGATGAGCATGAAAAGGCATGATTTTTTCTTTGAGGTAAACAGGAATTTAACAAACAAACTTTTTAATTTTTCTAATTTTCACACTTTTTTAGTCACTTAAAGATAAACAACTTGAACAAATACATTACTGTCATCAAGAGCCTTAGAGAGAGATTCTTCAATTGAAGCTGTACAATTTTTGTGTTAATTTTTTTATCGAATGATATTTGATTTCATATTTTGAGTGCGTGTGTGCATAAAAAGGAGCCAAATAGGAAGGAAAAAAGAAATAAAAATTTCCATTAAAAAATATCACTTTGATTAGGTTAGAGAAAATTTCAGCGGGTCATAGTGAAACTTTTGAGATAACTTTATGAATGTGCATGTGGAAAATATTAAAGATTTTGTGAATTAAAAAACTAATTTTGTGCTTATAAAATAGCCAAAATGAATTTTAAATTTTCATTTAAAGCTCAAAATATTTAAAAAGCATTGATTTAATTTTTAGCTCACCCAATAAATGATAATTTGATTCTCGTTCATATTTAAAAGTCAAACGTCCATAGCTGACATGATTGAGGTTCTTGAGCCACTCGAAGAATGACACGGTGACACCACCGGCGTTAATGTAGAGGTCAGGAATGACGAGGATGTTGCGATCAATAAGAATTTTGTCTGCAGCAGGTGTGGTTGGGCCATTGGCAGCTTCAGCTATAATCTTAGCTTTAATTTTGTGCGCATTCTCACTAGTTATTACTTTTTCAACGGCAGCAGGAACAAAAATGTCACATTCTTCGTACATTAAATTCTCTCCTTCGTAAGGCTAAAAATAAATTATATTAAATAAAGTATTAAAGAATTTAACAAAAACTTACTTTAGCACCAGGGAACCCAACAATTGTTCCTTTCTCATTGCGATAATCCTCCAATTGTTTTGGATCAATCCCATCTGGATTGAAAATTGAACCGTCATATTCGATGATACCGACGCATGTGGCACCGGCACGAGTCAAGTAGCGACAGGTATGGAGGCCAACGTTACCGAAACCTTGGACAATAAATGTCTAAAAGATGACGAAATAAAAAAATTTGTCACAACCAATTTTTATTGGCTATTAAATAAATGCTTCTACCTTGCCACCCCAGCCAGGTGTTGTTCCAATTTTACTCATGTAGTCAGCTTCATTGATAAAGTTCTCGAGTCCGTGAAAGACACCACGTCCAGTCGCTGAAACACGTCCATGAATACCTCCTTGATTGATGGGTTTGCCGGTGATGCATGCATGTGCATTAATATCTTTATATCCAATAGTCTTCGCATAAGTATCGGCAATCCAACTCATTTCACGCTCGCCAGTTCCCATATCAGGTGCTGGTACATCGAGACCTTAAATTTAAATCGATAAAAAAATAAATTTAAAATTATCACAAGTTAATTACCTGGTCCAATAAAGCCTTTCTTAGCCAACTCAAGTGCAAAGCGACGAGTGATTTTCTCCAACTCATGCTCAGAGTATTCTTTTGGATTTATTCTAATGCCAGCCTTAGCGCCACCGAATGGAACATCAACGCAGGCACATTTAAATGTCATCAAAGCCGATAAAGCTTTCACTTCATCACGATTAACATCCATTGAAAAACGAATACCTTTAAGAAAAAAAGATTTACAATTTTATTGAAATTTATCATAGTAAACTTATTTTTTAAAGTAAACAAGGAACATAAACAAGCATTATTTGAAACAGCAATTATCGTGATTAACCTTTCTGGTGAACTTAGGAACTTAGAATGAAGTCTCAAAATATTCAAGTTATATTCGCAAATAATCGTTGAATTTTTTTTAAACAAAAAAATTTTTTACGATAAAAATAATACACATATTGAGATTTTTGGATCATATGATCTTCTGACGTAGCGATAATGACACACCTTCATCCGAGCATGTGTACGTTTTCTATTTTTAAAGTTTCATTATTATCACTGCTCTTTTAAATACACATAGCGCTGCTAGGGCATTCATGTGTGTTAATTAAATTATGATACTTTTTAAGTCAAATGTTGACAAGTTTACGAGCGCTGCTGACGAAGGCGGTGGTACGATGCTAATCATTTTTGCGATAATTCATTTGATAAAGATTAAGAAATTCAATTTTTTGTTGATAATGCGCTGGCTGCATTTTTAATTAGCAAAGGTGCCAGAATAATTGAATATTATTGACACATGTGAAAAAATATGTCTGACGATCTAGCACCTTTTTCGAAGGCAATTATCACTTAAATGTTTTCGTCTTGACGACCGAAAAATAAACCGATTTCTTACAGTTTATTCTTCAAGGTCAAGATTTTTCTTCACCTTACTTATGTAGAAAAAATTTTTTTAAAAAGCGTATAACAGATTAGAAAAAAAGAGGATTTTTATGATCGCAGGTTGTTGTTTATGACGAATTTAGCAGACCAAAAACAAAATTCAAAATAAAATGTTTTTGCGTTTTTTTGCGAGAAGAGAAACTGAAAAATTAATTTATAAGCAAAGAAACAGGTTTAAAAATTATTATTTCTGCAATTTTGCTTTCTCAGTATGTTTGAAAATAATTCAGAATGTTTTTTAAAAAAATAAAATGCTTTTGTTCTTCATACTTTTACTCACACTAACTCAAGTTAACAGCTTAGTCAAACCATTTATGGAATTTACGAACACGTGATAATCACGCGTCTCTACAACCGGCAAATTAATAGATTTCTGCTTTGTGTCGGTCTCTTGGAAAAGTTTTTTGTCGCGTTTCACAAATATGAGACTTAATTATGTGTGGTTTAAATCAAACGGTTTATTATCTTGCTGCTAAGTAAAACTTCTCTTATTAAGTTTTGCTTAAATTTAAAATAAGTGTCTCAGTCATATATTTTAAGAAATTTTATTAAAATGTAAATATTTTCA
The DNA here is from genome assembly GCA_038502055.1 of Tanytarsus gracilentus. Classification (NCBI taxonomy): domain Eukaryota; kingdom Metazoa; phylum Arthropoda; class Insecta; order Diptera; family Chironomidae; genus Tanytarsus; species Tanytarsus gracilentus. Next base: position 341,022 of record JAXRKN010000043.1, on the reverse strand, counting down.
GCTTGATAGTTTAAAATTGATACATTAAATTTTTAATTGCCGCTTCGCGAGCCTCCAAAAAAAGTCATTCAAGTTTGAAATTTTAGTGATGTAATCAGAAGCGAGAAACTCGATGGTGATTGAGCAATTGACAAATGTGTTATCACACAAAAGTTTAAAAATATTATTGGCAACTTGGTGTTCAAACGACATAGAGACTTGCTGATAACGCCTAAAGTAATTTTTGTTTCCGAAAAAGTAGAGTGAATCGAAGTAATTTTCGAGATTACACAACAAACTCCCCCCACATCATCTCCTCATGCTCGTGTTAACGATAATCAATGCCAACTACATTATAAATATTGGATTAGAAGCCACTTAAAGAAAAAAAATATTCCTTAGTAACTCAATTGAGGCACGTAATGTGATATCAACAAATTGTAAACATTTTTCTCACTTTGATAATGTTAATTTTTCACATCTTTTCACACCTTATGCGTCTATGCATGATAAAAAAATAATTTACATCCAAATTTTTATATTTACTCTTAGATTAAAAAAAATATGTTTTTCATGGCTCTTTCATGCACGAGTAACAAAATTTATGTTTTAGAATCTACGCAATGTCAATCTAATTGAAATCAACAAGTGTTTTTGTGTAGCAGCTGATTGTTTATTGGATCTAAACGCTGATTGTTGAGAATATCAAGTGTCAGAGCATCTATTGCAATTGTACTCAGATGTGCATTTAACAATTATTCAATTGATTTATTGTAGTTAAAAGAGAATTAAATAGCAAAACTTTCCACCTCAAAAAATATCCGTTTATTTTCATCTGTTTACGGATCATTTAAAATAGAGTGAAGCTCATCGCAGACGATGCAAAAGTATTTCTTGTATCCAACGGATGTTTCTTTCACTTAATTCTTTCTTAATGTAATTATAGAGCTCTAAGCTAAATTTGCAATTTTTTTTCCTTCTTATTTTCATGTACAAAATTACAGTGAGCATCATGCTAGACACACTCATAGTTTTCTTTCTCTTTATATATTCAGACTAAAAATAAATTTTATAATAAAAATTTTCCTCGTGATAAAATGTGTAAAATAAATTCTGGGAGGAAAAAAACTCACATATCGTCATCAGTTTTTGATAAGAGGACCAGACACTTTGCAACATTTTTTTAAGTCTATATCGCGATAATATTTTTATGGGTGAATGTTTTTATATTTAACATTTTAAAAATAAATAAAAGAGTTTTAAAACTTTCAATATCAAAATTTTAAAACTATTTTTATTTTTAAAGACATTTTTCATAGCCCATATTCACTTTAAACGGGTTAATTCGATAATAATTTTTTCATGATTAAAGTGCGCCCACATAATTGTAATGACGATAATTTTATCTTATTATTTTAAAAGGTCATTACACCAATCGATTGTAATACTATGTAAAAAATTCTTCTTCTTTCTTTCGTTCACCGCGTTTCGTATTTCACTCATTTATTTACTCAAAAATAATTTTTTCTCTTTTAAGCGGGACGCGATTATGCAACTTGTTCTAATGTGCATTTAATAATTTTCTATTTTCGAATAGTAAGTACTCACCTCCTTTTGTGGGTGTACGATGAGTGCTGTGTTGAGCACGATAGCCAGTAATAATTTCATAAACCTAAATCATACAAGATGAGTACGCAAAGAAGCTAAATTATCTAAATAACTTACTCCATTATCACGGCGAAGAGGAAAAGAAATCTCGATTATGCTGTCACAGGTCTGCATCAACGACAAGATACCGCGAACCTTTTGACGCTTATTTTCTAATGTTGTACGCTCATTTATTGAACTAACGAGGGATTCTTCAACTACCTGGCATCCACGATGATAAAAATATTCGACCTAATTTTTGAACATGTGTCAGAAAAATCGAATCGATTAATAATTTTGTTCACTCACCATGTCGAAAAATTTGGGGTTTGTTGCAGTTGGAACATCCTTTAATCTATCGGGAATTTGATGACCAGATAAGTTTCGTTGATTAATAAAAGCGATGGGGAGCACTTTAGTCATTTCTTTTTTGACCAATGGAGCCTTGACGACATTTTTTAGGGCATACATTTTTTGTTCTAATATTTAACACACAACAGCAAGTTAAAAAGATTTTAAACTAAATTTTTTCGACACGCGAGACTACTCGTTGAGCCTCTTCAAGAGCTGACGAACGAATGAACTAACTCTCTTTTTCCTTTTTACACTCTAATTTTTTTCTGGGTTTTTTCTCAGGGTGACGGTGTGAGAGAAAATGGCTTCTTCTTATTTAATCGCTTTTGGTGTTTTTGATTTTTGGCAACTTTTTTTATCAGACTTGTGTTATAAGTTTTATTTTTAATATTTAAAATTTTAATTTGAAATAATTTAGTTAAAATAGTTGCTTTGATTTATTTGATTTTCATTCATTAAATTAAATTTTTATATCCCCATTTCGAAGAAGAAGAATTTTGAGGGCACGAAGCTACGATGATATTTTCTTTAACGTATTAATATCAGTTTGAGTTGTTTCGCTAATTTAAAATTTTATTAAAATTTCTGGTTAAAATGTCCTTAATTAAGAAAATTGCTGATCTAACCGATAGAAACGATTCAATTGATGCTAAAAAGCATGTCGCAAAGTTGAGTAAGGAGGTGCAAGGATATAAAGAAAAGGTAAGATGTGGAAGAAAATAAAATTTCAAAACAATAACAAAAATTCTTTTAAGGTTCGAGGTTTAATTGAAGCTAATTATGTTGATTTTGTACCTGGTGTCGTGTCAAATGAAGAGTTGCTTAATGAGTGTGGTACTCTTCAAAATGAGACGAAATCGACGCACGAAAATCTCAAAAATGAGTTAAATTCAATGCATTCGGCCAATGATCAGATTTCAAAACTCGTTGAGAATCTTGAAGAGACACAAATGGCATTACGGGTGGCTCTCAAGCTTGTCAAGGTCGATGCAATCATCCAGAGAATTAAGCTCTTGAAAGAATCGCATAGATATAAGGATATCCATAAGCAACTAAACTCGTTGGAAGGAATTCTAAAAGATCCAGAAGACACAATCATTCGCCGCCTCGATTGTATCAAGAGCCTTACATTCAAGTTAGTTGCGGAGCGTAGTAGCTTAACGTTAAATCTCGAAAACGAATTTAATCGCCTCGTCCAGTTGAAGGAGAAAAATTTCCAAAAAACTTGCGCCATCACATGCATTATTTCCAAGAACACTGAAGCAATTGTTGATTGCATCTATGCCTTAATTGAGTGTGGATTTAAATTTAATTCTTTCGTAGAATTTATTATGAATAATGTTTTTGAGCCGACCACTGGTCGTGCTGTGTCGCTCGATATTAAGGAAAATGATCGAGATTACATCATGATATTGTCATACAGCACTGAGAAAGTTACTGAAGACATTCGTCCCACATATCCGATTGTCTTTCAAAATCTCGAAGAAATTATAAAATTTCTCCTCAACATGAACATCAGCGATAGTGAAGGCCATCACTTCCTTGCCAAGACATTCAAAAATGAAAAATTAAAGATAATGGACATGCTCTTCACCAATTGTCTCAAGCATTGCATTCCAAAGACATTCGAGGAAAAAACTCAATGCAGTATGAAGGAGGATATTCGCAAGTTGTGTGAAACTTTTATGGAACTCAACTTCTCTTTCTCGGACTCAACTGAAGAGGAATTGATTCAAGAGATTTACGATAAAATTGATGATCACTTTCATCAACAATTCACACACAACGTACAAGCATCGGCTAGCGAATTATTGAAGCGTGATCTTCACGATATGATTCTTATTTCCGATGACGCCACATTCACGACTTCAACTCCTCTCACTTTTCCAAAAGGGATGATATCGAAGAGCACTTTGGAGCTTATTAAACTTCTCGAGCGCATTTTACGACAAGCTAAAGAATGTGAAGGGACTGATGAGATGAAGAAGACTAATTTGCTTGACACCATTAAAAATGTGCTAGAAAACTACACGTTCACTATTCAATTGCATCATGCTCAGTTATTAACTAAAATTCCTCAACAGTCGGCACTATTTTACAACAATTGTCACTATCTTAGCAATTGGATTCTCACTAACAAGGAATTTATTCAGGGAGAGATTGTCGTCAACGATCTAAAGCGACAGGGTGAAGAGTTCTTTGATTGTCAAGTTGCTAAGCAAAAAATTCAGCTCTCGGATATCCTTAAAGATTTCGGTGATTATTTTATTAACATGTATAATAACTTTTTAATGAATAATTTCTCACAGATCTCTCTTTGTGCCTCAACAACATTTTGCCTGAACACTTCAAGCCAATTCGTCAGTGTCTACGTCAAATGGATTTATTAAAAAATGTTTGGCAAACTATTTTACCATCGGAGCTCTACAACGACACAATGGGACGCCTCATTGATTCCATTAGTCTCGATATGATTAAAAAAGTCACAAATTTGGAGGACATCTCCACAACACTTTCAAATAGTCTCGTTGAGTTAATAAAGACGGTTGATGAGAAATGTCAGGCATTGTTTGAAGCGGATGTCAGCGTTTTCAATGTCTCGCCGAGTTGGGAAAAGCTCGTGAACTTGCAATTCATTCTCGATGCGTCACTCGTCGATATACAGGGAGCTTGGAAGAGTGAAAGATTGTCTAAGAATTTCAAGGCGGACGAAGTAAAACGTCTCATTCGTGCACTCTTTCAAAATACCGAACGCCGCGCAAATTGCCTTCAAACGATTGTTTAACTTTTTTTTTGTTGTTCTTGGAAATGTCAATATGCTATATTTGTAATAAAAATGGTTTTCAACTATATTTTTTGCGGATACTTTTGCTTTTTATTTTCAGAAAGAGAGCGACACAAGAGTGCTTAATTTTAATGAGTTTAAAAAATTTTAAAGCTAACTTTCCCTCATCATTAATTTTAAATTAGTTCAAAGTTACATTCTAAAAGTTAAAAGATTAAAATTCCTAGACACTCAAAAGTTGAGGGTGTGTTAAAAAATAACGTAAATTTGTCCAATTAATTCAATTAAAATATTTTTGGAGCCCCGGAAAAAAAAGAAGAGAGATAATCGCCCACATAAATCTCATAATTAATTCCCTGCAGACCACACGAGCATGATTCATAGACGGTCAATCGAATGGCTACTGCTGTTAAACATTTTTTTTTCTCTCGCGCGAGTTTAGGGTGTGTAGCGGAGCTTGTCGACGATCTGTGACTCTCTCAGTTCGCTTTAGTTATCATTTTTGCGTCTCGCACAAAGCACATAAAAAAAATTATGAGCACAAATATTCTCTCATTTATTCTGATCGCGCTTATCGGACAAATTAATGGAAATAATTTTAATATTTGTGGATTAATGAGTCAATCGACTGGCTTAGTGCAAGGTGGTGAATATTCATCAAATTTAAATTTTCCCTGGATCGTAAATATATTCACACGTTTCAATGGAGTGTGGCTTTATGCTGGCTCAGGTACACTAATTTCACAAAGCTTTGTACTATGTGCTGCGAACAGCGTTGCTTATGAAAATTACTTGAAAGGCAAATTGATTTTAAATCCTGATAAAAATTATATTGGCTACAATGGAAGTGACGTGAAATTGCTTTTTGGTGCTGAGAAATATAAAGGTTTTAAAGAGGAAAATTCGTTGACAATTGAGGGTGTGGATAAAGTAATTTTGCATCCCGATCTTAAAGGAACCAAACCGAGAACTGCAAATATTGCGCTGCTTGAATTAAAAAACCCAATTAATTTTACACCATACATTCAACCAGCATGCGTTATAGACGATGAAAATAATATCGATGGCGATCAGAGTTATAGTAAAATTTTTGCAGTTGGATATGGAAATGATGAAAGCGGAAGTATATCAATGAAACGAAAGCAAATTCAAATGAATCTAACGCCCGATAACATTTGTAAAAGATTCTTCCGAAAAGCATTTGATAAAATTCATGAAAAAACTGAATTTTTCTGCGCACGTGGAAATGGATATGAAACCCCTTGCAAGCAAGATAAAGCTCTTTATGTGAAAGTAAAAAACCAGTGGTACTTAAAAGCGATGAGTTCAATGTTTAGGCTCTTCAAAAACAATACATGTAGTGCAAAAGCACCAGTCTTATATGAAGATATAGCGCCATATTCGAATTGGATTCACCAAAAACTGTTGTAGTGAAAATAGTATTAAAAGTTAATGAGATGAGGTATATAACGCTTTTTAAAATCTTTAAGATTTTTTTCGTTCAATAAAAAATTTTTTTTAAGTGATTAAATTAAATTTTTTACTTATATTCACCACTGCTTTGTGTTACTACTTGGTTGCACATCATTCAATTCGACGGGTTTTTGATGTTTGATAAATTCCATTTCAATGATCATCAGCTGACGGTAAATTTCACTCTCGTCTTGATTAATTACGTTTGCTGCTGCCGCCAAGAGCCATCGGAAATTTTTAGGTAATTCGGCGAGCTGCTTGTCAAAATTCTCCTGATTTATGTCAGTAATTCCAATGAAACGATGCCAGAGATTAAAATCCGGTGTAATGAAAGTGAAATTTCGATGGTCCATTTCATAATTATATCTACACGATTTATGGAGCGGTATCGACAGTGATGCCGTTAATTCATCTAATTTTAGATCGTTTATTTCGTCGCTTTCACTAACTTTAGAAGGTTTTGTTCCGTCGTCGCTAAGAAATCCATCTAAAATGTTGTACTCTTGAGGCATTTCTTCATCACACATCAGATACTTTTGCATTTTTTTCTCGAACAAATTTTTCCGATGTTTTAGACGATTAGCAAGCACTGTTTTGATTCTCCTCGAATGATGCTGAAACGTAAATTTCTTCTTCTCATTTCTTGTCTCCTTATCACTTTTCTTGAGGTCATTTTTCCACTCTTTTACATCGAATCCATCGTGAACAACTCTAAATTTACGGACATTAATACTTCGCGAGTCGACTTTCTTAAAGAAGTAAGTGTTCGGAAATTTACATTTCTTGATTTTCATTTTAAAACTTAGGTGTTCCAATGCAATGCTTGGTTTGAGGAACAATTCACAGGATCTGGTGCAATGATCGATGTCGATGATCTTTGTATTAAGCTTACATCCAATATTACTGTTGATAATTGCAGTCATTGCATCGTGGAGTGGTGTGAATGAAAATTTCAGTGGCACTTCTTCATCATCCATTTCGTTCGACTCGGTGTGCAGTGAAAGCAGCTTAGAAGCCAATTTTTTTGAATTGAAAATTTTTTCATCACGCTTTTGATCGAGTACATTTTGAGCTGCTTTAAATTTTGTGCTCAAATGTTCTGGATTGACATGTTCAAGCATAGCTAGGAACGATGCATACGGTTTGTTGCCTTGATATTGAGGACTGAGGACGAATGGGTAATAGTATTTGCTCAAAATGACGTTTCTATATGCAATGAATTCTCGCCATTCCTCGTATATGAAAAGATGTGACTCAATACCAATTTTTGAGAGTTTCTTATTCATCTTTTTAGCCGATCTTGATATTTCAATTTCCCGATAGCCGTCAATGCCAAAAATCACTTTAAGCATAAAAATAATGTAAGCGACAGCACGTGCTTCATAATTGGGAAGGAATAAGTAAAATTTCATGACAGGAGGTAGAAAGTTGATAAGACGGTCTATGTAATCATGAAGTTCGTCTGGCAGGCTCAATTCCTTTAAATATCTTTTCACCAGCAATTTGATATCGGGAAGTTTGAATGAACTTTTTAAATCAGGTATGATTTCAGCGAATTTAACGAAATGAGAGCGAATGGTGAAAGTTTTGTTGAATGCAAAGGTATGTCCTTTTGTTAGACTCAACCGTTCTCTGTGATTTTCAGGTATGTGCGCACGGAAGTTATAAAAGGAAATGAGTCCTTCGCGTGTTAGTCTCATTAAGTCACCAAGCTGTATGCGACTTTTACAAATGTTGAGAGCAGAATACAGGATGTAGATCAACGTCTTCTCATTCAAAAGCAAAGCAATACGATTAATTTTTAGGAGGTCCTTGTAATTAATAATCACATCGCCTTCATCGTTAATTTTTACGTCTCTTCCGTATTTTTCCTTTAGTTTTACAACTTTCTTCCTGATATCCTTGGCGATATTGGAATATTCAATGTTTAGCTCTTGAGCTTCTCTCATCGACGTAATATCATCGATTGACATGCTCGCTAGCGATGACATGGACATAGAACTTGAAAATGATGTCTCTGTTGTATCGAGAACTGCCAAGCCCTTTCGAATTTTCCTCTTTCTCGATCTAATGGATGGAATCGTGTCACCATCTGTGTCTGCTTTTTGAATACAATCATTTTTCTTTTTCTTATAAGTTTTCTTCTCCTTAGGTCGCTTATTATAAAGTATTTCAGCATCACTAAATAAAAAAACATTAATTGTATTATATACAGTCGATTAACTTTAAACTCACCTTTGTCGATAGTGAGCAAAGAATTTGGGAAGAGCCAATGTCTCCTCTTCAACAAATCCCGCCTCGACACTTTTTAAATAAGTAACCCATAGCTGTAACACGGTCACTTTGAAGTTCGGGATATCTTCTAGTTCCAAAATCTCATTCGTCAATCCGTGGAGGATATAGTTGTATTCCTCGTAACTTGTGCGTCGTAATTGATTCTCTTAAATTATCAATTAAATATTTTTAAGATCCAGCTGAATAACTTTCTAATACCTTCTCGAGCCTTTTGCTTTTTACTCTCACTTTTTCCTTTCACCTTAAGTTGAGATTTTTGTGTTCCTGTATTGCCAAACTCGTCGTACTCAACGGCGATAACATTTAACAATTTCTCACTGCATTCCGTGCAATAATAGCCTTAAAAGAATATGTGTCAGAGATTTTGATAAATCTAAATAAAACAAGAATTTCACATCTTCGTTCAAAATTAATTAGTTTTTCTCATAGAAAAATTAAAAATAAAATTCGCATACCTCCATCAATTAACTCATAAACATTAAAACCACAATTTCCACAAGGTTGAAGTTTAAATTGATTACTTTCCATGATTTTTAACTAATTGCTCGATTGTTTTTCTTGCTAAAGAGTCTTTTCTAATCACTTTTGCTTTGAATAATTAAATTATTATTTTGAGCGCAAATTGGCAGGTTTTTTTGTTTACAAAATAAAATGAAATTCTCGTTGCATAAAAATAAGGGGCAAAAATTCGAAAATATAATTAAACATTTTTATTATTCGGATTTCATTTCGCTAAATTTTTAAGTCCTAAAATTGTCATCCAGTTCATTAATGAGCGTAGATTTTTACTCCATCAAATTAATTATGTACCAGCATAAGTTTAATTTAATAAAAGTTTCTCGTCACCTATTAAAAGTTGCCCAATTTTGCAAAAGCTTTTTCCTTTGAAAATATCAGTTTGAAAATGAAACATAACAGCAAGCTAAATACCCCAAAAAACATCTGATACTCGTTTTCACTTTCTCTGTTGTGTTCTCAATTTTTTTTTCAATTTTACCACTTAAATAAATTATTTATTTTATTCGATTCTTGTTTAATACTTTAAACCAATTATGGAAGGTAAAAAAGTTGTAATTTTTTTTAGTAAAATACATGTATATAAAAATTTTAGGCTGGAATGATCCACCAAAATTTGTTCCTCCGCCAACGGGAAACTTGAAAATTAATTTAAACAAGAGGGTCGCTTTTCCTTTGAGCAAGCCACCATCATCATCTAATACTGATAAATCATCGGATTGCATGCCACCATCACTTCCTCCATCAATTCCTTCCGCGCCTTCACTGCCACTTAGTTCTGAATCAATTAGCAAACTAACTATCCAGCAATCCTTGCTGGATGACGAATCATTTGACTCGCAAGTAGAGTGTGAGAAAGTTTTTGAAATTTTTGATCGAATTTTAACAACTCAATCGGAAAGTGCAGTTCAAGCGAGTGTCAAGTCTAAATTAAAATCTCTTAATGACGAATGGAATCTTTATGATAAAAGTCTTTTAAAGCTAATTGTTGAACTGGCTGCGTGTAAGTCGATTTTTAAAATTATAAAAAAGAAATTTATCACAACGTTACTAATTAAATATTTAATTTAAATTTATCTCTTAGATATTGATGCCAATGACCTTAAAAACGCATCTCGAGTACAGCGAAAAATCATTATGAGTGGGTGCAACAAGCAGTGGATGCACGGTATTAGACAACTAATTTCAATTATGGAATCAAATGTTAATGACACGAGTGAAGATCATGACTCAAAAGTCACCGAATAAAAATTCCTTCTTTAATGTGCATACATGAAAAATTATTTTAGGTATTATGTTCTGCTTTGGATATATGCAGAGTTACCGTTTAAAGGTTTTCTCGCACATCACATTTGTTTTTATTCATTAATTCTTGATATTCTAGCCATTAATTAAGTGTTTTAAACTATGATAAAGAAAAGACTGAACACATTAAGTGATGATGAATCAATGTGCGTTGAATCTCCTAGCAGAAGTCGCTCAAAATATCGCAATAAGCGAAGTTTAAATGTGTTGCAAAAAGTTCTCAATCGAGCTCAAAGCGGATACTTTAATAGTTCACTTACAGAAAAATCAAATGATAAGATTTTCGCTCAGATTCCACCGGAACTGAAATTTTGTCTAAAGGATATTGTGCCTTTCTGTTATCTCGCTGAGCATGTTTTTATGGGATTGAGTTTTTGTGGTACATTTCTAATTTCTTATCATCGAAGTTGTGAAAGTGAGAGTTTCGATTTCAATTCAGGATATAAATATGAACTCTTCTTTTGGATATTTAAACCTCATGAGCCACTTAAAACATTTGTAAGTGGAAAATTTTTAAGCAATCGAAAAATCAATGAAAAATATTCATTCTTTTTTCATGCATGATAAACAAATAAATTTTGTATGATTAAAATTTTTTTTATTATTTTAGTACAAAGTAAATCTTTTCGATGATCATGGAACTGAAGATATTAAGTGCGTAACAATTACACAATGGACAAATGACCCCACAACTCTTATCGTTCATGGCTCGAGTGAAATTGATGATCAACATTCATTTTTGTCGCTTATTAAAGTGCCCAAAGTAAGTGAATTTCACAGCCATTAATTTTTTTTATTTTTCATATAATCTTTAGGTTGGATGCCTCCATTGTAAAAAACTTCGTGACAACGATGCTACTGATAATGTTTTCAAAAATCTCGATCTGTGTTTGCAGTGCAATTTTACTATTCATACAAAATATCGCTTTAATGAGTCGACACAAAGTTTTGATCCTAAAATTCACTTGGCTGTGCCGGATGTGTGTATCATGTGCGAGAACAGTTTAATTCATACGCTGAGCGTGAAACTTGATATGCAAAAGATAAGGAATGTCGGCAAAAATTTTATAAGTCAAAAATATTTGATTAAACCAGGCACTTCTGCTATGCCAACATCACAAGTCATTGAGGTAGGTCAGGAAAACAAGCCTGCAATATCGATTGTTGAGCAAATACTAGCGGATTTTTCTGAGCTCACTGAAAATGAATGTCTTTCGCCATCGCCAGCAAAAATTATCGCAAACGAGGGTTGTGAAACTAGAAATAGAAATAGTAATAATACGCTTACCAGCAATGGAACCGTTAATCAACCAAAAACAATATTTGAAAAGACTGAAGAAGGTAAAAAAAGATAGTTTGAATTAATTATTTTATATAACAAACGCTTTCATACCGTTTAATCTTATTTTTAGTTAATCAAGGAGAATCGAGTCACACAAGAAAGTCTCCATCATCACCCGAAGAAATGCTTGAGGCGGCAGCAAAAACCTATGAATTTTCTGAGGAGAACGAAAAGTACGAAAAAATCAGTTTATTCCGAAAGCGGCGTTTGGCTGATAAGAAATACGAATTTAGTGAAGAAAACACTGAGAATATCATTCCTTACTCGAGGACGAGGACTAAATTTTCAAAAAGAAATTTAACTCAATTTCATCCTCGAACATCTCCGCACACGAGCACATTTAGATCGCCTTGTGGCTCTCCAGTGCCCAATCGTTCCTCTTTCATGTCACCACCGGGATTTAGATCACCAAGTTATTACACTTATAGATCATCGCCAACACGTCATTTTCTCTACTCACCCCCTCCACGACATCACCAGAGAAATATGTCGCCAGCATATGGAAGTGAAGACATTCACAAATATTTCTCCGACATTATGAATCGACGAATTGGGCGTATTGAAAATTTTGGCGATAGTTTTCACGAAGACATCATTAAAAGTCCTAATGTTAAAGATGCTCTAATGTTCTCAAAAAAAATAATAAATTATTATGTTGAGGAAGATGATGCAAATTCAGTTGTGACAATGCACGATGAAGACGATTGTATATCACCTGGCTATCATCTTTCCATGCCTATGGAAGTTCACGGAACTTGCTATTCTAAAATGCAAATTGTCTCAAAATCATCACTCAATAGACTCAAAGGAATTCCCCGTGCAATAGTCACACAGAACTCTTTCGACATCGAACACTTTTCAATTCACATTGCTAATTTATTATGCAAGAAGAATGACAAGAAATATGGAATACTTTTTGATTTGGCGTTTGAAATTGTTCATGTAAGTTTAAAATTTAACGGTTTTTGTGAATTTAAAAAAAATATTTTAATTTTAAATTAGGTGTGCCCACTCTCTCAAATGATTCTCTGCGCTGTGTGTCTTCAATTTACGGCTAGCGATTTTGATCGACTTTCTCAGTGTTTAAATTGCTCAAACGATTCCGACTGTTTTACACATCGAAAGCTTTTTGAATCAACAGTTCTTTTTTCCTGGAATCTCACGGGCGATGAGTGGAAGGTATTGGACACAGACCAATTGAAACAAATCTCCAGTCAAGTGAAGTTAAGTCATCCAATTCGAGGTAATCGGCAGGAAATTCTAATAAGAAAACTTCAGAGGTTCATTAAGAGGATTTTTGGCAAGGATCGAAGTGCACTCGATAGATTTGATCATTTAAAAATTTTAGACAGCAATGAGGATAAAAGCAAAGAATCACTGACTGACTTTCGCAATGGCATCGAATTTTATCGAAGACAACCCTTTGATTCTCCATCAACAATCTCATCTCTGTCTTCTTCTTCTCCCTCCAATAGTTCAGATTCAGACTCATGCGATGAGTCATTGCATTAAGCATATTTTAATAAATAAAGTTTTCTTTCTCTTTATTATCCTATCTATTTTCTGTGTGAAGAATGTGATTAAAAATTGGCAAAATAAAAAATTCTGTAAAAAATGTGATTAATTTTAAAATAATGAAACAATATTTTTGTGAGAAAAATTAAATAAGTTAAATGAAAATTTATTCGTCATTAAAAGTTTTGCCGAATGGCTTTGGAAGTTCACGGGATAAGTTTTCATCCTGATTGAGTGCAGGTACTTCTGGCAAATTTTTATTGTCTTTTTCTTTTGTGTCTACGTTTACCCAATTGTCAGGTCTTTCAACTTTTGTGAGTAGTCTAAAAGGTACAATAACTGTGTTTGCAAAAATATTACTTTTTGATCGTCCGTCAATTAAGTCAATTTTTCTGTCGGTAACTGTCAAATTGCGTTTAGAGTCAGTAGTTTTAGTCAAATTTACAAAGTCATCCCTAGCAATGTCTTTTAAGGGCTCGTCATAAATCTCCGCATAGCGTTTTGTTGGCGTGTCATCAGTTTCTGTCTCATCATCATCATGATTTTCTTTACCAAATTGATACTTGTGCAATTTATTTTTAATAAAGTAATATTTAATACCCTGCGTAGATGTCTCAGGCTTGAAATTATATTTCGTATAGTCATAGTATGAATTTTGATGATTTTTATTAACAAATGGCATGTAATAGTCATTATTTTCAGGCCTTAAATAACCGTCAAAGTTATCGTCGTCATAGTCATTAAGAGGTGGTCTTGTAGTGATAGGCGATGAAAATTTGTTAACAGAGGAAAGGAAGTGATTAGCATTAGATGCAGATGAGAAATAGATATTAGAGGGAAATTTAGATTGATAAATTGATCTTTTAGTTGTCGGTTCAGTAAAGTAGTGTGGGGTTGTGCGTCGTGTCGTTTCAACAATTAGAAAAGTTGAAAGTTCGGGTCTTTTACTGGTCGGATAGGAATATTGAGGTCTCTTATAAAAATTTTGCTGATAATTAGAATTCGATTGTGGTTTTTGTCTGTTTGGTGACACATAAAGTGGAATCGCCATATTATCGTAATTTACTTGAGGGGTCATTGGTCGAATTGGTGTGTCATAACTAAAAGGCCCTGATAGTTTATTTGAAATCGGAGATGTTCGAGTTGTTGATTCGAGCCTGTTGTAAAAATTGGGACGATTGTTCTCAATCGAACTTGGTCTTTTTGTTACTGTTATTGCTTGAAAGGGGGGTTGGTAAGGAGGATAAAAATCATTGGGTCTATTTGCAGCGTTAGAGTAAAAATTATGTGCAACTCTACTCTCAAGTTCTTCGGTATTATTTTTAAATTTTGTCATTACTGCTTTATTGTCCAAGTACTTTGTCGCATTGTCTTCGTTTCTAAATTGTTTGGGTCGCATGTCAATGGCTGTCAAGTTGAGAACTGTGTCACTACGATGTTCGAGTTTGTCAATCTTTGTGGAAATTCGCTTTCGCAAAATGTTGTCCGTCGATCTTTTTGTCGTGTTTGAGTCTCTACCTAATTTACTAAATGGATTGTCAAACGGTCGTTTTGTAGTCTTCGATGTCGTACTAAAGTCAATTTTATTGTCAATTGGTTTTCTAGTAGTGGCCGTCGTGCGTTTTCGTTTTGGTCTTGTGGTCGAAGTAAGTGTTTCAAAAACAAAGTCAATATTATTGCTGAAAGCTGTCGATGTTTTTGGTCTCTTCGTGGTCGATGTCTTTGTGGCGATTTCGTTAAAGTCAACATTACTTGAAAGTCCGGGCGATAGAGAAGAAAGAGGAGGTCGAAAAATGAGTGGAATTTGGGTGGAACTAAATGGACTGTCATTGTCAGTTAGAAAGAGTCCAACACTAGGTTCAATTAAATTTGAAATCGAAAAGTCAGCTTCCTTATGGAAGGGGTCACGTTCAGTCCAAGGATTAAGATTGATTGGTGTGAGAATGCCATTTCCACATCGAATGCGTTCGTTTCCAGGAAATTCACTTGGCAGAAAGGCATGAGGTTGGAAAAAGTTTGAATTTCCAAGACTTCGACAGAGAATCTTTTGAATAAAAAATATATTAATCATCAACTCTTAAACAAATCGCTTTAATTTTTCACCTGTGACAAAGAAGCTTGGCGGATGGAGGTCAATTGAGCTGGTGTGAACGATGACTCAAAGCCAGGAGTTTCATACCAAAATCGATCGCCCTTTCTTAAATTGCTAAATTGTTGTGCAATTATACATGCAAAAGTTGGTCCAACAAGACCACCCCTCACTGGTCTCTCACTTATGCCACCAACAAATAAATCAATGTCTTCTACCGTGTCATAAGCTCTTCTTATTCTTTCGGTGCTTTGTGGTCCGACAATATTTATTAAATCCTCCCATCTCTCTACAGGTGAAAGGCCACAAGGAACTCTCCAAGATATATAAGAGGGCAATCCATGATCTCTTCCTCTTTGAATATTAATTGCTGCTAAATCCATTCCGAATGGAAATGGACTCGATTGAAAAAGGTGATTTGTCAATTCGGGACTCATAAACTCATCACGCTTTAGTGTTCTCTGCTCGGACATTCCTCTCAATATTCTTTGAAGTGATCCCGATCCACCCATGTCGCCATGACTGTTTTCATCGTGCAATGTAACATTGTTGCTTAAAAATCTAAAGCTTGCATCAGCACGCAGCAAAGTTCCCTGTACAATTGAATGACCAAACCGAAATGCAGCTGCGGAGAAAGCATTTGCAATTGTTGGATTAACGCCTGCATCATAGCCATCATAATAGCCTGATGTCCGCAGTTCCAAGTCAAATAATCGACACACTTCACGGCCCAGTACAAGCGGTAGAAATTCACGATACGTAATATGCTGGAAAATTGCACCGATTATTCGGCGAGTTTCTTGATACAATTTTTCATCGCTCCAGTGAGGATTTAGGTCAGCAAGCTCAAGTGTTATACGATTGTGTTCGGCTACAAAAACTGTATGCAATGCTAAGAGTCCGGGTTGTTCACCTGCTCGAGCATCGCCAGCACGAATACACTGGTGACCGAAACCGCCATGCAAACATGGATCTTCGCGTGGTGGACCTCGACCGAACAAAAGAAGGCCATCGCGTAAAATTCTAGCATTATCGGCAGTTCTTGGATTGCTCGAGTACACGCATGATGCATCGATAAATGAAGTCACTTGATTTGTTTGCTCTCGCCATGAAAGAAAGCAATCTCTTCTTTGTGCTGGCGCTGATCTTAAAAATTCTAAACATTTTACACCAAGCGTTGCCAAAAAAGGATCGTCTCGAGGAACTTTCATGGGCAGACACGATGGATGTTGCCCTTGAGCTCCGCAGCATTTTGGAATCGATCCGTTAATTGAACGCGGTTGAAGTGTCGCTGTTAGGTCATGATCAATCAATTGACCCCATTGTGGAAGCAACATAGTCACCTGTGACTCTTCATTGCGGTAGCCATGAACCACTAAGCTTATGAAGCGTGCAGAGGGCAAGACTCCACCTAATGCTGATCGTCTGTAGAATTAAAATTTATTGCATTTTTTTGAATAAATTTATTTTAAACTCCTTTCTCACCTAACTTCCTCAATTCCATCAGAATAGTCTGGCGGTAAAAATCTATGGAATGGCATGTGCGCTGAACCCCATCGTGTTTTTCGGAAATTATTGCAGGTTCCATCGTGAGTTCTGTATCTTCTTGTTGCAGCAACACATTGCGGCTGCTCTCGAGGTTGACACAATCCTTCTAGGGCAGTTCGCTTTAGAGAAACTTTTTTCCTCTCATTTGTCTGTCGTGCAAGTCCAGTGAAATCGAAATGTGTGCTGTAAAGTGCGAAGAAGTCATAACTGTAGATTCACTTTCGCTTACAAATGAAATCGAAAGTTGGAAGAAATATTTTACACTTCATTTCACTGTCGTCATTGGGATTTGTCTCGTAAAGTCATAAAAGTTTGTTATTTACGGTCATTATGGTCAAGTTTTCACTTTTTATTTTTTTTTCTCTTCCTTTCAACTCATTTTACTATTTTTATTTATTTTTTCTAAGCCAAGCTCTTTGCGAGCTCAGTTTGTTGAGTTGTGAACACTAGTGAGGTTAATGTTAAAATGAGTCGAAGATCATGAATGGTGGAAGTATTTAAGCAGCGGTGAAAGTGGGAGGCGATGTGCAAAGCTAGCGACGAAGAGCTTTTTTTACGATCGACCTCATTGTTCGTCACTCGGCAGAGTATGCTAGGCTTATGTTTCACGATGCATGCATACATATGAGTTTTTTACGCCGATCGCGTTTTAGAGATGGTATTGAAAATATTTAATCCCAATAGTTAGTGCGGGAGTACAGCGAGTTTCGCATTTTAAAGGTTGCACCTTAAAAAAAACATGCCGATGAGTTCAAAAAACCGCTTTGTCGTTTTAACAAAAAAAAGATCGAGAATTGAAATCGAAAGTGGAAAGTTTACTGTGGATGGAACGTGTGTGGATACGCTTTAAAAATGTTTCATTCGACAGTAAAGGGCAAAACTTGTTAATCGGCAATCACTTTCTCCTTCAAAGTCAAAGCATATAATTTTTCATGTGCTCTTCACGAAAAAGGTCGTGCAACGTGCCATCGTCAGAATTCACTCAAATCGCTGCTTTCTTTTAATGCTTGCGGAAACCATTTTACATTTTAGAGGCGTATTAGATGATTATTGCGGCAAACGAGAAAGTAAAGGTGATTATCATTTAAATCTATATGTTTGCATCTTTCAAAATTTTAGCGGGAGAAGAAAAAATTTACCAATTAAAGGAGATTGCCAACATAATGAAAATTTAATTTTCTCTAAAGTGTTGAAAAACATATAAAATTTTATTACACGTTTTGAAGATTAAAATGTGGCATTGAAATTTTTGAAAAACTTAAAAGTGAAAAATATAAAAAAATTTGAATAAAAACAGATTAAAAATTTTTTAACGAGCACAGTAGGCAAAAATATTAAAATATCCCATCTTATTTTTTTGTGACTCTTCCGAAAGCCACTTGATAAATCTATCAAGCGGTTAAAAATCAATTAATTAAATTTCAATTTAATTCAAGCGAAAGCAAATCCTCTCGAATAATTCAGTCATGACAATAATTTTCATACGGAACAGATTAACCACATCATGAATAAAACCGATTCAATAAAATTAAGCTCGGTTTAATTAAAATAATTTCACTTTTACCCAAAAATAAAATTGACGTAAAATTGAAAGAAAATTTTCTGCGGTTGGCCGTGAAAGTTTTTCTTGCACTCTCTTGACTCACAATTTTCATCTATCGATCTAATTTGCATCTGTTTCGATTTCACTTTTATGGACAAACACGAGAACTCGATAAACATAAAATGTGCAATCAAAACTAAGCTAATGTTCATCGCATAAAGTCATCACTTGTTGGGTGAGTGGTTTTCCGGGAAATAAAAATAAGAAGTGGTTGATGATCTGAAATCAGCTGCAGTATGTACGCATACTGATTATATGCAAAAAGATTAAACGAGTTTGTAGAGTTGCAGTTTTAGAGCTCAAGATGAAAGTCGGAGGAATGAGAAGTGGAAGTCGAGAAGCAGTAAAAAATAGTTTTAAGGAAATATAACAAACTATCTTCTCAATTGCCATATGGCAAAACTATATAATTTAATTACCATTCGCAAGCGTATAGCTAAAGAAACTTTTACTCCGCGTTAGTTATCAGTTATGGTCATAAGTTAAACAGCAGCGTCAAAGAGGAAGGAAAGATTTCCATTTACGAAGCGACTGTCGAGCAAAATAAAAAGTTTATTGACCATGTTGTTGATATTTTCTTCTTTTCATACCATTTCACGAAATGTTGGTGAGATCATAAAGTTTCACTTTCATTCAATATGGTTTTTTTTCGTGGGATAAAAGAAGAATTTATTTCTCGTATGCGCTTGATGATAATTGCAATTTCGAGTTTTGTTTTATGACTTATCGAGCAAAAGTGGAATTGGAAAATTTCTCCTACTGTGCATTGATAGATGGCAAATTGTGATAGCAATTACCTCAATGGGTGTTTCGAAATTAGATGGGATTTATTTCTAGTCGTGCAAATGTAATTTTATAAAAAAAACTTTCCAGACGAGTTTTTTTTTCACGGAAAAAAATTTTACCTTATCAAAAATTGATAGAAAATAATTCAAGTTTGATCAAGATGAAAAAAAAAAATTTAAAATGAATTTTTTGGTAAAATTACCTTCCTGACATCCCCAATCATTTAAAAAATTTTACCATCATGCACGTGGTATGTGTATTCAATCGCACCTCAACCTTTCTTACATACCTTAAATAACATGATGTCGAACAAGTGTAATGTTACAACCTTTATAAAGAAAATTGAGCAAATTGTGCGTTCACCAATTAAATTTCATAAATGGAAATAAGAGAAGAAAAAAATCAACACTGAAGGAAGTTTTTGTTTGAGTTACATGGGAGAAATTTTTCACATTACTCAATCTCATCATCGTGCTACTGATATATTATTCAAAGAAGCGTACGCTTTCTACCGGCTTGATGATTTAAGAGAAGCATCACCATGATTTAAGCACATCATCGGAGATGTAAGAAATTTGCATTGTTTTCAGCTCTCTGCGGAAACTTTTTATCGCTTATTAAATAATTTAATTTTTTTCCGTTGTGAGGTAAAAATCATGTAAATAATATGCGATGCATGCATAAGATGTGAGAAAAGCCACTTTCACTCTCCGAAAAAAATAAACAAGAAGAAGTAAAAGATGCTCAGCCACAATTGCATCAAACTGACCAGACAATTTTTACTCGTTCAATTTTGCAATGTCTATAAAAAAAAGTCCGACGAGCGCTCGATGAAGCTAATTGGACACTTTTAGGTGGAATCTTTCATTTTATTATTTCTCGTTGTAAAATGCCTCATCGCAATTAACCGCTTAAATAACACATTTAGTCGTTTTATAGATTCGCAAGCAGTTTTTTTTCTTCTTCATTGCATTATTGCCAATTTAAATATTTTTTTTTGGTACTCTTTGAAATGCTCTAGAAAAGAGCAATTTGGTGATTTTTATTTAGTTTAATGTACGAAAATAATTTGTTCAACAAAAAAGCAATTTGGAGGAGATGAATTCAACCTTTAATTGGCGATCGTAAAATTTTTATATATGGTGAAATTAATTTAGTTCGGGATCAAGAAGGTGACTTTGGACATTGGTAATTTTGGCATTGTATTAAATTTAAAATATTTTATAATTTCTTCTAATCTAACTGTCGACCGAATAAACCACGTTTTGACATTTCTTATCACGAGCAATAAATCTAAATTGCAACCATCCAAACACACACATCAACTCCAAAAATTAGATGTCCATTGTTACATCGCTCGACAATATTATACACCCAATCCAATTAATGCAAAACATCTCTAAAGTTGTTTAAATTATGAAGTCATTGCGATGTTTCTCTCGCTCACCCGCTGCTTATAATTACGGTTTAATTGTTCACCTTTAATGTCATTATGAGCATCGTCTCACACTCAAAAAATAAAATTTAGTTGCATAACTCGCTAAAGAGCTCTAAAACAAAGACTTGATGTCGCAAAAAAATTTGTACTATGAGAATGACACCTTGCACTTCGCGTACTTCCAAGAAATTCTCATGAATTCATAGTGAGATTTTATCGCCTCAGTTAAACGGAGTTAGTTTAAAAAGGAAAATTTCGAGTATGTGACTTTGTTGAAATGACCTGAAGAATGAGCGCATTGTAGCGAGTGACAAAAAGCAATGGGAAAACACGCCGAAAAAAAGTTTTATGACGAAACTTATCCAATTAGAGGTGAATTGCAATTAATAGTAAGGGAAATGGGCTGTGAGCATGAGGCAGTTTTGTCACGTGGAAATTTAAAAATTATTTTCATCTGTTTTAAAATTTAAAGAAGTTAAAGTGTATGACACAGAATTGAACAACTAATTATCAAGAGACATAATTTACAAATCTTCCCAATCGAAACATAACCATGTTACTACTGTTACATATTAATTAAAATTTCAGTCATTTTTTTGTCAAGTGAAAGTTATTTAATGTTTTAAGTGCGTTAGATGTAAATCTCGACGCACTGTCACTGCTGTCTACTCTTTTTCATCTATTTGTTGTCATGCTGTCTTCCGGCTGACGCCTTTGATCTCTTTTTCACGTACATAGCTCTAGTCAATGTCCATTTTTAAAGAGCGGGGCGTCGCGGCGAGGAAATTGAAATTCATATTCTATTACGAAATAAATAACTAGCCGAAGCATTTGATGACTTACTCAAGGCGAAAGAGTGATTTTTAATTTCGGAGTCAATTAGAATCGACAGAGATGCTCTACATTTTATAATTTGCAAATAATTGCAAAATGTCAAATGTGAAGCACTTTGATTGACTGCTGTTCGATTTTTTTCATTTTATATTTTAATTAAAATTCATTAGGGTGTGATTTTACCTTTCTTGGAGCTTCTTTGCTGCAAATAAACTCGCATAAGCTGCCTTTGAATCGGTGTACGTGTCATTTGTCATTGAGCTACTAAAAATACTCAATTTTGCTGCTGGATGGTTACTCTCGAGAAATTCACCTGAAATTTAAAAACATTTGAATATTTTTCTTTCTTTAGAACATTTTTACATTTCTGACCTTTTCTAAGCAGCTCCGGCTCCTTTCGTTCATAAAGATCGATCATCGCATTTAAACCTTGTAGCGCTGCCGTTTGTACAGCCTCATTAAATGCTGTGTTTTTACGCTTTTTGTTCTTCTTTTTATTCGCTGCCTCTGGAAGTGCCGAGATGTCTTTGTTAGTCTTTCGTGCCTCATCATTAGCATTTAATGGAAGGATATAATAAATATTGGATTCTTTGCTCTTTTCGTCAACATCATTCTCATCGTCACAAGAAATTCGCATTGATATCGCAATAAAGACGAAAAAAATTATTAACAATTTTCTTCTCATTGTTTTTCCGGCAACAATTTTGGTGTGCTGAAAGCGAGAAAACGTGACGCAAGTTGATGATTATGATTAGGAAAATTTTTTATTTATTTTCGAAAATATAAGTTGACAAAGTCATGTCAGATGGCTTTATTGTTTTCCCCTCTATTTGTGCCTCTTTTTGGATTGTTTTTGAATCACACGCGAACATTGCTCAATCAAAAAAAACTTGAACTCTTACAAAGCAGCAATTTAAGCATTTTTCAAAACTCTGCTTTTGCACAACTCAATTGATGCGGAATGAATCACGGCGACACTCAGGTGAGGATTTCTTTATACTTTTACAGGGGATTGTGTTTTGTGTCTTTGTGTTAAAATTTTTTAATTTTTAAATGAAAAGATTTCGGAAATATTCTTTTCAGAAAAATCATCTAAATCTTTTCGTCGAGTTCATTCATCTGAAAATATCTTCTGTCAGTAATGCAATTGTACAGAGCGTGGAAGACCCGGGTTCAATTCCCTGAAATCTTACTTATAATTAAAAATATTTTAATAGCTTCAAAAAGTTAAAATTTTTGACATTTGAAAAAATAAATTTTTTAATATAATAAATCCACTGCCAAACCCCTCGCTCAGCAAAAAAGCAGAAGTGACAATAAATTCGAAACAATAAAAATATGTATACGATGATGTGAGCAATGGCGATTATTAATTTAATGAAAATTAATTTATATGTCCATTACGTCTCGACTGATTCCACATTTCGTGCAGCCTATTGCCACACAATTCATGATGGAATGCTTTTGCCGCTCTTCACATTTCTTTCTGCAATTTATTATTATTTTGTTGGCTATGTTGTGTTTATGTCGATTAAAGAGTGATTGAAATTCAAAATAATGAAGAGATGAACCAACACCCCAAAAATACATTTCGTGGAAAAAAGATTTTCATGGAATTGAATTTAACTCAAATTTTTTAGATCGATCCACCCAAAAAAACTTGCATAACGATTTTTATTGACCTGTGTGTGTATGACTAAGGCACACGCAGCGAAGTGATTTCAATTCATTGCGATATTCAAGAGTGCTTTCTCGAATTACAATTTTACATGCCTTCTTTTCCCTGTTTCTCTCGATGTTTTATGACACAAGATATCTTTCTTTCGATTCAAGTTTTTTTTCTCGACGCGTCGAATATGTCAACGTATTTTTTTGTGTTGGGTGAAAAATTATTAGCAATTTTAAGAAATTCCTTTCATACTCAAAATTAAATTTATTTTATTTTAGGTATTTTTTAAGGCTGTCATAGCCTATGCCTGATTTTTTCGATAGCTTTCGAAATTTCGAAATGTAATTTTCTTCATCTTAATTTTCCTTCACGCATGTCTGACATCTTTACAGCCAACACAAGAAGATTACACCAGTGTAATAATAATTTAAAGAAATAAAAATTCCATGTCAATTGCAATGTACAAATAAACAACAAAATGATTAATGTGATGTGCTGCATGAAGATGATTACTATCACGATGACTACATTATTACATATTGCCTCAAGAATGAAACTGATTGAATAAAAAACTTCGATTTCTTCAGTGAGGTTTTTAAAATTAAATTATAAATTTATTTTTCAGAAAAAAAATTCCTGGAAATTTTATTTATTGCGATTTTAAATGTTCACTATCACTAGGTTACACTGTCTCGGCACTGTAATTTAATTTTAGTAATTTATACTGAAATTGCTTGAAAATTAATTAAATTGTTTCGGTCGTTGAAGAGGTTATTGCCATTGTGAGAGCTTTCAAAATTTGAATTTGAGCTTTTTTCGAGCTTTTCGTATACTGTTGACTCTCCGTTATTATTATGTCTTCGAATAAAGTAACAATTAATTTCGATGCCATGAAGAAATTCTTTTGCACTTTTGCGGATCGTTGAATTGATCATAAAAATTTTGATTGTTTCATAATAATCTCTGAAAAGTACATTATCGCTCGACTAGACGTATTGTACTTTTATTACCATGGTCTTATTGCATAAAGTGCACTTTGTAAATTGAATTTTTTAATTGACACTGAAATCAATTAAATGCGAATGCGAGGAAAGCCAATTGCATGATCTTTAATTGAATGAGAAGAAAAGCTATCAATGAACTACTGACCTCATGCAATGCAATATAAGATTTTTATGTTAATCGAATTTCCTTTGTATAATGGCGAAAAAATGATTAAAAACTTTTTTAATTCTCATAAGTCAGATTATTAAATCAATCAAGTACATGCACACCATGTTACGGTGACCTCGACACAGTTCTTAACACGAAATAATCACTTTCGAATTAGAGAGGAATATTTTTTTTTGCAACCGCGCGCGTGCTTTTTAAAGAAGAATTTTAATCTTTTATGTGTGATCTTGAGCTCACCAGAAAGCTAACTGAAGGCCACAAACAGCTCTAATCCTTCTTTTTTCCACATATTGCCATCCAGCCTCAATCAAGTTTCAATGATGATGATGATGATGATGATCGGAGAAAGAACTTCTTTCGCTCTCTCTCGCACCTTGTTTCTTTCTTTTCTGGACACTCTTTCCTCAATTAATGTTGATGACGCGATGAAAACGGAGATGTAAAATGAGCGCGAAATTATAGCTTCGGCCAGAGCAAGAGAAGAAACGTGTAAAGGAGAAAAGAATAAATTTTAAAGGTATAATGATGATGACGATGGATATCACATATATATTTTCTCTCTCTTTCACCAAACTATCGCTTATGGGTAATTCTCAATAAAAAATTTTTAAATTTAAACAAGCATTGTGATTTAAATGCATAGTTTACATTTCAAAAAAATGCACTAAATTTTTAAAATGACCCGCGTCTACAC
Organism: Tanytarsus gracilentus; assembly: GCA_038502055.1. NCBI lineage: Eukaryota > Metazoa > Arthropoda > Insecta > Diptera > Chironomidae > Tanytarsus > Tanytarsus gracilentus. The sequence continues at coordinate 315,977 of JAXRKN010000043.1, read as the reverse complement.
TTAAAATTGACAATTGATGTATGGCATGCAGACTGATTGATATTTTTCCTTGTTTTTTGTTCTTTTCACTAATTAACCTACTCACACGGCAACAGTCATGTGGCGCTTTGATGAATGTTTGCTGAAATATTTTTGAATGTCATTCTAAAATTCCAACACGACAGAATTTCTTAATACTATGTGAGATATTTTAAAACCTTGATGGACAATCTCCAAGAGCTTTTGTTTCTTCTTATTAAGTTAGACCACAGTTGTTTATGATAGCATTTGAAAGTTTGCAACAAGAGAGATAAAAATAGATTCAATAAATTTACACTTAAAATAGTCATTCATGACAGCAGCGGCGCTTATTTTTTGCCTCCGAGGTATTTGGAGTATTTCGAGGTCAAAGAGTTTGCATGTAAAAAATATTCGGGAACCACAAAGAGGTGAGAGAGAGACACAAAATCATAACACGTGCCATGCCGCAAATGTAAGAAATTTTTCTGCTTCATTGCATTAATTACGTAGCCGATTGCCTTCAGTCTAAAAGAGAGAAGAGTGAGTGAGAGAAAAAATCTTTTTTTGAGTATTAATGCGCAATAAAAAATCTTTTATTCAAAGTAAAAAAATAATTAAATCATACAAAAAGATGGATAACTATATTGAGGGGAAGAGCGATCGATTTCAAAGGGTTGACCATGCGGAATGAGAATTATTTTAATAAACCTAAAGATTTGTTAAATCATTCCACGTGATTGCATTTTTATATAGTTAAAAAATTATTCGTTAGTATATAACCTTTTTTCTTACTTTCTAGGTAAAGAAGTTAATTTCAATAAGACATTTGCTTCTTGGATTGCCGTGTGTAAAGTATACTTCATTTTTGTGTACATAACAATAATAATAAAGCGATTTAACAACACTTAAAACTAAATAAATATTCGAAAAAAAAATTGTATTAAAATTTTAACATCATGGAAAATTAATTTTTGAAGCAAGCTGCAAGGAAATTACAATATATAGGGGTAAAAAAGTTGGGAGCAAGTTGAGACTCATTATTAAGCATCTCGTATATAAAACAGCGAGTCTAGGTCAAAGAGTGAATTCTTTTTATTATCTCTCGGCTCGCAGCGGCAGAAAACTAAGTTTCATGTTTCATCACATGATGATGCCGCGGATTTAGAGAGATTTAAAATGTAAATTTTCAAAGTTTAATGACCGAGCTTGAAAGCCACCTTCACTCGCTCACTATACACAGCTCCTCTCTTTCTCACACACATTGCTGTATGTAAATCTAACACTTTTTTTCGTAGGCTTTTCAGCATGCGCTGATCGCGCGCGCTCGAGAAAAAATAAATTTCACAATATGCACAAGAGCATATTCAATTGAAGGCAAGTAATTTTCTGTATGCCATACAAAATCAGATGATTCTCTTAACCAAACTTAAATTTCTTTTTTCTGTTGATCGTTTAGAAATTTTATGCAAATTTTTTCTCTCTTTTTTCTCATGGACGGAATTGTCAAATATTTATGTTGTTGCTGTTTTTCATATTTAAGAGAGAGAGAGAGAAAGAGAGAGAAAATGCGTAGTAATAAATGTAAAAGTTTCAACTTATATTACAGCCTTAATTTATATTTTTATTTTATTGTAGAAACGCTTTTACGGCATTTTTCAATATATCCTCTTTAAAATAAAACTTTAGAACTTTTTTCAAATATTTCGAGTTTAAAATTTTGAATATTTTACTTCCTCAAGTATGCAACGCAGATTCAAATTGCGTCATACTAGATTTTGCTTACGGGTTTTTGTTTGTTCACAACATCCAGCAATAACTAAAACATTAAAAAATGATCTAGGCATAGTTTAAAGAAGACAGTTGATGCCGACAGCAAATTTTACACTTAGCACACGTACAAATGATAAATGTTGAATTGAAACAATATAAAAAATGTAAATTTCCCACTTTTCTTCTTCTTTTTGCATTTTTATCTGCGTTTCTTGGAATGGAATTTGTGACACTTTTCTCACATACAAACTCTTCGACATATACACAACCCCTCTCACTCCATTAGCCACTCGATCCTAGTGTCGTCTTCCTGCTTGCGATCGAGCCTTCTCTGCATGTTCCTTCTCGCGGAGTTCCTTAATTGCACCGATCGATCCGAACATGACTTTTGCCTGAATCTGAGTTATTTTTGGGCCCTGTATGATTGCACTTGCTGTATTACTGATATTGTTGTTATTACACAGCGTACTCGCTGATGAATTTCGATTATTGTTGGGACTCGTGGCAAGGCATCCGTTCGAGTAGCCAACATAATTGTTGTTCAAATCGCGTTCGCGATCGCAATGACAATTTTTTGACATCTTGATTTAATTTACTTTCGAGAACTCTTTTTTTTGATGATGATGCACACACAGGTACACTCACGGACAGTGCGAGTATTAAAGTGAAATGAAACTCCCAGCAGTGAAACAGGTTGATCCAATTTTTGTTGTTGTCTTCCTCGTGTCTCTTTTTTCTTTTTTAAAAAAATTCTTCACCGTAATTTTTCGAGAAATTTTTTACCGCAAAATTTCTTTAACTTTTTTTACTCTCAAATGAATTTTTCTGCAACACGATTTTGAAAACTAAATTTCATCTTCTAAGCAACTGAAACATACTGTCGCATTGCCACAAAATTCACCTTTCCGCTTACTCTCAGCGATGAGCAACACGTATGTGTGTCGTGTCTTATACATATATTCGAGTGAGAGAGAGCGAGTAAATGATATAAAGTAATCGCTTTGAGAGTATTTTTTTCGCGAGCGAATGAGCCACAAATTATAAAGAAAAAAATACACATTGGGAGAAGCTTTACGACAAGCTGAGAAGCAGCAGCAACAATGATGACTTTAAACTCGATATTATTTTCTTCTTCTTCTTCTCTCTGCTAATGCTCTCTCGCACTCACCTCATATATACATATCGATAGTCACTTTTAGTATTTGAGACATGCTAAAAAAGATTGGACACTGAATTAAATTTCAATTTTAAAAATTCATTTTATTTTAATTTAATAACATTTTAATTGATTTAAAGTAACTTTCAGCGTCCACCCCTTGCACACCATTATTTTTTCTCATTTGAAATTGATGAATGAAGTCAATTTATTCCGAGAGGAGAATAAAATAAGTAAAAAAATTTAACAACACTCCTTCTCTTTGTACAACTAGGTATTTCGCACGGTAAAGGTGTGATTAAAATAAAATCAGTAAATATTTTGACATTTTTATACATTTTGTTATAGCTCTCTTGTTAACTTAAAACTAAATTTTGTATTTGCTTTATCGCAACATATTAAACATATGTATGCAATACTTGAATGAATTTAATATTGGAATTTAAGATCCAAAAACTAGAGAAGTGGAGCGGTAATTTTTGTCTGTTTATGTTTTTTAAAACCGCTCCACTTCTCTAGTTTTTGATCTTAAATTCAATATTAAATTCATTCAAGTATTGCATACATATTTTAATATGTTGCGATAAAGCAAATACCAAAATTTAGTTTTAAGTTAACAAGAGATATAACAAAATATAAAAATGTCAAAATGATTACTGATTTTATTTTATTTAATACTTTTCAGTGCGAAATACCTAGTTTACAAAGAGAAAGTGTTGTTAAATTTTTTTACTTATTTTATTTAGTCCTTTTTCCTGATCAAATTTATTGTACTTAATTTGGTAACAAAAATTACTTTTTAAAATTAAGCATGTCAATGTTTGAATTGATCGCGAGCAAGATTTTAATTTCACCGTTATGATTGACTGTTTTATTGTTCCAACAAGAATTAACTCTTTCTAAAATTATTATTTATTTCATCTTTGGTAACATGAATGATTTTGCACTTCTTCTTTCGTTGTCTTTAATCTTGTCACTGTATGAAAATGAATTGGGGGACGACAGTGAGAGCGCATTATTATCGAGGGAAGAGGGTGAGTGGTGAAGTTGATGGTGTTGAAGCGCATGTAAAATTATTTTTTAAATATTTTTTACCGTTTTTTACACAACATCTGTTGCTTCGCAACAGCTGTTGAGCAAGATCGTCACATAAGAAAGAGAGAAAAGATGCGATGTGTGGGAGTAAGAGAGAGGAGAAAAAACTACAAAAGTTACCGTATCTCTCTAACTCACTCTCGCTCTTTTCCATTTTTCTTCGTCTTCTATTTAAAATGAAAATATTCAATTAAAGCTTCTTTTATGAATCACAACACTCGAGTGTTGAAGAGTTCTTGAATAGAGCAACATTCCATTACAATGTAGTACGACGACAGCAAATATGAATAATAAAGCAAAAAGTAATTGGAAAATAATTCCACATAGATGTATTGGTCATTAGCAGCGATGAAAAAGTTTCGATTTGAATTTTGTTTCGCGGGAAGAAGAAGGAGAGAAACGTGATGGAGTGAGCGAGAGAAAGACCTACTTCTCAATCGAAAAAAACAACCACGTTGTCATACAGATATGTGTCACTAGTGTCTTTTCTTCACTCTTCTTGATCATCATCGTTCTCGAACATAGTGAGTGTGAGTGAGTAACTTTTGCGATTGTATAAAGCAAGATGCAAACTCATCTTCGCACAAAGCTTCTTAGTTAGTGCTTTGCAATTTATACAATTTTCTTCTCTTTTTATGTGTGCACATTTTTCATATAAATTATGTCATTCATGAATAATGTGCAAGCTCTGCGAAAAATACCGCGCATATGCACTTGCTGACGCATTAAGAAATTTATGTTCTTAGGTGTTATACAATCTGATCAGAGTTAATATGCTAATTGTTTAGTTATGGAAAAAAAATATTTTCTTAAAATTCTTGCAATTTTTAATTGAAAAATCAAAACCAAGATATTTTTTGAGACGCAACTTTATTTAATCAAAAAAGCACTCTTTAAAACTTCAAAAATGTACACATTATTTTAAAAATATTCAGAAAATTAATAAAAGCACACTCTTGAAAGCTGCGAAGCTTTTCTAAGCAAAACTTTCTTCAAAGAAGCTTTAAACGTTGAAATTAAAATTTGGTGAACTTTTTTAATTGATGCAATAAAAAATCTCTAATTCATGTTAGTGTCAATGTAATTTATGAGCGCAGCTTTAGAAATTCAATTCATGGTTGAATATATGAAAAATGATCCTTGACAATTATTTTCTTTGCTAATGATCTTTCCACAGTAAAATAAATTTTCGTACGAATGTCCTTTAGCATACATAATTTTTTAAAGAAAATTCAAATATTCTTCCCTTGTGCTTAAAATCCAATAATGCAATTCATAAATCTGCTCATAATTTATTGTTTCCTCTTCCAAATCTGATATCAGATGTATTAAGTTTTATTTTATCGATGCATTAAACACATAAATTAGTCTTGCAAGCCATTATCAGCTTATAAATCGAAAAAAAAATCGATTAGCTCTACCTGTGTGTCATATCTGTGCTACGCGCTCATGGTGACAAATTTCCACGGTGTATTATTATGATAATTTACAACCGTATCATCATTATCATCGATATCTTATCAATATACTTCGTGTGAATTTTTCACCGTCACATCAGCACCCCACAAAACTCAATGTTCTCATGATATGATTTCAATCTCGATTGACACTTTTTTAACCACCAGAGATGAAAATTTACTTCAGTAAATTTTTGACATCAATCCAATGATAATCATTGCAATGACTGAAAGTGAAGAGGAAACGTAAAATGCGAGTTTTCAATTTAAAAATGAAATGGCGGCAAGATCAGGGAATTTTTAATTTAAAAAATTTGTGGTCCAAATTTGTCTAAGTAAATTTAAAGTTAAAGCTTTAATTTTAATAATATTTTTTGAAAATTATTTAAAAAAATACCCAGACTCTCCTGTAGGGGTGGTACATATTCAAATAATTTACATTTTGCAATCTCTTTCATTTTACTGTAGTGACATCATCGCGTGAAATCAAAGATAATTCGATGTGATTTTTATTTCTCGCGAAAGATGTGCGTGAGTAAAATTGGATTATTCTTTCGTGGTTATCAAAAGATATCAAAAAATGTCTTTTGAAAAATATTCCGCATTTTTTTATGATTAAACCGTGAAATCGAAATGAAACACTTGTAATAAAAAATATTAATTTCGAGGAAATTTAAAAATAACTTTTTCAACTACGATGTCGTGATGTATTCGGGAAATCTTTGAAGATTTTATTCATTAAGTATTTAAACAAAGAACATCCACATGCACTTCCATATTTTATGCTCACTCATTATTCCAAATACGTTTTTGCTCTAAATCTATGACAGATGAAAAATTTTTGTGTTGCAGATTAATGCCAACAAAGAAACAAAATAGAGTAAATAAATTTATTTTCGGTATTAAAATGGAATGCAATTTCATTGTTGATTATGAACGATTAAGGTCAATTTTATGATGATATGTACAAGCTTCTACATACAGCAATAAATGAGAGGAAATAAAAAAGTTTTCCAGAATTATTTGCTCATTCTCTTTTGTATGTTGCAGTTGTTGGAGTGGGTGCTTTTGTGGCAAGGAATATGAGTTGGTAAATTAGCAAACAGTAAGTGGAATTTTATGCCAATCGAGTTAAAAAAGGGAAGAAAACTTTTAAATTTCCAAATCTCCTGCAATAAAGTTTGATAACAATAAATACTGAAATTTTAAGTTTTTAAATCAACATTTTATTGAGCGTCTTTTTCTTTTTAACAAATTTAAATCATTAATGGGTAATAAAATATCTTATCGAGGTCGACTCGTCGACTCAACGAGACAAATCGGGTTCTGAGTAATTACGATGCATCTTTCTTGAACGATATCAAAATGATGTAAATGTGGGCACCTGGAAACTATTCGATTTCCATTACTGCACACTATAAAGAGCTCACAATTTGCTGGATGAGGGAGCGTCAGTGTTTGTCCACCTGGACAATCTGGAAGTTTAGGAGGGGACGGAGTCCAATTATTTTCACATCCAGCACGGTTAGGGTGATCACAAAATCCTCGATTTGCATTCCAATGTAATCCTGGACCGCACTGCATTAAAAATGGCAGTCCACCTCTGTGAGACAAATTTAATTACTTTTATAAAATTAAAAGTTTAGGCAAAAAACAACTTACACGCAAAAGTAGTATGAATCGCACTGATCACTCGGATGAAAAACAGGAAATGTCTCCCAAGAACCAGGACATGGTGGCCAAAATAATTCAGCACCGGTACAAACATCATCTTCTAGGATTGTATCACAAAAAGCAGTTTCAGCTTTTCCTCTCCAGTCTAACTGGAAGAACCATTCACCATCTTCACATTCAACATAAGCGGTATATATATTTCCGGCATCATTTTTCCGGCACCAGACTCCCCATTGACAATCCCAAGGGTAAGTAAAAAAAATGTCTTCTGGGACGTTGTTATCTATTTTTTTTGTTACAATTTTTAAAATTATTTTTTAATTTGTAAAATTTTTACCTTCACAAAATGTGTCAACATTAAAATTTCCTGGTCGTGCACTTGGAACGGAAGAAGAAGTGGGTCTCCTAGGTCGACTTGGTGCTCTTCTAGCACTTACTGCACTCAAAGCTAGCAGCAAAAATATAAAAAAATCCAATTTCTTTGTCATCGCTTTGAAGAAGGTAAAAATAGACTGAACAAGTCCCCTCAATTTTGCACTTTATTTATACCTGTCAACCATTGTCTCCACTAATTAATATCAAATTAGTGACAAGGAATATTAGAACGCATCACAATGAAAACTTTTCAATCATTTTATTTCTGCGATAATTTGCAGTAATGTGCGTTAGTGTCTGTCAAAATGCGATTAGATTTTTTAAATTTCTTTAAACTCACACACAAAATGCGTTGAAGTTTAGAAAATGAACGTTTCCTCAAAATTTATCAACACTTATCAGTTGATCGATGATTTCAATGTTATTAAAAATCTTACTAACGTTTGCTATCATCGATGTGTGTTTTTACTACCTTGAACTTAATTTCTGCGAAATAATTTTTTGAAAATGACACAATGAAATTTTCTGTTGCGTTATTGAGTTGTTACTTTTAAATAATTTTTTTATCCAACCAAAGCAAAGACCAAATTTTATTGATGTGGTGATATTAAAAAAATTAATATACCTTTCGTGGTAAAATTGTGGACATGAAATAATTTGTGAAGTTTCAACTTGAAAGAATTTTTTTGTAAATCAAAATATTTTTTTCATAAAATAAAACCACACAAAAAGGACCAAGCATAAATTTTTATGTTAAGCATCCATTCTGATTTTATGATTCTATATGCAATGTGTATATAAAATAGGTCAATTGACTCAGAAAGAGTCCCCTTAAAATAAATATTTTAGATCTATCTCGATTTATCTAGAAAAAAAGTTTCAACTTACGACATAAAAGCTCTCAGATAAAGAATGATTTATGCGCTAAAAGGAAATGGATGTGACGTAGAACTGTGACGTCATTGACAATTTTTTTCTGCTTCCGCAACCAATCAAGAAATCAAAGATAATTTCAGATGAGCTAGAATTTATTTGATTCGACTGACAGTGTTGTGGGAGTTATAATCAATTGAAATCTTAAAAATTGAATTAAACAAAGCTCAATTGTCGTTGGTAAAATTGCATTTTTGACCACACGAACCACATCAACTGTTGCTTCAAAAGAGCTTTTTGAACTTCGTTGTTTTAAATCGGCTACAAAAGCTCAACGCACGCATGCTCGAACCAACAAGTTGCAGAAGAAAGCATGCATCGCATCCGAAAAAAGAAAATTCTCTCCGCCAATATAAATCGAATGTCGCTCGATGAACTTTCTTCAGTTACACTCGGATAGTGTTAATGGAAGGAACATAAAATAGTGAAAAAGTGAAAACATTAACAGTTAAGAAAGATTTCAATTCAAAAAAGTGAATTTTTAATTTTAATTTTCTTGTTAAATCTTTCATTGTGAGTGTTTTGAAATTTTGAGAGAGTTTTGTGGAAATTATTTTTGACGAATTTGAAATAATTGGCAAGGGTAAGTTAAAACAATTTAAGGGTATTTTTTTAAATTGAGTGTCAAAAAAATTAAGAAATCTGTCATAAAATTTAGATCTGAATTTTTTGAACTTTAATTTTTGCTTAGAAATCAAACATCAAACTCAATTAAAACTTTTGGGAAAATCCATTTGACAAACAAAAAATGCCAGATGCACAAATTCCTTCGACGCAACCCCAAAAAAACCTCAAATATCAGAAAATTGAATTTTATCTTCGACTATAAAATCGTCAGAAGGATTAATGAAAATATGTAGCATGAAAAAATGTCAATTCACGCATAAATTTCTCAACAAGATCCTTTGCTAATATATTTCTATTCTTTTACAACTGGCAGCTATTTTTTATACCCTCTGACCCCTCACTCTAAACGACCAATAACCATAAAAGGAAAATTCTTCATTTTCCCTTTCAAGACGCGAAAAAAATCTACAGACGAGAGGACGAAGATAACTTGACAGATTCTTTTGGTTGATCTCGAATCTGCGATTAATCTTTTTTAAGGCATCAAAATCGTGCGATTAATTTTCCTCGTAATAATGGCGTGAGACATAAAAAGACTTTTTGATCTCTTTAATCCTTTTTTATATAGAAATTTTTATGGCGAAAAAAACTCCTCCGCAAGCACAATGCAATGCACGCATCGCATGATTAATGAAAAAGTGATGTGTGATGAAAAATTATTATTTTTGTCTCTTCTTCGGCGGTGACCATGTATGTGATGATAATAATTGCGACGTAAAAGTCATTTGTCATTTATTTATTCGTAATCTGTTGAATTTGGGGGGTGATAATGGTGGTCGTCGAGTATAGATGAAATACGTGAATCATTGACGCAATCGATTGTTTTTTAACCCAGTAACATATTGAAGCATAAAAGTCCAATTTAAAAGTTTATTAATTTTTACGTAAGTTATGGGCAATGTCGTTGAAAATTATGAGTATAAAGTGACAAAACTTAAAGTTCTCTCCAGCTACACGACGCAAGAAGAAGGTGGATAGTAATTGTTTAATTAAAATTATGCAAATTCAAAACTATGTTGCAAGAAAACTAAAGATTGTTTCTCATGAAGAATCTCAAGATAATTTTCTCGATTGCGTGGCAAGATCCTAAAATACTTTATTCAATTTGACATCACAATAATTAGCTTCATTTTTCCTTCGGTTTGTTCAGATTGTAAAACGTCACGTTATAAGTGTAAATGTGTAGGTTGAAAAGGGGTAAAAGTTGTAAACGAGGAAACTTGATGCTCACTTTAGCTTTTAGATGCTACGAGAAAAAATATTCACCGAAAAGGGCCGTTGAAAGATGTCACAATGAACAACTTAAAGATTATAGCAGAAAAAAGCTCCTAAATATTTTTTACCTATCAAAAATTCATAAAGCAATATTTAAATCTGTTAAAAAATTTGAATACAATAATTAAAAAAATTGTTGTTGTAATTAAAGTTGTTTATTAAACTTCCCTTCCCACATATATTCGATGAAGAGTCAATTCAATTTATTTCCGCAATAACCACGTATTTTCACACTCAATATATATATTGGGAAAACACCTGTTGAACAGCTTTCGATAATTTGACAGCTATACAATCTGAACAGCATGATTTTTTCATGATTCATGGAAATGACATTTGAGAACAAATAAAATATCTTAACTTTTGAACTTTAAGCAATTTTTGGGATGTTTCTTTCATACTTTTTCAACTTCCTTTACTTTGAGTATTTTCGAAGCTAAAAGTTTCATTCCTAAAGCGAGAAAATGTTTTTCGTCAACTTTTTGATGTCATTTTACGATTGTCAATTCTTTTATATATATATTGTTTATTGACCGACAACACTGATGATTTACAGATCATATTTGCTATAGCCTAAGTATTTTACAATTTATCTTTAGATTTTTCAAGAATTTTGGAATAATTTTGATGTCATTGATATCTTCTGGTGTTGTTATGAATTTTCCGAAGTTGGTGAGTCTTCTTGTTTTGAGAACAGGGCACTCACAAAGGATGACGGGAGGTCTCATTATCAAGGTTCAATCTGCACGTTGCTGTTCAGATAAGCCAAGTTTTGCAAGATGGAGTTCATCAACCGTGGCCGGTGATGAAGTGAGTCACCAGTCTTACATCTTGTCTCGTCATTTGAAAAAGTCCTTCTCTCACCCTCAACATTTCTTTATTGTCTTAGGTTTCCGGTATTCAACCAAAGATTCAAATTTATTTCTAGTATTTGATCTAACTTTTAATTCACAGACTGTGAGGTACTGGGAAATCAAGTCTTGATCAATTTCGTTAACTTTCAATTCTTTTGAATTGCCGTTGTTTTTTGAAGCATTAAAAAAGCAAATAAAAATACCTTCAAGGCGTAAAACTTCAAAAAGTCTCTTTACGATTTCAATAATTAGCTTTGGTCTTTATTGAGTTAAAAAAATTAAGATTTTGAGGTCGAAAAACTCTAAATTTATTTTTGAAATTTCCCACTTCCTTTTCAAATATTCTGTCATGCTTAAAACTTTGAAACACTTCACATTATACAGTAGAGCTTCTTAAAATTCAAAAAGCTTTAAAATTTCATAACTTAATCATATGTTTTAGCTTTTACGCATACTTATTTAATTTATGGCATAAAATTTTTAATACTTTGTTGTTTTTTCTCGACAAATTTTTTAAGACTCGATTGAGAAAAAATAAACAGAATTAAATTTTTTGTTGTCAAAGAAATTTAAAAATATTTTTCTCAATTTTTTCCTAAAAGATATTCTAACCATAAGCCATAACAACTTGCAGACTTCTTTGTAACAAATTTCTTTGCCTCCTTCTTCATCTAATGAACAATGTCACAGTATAAACCACATTGATTACTGATTGAAGCCTGCGGTCATTTTTGCTATCAGAATAATTCAAGACTTCTGAAACAAAAAATTTCTTAAACAATATCAATTCTTTGAAGCAGAAAATTTGTTATAAAAAAGTTTTCATATAGCCTAAAGTCAACTAACGCCTAACGCCATGCAACACGTGCGATAAATGAATAAGTTCATAAGAGTATATTGCAATATTAAATATCATGAAGAAAAATCTTTTTGTCCTTTGAAGATGATACTTTGAGGGATATTCGTTTTGATTTTTACTGGAGTGAATATCAAGAACATTCAATCATATTTCCAGTCACATTCCATTCGACAACATATTCATGTTATTATGGTAATCATGTTATTTGCAACATGTTCGAAGTGATGAGTGAGTGATAAAAAGAGACAAGTAGAAAATTTGTGAAGACAGCGTTAGCGAGAAAAAATCAACTGATATGCAAAGTACATCGACGTAAATAATGCTTGAAATGTGAAGATGAAAAATTTGCTGCTACTCTTAGGGTTGGTAGATTCTATTCTTCTCGATGTGTATTTGAGAAAAATTCTGAAGATAAAAAAGTTGATTGATTAACTTTCAGGTTTTCAAGTGTTCTTTCCAGCTAATAAAATGGCAAATTATGAAATTAAGAGTTGACAATTAAATTTTTCACTGACGACGAGTAATTTTTTATCAAATAAATATATGCAAAATATCCTTCAACTCCTTAAATACATCTCGCTTTAATTAAATCTCAGTTTTTTCTATAAAAAAAGTTCCCCGACAGCTTTATAATTACTAACAAGCTAACTTGACATTAACTTTAATTAAATGCAAGTCATTTTTTATAAGAGGGGAAGTCGTATTTTTCTCGCAACCGCACACAAAAACTGCAACCACCCGACATATTAATTAATTTGCTTCCAGTTAGTAATATGGTTAATGACGTGATGAGAATTTTACCCTTCCACGCTCATTCATTTGACGGATGCTCAAAAGGCAATTGTACACTCAATCACACAGAGAAAATAAGTAAAGTAACAATTCCTCTAAATAAATGATGATAACTGACACTACACTGAAAAGTTCTTGCAATATTTTATTTTAAAGAATTAATAAAATTTAATATTTAATATTTTCTAGCAATATTTTCAGTAATTTTTTTATGATTTTTAATTTTTTCAATTATTAACAATTCTCCTCACCCCTAACTTTTGTTCTTCAAGTTTCATATCATAAATTAATATTTAGAAAGGAATCGATAGATTGAGTAATTAACAAGAGCAAAATAAACATTTTTTATGCTCACATGACGACACAATCTTGAGACGACTCTCATGACTTCATTACATGTTCTTAAAGTGCTTTTTGTGTACACTTCGTGCTCCCTTAAAAGAGTTTACAACTTGCAAATAAAAGAGGCATTTTGAGAACATTATTATTGCTTTTATTTTCGTTGGTGCTAAAAATTTCATTCATGTCCTTTCTTAAAGAAAAATTCGCCGTCACCTTTAATTTATCTGAATTTTGCTAATTTAATTAGTTCGAATTTAATACTACCAGAGATTAAACGGAAAGCTTGTAAATCTTTAAAATTAAAGCAAAAAAAGTCACGGTTATGCAAATCAGGACGCGTTCCAAAAGTCGCGTCTGAATTAAATTACAGGAAGTTCATTATTATGCACCCTTAAGGGTCAATAAATTATTGTATTGTAATAACAGATCATTGTGTGGGATTATTTTAGCTTTTTTACATCAATAATTGAGGAAATAATTTCAATGTGTCTTGCCTATTAATGAAAAAAATTATTTTTTTCTGATTTGTAATAAACCAATCTCAAATCCAATCCGATTTATAAACAAAAGAAAAAAGGTCGATAAAAAATTTAATCAATGGACATTTCATGTGCGAATAAACAGACTTAAAAAAATATTTACCGATGTAACAGCACGGACAGAGAAATAGAATTAAAATCAACATTTACAAAAACAATTCAGATGCATTGAGAGCAAAATTACTCACTTGGATTAATTTTTCTTTAAAAATTGGTTTTATATCGTAAATTAGGTTTGACGTCATTAAAATATTCAAGCAGTAATAAATCTTTTTCATGAGAATCTCAAAGAAAATTTTGCCTTTAATGTTTCTGTTCACAGCACAGCATTTTTTTGTCATTTAATTTTTGTGGCTGCTTTAATAACGGAAATGTTGAGCTTTCTTTACACCTTACAAAAAAATTGCGAACTTCTTCTGAATTCATAATTCACAATATCACATTACGCCTTGGCTTTGTATGGTAAAAAATAATAATGGAGAAAATTGTATTTTGCACCTTCGTGCGCCAAGAGGGAAAATCTCATTTTGATTGAAATTTAAAACAAAAGTTCAATATCACTTTTTTGTGTGTTGGATTTAAAAAGCATTTCCCCATTTTTGACATCTTTTGAAAATATTAAATCATAAAAACTTTTATATGCTGCTTTATTCAATTTTCGAAATTTTTTTCACCTGTGAAAATTGAAATCATGAGATGTGAAGTGAAATTAAATGCTTCTATTTAGGAACAAGATAAATGGGGTAATAAATTTTCGTTCTTTTATCTTAACACGCTTGAAATAAATTTTATTAAATTTTGATGCTGAGTTCTTAAATATTTTTATAAAAAAAATTACAACATGATTTCTTTTGCTAAAGAAATTTTTACCTCCTCCTCTCATTTCCCCCGTGAAAATCAAAAATCCCTAATTGTCAGCTTCGTGGGCTGACAAAATGACTTTCATCTTGAGGCTCATCTGAAGAGGGATTTTTGTTACGTCAGCGTTATAAGAATTTATGGATTTCCCTGTCTCAAATAATGTTTCATGGTGTTTCATAAAATAAATTGCAATTTTCATCATCCGCTTTTTAGTCTCGACCCAATTTGCAATTTGTCATGCTTGACTCTTAAGAAAGATTTTTTCACTGACACAAAAAATTTTGCTTTCTTGATAGTGCGTAAAAAACCTCTTTCGATGTAGAAAAGAGCAATGGAACATATAAAACTTAATGCAAACAATGTTGTGACATGTCGAAGACATTTTCTTCCTTTACGCTAAACTTTTCAGTATGCAATATGTTCGAGCTGGTGTAAAAATGAGAATGACATTAGGAGGGAAATTTTTCTGCTTCCTTCGCACGCATATCGATTTCAACAACTCGCATTTTCTTCTTCTTTCTGACTCTCGTGTCGTGTTGTTTTTATTGTGTGTTTTACATAGCAAATTTGCGATGAGAAAAATTCCTTAAATTTCTCGCATTTAAGCAGACAAGATAAATGATTCTGAATTTAAATGAATGAGAATTTTGAAATGAGAAAAATTCCTTTTACTTTTAAAAATGTTTGCGCTTAAATTGATCGTAAATTTTTTTGACTTTTAAAAGAGAAATTTTTTAAAAATGTTTGCTTCCATTCATGCTGAATTTCTTTTCAATTTAACCACTTGTTGAATGAATGTGAACATTTTTTGAGTAAATAAAAAATTCCACCGAAGACAAATCAAATATTGTTGATGCGTAAAATAGAAATATTCTACTTTGACAGAGAGTAGTCGTTTGTTTATTTAAAGAAAAGTTTTAGATGAGATTTTCCCTTCTATAAAGGGATAATTTTATGAGCGGATGTTTAAAAATTGCTTTTCTTTGAAAGGCGTTTATCTTTTATCGTGTCATTGTAGCGTTTAAATATTAAATTGGTTAACTCATCTCTTTAAAGTTTGTCGAAAATCTTTGAATTGTTTTGTATTTCACATCGAGCTTAAATTAAGCAAATTGACTGCTCTTATTTTAAACACGCAAAAGTTAATAAACATTCCCGCCATAAAAATTCTAATCTCTGTCGATTGTAATTTTTGTATTACGCAAATTACATTTACTTGACCTTTTTTCGTGAAACACTCAGAATTGTTGAGGTGTGTAAAAATATTTTCTTTTTATCACTTCCGCCTTCATTTTTAATTAAAAGATTTGGGTGTCCTCAACATAATTAGTACTCAGTAAAGTGAATACAAAATTAGTTGCTAAAAAATTGAAACACCAAAATTCAATTGGATGCTAATTTTATTTTAATTAAAACTAATTCAGATAAATTTCAAATTTGTTACCATGGCATTGATTTTAATTGATCACTTTACAGGATTCTTCAATTCTTTTGCATCATAATTTATTTTCATTTTTTTAATAATCGTTATCGGAAATTGCTTGTAAAGAAAGGAAATGATGTAAAGAAATGAAAATAAACTTTCAGATTATATAATTTCTAAAGCAATGTCAAGTTCATTGGAACTACTGTAATTGCATCATTAATGGAGAAAATTTAAATTAAAATTAAAAAAGTTAAATAAATTCACTTTTAAAGTCATCGTAAAGTATCGAAATTTTTCTCATCACTTTAAAGCATTTTTTTGGTGTTCACCAAACTTTATTAAAAATCTCATAGAAATAAAAGCTTTTCATAAAAATTTTAATAAAAATTTAAGCCCTTTGATTTCCAATCAACCTTAAAAATTTAATAAAAATCCACCCTCATGTTTACACGCAAAAACGGCAAAAAAAATCGATTGGCTGTCAAATTGAGAGGGTATGCACGTTTAAGTAGATATAAATTGTCAGATTAAATTTTTGCGAAAGTGAAAAACTTTTAAACGAAGCGCTACCAACAAGTGTATCTACTTGACTTCATAATAGCGCAGATCCTCATCAGATTACATGCGACTATGATGACAAAGACATTACAATCTGTTGATTTATTCACTTACCCGCTTGCTTCATTTGAGGATGCTCTAAGGGGAATTTTTCTACATTTTAAAAATATATTGTTAAAAGATGCGAAGTGCTTGAAGATGCTTTTATGAGACACACATCACCCATCACCCATCCCACATCCTTATATCCTTCGCGATTATTATTATGAATATTAAAGTAAATTTTTTATGCTCAGCATCGTAGAAAAATTGAAAAATTGCTTTTATGGCTTATTACCATCTGGCGAATATTTTTTTTGTTTGAAAAATTTTCATTGCAATAATTTTAATTAATTTATAAATGTTTTTTTCAGACTAAATCTCGACCTGCTTTACAATCCTTCTCACATTTTGACACAGCAAATGACGAAATATTTAGATAGATGCAAGATGAAAACAATCCAGTTCTACGCAATTATTTTAACATTAACAACCGCCGCCACAATAGCGCTGTGTGATTCATCGAGTTCATCCGAGGGTGAAAGAACCTCGCCTGTTATCCTTCCATTTCAAAATTCACAGCGTGTCGAGAGATCGCCTAAATATGGCAAGTTATTTTTAAAATTTTTTGAATATGAAAAAAAAAACCAGGAAAATAATTTTTGACTATTACGTTAGATTTTGGTCTTGGAAAACGAAGGTACATAATCACGACAGGCGGCCCCGGCAAGAAGCGTCTACCACATTAGTAAGCAATTCACACATATGACCTCAAGTGCTAATTGATTTTGATATTAATTTACTCTCTCTCTCTCTTTCTCCTTAAGCAATTTCGGTTTGGGTAAACGTTCAAAGTAAGTTGCATAGATTTTTTCCCACACTTTTCACACTCGCCCACACCCAACTCCTAAAGAAAACATTTACAAATCATGATTTTACGCACGATGCATAGTATGACACTCGTTTTCTTTCAATTCCTATTCACACACAGTCCGTATGCGTACCAATTTGGTCTCGGTAAACGTGCTGATGGCGAAGACATTCCGAATTATGAGGATGAGATTTACAACAAAGATGACTTAAATCAAGAGAATTTTCGTGATGGAGGCTTGTTCGATAATAAGAATGACATTGACGTACTTGACTATGATAATGTAAACTTCGTACCGAGAGGTAAATTGAGAAGAAAACTTTTTTGATTAATTTTTGAGGCGGTGCTAAATTTTTACTATTTACTCTCTAGAATACAAGCGGGCACGACAATATTCGTTTGGACTTGGAAAGCGAAAATATTCTGATGAACTTGACAAACGGCTTCCGAATCGGTGAGAAGAAAAATTAATTTTTTCCAAGGGATGCAAGCTTAATTTTCCGTTTGACGTTAGGTATAACTTTGGCCTGGGAAAATAAGACGATGACAACAGAAATTATTACCATCAAGCACCAAAATCCAAAATGACATCAATGCAGAAATTATAGCAAAAACTTGTTTGAGATTTCTTCAAGACAAAAGTGAATTTCTTCTTTTTCCTCACAACCTAAATAATATTTGAGCGAAAAATTATACGTCCAGAAATTCTACTTGTCATCGCTTTTCATTCATTTTAATTATTGTTGTTGTTGAATATAAATTTACGATGAGAATTTCCAGAAACGCAGCAGTGTATTTTTCCCAAAAAAAAGTGTTTTATGAGGTGGCTATAAAAAATTAAATTCAGTGTACAGCTTCCTTCAACAAATTTGTCCAGTAACGATGATGATGATAAAAAATTATTACATAAATTATTATATACACAAAAATATATGCAAAAAAATATTTAAAAACTTTGTTGAGAGATGAAAATTTGAAGGAAAATGAGAAAATTATTTTGCAAAAAGTTTAAATTGCAAATTTAATGCTTTTATGTCAATTTTCCCTGCGAAAAATATGAGGAAAAATCGAGGCCAGGTGATTTACAATCAAGCTCAATTAAAATTTTTAACGCATAAAATGGGGATCTTTTTACTTCTGACATGACATAGAAAAATGTGATGGAAAACTGATCTAAGAGCATTTAATAAAATACAATGATGAGAGAACAAAAGAATTTAAAAATTTTAGAGTGTAATACTTTCAGAGATAAAGCAAAAAATAAAGTTATTTATGGTCTTGCAGAGAGATGCTTCTCGCTGTTGGACTTTACAGAGAGATGAAAATTCTTTTACATTTTTCATTTGATCTTTTTTAAAGTCAAATAATTTTTTTTTCTCTTTTCTTAAGTACCTTTTTTAGGAGATTCTCTTTTACTTTTTTATCTAGGTTGAACATAAGAATCATTTAAATTGGATAAAAAGTCACTAAATCTGAAAAAATTAATAATGATTTTCATTTTGATTGAAGCACATATGTGAAGAAATGTAAAATTATATTGAATAAAGTTTATCACAAACTGCTAAGAGAGCTAGATAAAGTTTAATATTTAAATTTACAACTTTTCCAGTTTGGTTAAGGTAACTTAAAAGTTTAAAAAAGTTTATTTAGTCGGATAATATTGAAGTTTTTATTTTTCTTAGTTTTGTCTTTTTCATATTATGAATAAAAATTTAACATTTAAATGGTTATTCACCCTTAACAATTATGTAGATCTATATTTTATCCTTCCACAACTAACTGATGGTGATATCTAATGACTTGAGAACAGTTTCGAATGCGAAAACTGATGAATAGAAAATGTACGGATGTATTTTTACGACACCGTAGTCGGGTTCGAGTGCTGGAAGTTTTCTACACGCTTGTAACATTTCCGGTGTTATATATCCTGAAGAATAAACAGTTTGAGGCTGATGACTGATTTGTAGCTGATAATCTTTCTTATATTTAACGAGCGATATTGACTGATATCCAATCGGACGACGTGAGTTACGTCGCATGTTCTCCTTGCGCAAGACATTTTGTCTAATTTGACCCATAATGTATTCACCGTCGCGCATCATCATAAACTTTCGAATGACCTGAATAAATTTTAAAAGTTAGAAATTTTTTCAAACCAATTATATACAAAACATTTTACCTTTTTCATATTTTTACAATGAGAAAAGACCCAAATTAGCGTGCAGAGAGTATTAAAGATTCCACAATCCTTGTCACACCATCGCAGCAGCATGTTAGCCACTGTATTTAGTCCACCTTCTTGGAAAGCTTCTTCCTTTGTGCCACTATAGCGTCCTAAATTTAAAATGATGCAGCTGCACAATTCAATAATTTGTTTGTCAATCTCTGATCGAATTGCTTGCGCCATCAGTCCATAACAAAAGGCAGAAATAAATTCCGCATCATCGGTCAAAATCCATGGCACAGTTCTTGACATGTATTCCAATTTTACGAGGGTGGCAATGGCGAAATTTGAGTCGTAGCGATGTTTGAGAAAATTTATAGAGCTTTTCAACTTCTCAGCGAGAGTTTCTGTTGGATCGACATTCTTAGAAACTTTAATCAACCTCGAAACGATGGCACGGAAGCAAAAATTGCTCTTTTTACTTCTTTCCTTGTATCCACGCCATGCTGCTTGAATTTTTTTTGCTGCCTTGTTGCGTCGACGATTCTCAAGATTTTCGGGAGTTTGAAGATGCTCGTAGAAAAAGCGGCGAGCTAGATATCCTCTGGCATACGTTTGAAGACCCAGAATACTTTTGCGTGTTTGTTGATAGCTTTTGTGTAGTTTCCTTGCCTCTAATTTCATTCGGAATCTTCTTTGAACAAAAATTACAGTTTCACGGTATTCGAGAAAACTTTTACGCTCAATTTTTGCACATTTTACAGCAAGGTAGCGATTTTCAATGAAACAAACAGTCAATTTTAATTTAATATATTCGTTTCGGACTACCTGCATTGCCTTTTGTGCTTTAAATTGTCTTTGAACTGCGATAGTCGCCGACTTGAGCTTGTTGAAATCGTTCCTCTCCTTCATCATCATTAATTTGGCTTTGAATGCCTGCTGAATGAATACAATACTCTGAAGTGTAGACTTATATTGAGCTCTCTGCTGTCTCATTGCCTTAATGCCTCGCCAAAACCTTTGAATTTTAATGACTGCATTGCGCTTTTGCAGATACATGGCTTGTAATGATTTCTGCAACAATTTTCCTCGGAATCTCTGTTGAACCTTAATTATTGCATTTTTAGCGTTTAGAAATGCATCACGATCTTTTTTCATTTGCAAATATCCACGGAAATGTTGTTGAATTAAAATGGTCGTCTCACGGAGCATCATAAACTCCATACGAATTTTTTTCATTGTGAGATATCTTCGGAAATATTCTTGAATTTTAATAGCAGCAGCTTTCTGCACAACAAATTTGCTTCTTTCCTTTTTCATCAGTTGGCTTGCCCGGAATTTGCGTTGTACGAAAATAATTATCGTAACAGTGTGACGATACTCAAGCCGTTGAATGCGCATTGCTTGTGTAGCTCGCCATTTCTGCTGAATGCTGATAACAACATATCGTTTGAATTGGTACTCACTTTGAAGGCTTTTCATCAGGAGTTTGCAGCGGTATCTTTGTTGGATCTAAAGAAAAGTTGCATTAAATAAATAAGGAGATATTTTTAAAATAAACTTTTTTTACCTTAATAATAGCCGACTTTGCACTCAAGAATTCTTCACGATCCTTTTTCATTTGAACAAATCCTCTAAAATACTCTTGAATTTTTGTCGCCGCTTCATTCTGATATTTAAGCCTCTCTGCTCGCATTTCTAGGATCAAAGAAGAGACAGACTCGATTTTTCTGGCCAGTAGCTGTCCACGCCACCACAATTGCAGCTTAATAGCAGCGCTCCTCTCTCGTTGGTAATTTTCTTGAACACTCTTTCCATATTTAATGTTTCGATACCAGCGTTGAATGACAATAGATGAAGTTTTCAATTTATTAAAATAACCAACTTGTTGCTTCATCAATTGAAGGGCAATATAACGATTTTCGACACTGAGAACGGCTTGTTTTAATAGAATAAATTCATTTCGTGTCTTTAGCATTGCTCTTTTAGCACGGTACTGCCTTTGAATTGTAATGGCAGCAGACTTTAAAATGTAGAAATTATTGCGCTCATTTCGCATCAGTAGTTTGGCTTTGAATTTCTGCTGAACGAAAATTATTTTCTTGACTGTCTCTTGATAATCAGCACGTTGAAATTTCATCATTAATGTTGCCCGCCAAACCTGTTGTATCTTAATTGTGGCAATTCTCTTTTCCTTATACTCCCTTCTGACCTTCTGCATTAAGATTTTTCCTCGAAATCGTCGTTGAACTCTAATTATGGCACTTCTACTTGCAAAAAATTGAGCTTGATCTCGTTTCATTTGTTTATAGCCACGCCAATACTTTTGAATTTTAATTGCCGACGATTTTTTAAGCATAAATTCGTTTCTCTGAACTTTCATCACTTGCAAAGCTCGAAAACGTGCTTGAACAATTTTGGCAGTTGATCGAAGTTTTAAATATTCTTGACGTTTAGTTTTCATCAAGACAAAACTTCGGAAATGCGTCTGAATTTTGATTGCTGCTGACTTTTGAAAGAGGAAACAGGATCTTTGAATTTTCATTTGAATCGTTGCACGCCATGATCGCTGAATTATAAAAACTGCCTTACGCGTATCTTGATAATTTTGTTGAATTGATTTCATCAAAAGCTTTCCACGGAATCTGCGTTGGAGCTGTTAAAAAATTGTTTACTTTAAAAATTATTTTAAATGAGAACAAAGTAATTTCTACCTTAACAATTGAATTTCTGGTGTTAATGAAATTTTTACGATCCTTTTTCATTTGCAGGTATCCTCTAAAATATCTCTGAATTTTAATTGTTGCCTGATTCTTCTCATTTCTAATCTCATTAATTAAGTTAGAAGTAGCAATCAATTTCTTAGCCAGAATCTGTCGTCTCCACCACGTTTGAATCTTAATGATGGATTTTCGTGTGTTTTGATATTCCTGCTGTACCTCTCTTACTTCTTTCACGCGATGAAACCAGTTTTGAATGGACATGGCAGCACTTTTTTTTTGTTGAAACTTCTTTCTCGCAAGATATCCTCGTGTAAACTTTTGCAAAGTTAAAATGGACTTTACAACTTTTGCACGATACTCTTTTGTCTCTCTTCTCGACTTCCATCCACGAAAATATTTCTGCAAGACAACCGCTGCATTATTTTGTTTCTCCTCTTCTTTCATTTGAATCCTTCGATTGATAACAATTTTTAGCCACTTAGCATGCCAAAACTTTTGAATAGTGGAAGCGGCCGCATTAAATTTGGGCGATCGAAATTTGTAAATAATTTGCCAGAGGAGCGAAAGAGTTTTTTCACGATGACCATCGGCAATGTCTTTTGCGATAATGTTGCCAATAATTTTATAATCAGCTTGCTCAAGAGCTTTTAATGCAAGCTCAACGTTATGAACTTTTTGAAGACGCGAAATGGCTGGCACACGAACTTTCTTCACGAGATCATCACGAAGTAAAATAACTTCCATTACTTTTGTAAGACGAACACCGTCACGCAGGTCAATAGCTAAGTTTTTAAAAGCAAAATCATATTCATCGATGACAGTTTGCTTGTGTGTGACAACAAAATTTAATCGCTTCATCATTCGAATAATGTCTCCATAGTTCGCGAGCACAAGCGATGCAAACTTCTTCAGAATTTCATTGGAATCCTTGTAAGGTGCCGTTTTCATGAAAAGACATGGATTCTGCTTGATCAACTTGTTTTCTTTTGCGCGATCGAGAAAAAAGAGAATGAACAGGAAGTTTTTGGCCGTGTGTTTTCGCAACTTGTCTTTCAGCTCTTCTTGTCGATGATATTTGCTGTACTTTTGTTGCAAGTACTGTGACTTGAACAAATTGTTAATAATGAATCGCGTCATTCCAAAAATATCCTGATTCGAATGAAGATTCAGTTGCACATTAAAAACAACTTCCAAGCCAATGCGAAGCCAGAGTGGATTAAAGCAAAGGAGTAGCTCCAAAAGGCCTCGTTGAAGAACTAAATCCAAGTGGATATCACGGGATGAATGCACTTCCAGCAGCTTCTTCTCATTTATGATTACTGCCAATTTATTTAACGTCTTTGAAATTTCCTCTGAATGGAAAAAAGTCACAGCAGCATTTCTCAGTGAATCTAGACGAGCTGAAAATATATTTCAATAATTATTATTTTTTTAAAGCAACTAATTAAAACTTACAAGTGTAGTATTGTGAGCAAACAAGTTCTTTCGTGGGTGCCAAAGTCAAGTCCTTATTTTGAACATCATTAAACAACTTTGCCACATCAATCTTTTCATCTCTCTTTGACTCAAGATCTGGTGGAATTGTAACGAGTGCATTAAGCCATTTCATAAAAGACTTTTCAATTCCATCCAAGGTTCGCTCATCGAGGTACATTGAAGACGATAAAAATGGATCTTCAGTAGTTGTCGGAGAAAATGGATCCCTCTTGGAGTAGGAATTAATAATGTTTTCATTATAGAGTCTTCCACTGGTAGCTGGCACTGAGCTTGTCGATGCGATTGACGTGTTACTTGAATAGATGGAAGTCAAGGACTGTGAAATTTGTGAGGATGAACCTCTCATGTCGCGTGGTACTTTTGGAATTGCGAAAACGTACGGACTCTTAGATGGCTGTGTTTTGTTTTTAACCGTGAAAGTCTCTCTTCGATACACATCTCTAACGTCATCAGATAGCTTATGGCGTGGCGGTGAAAAGCAAAGCAATTTATTTTCGACCGGCAATTCCTCACAAACTTTAATTTTAAGCACTGGCATTTGAACTTTTTTAATTTCAGCCTTCTTAACGGAGAGTAATGGCGACAATGATTTGTTACCATTTCCAATTTCATGAAGATTCAAACGCGATGACGCAGCACACAACTCAAATCCCCCTAAATCAGCATTGCTTGTAATGCTTTCGATCGAAAGATTTTGAATGTTAATTTCTACCTGCTGGGACGTTACGCTTCGATAATAACGATTCTGTTCGATTGGCATTGCTTCGTCTATGTCACACAAATTGGGCATCGATCCTTGAATAGCCAAGGGTTTAAAAATTTCTTTCTCCCCTCTCATCGATTCCGATAATGTTCTTAAATGCTGGCAATCAAAATCATTATCAACACTCGACTCTATAAATGACTTTGATTTGCTAATCTTAAAAGTATGGTCTCGACTGATTGCAGCAGCCTCGACAACGCAAGTCTTGCTCATACCTTCATTTCCATCAGAAGTGAGAACGATATCGATTTCATCAACTTCGCATGGTCCTTTCACATAAGTTGAAGCGAAAACATCATCATCGTCGTTATTGTCACACTCAACAATCTCTTGAAGAGCAAATTTATTCGCCAAAGTGCCAAAATTTTTCGCTGACGCCTTTCTTGTTGGAGTCTCTCGGATAGCGTCATCAAAAGTTTGAATAAATTCGAATTCCTCTCGACGTCGTTGAGTGATTCCAGTATTTAATATCTCAACGTCTGGTGAAAAATTAATTTCTCGCGATGTTGCTGTTATTGATGGCTTGTTACGATCACTCAAAACTATATCATCTCTCTTGGCTGCTACCGGCGTTGGCAACGAAGATAAATATTCCAGCTTGCTCTCACACTTGGGCTTTGTTTCGGTAAGAGGCGTGAACTTGATGTTACCAAAGAGAACTGATGCATTTTGCGGTGTTCCATGAACCTCTGCCGTTGGCTCCTCATTATCGATATAGGACTGTAGATTTGTAGCATTGCGTAATGGTGACTTTCCAGAAGCTGCTGCTGCTGCTATCGATTGACCAGCTCTCTTCGCCGGTGACATTGCACGAGCATTTGATGAAATTTCATAATTTTCAACTGAATACTCTTCTCGGACAAAAGATTTTTTGACAATTTGACCAACAAAGGAACTCGGTTGTGATGGCGCTTTGAATTTCAATGGTTTCGTAGTCAATCCAGTCTTTCTAGTTGCAACGGTTTTCAGTTCACATGACTTCAATATGATTGCAACGCTCTTCTTATTTCCAAATTGATCGACAATTTCTAATGTCTCTCTAGTACTAACCGCTCTAAGTGGACTCCAAATGAGCTCTAAACTGACCTGCGAATCAGCTTTAATTTCATTCATAAGCCATTCAACAGCAAGATTATACTCTGCCTTTGGTTTTTTTGTAATGGAAATTTTAAGAGTTTCTTGAAAAGGATTGATTACGGTGATGACTCGACGCGCAACTTTCGACACAGGAACTTCCTCGAAAGAACAAATTGCTTTGCCAGTAAACGGACGAAGATCTACAATCGTAGGTTCGCGATCTTCCGTTCTCTTTTTGGCATTCCTGACGCGAGTTGGAGTGATGTTGCACTGAAATAAATCAAAGTTAGAGTTACTTATTTTGATTTATGACATTTTCAACAGTATTTTGAGACGAAATTTCGATAAAATTAACATCCAGAAGAGGAAATAATAAAAAGAAAACACAAAATTTCTGAATTGTTTATATCTCACCTCAAATGCACTCATTTTCACGAAATAAAAACAAAAGAACTTAGACAAGTTGCTTATTAGCAATTATCAATGAGATTTTACTTTGATTATGCACAATAAACAAAGGAAATTAAATAAAGAATTATCAGCCGTTTATAAAAAAAATACGTTGTGTTCAAAATATGAAAACCTTACTAACTCGAACATTTCACATAAGTATCGAATAATTTCAGACTCGGCTGTATAAATTCGAATATATCGCTCAGCGATATTTTAATTAAAAGCGTACTTAGAGTGTAAGAAAATATAAAGAAGTCGGGTAATATTGTCACCGGGATGTTAAAGAGTAAGTGGGAAGTGAAGGTTGGTAAGTAAAATGGGTAATAAAGTGGAAAATTCAAAATGAAAATAAAAATAAAATAAAAATAAAAATTTTGAGAGAGAAAAAAAGAGAGCCGCAGGGTTTTTAAAATATTGAAGTCCGTTACGAACTTGCAAAAATTGGTAAACAAAAACAACAAAAACTAAAAAATAAAATTATTAGTAAATTAAAAATTAAATGGACTGTGGAATCTCTCTCTATCCCAATATGTAGGGTGAAAGTGATTAGTGAATAGTGAGTAGTGATAAGTGAATAGTGAAATCATAATCTAATTTAAGGAAAACTATATATTATGCATTTAATTTACATCTAACAAAAATGTTCAAACATTTCATCTCATATCATTTCAGGTCCAGGTCAAACAAACAACATTAATAATAAGAAAAAAGAAAAACACTAAAATAAAGAGAGAAGAAAGAAGAGGGGTTCCCCCCCTATATAACCCTATCCAAATGTAGGATTTTTCATCAGGCTTGAAACAAAACAAAAACACAATGATGATCAAAGAAGGATCAGCAGGCCCGCGAAATCCAGGTACCAACATAAAAAACCAAACAAAACGAGAGTAATATAAAGGACACTATCAAAGTATTCATTAGTGTAGTAGAGATGTATGGAGATAGATGTTTTAGTATCAGGTGTGGTATACGAAGGAGTTTTAGTTAATCGTTCCTGTTGTTGGTAGACGAATATACTGGCATTATAAAGGTCCGATAAGGCAGTTAGGTGATGGTGAGCATTGGAGGGATCAAGTAGATGCACACGAAGATAGATGTTGACTGACTCTTGTAAATTGCTGAGAAGATGTGAAGGATGCAGATCGAAAGAGGGTGTATTAAGGAAGATCTGATGAAGGAAGGCATGGAATAGGCTGTGGGCTTGGTTGGGAAGTCCAAAAAGATAGAGAGTTACGGGTCCGCATCTCTTAGCTTTCGTGTAGTTTGACTAAATTATAAAATTGGTTGAGTTAGAAGAGTGGTCATTTGGCATTATAAAGAAATATAATAATTACCATAGTGAAAAATTGATAAGGGAGTAGCGGATATCATTGAGATATTAGGTAACTGCTCTGGTGCCCAAAATTACCAAAATTACTAGGGTATTCTTCAGTTCTCAGATTTCGGTCTTCAATTAAATGGAGTTAGCTAAAAGGTAGGAATTTGTGGTTTAAAAATTGCAAGTAATATTGGCATAAAACGGGTTACTAACCATCCTGGGAGAGAGAAGCTGTATTGGGTATTCAGTGGAATATGTGAACTGGAGTTAAGCATCACTTTGAGTCATTAGAATTAAGAAAGTTTCTGAGAAATAATTGGGGTGACTGAAAAGTTTGTAACGTGGGTAGAGGTAAGGAATAGGGGGAAGGTAAATTTAAAAAACGAATGGCAGTTTAAAAGCAAAGGAAGTGTTAGAGAGTTTATTATCTGACTCTTGTCTATGATTTATTGATTTATTGGAATTTGCATATAAAAATAGGTCAGTTAAAGAAATGTAATATTTGCTTTGATAGGTTTGTAAGGTTTTTGATCAGGTTTACGAGAATAGACAGTTAAACGCATTGATGAAAAGGGGGTGGTAAAACTGGAACTCGGGAGGGAGTGAAAAATTCCCAAACCATAAGTTGTGTCACCTAACATCAGATTTTATTATTTCCTTAAATTTCGTCAATTAAGCTTTTTGCAGGAACAACAATGTGTAGTATAGGAAATTTTTTTTTTAAAAAGTGAAGTCAATTGTAATGGCCCCAATAAAAATTGTACTGGACCATAAATAACGTCACCATACAATTAAATTTATTAATTCAATAGAAGTAACGTCATTTTTATAAAATATTGCAATATATTTTAAAAATCTAACACCTTAATGAGATCCAAGTCTTTTAAATTATTGGTGCAATGTAATTAAGGGTTATGGGTGTGGGAATAGAAATAAAGGGAGGCACACTTTGTTATAGGGGAGGGAGGGTTTGTGCTTGAGAAAGTGGGTAATGGAACGACGGACATATATTGAGACTCGACATACCAACTGTGTACACTAGTCTCAGTTGAGGAAGGTAGTAGTGGAATCACGGCTTTTATCCAAGTGATTCAGACAAGTTAAAAGTTGATTTGATTTTGATTAGTTGGAAACTGTAATATCTGTTCAGTAAACAAGACTGTTCTCAATGGTAGTTTCGCTAGAAATTACAAACAAAAATCATTCGAAAACAAAAACTTACAAATTACAAAAAAAAAAAAAAACAAAAACACTAACACACTAACATGGCCGTAAAGGTATTTTAAAATGCCCTATTAACCAACGCTGATGGTAGAGGGTGGTTGGCCCGACATCAGTTCTCTCTAACGATTACCTAATTGTATTTATTCCGAGAAGGGGTTTGTTCGTAACCTGTGGCTTGTATCGACTGTAGATACTTGCCTAAGTAGCCCGCTAGACCCTGCTTTTCCGAGGAATCGGGGGTCAATCATGTGTGGTTGCGTTGGACGTCTCTCCTACTTCGTAGTCCACCTAACGTCATCTAATCTAATCTAATCGAATAATTTCAGACTCGGCTGTATAAATTTGAAATCGAACAAAACGTTTGGATTATTTTAAGAGATTAAAAATTTTCAATCAATATCGATTAACTTTATTTTAAAAGTTAATTTAAATTCACAATTTTTTTCAATTTTTAATATAATCATTACTGAAAGAAATATAATTAATATTTTTAATACTTAAAGTAAAATTTTATTCTATATCGAAAAATTTATTTATTTAAATAAAAGGATAATAAAGAAATTTTACAATTGAATTTTTTGTCTCACACATTAATTTAAATAGATACACACAGAGAAAAAGATTTAAGAATAAGAAAATTCGAGATATTTAATAATTTTGTACCCCATGCATAGTTAATTCTTTTGAGAAAAGGTTTACGAGAATTTTTTTTCGAGATCAAAAACACTTTACATTTAATCATCATCGTCACTTTCATCCACAGGTTTTTCCTTTTTCTTGCTGCTTTCTGCTATTTTAGAATTTTTCTCATTAATTCGGTTGGAATTAAAAATTAAATTTTCCTCATTGTCGGTCACGAGATCTTCGTCAATGATATCTTCATCGGTTTTTTTATAATTTGTCTCTTCTGGCTCTTCATAGTCTTCATTGTCTTCGATTTGAGTATTTTTTTTCTTGCCGCCAAACGAACCTGGTCCATAATAACCTGGAAAATGTGTCGGCTGAATTTCTCCACTCTCTTCTTCGCCCTCTTCAATCTGTCCAACTGAATCATCGTCGAGTGGATCGACTGCTATGTAAGAGAGAGCGAAACCCTTAAGGCCCATCGAGTCGTCAGCGTGAAATCGAATTAAAAATTCTTCGTGCTCAGAAATGATATCAGGTGGAATCTGTAAAGAATAATTTCGAATCAAGAGCGAATAAAGTTTTAAAATCTTACAGCGTTTCCACAAAATCGACCATGCAATCGGCCACTTGAATCATCGATACCACTATACACCTCGACATAGTCATACGCACAAGTTTTTTCTTCTTCGACTTCAAAGGACGTAAAAGTGATTTGAATATTTCTTCCTCTTGACGCCTCAATAGTCCATTCACAATCGGCTCCCTCATAAGTTTTATCTCCAAATCTCGCATGCGAGAAAATATGCTTCATTTTATTCGTAGCCATCAAGTGTCCTCCACAAACCTAAAAGTGATCATTGAAATTATTAAAAAAAATTATAAAATAAATTTATTTTAAAAAAACAAACCGTCGAATGAGAAGCAAAGAATCCCCTCCGATGAACGCTCGCGTCTGAGTTGAAGATCATGTACATTGAGTTTGTAGTTGAGGATATTGGATGTGGTAATTTTGAGCCACAAAATCGTCCCAAACTGTGACTGTCAAGAGAATTGCCATCATAAATTGCAACGTGGTCATACGCGCATTCTTGATGAGGCTCTACCTCGAACACACTAAAGTGTAAGCGAATTCGATGCCCAGGAGTAGTTGTAAAGTGCCAAATGCAATCTTTTTGAGGTGGATATAAATCTGGATAGTTGGGCGACGAAATTGTGCCACTTGGTGCTGTAATTTCAAACTTGCAACCACCTTCTTTACAATCTCTGCCATTTTCGTGAAGTGTGAATCCATTATGACAGAAACACTGGTATGAGCCGAGTGTATTGCGGCACTCATGTTGACATCCGCCATTATTTTCTGAACATTCGTCAACATCGGTTAAGTAGATGGCCGCAAAACCCGACTTTTGTATTGTCTTGTCAGATTTAAATTCTATTCGTAAAATGTTTCCCTCGCTCGTAATAGAATTAGGTATTTTACTACCGCAAAACATTCCGTGCTTCTTCAGAGAGTCATCATTCATTTTTGAGTAAATTGTTACTGTAATTTATCATCATCATATCAGTTTTATTTTTGTTAGATAGTTTTCAGGATACTTTCATATTTATGAATTAAATTACGATAAAAATTACGTATTAAAAAAATTATCACTAACCTGCATCATATTCACATGCTACTGGCTGATAAAAGGCATTTCCTTCGAGATCAAAGTGGGTAAAGTTTAAAGTTATCTTGTGATTTTCCGGAGCTAAAATTTCCCAAACACATCTATAGGGAATTAAATAGTTAAAAATAATTTCCATCCCATTAACTCAACCCTTTTTAAACTCACTCTTTATTTGTCGGATATTCCTTTGGGAAAGAAGGTGAAAGTATCGTTCCATTATGTCCATCCAAAATTCCTCCGCATGCCGTTTCACATGCCTTCTTATTGCTGTGAAGCTCATAGCCCAAATGACATGAACATTCGTATCCTAAATTATCATGATAATAGCTATTAATTGTATTTTTTTAAAAAATGTTTATCTCACCTCCTAAAGTATTTATACACTCATGCTCACATCCGTGCTCGTTCAGTTCTATAACAAAATATAAATAAAATCCTAATTACCAAATTAACTCTAAAAATTACCCTTACCACATTCATCAACTTCCTTCATAAATGTTGCACTAAAGCCTGCCTTCTGCACCGATCCATCAGATACAAATTTAACAAAAAGTTTATTCGATGATGATCGCATATCGGGTGGAATTTTATAACCGCAAAATACTCCAATTAATCTCGAGTCTTGAGAATCGCCATCCCGAACTTCGACATAATCATACACACAATTATCATGATTTTCCACTTCAAACGATTGAAAGTGAAGTGCCACTTGATATTCACGCGGTACAGTTATTTTCCATATGCACTCTTTCGATGGAAGATATTCGAGCGGATAATTCGGTGACTCAAGAAGACCTCCAGTTTCCAGATCCATGTCACCGCCACAAATAGCTATAAAATTTTGTTTTACTCATACGCAATAACTAAATTTTTTGATTAATTTCACCTTCATAGGAGGCAGCAAATCCCCTCAGACCCGGCTGCTGTAGGGTACTCGAAAAAGTCAGAAGCATTCTCGAACCAGTCGTAGTAATCAGTTCATTGACTTTTCCGCTTCCACAAAAGCGGCCTAAAATCGGTGATTTATGCCAGTAGCCGTCACGGATTTCCAAAAAGTCAGTGCGACAATTTTCTGATTTGAAAATATCCTAAATTGCGTGGGTGAGTTAGACGCACGCATAAGTACATAAATTATAATACTCACTAAATCAGTTATGTTTAACACAATTCTCTCGCCATGTGTCGCTGTAATTCTCCATTCACACCTATCGGGCTCATTTGATGAGATGTAATAGCTTGGTGAAGTGAAAGATCCTGAGTTATCCTGGAAAGTTCTGCCACATTCTAAATTGTAATAATTTTTTTTAATACATCACAGTTTTAAGTAAGCTTCTTACTTGGACATTTATAGAGAAGATTTGCTTGTGCGACGTCACCCTCACTAAGTCGAATACGTTGACCGATTTCCGGTCGTTTCTTGCCCGGAATGTCAATCGGAAGAATCGTCTCGAGATAAGTTCCCTTGGAAAAGGTGTTTTTCGCATAATGCATAATTGAATCGTAGTCTGTAAGTATGAACGATAGTTATATATTTTTATGATGAATATAAAACATTTCTAAAAATCTCACCATATGCCTGACCGAGGGAGTTTACATCCTCTTCACCGAGCTTGTTGAAATTATATTCTTGACCCGTCATAATATTAACCTTGTTAATGACAACGTGATTCTCTCGATCTGGTCGAGTGTGCTCGTGCCAAAATCCAACAACATGACCCAATTCATGGACAACTATTCCAAATTTATCACAATTCTTGCCAATGGAAATCGCTTGTGCTCCTTGTCCACGTTTTCCAACAAATGAGCAGCAACCACATGGTCGTTCGGTGAAAACAATATAGTTTGGATGATCATTGGGGTTTCTTTCAACAAATTTGATGCAAGTGAAATTTTCCCAGTGCTTCATGGCTTGCTTGAAGAGTGCCTTATGTCCGCCGCTAAAATTTCCATCAATTTCATATGGAATTACGCCAAAGTCCCAAATTCTCTCTTTCTTGGCAGTTGCAGCACGAGTCACGCGATGATGAACGTCATGATGAACGGAAAATGAAGAAGCAGAATCGATTGTTTCAGCTGTAAAAAGCCAGCATTAAAAACAAAAAATAAAACAAATATTTCTTTTAAAATACCTGCAATAATTTCACCGCGAATCGGCTGCTCGGTAGTTGTTAATTTTTGGTGCTTCACCTGCTTGGGTTTAATATGCTTCTCTGGTGGTGTCTCTGAAGATCTCAATAATTCAAATCGTAATCTCTCGAGACGCGCCTCATAATTGTCCTTTGGATTTTTCATTGAAATATGTTTTTGACGTCGATTTCTGTGCCTTTTCCTAGTGCTTCCACCTTCAGCACTTAAAATTTTAATATCATCAAAATTACCTCCATTTCCACCCGAATTACTGAACGTGTTTGCCAAAGTCGTTCGATGCACCGGAGCAACTGTCGTCGATGTTTTGTCTATTGTGATTAAACGTCTCATTACAATGTTGTCGCTCTCGTCAACCACAATATCTTTTGTGTTTGATTGAATTTTATTTTTATCAATGTTGTTCCTCAACTCAATCCTTTCAGAGCTTGACTTATTATGTGTCGAGTTTTTCTGAATTATATGCACCGCATGATCATCGTGGTGTGTAAAGTTGAGAATTATATTTTCGTTATTCTCGATGACGGTTGCATTAATTTCCGGCTCATATCTCACTTCACCATTCGTCGATGATGTTGAAGATGGCACTACAGTTTTGTATTGAAGTGATTTGGCTTCGTTGCTCGATGATAATTCCTAAACATACAACATATTAAGAGCATAAGTCAGGGGAAGGAAACGTATGTTAAAAATGTGAAATGTAAGGTATTTTTTATAAGCTTAATAATTTTAAGATAAAACTTACGATAGCTTCGTTGAGTAGTTTTTCACTCTGCCGCTTGGAGTCTTGCTCTTCAAAATTTATAGCCTGTTTAATTTTTTTCCTCAATACATCCGTCAAGCCTTCTTCTTCCACTTGTAGGCCCTCAAGATAGACTTCCTTCTTAAGCTTTTCCAACTCCTGTTGCGTCGAGATGTTCCGCTTTAATTGGTATTCGGTTTCATAATTTGTATTGGGCATGGCAATGTCGCCCATAAATGAACCTTTCGAGTGAAAAAAATTCAATTTCAATCTTCTGACCTCAATAATTTAATTATGCTAATTAAAATTTAAAATGAAACAATAAAATCATCATCGGTACATCATAAATGTCGGGGCATGTGTTAAATATTATTTTTCAATTTTCTGGTTAATGTGAAAACTTTTTATATTTTCTCGTTCTGTGTAAAATATACACAAAGAGTTCGGCACGTATAAAAGAGACCCACATTAAAATGAAAATTCATAAATCTCGTAATTAAAAATGGTGTACTTGTACACACATCCGAACCACCCTCCAACCAGATATTATATTGACTCCTTCATATAATTTATTCCCTACATGCACAACCTTTTAATCCTGATTATGCAGTCGATAAATCGAATATATGTACGTGTGTGTGTGCAATATTTTGCGGTGTCCATTAACTATCAATGACAATGTTGTCCGTTGCGTTGTTGTTGCTGATGCTGCACACGCGTGTAAACTTTACACCTGATCATACATAATTTTTCAATTTAATTAATAAACTTCGGACCTTTATTGAATTTTAATTGAAAATTTTCATGTGCATCAGGATGCATGGTGACGGCTTGTATGTGGGCTTGTTAGTGGTGGGAATTTATGTAAATTTTGCATGTACATTTAGGGGTGGATTCTGCATATGAATAAAATTTTTATTCACGTGAGAAAATCACTGCTTATCTCAATTTAGCTAATAAATTTTTTACAATTTGATAAAAAAAATATAATTGCTTTATTTAATGATTATTTTTTGCATGTACGATGAAGTTAAAAGGTTGCAAGCTGTCCTCGATTATTAACATAGTAATACAAAAATTGCGGCTATACTCATTTAGAAATCTACAGGATTCTTTTGTAAAATTTCCTCATCAATTTTTTTTTAAATTATCACAGTTTAAACTATTTAATGAAAAACTTACATTTTGAGATAAAATAAGTTTAAATAAAATTCTTCGGAAAATAAATGCTAAACATGGCAATGAATTATTTGTTTACCTAAGCAAAAGGGAACATGAGCTCATTAATCAAAATATTTTGTTAATCAACGAGAAATTATTGCTTGGAAGGTCAATTTTACAGAAAAGTCATTTCGCAGTGAAATAAAATCAGAGACAAGCCGTCTAAGTCGTTTGTTGCATTATCAGTTTATATTATGAACTTCATAAATTAAAAGGAGGTGAAAGATGAGCGAATGAAGCTATAATATATTCTCGAGAATATATTTTAAAGCAAATTAATTTCCTTTACATCTGCTTTACCGCACAAGAATATTCCCCATTGAAACGCTTTATTAATTATTTTGATATCCTTTCGCATATATACAATACCTCTCTCACATTCAACTTCTCTCTTAGTCATCAGCTTGTCATGAAATTTTAATGTAAAACCGTCTTGGGAACGGCATGGAGAAGAGGAGTGAGAGGGAAAGATGAAATTTATGTAATGGAGGTTACATTTTAGAAATAAAATCGGAGAATTAAGCTTTATATTCTAATTAAAATTTGTAATGAGTAAAAATTCAATCAGATGGTTTATTTATTTTGTATATGATCATATATGAGGAGAAAGTTTAAAATTTGGAAACTAATTTCACCCAAAATATATTTTGCAATTTATTAAACTTTAGGAAATCAAATTCACTTGAGAATCATTTTAGGTCTATTTTATTTAAGTTTGTTAAAATTTCATATTCGTTCATGAATATAAATCAAAATTATATTTAAAAGTATTTTACAACTCTTTCCATTCAAGATGTTTAAAAAGTTGGAAAATTGTAAGAATTACACGTGATTAAATGAATGGCGGTGAAAGTGGTATGAGCAACAGTAAAAAATTAGTTTATAATTTTAAAACACCTGCGAATTACGAAATGATTTAGGGTGAAACCAACTTCTCAACCCCACAATGGCATAACTGAAATCTCTGTGTATAGAAAATAAAGGAGCAAAAGTTTTTAGGCATAAAATTTATTTCATTTTTCTTCAACCCCATATTTTTCACAATGTGAGCATAAAACAATTAAAACTTTTCACATATAAAAGTGAGTGAGAGAGTATTAAAGTATCGTAAAGTTAAAATTAAATTTTTGTACCTTTTTAAACGATAAAATTTTTTAGAGTGTGAAGAGATTTTTCTCAACTGGTCCTCACAGACTCGAGGCAGGCTCGTAATCTCTGTGAGAATTTTAGGATTAATTACTTTTTAATATATTTTTTTTATCACAAGGCCGATTGCAAGGAGGTCAACCTCGAACTAATTTTTATGGAACATTAAATGAGATTTAATTCTGCCTCAATTTCTTTTCTTCGTTCCCTCTCTTCTTTTTTGCATCAATTAATGAAAAAGAATTCTTTTTAATTAATCTGAAAAGTGGTCCATGAGTTATATACAGTGCATGGAAAAATTTCCTCTCGCTCAAAAAAAAACTTCTTTTGATTCATTTTTTTGCAATAAATTCATCATCATGTTCCACAATTCACGCGCGCATAAATGCAATGAAACGTAAGGGAAGATGAGAAAAAAATATCATTTTACGAAAAGAATTTTTAATATAATTGCGATATATAGGGAGAATAATATCAGCAAAGGGATGCAAAAAAGAAAGACAAAAAGGATTTTTTTACAAATTGGGTTAATTTAACGCCGAATGGTAGGAGATTTTTTTAAAGGTTGATGACAAGTATTTTAGATGATTTTTTATTCGTGCAGAAGTGTGTAATTAAATTGAGTTACTACGCTTCCTGAACAATAAAAGTTAGGAGAGAACAATTTGAAAATTTACGATTCAGACCATGATAAAAAGTTTAAACTCTAAATGAATGTAAGAGGTGAAAAAGGTTGATTATTATATCCTTTGTTTGATGTGTTTAAAAAAGTAAAATAAATTGCTCGAGATTTGTGAGGAGAGGTGAAAAACTTTTACAGTGCGTCAACAAAAAATTATCTTTTATTTTTAATTTTAGTGATAGCTCATGTCTCAAAAATATATAATTTATTATTGTCATTTTATTTTTTTTCAATCATTTGTTTTTACTTTACCTGCCTTACACGGATCCATATCATACTGAGATCCATCTAGCCGAGGATCACTGTATGAAAAAGTTTTAGTCAATAAATCTTCAATGGTGTATTTCTGTGTCGTTCTAGTTGGTCGATGCTTTTGTTGCACAAACTCATTAACGATGGAACATTGTATGGCAGTTGCCAGAAAAAGAGGAATTAGGATAACAATTAAACTCATTTTTTGGATGTTCTGATTTCACCGCCGACGAATGAGTTAAAAATTAATTTTGAGTATTTTTGTTCTCTTATATATATGAACTTCACTTCATAAAACTTCCTGTTATGGTTTTTGATGATAATGAAATATCTACACATACACAAAAATTGTTTTCCTATTTTTCGATGAGCGCCTCTTTCCTCAATTTTATTGCAGTGTGGATGCACAATTTTATTTTTCGTTCATGTATGCGAGTTCAATTTTAATAATCGAAGTTATTAAAAATTTATTAAATTTAATTTTTGCGTTCACCGTTTTGTGGCTCATAAATATTTGATAATGATGAATAATTACAATAATTTGAACCCTAACGGGCAAACGGTAATAGTTTTTGTGTTATCACTTTTCATTTCACTTTCACATGATATTTTTTGAGAATTATTCTCGAAAATCTTCGAAAAAGGATTATTTTTTTAAACAGATTATGTTGAAGATTTTCCTATAAGATAAAATCTCTCCTTCTCATTTAACAATTTTACCAATTGGAGATTTTTCAACATGCAATGACTTTCGCAGCCGAGTTCTGACTGAGAGCAAAATTTCTATGTAGAGATGATTTCAAGAATTTTCTCACTTGTTGTTCCTTCTTCTCTTCTCGCATAATCATGGCATTCTCTCAAATTTCTCTCGCTCTCTCTCTCTCACTGATCGTTTTAAAAAAAGTAAACAATAGTTTGTTGTGTTTTTCGGGATTTTTTTTTATTTCATTGCGATATATATCATAAAAATCTTCTTTTTTTCACAATAATTGTTTTGTGCTGTATGAAAAAATAATTTACGTCTACAAAAAATTTTCCTTTTGAGAGAAACTTTTATTGCAGTTGAATTTTCTTTTTCACATTAACCTCAAATATGTTTTTACTAATTGAATATTTTTTCTCAATTTAGAGAGATTTGAACAAAATTTCATTAATTTAAATATTTTTTATTTCTTGTTTGTGATAAATGATTTTCTTTCTAATTTAAACATAAAATTTTCAAGTAAGAACAACAAAAAAATAATAAAATAAATAATTAAACTATAAGCGATATAATAAACATTTTTCTTTTCTTTTATGTAAAAATAATAAGTAGGGAAAATTTCTGATAATTTAATATTTAAAAATTTTACTAAAAGAAAAATAAAATTAATGTTTGAGCTGCGATCATGTTAAAAATATGTTTTGATTTGTTGGAAGCATTCGCTTCTTTTATTTTAAGTACTAACGTCCCAAAAAATATTTTAAACCACGAATAAGAACTTCACGTGCTCTTTTCCATCTGTTTCCATAACCGCATCTCAAATTCGATAAAAATATAAATTTGTAACATGTGCACATCTCGCATTATTTCCTTTCTCTCTCATTTTATTTGACGACACATTAATATTGCAACTGATTTAATCTAATTTCCATCTAATTTAGACATTACTATGATTTTTGTTATCAACTTTACATTTTTTCTTTCGTTTTTTTCTCCATTGCCTTAAAAATATTTCCTTTTGAGAAACAAAAAAGTATTAAAGAAGAACATGCGGACACAGACACACATGTTGATTGCACACAAAAAAAGTTTTTAGTATAGAGAATAATAATTGCAATAGAAAGAAGGAAGATAAAAAAAATTAGTCAAATATGACCTAAAAGAAGTTTCAATGATTTTTTAAGAGGTCGCAGCAGAAAATTATTTTCTTTTAATTTCACAACTAATCATTTCCAATTAATTCTTCCTAAAAGCTAGATAAGTTAGTATTTTCAGTGTGTATGTAATTCAAACGACAATCAAAAATAATTAAACTAGAATTTTTCACCATATAAATTTTTATATATTTTTAGTACGTTTTCAAATCCCTTCCACATCGTCTACGATTGAGGAAAATGAAAGAAAAAAATGGGTTGCAGGCTTTGTGGAAGAAGAATGAGTCATTTTGAGTGATTTTCAGACCCGTTGAATTAGAATTTAAAGTTCCATCGTAAAATTTCTTCTTCCACTCAGCCCGCATTATCTCTCTCCTAACTATAACTAATTTTTGTTAATCATCGAACACAAATTAAATGAACAAACATGAATAAATGTTTCTTGATAAAATGCATATAATCGAAATAATAAGCGAAAAATAAAGTAGATTGGTATAGAGAAGGGTTTAGATAGGTAGCTTGGTTCTGGCTTTTTAACTAGACATTAATAGTCGACAAAATTTACTACATACGTAATCGTGCCATCACCATAATCGCCATCCTTGTTAAGCACACTCGCGAGGCGATATTGATCAATTTCAGTTCCATCGGAAGTCATGTACATTGGCTGCTCGGTGATTTCCTGATAAGGTACGGTTGACAATGGTGTTAAGAGCGTCTCATACGATGACGGCTGATAAGTGACTATGTTCGTTGCCTGCACAATTGATGGCGTCGAGTTTTGATGGTAAGTGAAGTTATCGGCAATTTTCACATCTTCCTGAAACTCATTGTGATGATGATGG
Source organism: Tanytarsus gracilentus (assembly GCA_038502055.1). Taxonomy (NCBI): domain Eukaryota; kingdom Metazoa; phylum Arthropoda; class Insecta; order Diptera; family Chironomidae; genus Tanytarsus; species Tanytarsus gracilentus. The sequence continues at coordinate 276,071 of JAXRKN010000043.1, read as the reverse complement.
TGATGATTGCCATTATTATTAATAATTGTTGAATTATTATTGATGATGTTGCTATTATTATTATTATTATTACTAATAATAATGTTGCTGTGATTGCTAGTCATGCTGATGTTGCTGTTTAATATAATATAGTTTTAATTGTTAACACCCTTTTTAAATTATTTAAATTTTTTAATAAGAAGTATAAAGTACCTGCTGCTGTTTCCATTTTGTGTCACAACCAGAGGAGATGACAAGTTTCCATGTGCACCACTCGAGTCAGATTGATGGTCGAGCGATACGAAGGAAGAAGAGGTATTGTCTGGTGAATCAGATCTTTCCACGTACGAAATAACTGAATCTGGAAGATGTTCAGAGGGTACAGCTGTCGGTCGAAGCATCAGCTTTTTCTGCATTTGGTGACCTTGTATGAAAAAAAAATTAATTTAATTAAATTATTTTTAAAGAGTTTAAAAACTTACGAGGGAAAAAGTCGGATGGCTTAAAATGTTTACTGCATATACGGAAGTGGCGAGGCACATCACGTTCCACTTTGAGCACCTTGATCCATTGCTTCCTAAAATTCGTAGCAGCATGCATTTATGTGTGTACATGCATCAGTCGGCGACGACGCGAGGGGAGAAAGATTTTTTTAGTATATAGAGTGTGTAAGCATATAGAGAGCTAAGACGTAAGGAAAAATCATAAAACACTGATCCAAATAAGATGCTATAAATAGCTGTTGAAGTTATTTATAAATATTGAACATCCGGAATTAATATGGTGGGGCCTATTTGATTTTCCTATGCTACGCCATTAAGAACTGAAAATATTCCATTATTACCTTCGTGGATCCCTAAAAAGAGAGTAAAAGATAGACAGAAAGTAGGAATTAATTTAGTTTTTCACGTATTGCGACCCATAATATATATAAATCGCATCTCATAAGATAAATGCTCGGGTGAATAAAAAGATTTTACGCAATTTTCATACCTTTCATTTGGGAAAACGTGAAGGCTGCAATTTTCACTAATCTGCTGCTTGCAACCAACGATGGAACATGTCGCCAAGTGCTTCTTACTCAACGAAGCTGTACTAGGACTCATTAGAGTTAAATTTATTTAAAAAATAACTCTACCTATGTATATGAATATATGTACTAATATTTAGGGTTTGCGTGGTATCGGGAAATTTTCTAATGATTTTTATGAATAGCGACTACCACAATAAATGTACTTCTATGTAATTATATATGTTGGATTATGCGGGTGTAGAAAATAATTTTAGTTTTTTTTTATTTTAAAAATTTATATTTTTTTATGAAATTAAAAATCATTTTTAACGCGATGAGCCTTTTCCATCGAGTCCTGTTGAGTCCTCATTTTGTCAGCCTTCGCCTTCCTTCCTATGCCCAGTTTCGGAAGGCCGCGGTTTAGACCTTCAAGTAAAAGACAAGCCTTGCATGGCTGACACGACGACACAAAGCCACAAGAATTACACACACCACATTTTGGCTTCTTAACGGTATCTTTGAATTGTAATTCCTCGCCTGAGTGAATTATGTCCATTATTACAGAGGGGCGAATTTTTTCGAGATCTTTTAAAAATACTCGAGAATGACCGCGATAGGCGTTTGGAGCGAAAATGCATTCGGTTGAGAAATAAACGAGTTTCTTGAAATGGGCATACATGACAATTTCTTTTTCATAGCTATATTTTAATGGCTTGACACGTGGAATCGCGTCCTCACCTCCGGCAGTTTTAATTGCCGTGCACCTTCGAAGTCTCGCTATGTCACCTCTCAAAATGTTCATTAGAACAGTTTCAGCTATATCATCAGCATTATGTCCAGTTGCGACGCAATCAACTTGGAGCGTTTTCGCTCCTCTATCTAGCGCTTGTCTTCTAAAAACACCACAGAAAGTACAATTATTCTTTCTGCCTACAGTGTCAACTATTCTATCCATTGTCCAGCCATATAACTCTTCATATGACAAGATCTTTAACTCCATGCCATAGTCATCGCGGTTCTGCTTAACAGTTTCTAAACTATCATCTCGATACCCGCTGATTCCTTCGTCAATCGACAGGAGAACTAGCTTTAGACCATAATCATATCGTTCATTAAGTGTCTTAAGCACTTGAGCTAGCACGGTTGAATCTTTGCCTAAAATATATTAAGAAATACTTATTGGAATATCAAATGTTGAAGTGTGTGATAGAGAGCAAAAAGAGGATTAAGTAGAGCTTCTGACGAGAGAGTCATAGATACCGTGGCGCATACATAGAGGTGTTGGTTCAAGTTTGAGTCTATGGTTCGAGACTCGGTAGCGGCGGCTTAGATCTTTTTAGCTTCTCTGAACAATACTAATTGAAATAATAATTTAATTAATTAAATTTTACCTCCACTTGCAGCGATTGCAACTTTCTCTCCTCGTTGAAATAAATTGGCTCTGATGATTGTTTCATGAATCTCCAACTCGAATGCATTAAAGAAACACTCCTTACATAACGCATCGCCTGTCTTTGGCCTTTTTAAAATGGCTTTATTGCCACAATTCGATTTACAAAAAACTACCATGTTGATTTGTTTTGATTTAAATTCTTATAATATTCTTATAAGAGAGTAAGCGCTGTATTCGTTAATCTCCAAGTTTGAAAACTGCCAGGCCGTTAAAAAATTCAATCACACACTCACACACACAGGTTGACTCATAAGTTGCAAACGTGTGTGGAATTATTTGTTTTAAGAAAAATCTTAAGAAATTGCATCATACAAGTCAAAGATTGACTCATAAGTCGTGTATAAAAAGAAAACGAACTATAATAAATTAAAGTCTTGTGAAAATGGCAGATGTAAATGCGGAAATTAATGAGGCCGAGCCTTTAGTTGAAAAATCGGCAAAACAACTTGAAAAGGAAGCAAAAAAGGCAGCCAAGCAAGCCAAGTTTAATGATAAGAAAACAAAGGAAGCTGCTCAGAAGCCAGCAGCGCCCAAGGAAAAAGTAGAGGTAAGTTGAAAAGTTTTTTTGCAAATCTTCCACGAAATCAATTTTTTTACATCCCCACTCTCTTCTTTAATGTTCAGAAAAAAGCGAAACCAGAGATTATTTATGAAATCGAAACAGCTGATGGCGAAAAGAAGGATGTTCTCTGTGCTATGCCTGACTCCTACAGTCCCCAATATGTTGAAGCCGTATGGTATTCATGGTGGGAGAAGCAGGGATTCTTTAAACCCGAGTACTTTGTAAGTCCTTTTAAATTTCACAATAGACTAAATTGATTAAAAAATTTATTACAGATGAGAAATGGACAATTGCCGTCGAAAGGAAGCTTTGTAATGGTCATTCCACCCCCGAATGTCACTGGATCCCTTCATCTTGGTCACGCTTTAACGAACTCAATTGAAGATGCAATCACTCGATGGCATCGAATGCATGGACGATCAGCACTATGGGTTCCGGGATGTGATCATGCAGGCATTGCGACTCAAGTTGTCGTTGAAAAGAAACTATGGCGTGATGAAAAAATTAGTCGGCATGACATTGGACGCGAGAAGTTCATCGATAAGGTTTGGGAATGGAAGGAGAGTAAAGGCGGTAGAATTTATCATCAATTGAAAAAAATTGGTTCATCGCTCGATTGGGATCGTGTGAGTTTCACGATGGATCCAAAGCTCTGCAAGGCAGTCACTGAAGCTTTTTGTAGACTCTGCGAAAAGGGAATGATTTATCGTGATAAGCGATTAGTCAACTGGTCGTGCACTCTCAAGTCTGCGATTTCCGATATCGAAGTTGATAAAGTGGAGATACCTGGAAGGACTTTCTTATCTATTCCCGGCTATCAAGATAAAGTTGAATTTGGAGTGCTGGTGACATTTGCCTATCAAGTTGAAGAAACCAATGAAGAAATTGTTGTAGCTACGACACGTATCGAGACAATGTTGGGTGATACGGCTGTTGCTATTCATCCAAAAGACTCCCGATACACTCATCTCCATGGGAAATTCGTTAAACATCCATTTGTCGATCGTCGTCTTCCGATTGTTCTCGATGACTTTGTAGATATGAATTTTGGGACTGGCGCAGTTAAAATTACACCAGCACACGATCCGAATGATTATGAAGTTGGAAAACGTCACACTTTACCATTCATTACAATTTTTAGCGACGATGGTTTTATTATTGGCGATTATGGAAAGTTTACAGGCTTAAAACGATTTGATGCACGCAAAGCTGTGTTGGCATCACTTAAAGAACTCGGTCTTTATAAGGACACACAAAACAATCCCATGGTCGTTCCAGTTTGTAGCCGTTCAAAGGACATTGTTGAGCCATTGATTAAGCCTCAGTGGTATGTGAAATGCTCTGAAATGGCTGCTAATGCTACCGAAGCCGTTAAGAGTGGCGAATTGAAAATTATTCCCGAGTCGCAGACAAAAATTTGGTATCACTGGATGGATGGAATTCGCGATTGGTGCATCTCAAGACAACTTTGGTGGGGTCATCGTATTCCTGCATATAAAATTGCGTTTATTAACGCTGGGGACACGCCAAAAGACCTGCCCGAAGAGAAATATTGGATTGTAGCGAGAAATATCGATGAGGCTCTCGAAAAAGCTGAGCAAAAGTTTAATTTAAAGAGAGATAAATTTAAACTTCACCAAGATGAAGACGTTCTCGACACGTGGTTCAGCTCTGGTCTCTTTCCATTCTCTGTTTTCGGATGGCCTGATCAAACAGAAGATTTAAAGGTAGACGATTTACTTTTTATAATTACTCAATAATTTATTCTCCTTATTTTTAAGCTCTTCTATCCGACGACTCTACTCGAAACTGGACATGATATTCTATTTTTCTGGGTTGCTCGAATGGTTTTCTTTGGTCAAACGCTCCTCGGTAAATTGCCATTCAAAGAAGTATTTCTTCACCCAATGGTACGCGATGCTCATGGAAGGAAAATGTCAAAATCACTTGGCAATGTCATAGATCCAATGGATGTTATCAATGGAATTTCACTCGAAGGACTTCACCTTCAACTACTTGATTCAAACTTAGATCCAAAAGAAATTGACAAAGCCAAGGCTGGTCAAAAACAAGATTTTCCGAACGGAATTCCAGAATGTGGAACAGATGCTATGCGATTTGCACTATGCAGCTATTTGACACAAGCGAGAGACATCAATTTGGATATTTTGAGAGTACAAGGCTATCGATTCTTCTGCAATAAGTTATGGAATGCCACTAAATTTGCATTGATGTATTTTGAGAGTGGACAAAAGTATGCAATTTTCGATAAATTGACAGGTCAGGAATCTAAAGCTGATCTTTGGATTTTATCTCGTCTCTCGCAAACTATCGAAAACGTTGATAATGCTTTTAAAAATTATGAATTTTCAACGGCTACTCAAAATTGTCATAGCTTCTGGTTGTATGATTTATGCGATGTCTACCTTGAGTGCTTAAAACCCGTCTTTTTTTCCGATGATGAGCAAAAGAAGACAATTGCAAGACGTATCCTCTACACTTGCTTAGATTTGGGCTTACGAATGCTATCACCATTTATGCCGTTCATCACTGAGGAATTATTTCAACGTTTACCGAGAATCAATTTGGAAATTCCAAGCATTTGCGTTGCTCCTTTCCCCGAAATTTCACAATACAACTTTAAAAGTGAGAATGTTGAGAAGGACTTTGAGTTTGCACAAAAAATCATCAAGGCAATTCGTTCCGCACGAGCTGACTACAACATTTTGACAAAAACTAAAACGGAAGCTTTCGTTAAATGCTCTGACACTGACATGAGTCGTATTCTTAAAGAATTTAAACTTGAGATTGAAACTCTATGCTATTGCTCTAATGTTGAAGTCGTATCTGAAGTTCCACAAGGATGTGCGATTCTCTCGATAAATGCACAATGTGAAATTCATCTAATGTTAAAGGGAATTATTGAAGTGGACAAGGAGGTAGCAAAGCTGGAAAAGAAGAGTGAACAGTTGCAGCAACTCATTGGAAATTTAAAGAAAAAGATGAGCAACGAAGATTATGCGACAAAAGTTCCTGCTAAGGTGCAAACGGAGAATAATGAAACCCTTAATGAGTCCTTGATTGAAATAGAAAGAATTCAACTGGCAGTTGAAGCACTAAAACTTATGTAATTTGTCAATGAAATTTATACAGCTGCTTAAATAAAAAAAAAAGCTTACAGCAAACATTTTGCGATTGTTAATGAATAATATATTATTGGATATTATTTAATGATTATAAGACAGTTAAGCAGTAGATGAATTGTGGAATGCCTGAAGAGATCGTGAGTGCTTAAAAGGAACACCGGACGTGGCTGCAATTACTTCCTCCATAAAACTCTCAGCGTTGTGAATTGTTGTTCCACCCAAAATGACTCGATTTCCTTGCTGATTTAGTTGATGAACTGCAAGTGCTTCCTCGTACGTGGCACCTCCAATAATGAAAACAATCACTTCTGTTGGTGGTCGACGATAAGGAACTTCGGAGCTTATAAATGGATATTGTTGATCCATAGGTCTTCCTTTAAAAATCTCCTCGAGAAGCTCTTTTAGGACGCAAACGTGTTGAGTGTAGACATTTTCAACACCCTTCAAGCCTTTAATCAGATTTCTCGTTAGCTTGACTGCGTCAGTAATTTTTACTGAATTAAAGAGTTCGCTCCTCGCCGATTGACTTATGTACTCGAGCATCTTTGGAACAATGTGTGTTCGTCCATTGCGAGCTTTGAGGGCATTCAGAAGACCAATAGTTCCACAGTTAGCGTGTCTCTCGTATCTCATCGAGTAAATTAAAATTAAGCGTAATGCATCTTCAACTGAAATTCTCTCGTCCGAAACAAGCTTTTTAACTTTTGTCAATTGTGCTGAATGATCTGCTCGACATGCCATGTCCTGCTCTAGTTCTGACAATTCCAAAAGCGATTTCTTACTTATTTGCAATGACAACTCGCTAATTACTGTCAAATGCTTGCTAACTGTTCCAGACATTTTCTTAAATTGAGGATAAGACTCGATGAAATTTTTCATGTCTGAAATGCTTTCGATTTTTTTCTGCTCTTTCGCTCGCTTCTGAAATGACTCCATGAGGTCCCGTATTGTTATCGCGATTTCACCATAATTTGCGAATAAATTTTTTGCATAGAATTCATCTTGTTCGGCTGATAAGACAACTTCCTTTAACTCACTCGGAACACCGGCCACATGTGACAAATCAACTCGGTTATTCTTAATAGTAAGAAGTTGATGGACCATTGCTTGATAGGTCCATTGTGTAAGTAGAGGCGTTATTGGATCATCGCGACGGTCTAAAACTATTAGAAGCGGTGGTGGTGTGCCATTTTCAGGAGGTCGAAAGCTGAATAATGAGCTCTCCTTGTTGATGGTGTCGCATATTCTTTTAGCGAGATTTTGGGCAAGCGAACTGCCTTGCTTGAAGCGAATAGTAGGACGCATTTTTAATGAAAGCAAAACGCCCAGAATGCCCTGAACTGAACGCTCCAATGCCTCCGGTTTCCAAGTTAGGGCGTGAGTGCAATTTGGAAGGTTGATTGAGAACAGATTAATATTGATACTGAGAAAATCTGCATAGACTTCCTTGACTTCCCTCACCGATTCACTCTCGTCGCTTTCAGCCAACGCTTTTATTTCAGTACGAGGAATTATGTTACTAAAATAGATGAAATACGATCCATATTTTGGTGATTTGAGTTCATTCTGAAGTCTCAATATGTTATCGCGAGTGGGTCGAATAAAAACGATACACTTTAAATATTTTAATCGTTCATTAGATCTGCCCGAATCAATTCTCTCAAAGAGATAAACTTCTTTTTGCAACATTTCCGTTTGACTAAAGGCCATTGACACGATTGAAGTCTAAAAATTAATAAAATAAAATTAATTACAACCCACACTTGTAACAGATCAGATTGGCTTCCCAAAATGGCTTCCCTTTTAACTTCCCTTTCAAATTAACTTCCAGCGGAAGAAATAACATGCAGTAGAGGAATCAATATCGAGTTCTGAATCTGACATCGAAAAAAAAAATTTAAAATTTTTCTGCAAGACTTAAAAATTACCCCTTAAACTTATATTGCACGCAACATTTCCCATATTTAAAAGTTTTTGTTAATTTAATTAACTTTAAAGTGAGAGGGATGAAAATATTCCTAAAATGGATTAATATAGACCCTAAGAGCTACCATCTGGTTAAAACTAGAAGTCTCTAGCTGGCTCAGGAGCCGAGATCTCGACGATACAGACAGACGGACGGACGGAAATCAAGGTATATAAGTGTTACCACTAGTGGGTTACACTAAAAAATTAATTTTAAAAAAAAATTATAATTTAAAAATTTATCTCACTGTTTCACGATCCATTAGAAGAATTTTCATGCCCACTCCGGTTTCCTCAATCATTTTGTCAATATACAACTGCACTGCCTTAATTACATTCATTTTTAATTTAATTAAATACTTTTTTGTGATGATTTAAAATTTTATATGTGTGTGTAGCACATTTTAACAAAACTCATAGTACCTCATAGTAAAACTTCGAATGAATCGACTTCGAAAAAATCCTTCTTTTCGAACTCAGCAATATGGGTAAGTACATGGTGTGAAAATATTTTAATTAAATTCTCTAGTAAAATGGCCAAATGGTGGCAATATTTTACTGCAGATTTAATTAGAAGAAGTGTCTCAATCGAACACAAATGAATGCCGCTTAAAAAACTCCAATTTAATGTGAAAATTTTAAATTTTTCTCTCTCGAAAAGGTATTTCTCGTGATTCGTTCCACAAGCGTCGTGCTACCGGTGGTAAAAAGGCTCAAATCCGCAAGAAGCGAAAGTATGAGTTAGGACGTCCGCCAAGCAACACAAAGGTATGCGATAGCTCATTAAAAATAGTTAAAATGGAGAAAAATTGTTGAATAACCTCAAAATATTATATTTGTTTTTTTTAGATTGGAGGACAGCGAGTTCATTTCGTGAGAACTCGTGGTGGAAATAGAAAGTTCCGTGCTCTCCGCTTGGAAGCAGGCAATTTTGCTTGGGCTTCGCAAGGAACTGCCCGCAAAACCAGAATCCTAGATGTCGTCTACAATGCCTCCAACAATGAGCTCGTCCGTACCAAGACTTTGGTAAAGAACTGCATCATCTCCATCGATGCTACGCCATTCAAACAGTACTTTGAGGCTCACTATTTACTTCCACTCGGCCGCAAGAAGGACGGCAAAGTGCAGCTCGCCGAAGGTGAAGAAGATCCCTTGACAAAGAAGCGAGGAAAGGACGCAATGAAGAAGTACGAGGAGCGTCAGAAAAACGCTAAAGTCGAGCCAGCATTGGAAGAACAATTCCTGCAAGGACGTCTCTTGGGTGAGAATTACTTTTAATTGTTTAATTTTTCTTAATTCGAATGATGATAACAACTTAAAGCGATCTGTAAAATCTCTCAGACTCGATCTCGTTTTGTGCATTGATGTCTATCTTATGGAAGTGAAAAACGCTTGTCATAGTTACTCTGACTCTAAATTTATAATTTAACTTTAAAATATATTAGTACTTGTGAACTAATTAGCTTTTTATATTTGTAGCTGCTATCTCAAGCCGCCCTGGACAATGTGGACGTGCTGACGGTTACATTTTGGAAGGAAAGGAACTCGAGTTCTACGTCAAGAAAATTAAATCGAAGAAATCAAAGTAAAGCGGGAGAAATGTATGCTGTAAGTTAAAATCTTGTACTCGGCATAAAATAAAAAGGATTAAAAATTAATTTTGCAGCTCTTTTTATTTCACAAATCGAAATTTATTCCTCATCTTCAATGCCAATGTGTTCAAAATGATCATAAGCTTGATGTTGTTTCAATTTTTCAGCTAATGCAATCTAAAAGAGAGAGTTAGTCAATGATCTTATGAGATGGTTAGTCTTAAAGTTGAAGTTTTAAGCTAATTACATAAAATATGCCCGTGTAGTATCCATAAGCCGCCATTGAAATTGCAGCAAACAAGCCCGAAGCAATGTAACGATTCCTAATGACCTCCGGAGGGTCCTCATCTTCTTGACCCGTAAAAACTTTCTGTTCCTTCTTTTTCTTTTCCTCTTTAGCTTTCGGACTCTCAAACACTTCGAAATCGTTAAAGTATTTTTTTGTAAAGTTATTAACAAATCTTGTCAAGTTTTCACAAGGCTCCGCGTGGGATTGTAATGCGTGATTTGGAAGATTAAACTTAATCAAAATTGCAAGATATGCGTAAATTGATGCATCAGCTTCGCTTGGTTGACCATTGAAGAAGAACTCGTTACTCGAGAGCTTTTCACTGATCCAGTTGATGCACTTTTTCGCCTTCAAAGCCATCTCTGCCGTGTCGTGTTGATCTATGGGATCTTGTAGTGAGAAGTTGCAAACAGCTTGACAAATTTCTTCGGTTTTATCGAAATATTTTGACGGATAATAAAAGTTGAATGGAAATGGTATTCTTGCAGCATAAAGGGCGCGTGATAAATCAAGATTTTGCGGATTGCCCCATAGCTGATACATGAAGAATGGATAAAGATTTTGTCTAATATAATTAAGACATGCTTCATTCTTATCAGACTCGTCGATTTTATATCCTTCGCGTTTGAAAAAACTGATGATTCGATCATATCCGCTGTATGTTTCATGAGTCTCCGTTATTAGATAAGGAAGAAATCCATTTTTTGAAAAGAATGCACTACGATCTGTGCGAATTTTGACTTTTCCAATATCAGCGAGTTTTATGTAGGCCTATTTTAATGTATATTAATTATTATTAATTAAATTCGTGAAAGCATGATGTAAAAATAATGACTTAATAGAAATAATTAGGTGATTTAATACAACTAACTTACCAGCACTCTCAGGCAATCCAAGTCAATCGATGGCAGTCCATATTCACCTTTATATACAAACACTTCCATTTTTTTTTCAAAAAATTTAATTTTAAATTTTTTTCTTTTCAATATTTTTGTTGATGTTCGAAAAAACAGTGAACGTTCGAAAGGCTGAAAAAAAAATTTTCGGTGTGCTTTGATTATATTTTAAAATTCAAATATGTCTTTAATATGGAATTTAACATCAAAAGCAAAAAATTTAATTCAATCGGGAGCGTCGAAAGTGTTGAATGTGAGTTAAATCAAATAAATTAATTGTCAATTAATGTAATAATTTAATTTTAGTATACTCAGCGAAGAAATGGAACTGGATGGACAGATTGGCGTATGATTAAAGATTATAAGAAGAGAATGTGCGTTAAACAACATGCTGTCGATCGAATTAGGCTCAATACTTTAAGGAAAAATGATATCCTGCCGATTGAGCTGCGTGAAATTGCTTCTTATGAACTTCACAATAATTTTCCCCGTGATTCGAATTCTAGTCGAATCGTAAGCCGTTGCATGATTACTTCACGTCCAAGAGGAAATGTTACGCGATTCCGCTGCAGCCGAATCATGTTCCGACACTTTGCCGATTATAATAAATTAGCAGGCATACAAAGAGCAATGTGGTAGATTTTATTAGAAATTTATTGTAATAAAAAAGATTATAGTCACTAAAAATCATCGTCGTCACTCGAATCCATCTTATCTTCTTCCTTTTGATCGCTCTTACTTTCAGCCTTTTCTTTCTTCTCCTCAGAATAATGCCGGTATTCGGGCTTGAGATGCCACGTGTTCTTATGTGGATTTTTCACACTGTATTCGCAAATTTCCTTTAGAATTTCCTTCAGGTACGAGATCGGTTGATTTGTGATGGTGACAAGATCTTTAATATTATAATATTGATGCTTCTCGAATGCATTAAAGAGAATGTCCATAACTGCATTTTTGTCCGTTCGAGATTTCTTTCCAACAGTCTTCTTGTTTTTCTCGTATTCAATATTATGCTTATGATCAGAAATTGGCTTGTAGTTTGATACCACATTATCCAATTGCTCAACTCGACGCTTGGGCATTGATGCCAATTGAATGGATTTAGCCTTCATTTGCATGTACATCGAGTCCGCATAGGGAGTACATTCTAACTTCTCAACTATCTTCCCCTCCATATAAAGCTTATCCGCTCTTTCGAGATCAACTAAATATATTTATATTTATTAAAAATAATTGCTTAATTAATTAATGCAGTGCCTTTACCATTTTGACTAAAAATTCCCAGAGTCTGTTTGTTCACAGCTGATACATCAAACTTATGTTCCCGGGGTATACTTTCTTCTGGATCTATGCTCATTGTCGCATCACTTAACGACAACGAAACCTGACTTTTTTGTCCTGGATATTTTATGATCTTGAGTTTACCAACTTCTATTTCACCAGTTGCTGAAATATTAATTTTAATAATGAAAAAAATTTAAAACTTAATTCTCACATTTCTCCCATTTCTTTGCAATATACTTGGGCACTTTGACGAGCCAAACACCTCGACTAGCATTGGAGCAATCAAGTTCCTTCTCTCCTTTATTCTCTTCCGTTTTACTCGACATATTTTTAATAAATCTAAATTTTCCTTTTTTGTTTTTGTTGCTTTTAAAAAGTTCGAATTGATTTTCGAAATTTCGAACAGAAGAGAGGTTTCACTGTATTAAAAGCATTTCCCACATGTTTTTAAAATTTGAGGATATAAAAATTTAATAATCAAAAAAAAAGATGGGAAAGAAAACTAAAATTGGAAAAGATCGTCGCGATAAGTTCTACAAATTAGCTAAAGAAACTGGTAAATTTGAAAAGTAATTGAATTATTAAAGCTAACGTGAAATTTAAAATTTAGGATTCCGATCTCGTGCTGCATTCAAATTAATTCAATTGAACAGAAAGTTTGGCTTTCTACAGCAGTCTCAAGTATGTGTGGATCTTTGTGCGGCACCTGGAGGATGGATGCAAGTCGCAAGACAAAATATGCCAGTCTCCAGTATCGTAATTGGCGTTGACTTGTTTCCCATTAAACCCATCGCTGGATGTATTAGCTTAGTCGAGGACATTACGACAGAAAAATGCAAGCAGTCACTGACGAAAGAGCTAAAAACATGGAAAGTCGATTTAGTTCTTAACGATGGTGCTCCAAATGTCGGTAAAAATTGGCTTTTCGATTCTTATCAGCAAATTTGCTTGGCGCTCGGCGCCGTAAAGTTAGCTACTGATTTCCTAAGACCAAACGGCTGGTTCGTGACAAAGGTGTTTCGATCAAAGGACTACAATGCCTTTATTTGGGTTCTTAAGCAGCTCTTCAATAAAGTCTACGCAACTAAGCCATCCGCATCGCGTAAGGAATCTGCTGAAATTTTCATCGTTTGTCAGGGCTATAAGGCACCGACAAAGATCGATCCGCGTTTCCTCGACGCAAAGTATGTCTTTGAAGAGCTCGAAATTGAGCCCAAAAATAAAATTGATTTGCTTAAAGAGCCGAAAAGCGATAAGAAGCCAAAAGCAGTTGGCTATGAGTCTATTGACGTTCGAAGAATCTACACGGCCACTGAATTTCTTCAGGCTGAAAGTGCACTCGACATTCTACAACTTGCAACGGAAATAAAAGTTGATGATAAGAGAGTAGAGAAACATCCGGCGACAACTGATGAGATAAAGGAGTGTTTTAAGGACATCAAAGTGCTCAATCGAAAGGACTTGAAGGATCTCATCAAGTGGTGGAAGGTGGTTAAAGAAGCAATTTATCCGACAAAGAAAGATGAAGAGCAAGTGGAGGTGCCTAAAAAATTAACCGAAGAGGAACAAGAAGACTTGGAGTTGGCCGAGATTGACAAGCACATTGAAAATCTAGAAATGGAAGAGCGTCAACTAGAAAAGCGACTGAAGAAAAAGTCAAATAAAGAGCGTACAAAGCTCGAGCAAAAACTTGCCCTGAAAATGATCATTAAAGGTGACGAGGGACCTCAGGAGATTCACGACGAAGAAGTCTTTAATTTGAATGAGATAAAGAATAAGAAGGTCATGGAGAAGCTCTTAGGTGGAGTTGACATCACTAAAAAGCGTGAACGCAACAAAAAATCACAGTCGAAAGTTGTCGCTTATGATGAAGATGAATTGCATAAAGATGAGGTTCATTTGCCAACAATTAACAGCGACATTGAAAGTGATTCCGATGAAATTGAAGAAGAATTGGGCTTTAAAAATTTAGAAAGTGAATCGGATGGCGAAAATGATGAGGAGGATGATGGCGACAATAACACCAACTACTGGGACACTCATCCAAAAAACGGGAGAAAAGAAGGCGCCAAAAAGAGCAAACGGGGTGGCGCTCTCGACAAAGGCAAAAATCCCCTTATCACTGATCTTGATTATCGTGATAAAGATTCGAAGAAATTGGCAAAAGCTCAACTTTGGTTTGATAAGGATGTCTTTAAGGAAACGGATAAAAATGATGACATAGACGAAGATTTTGATCTCGATACGATGGTTAAGCAGTACAAAGCGAAAGGCATTAGAGTTCAAGGTAATTAAAATTATATTAAAAGTAAAATTAATTTATTAGAAAAAATATTTTTTAGGCGAAGACATTAAAGCTAAACCAGATATTTCGATGATGGGTAAAAAAGCACGAAGACGAGCTCGACGTGAAGAGGAGGCTGGCGATGGAAAAGTGGCTGCTGATGATTCTGATTCGGATGAGGAAGTATTGAATGGAAAGGAAAATCAGCCGAAACAAAAACGCGTCAAATTAAACGAAGAAGAGCTTGCACTCGGTCAAATGCTCATATCTAGCAAGAAAATGAAGCGTGATCTAATCGACGGAGCATGGAATCGATTTATGTTTGACGATGAAGATCTTCCCGATTGGTTTGCTGAGGATGAAAAGAAATTCATGAAGAGAGCGATACCGGTGGGCGATGAACTGGTTGAAAACTATAGAAAGAACTTGCAAGAATTCAACACGAAATCGATCAAGAAGGTGATGGAAGCGAAAGCTCGCAAGAAGAGACGTTCAAAGAAGCAACTGGAAAAAGTCAAGAAGAAGGCCGAAATTATATTGGAAAATACGGATCATAGTGGTCAAGAGAAGATTAAAATGCTTAAGAAACTCTACAAGAAAACCGAAAAGAAGAAGGAAGAAATCACATATGTCGTTGCCAAGAAGGGTCATTCGACTGGCAAGAAAGTGAGAAGACCAGCCGGCGTTAAAGGTAGATTTAAGGTTGTCGATCCACGTTTGAAGAAGGACATGAGAGCTGAGGTGAGGAAAGGAAAAATAGTAAATAAGAAGGGCGGTAAGGGTGGAAAGGCAGGTGGCAAGCCAAGACCAGGACCTAAACGCAAAACAAAATAATTTTTTAAACTTATAAGCAACATTTTTTTGTGAAATAAATTTTACGAATTATCCGTTTCGAAATAACAACTCCAGGGTTGTGCCTTATTTTACTTTAATATATAGGTATTTACTATAGAGCTATATAGCAATTCGAAGGAATAAATTTTTGTTTTCATATTCACAGAGAAATTTATTTAATTTTTTAAAGCAGCTATTTTTGGTAAATTGTACAAATTTAATTAGTGACAAAAAATTTAATTCAACATTCTTCTCTATATTACAAAGAACGGTGAGTCATGATTTGATATATCAAAATATAAAATATTGTAAAACACTCGACAGAAAAAATGTGTGAAGAAAAAAATTAATTTAATTACTCAAAAAAGTAGTAAAATGAAGCCCACGCCGTCAAGTTGTAATTTCAAGAGTACAAAAAGTTAGTGATAGGCGAAAAAACCTGCTCAAAAATTATTTGTTTTATTTATATGGTCATATGGAAACCGCTAATTAACAACCTTGCAGTGTCAGATTAGAGTTCATTAACTAATCGTCTGATGATTTCTTTGAGAAGGCGGTCACCTGATCGTTCAAATTAGTGTTTAGCTAAATTGCATTAATTTTTTACAACATCATTTTCAACTGAGCCACCAAGCAGCACAGCATTATTATTATTTTACCACATACACACCTTCGCTATGTATATTTTATTCTTGGCTCATGTTGTACATTTGTATTTCATTCACTCTTTAAAAAATGTTCTCTCGCTCTCTTACCGATCATTTTTGTTTTTACAACACATTTTTGTTGTAGAGCCTCTTGCGTATGGTATTCTCGCTCAGTTATTTTTTACTCGCTCAGTTTAGCTTCGATCGTCGCTGTGGAAAGACAGGTTGAGATCACATTCGGAGATTGCTATTTTTTGTATGTGACTCCCTTCATTATTATTATTATTAACATCTCGTCGACAGAGAGTTGAATATAAATTATTATAATACTGCTAAGTTTTGAGAGTGCTGGTGATTGGATCAAAGACATAAGAAAATTATGAAAATTTCAGTTTCATGAGATAACGAAACGAAGAATGATGTGAGAAAATAAGGCTTTGTGTGAGATTAAAACTGAATATTACACGTGTGATTACGAAGGATTTCCATCATAAAAAAATATATTCCGTCATCATTTTTTCAAACTTATATGCCTCTTTGAATATTTTAGCTCATTGTGAAATCAAAAAGTGTTTTAAAAAATCGTAAAAAAATAGAATATTCTCACGCACGGAAATATAAGGATATTCTCTCCCCTAGAAAAAAAGGAATAAAGGATAATTGTTAGGAGCGCCAACAAAAGAGCTCAGAAGGTAAATGAGAAATTCTTGAGAAAAAGTTAAAGTCTATATAGAGATGAATTTATGCCACACTTAAAATTTATCAAGATGGCATCATACGATTTTTTTATGAGTCTGTGACTCACTTTTTTTGAGCAGAAAGAATCATCTTTTAAGAAAATTATCTTCTAATTAAATTTCTAAAATGAAGCGAGGGAGAAAAAAAGAGAGCAAAAGAATATATTTGTTCGTCGCCGAAAAAAATGGTGGAAGTGAAAAGAACTTAAAAAGTAAAAGAGGAGAAAGAGCACCGAAAAAAAAATATTTTGAGTGAATCATTTATTTTTATAAAATCACTGACGTTGACTTTTAATGTGAAAGAATAAGAATAAGAAATTTAAAAATAATTTTTAATGAAATTTCTCGCAGTGGATTTGTTTCACTAAAAATTCTTAAGGCCATGTATGAAGTGAATTTCATTTTAATTAGAAATGCTTTTATCGCTCTTGTCTATTCGTTTTGTTCTCCATTCTCTATTCGAAAGACGGGTCGTAAAAAATTTAAAAGAAATCTCTCTTAAGGCATTTTTTCTCACTCTCACTTGAAATCACATAGAATGGAAACGCGATGATGATGAGAAGGAAGAAGAACTGAATGAACAAGCACATAGTTTAAGATAGGGATTATGAATTAACAAAACGATGAAACTAACCAGAAAATCTTTGAGTGTAAAAGAATACTCAAGGTGTAACTTTAAAGTAAAACAAAATTAAATACGAAGAAGAGATTTTTTTCGAGACGAATTGAACAAAATTGTGCAAGGACGTTTCCAACATGATTTCAAGGACGAACAAACAAGAGTGAATGAAAAAGAAGTGATACCTTCATGCTGCTGTTAACTTACAACGACAGCAACTCTATATACAGAGATATCGAGTAGAAGCGAATATAAAAGAGTTCAAGGATTTTTATCTTAGTTTTTTAATTGACGTGAGCTTAAACACATATGTCTATGCATATGTGCGGTGGCGTGTAGTGAAAAGAAATTAAGCCAAATTCTATTTATTCTAGCTAATACCCACCTAGTTTTTGAATGTATACAAACATTGACCATTCTCATTGAACGCCATGTGGTTAATTTTTGTCTAGTTAATTAATTCAAATTCTCAACGGTTTCTCTCTTTTTTTCCCATAAAAATTCTTACACTTATTTCTGAAATAAAAATATCCAGAGAACGTTTGCGACTCAAAAAGTTTCAGAACTATTGCTACTCTTCCATATATGCGTTCAATTAACATTCCAATTGTCATTAGATGAATCCCGTAATTGTCACCATGTTCAGTAGCTCTGAAAATCCAATTTCATCGACTCTATCAAGATTTTCTCTTTTCTTTCTCTCAACATAGACTCGTCTAATTTAATACATCCAGCTCATTCACACCGTAAAATAATTTACATTGTTGCCAAATTTTTCCATACACACACAAGAGTGCCCACCGCCTTAAATTGTTTTCCTCAAAATCCCACGACCATGATGACTATCATCGACTTATTTAAAGGAATCTCGAGACATTTTTTTCGTTTATGAAATTGCAATCAAAGAGTAAAATGCGGTTTACATCTCTTTTAAGCTTTTATATATGGTTAGTTTATCTTTCCATTTCGAGCATAAAGTGTTTACTTAGAGAAAGATTTATTGCAAGACATTGAACTTTTCTCTCAAGTCGTTAATTAGCATTTTTCGCTTAAAACTCTGTTATGGGGAAGAGGAATTTTTTTCTTCTAAAATGTTATGACGGTAAACTCTAGCACTTGATCTTTTACGTGTGAATTGTTTGAGGTGTGTATATGAGAGGAAACTCAAGCAAATTCAACCTCAAAAAAATATCCAAGAGTTGATTGAATTCGTAATGGCACAACGTTAACTTATTACATTCGATAAAATTGCGAGATATTGTGAGCGATGAAGTATGAAGCAAAAGAACACTGTAAAAAGTGCATTCGAAAAAATGTGTGTATAAAATAAAATGATAGCCAAGGGATGACTCCTCACATTATTTTTTGATATACTTTTAGTATAATCTTTTTTTTACAAGTTGTTAAAATGTTGAATGCCCAACCTCTGAAACCTCGATCATGAAGCTGTTGATGCTGCCAAACGACCATAGAAGAAATTATAACTGTTAAGACAAAAAGAGAAGCGCTTATGATTGCACGATGAATAAAAAGCGAATGAATAAAGCAAAGAGTCGATGATGATGATCGCAACATGATGATAGGTTTGTGTACGAGCAACATAAACAACACAATTTGATGCAAAAAAAAGAGTGAGGGCTTTGTTAAGTGCGTATGAGATCTTTATTCGGCCTTTAAATTCATGAGAGAAAAATGCCTTTTATAACGATGCACTCGAAGTAAATTTTTTATTAAGAAATTTGTGTGAAGAAATTTTCGTTTTAAATGAAAATGAAAACTTTTTTCACGTTAAATAAAAAAAAGTCTGCTTCCTATAGTAATAATCATTATTATAAAATATTTTATTGCACAATTGACGCAATCAAGGAAATTAAGCGATTATTGATTTTTCGTAAGCTTGAAATTTGAAAATTCAAATGTCAATGAAATATTTAATTTTTTTTGGGTAAAAGTCGCATAGGATGGGAAATGAGTTGTTAGACAATCAACCAATTTTCAAAAGCCACACACGAAACTCGCTCGTTGAAACGGAAAATTGTCTTTTGATGAGCACTCTATATGATGTGCACAACTCTCACCGTTGTCGCTATAAACAATTGCAAAATACCCACGAAAAAGCATTAGCATGAAAATTACCGCAGTTTAATTGGAAATTACAGATTTCACTCAACACTCGACAATTTTTCCTCAAAAGAAATTTCTACAGTCATTTGGACTTTTGCCCACCGCATTTCGTCATCATTTCGCTACCGTTCCGCATAACAAATCAAGTCAAAATATTCCAATAGTAATGTGCAAAATAAAAAATGGACATGACTACTTTATGGCCGCTTGTCGCTGTGGGCGCTTAACTGAAATGTAAATTAATTGTTTTGATTCAATTGAGGTGGCTTTATGTCATCATCCCATGATTTCAGCACTTTAATTGCGGCAGAGTGAAAGAGAATTATTTTCAAATTTGTCGAAGCGTTATAGAATCGAGTACAAAAATTGCTATATAATGTTCTCTAGCAGTGCTGTGGGCGATAATAATAATAATAATGTGACAGAATAATAGAAAGTTAGAGGAATTTGTTTTATACAATCGCAGGGACTTCGTGGGTTTTTGCCGCCAAAAATGGATACGAGTGTCTCGTGAACTGTACTCTATTGCTGAATCTCTTATTATTGATTCATGTTATTCAATATCTCCGATTCAAAAAGTTCAACAAACAAACACACACACGTTAGTCGTGAGATGGGCTTGAAGAAATATACGGAGTGAAATGCAACATGAAAAGAAACTGAAGAACTTGGCCTAGAAATGCAACTCGTGTGTTTCAGCGTGGCCGAGCCTATGTTTAGTATCGTGATGAAAGAAAACTAGAATTTTTTCTGAATCAATTAATTAAAACTCTTTTTTCTCAGCTTCTCTTTCACTCTCAAAGCGTAAATGAAATCGAAAGAATACCTTCGGGCTATAAATTAGCTTCATGTGTGTCGTGCTGGCGTTAAAACTAATTTTCACTTCCAATTGCACTCGATGAGTTTGAAAAAAGGGCTAGAGAGAGATTGAAGTGACGTCCTTGAAAGCGTCGCTATAGATGCGTGTTTTATGTCACTGTTGCCGTTTTAAAAATATTTCAGGAATTTTTCCCTCACTCTCTTTCGCGTGCAAATGCAATATAAATAAATGTCTCGACGCCGCCACCGCCGTTAGATTCTCTTCATACTCATTAATTTAATGGATGCGTTTTGATTCGTGTGTCGGATGTCTTTTTAAATTCAATTTATTAGATGACCGAACATTATTAAAGTTTTTTTTAAAATTAATTAAAGCTGCATTCATCTTGCGCGCATCGTCGAGTGGAATGTGTAAAACCATTAATCAGATTAATTTAAATTGGATAGGAATAAAAGCTCGCTCGCGACATAATTTAATGGTCACCACATTTTTAGCAATTTTAGCGCTCATTACTCTCGTAAAAAGCTCTAAACTAATGGACAAATGTAGGCGATTGATGAGAAAATGAGTTGCTTTTAAAAGAGAATCGACAGCAATTCATGAAGGTCATTGTATGAGATAATCAATTGTTTCGAATTCCTGGATAAATCAAATATAGAGAAGAGATTTCAAAATATTTCAAACTCATCGAATAGAATTGGTTGAGCAATAATTGAATTCTTTTTTTTATCGAAATTAAAAGAAATACTCATGAATCATGAGAGCTTAAAATGCCATAAAAATAATTGCAAGGGATGAAAATTTTTCTAAATTTTTAAAAATATAATTAATTATAATTTAATTAAAAAATTTCGATAATCACCAAAAAAAATTAAAATTGTCATACTTTCCATCCCTTAAAATCCATTGAGATCACTTCCACTTTTGATTTGAAGCTTAAATTCCAT
This sequence comes from Tanytarsus gracilentus, assembly GCA_038502055.1. Classification (NCBI taxonomy): domain Eukaryota; kingdom Metazoa; phylum Arthropoda; class Insecta; order Diptera; family Chironomidae; genus Tanytarsus; species Tanytarsus gracilentus. The sequence goes on along the minus strand of JAXRKN010000043.1, from coordinate 254,881 downwards.
CATGTTTACGATGTACGCAGAATAGAATGAAACACATGTTTTACCAGATGATTTTAGAGTACTAAAAATATTTATTTTTGCCGCTATTTATAGTGTAAAACTATATAGCTAGCGACTACGAACCGTGTGAAATTTAATTCTCTTTGAAATGCCTTTGTTATTTCTCATTCAGAACATTCTCAATGTGCCCCACAGCAATTTTCTTTTGTTTTTACCTCTAATTAAGGCAGTAAAGAATTTACCATACGGCAAGCAGTATTTATAAAAATTTATTTTTTTGTTTTTCAATATAAGCGGCGTTTGTACTTGAACTTTATCACTTTATCGCAATATTGTTATTATCACAAGTATTTCGCGAAACTCTAAAAATAAAAAAGCACACTGAAAAAAATCCATCGCTATTTCGATGATGCAATGGCGAAATTTTTGTGAAATATATTTTCAACTAGAACATCGCTTCAATGCATCATCTAAATGAATGAAATTAAAAGGTATTTTAAAGCCATGCTGACATCATATGATAAACGGCGTCGCTAACAAAATAAAATTTTCTTTTTCTCTTAAATTCTTTGAATTTTTTGGCATAAGAACGATGCACCGCCGAGGCTCCATAATTAAACGAGTTAATAATGTGTCAGTGCCAGATTCACACCATGCATCATAAATGTGAAGTTTCTTTTGTTGTACATCTTTTACTGCTTCAGTGAGATCATTACAACACTCGAGACTGTCATCCTATTATTCTAGCCAAGTAAATTTATCTTTTATTTAATTAAAAATGAAAAATTGCTTTACAAAAGCAAAGTGGAAATTACACTTTCAAGCGGCCCTGCTTATTATGCGATGGTTTCGGCGACAAAGAAGCGAGAATTTCAAGAGCAAATAATTTTAAATTCCAATAAAAACAGATGCGTTGTAAAAATAAAACTATATATTCTGGCGAGATGTGCGTGTGTTGATGAGTCGTTCGTCATTACTTTAAATGGGTCTCTATAGTATTTGAAGTACTTTATAACTTTGTTTTATTGGCAACAATATATTTTTTTGTGCAGATGCGAAATTGCTCAACTTCCTTATTTCAACTGATTTTAAAATGGCAATGCCATTTTCAAGAGATTAATTAGTGAAATGATGCATGTGTTTCAGTGCAATTAAAATTCCTTTATAATATTTGATCGATTGAAATACATTTTAGCTGATGATGATGAGAAATTCCTTTTAGAAAATTTAAATATTTTTTCCCATCCATCAGTCTTTAAAAATACAATTGAAATTTTCCTTCAGCAAGCGCAAGCAATTAAAAAATTGTTTACGACTTTCAATTGTTCGACACCTCGAAAACCTTTTAAAGTTCATTGTTTTCGCGATAAGAATGCTCGTTATCAGCATTAGTATGCAAGATTTGTTCACGAAATTTTTTCACTTAACAAAATTATTTTAGTTTGCACAACGCAACACGTCTCGGCATTGAAAGTAAATTTTCGATGAACTTTTTGGCAGCAACATTTATATGGAATCTTAATTCACAAATATAGTGGCCGGGGCTTGTCATTGTCAATGACCCAGACACGACTCAAAAGAGCGTGATTCCTTAAATATTTTTTTATGCTGTAAATTTATTTATTTTTTTGGAGCCACTTAATTTCGTTAATTCATTATAGTTGAGCGAGTGAATGACTACAATAATAGTGAGAGATAAGTCAAATAAAATGTGGCCATCAGTCGAATAGTAAATAATAGATGACTGTGGTGATTTCATACAATTTTCACTTTGCCACATTAATGAGCGATTTAAAAAACATGATATGCGAGAGTTTTAGCATTTTCCCATTGTTTTAGCGAACGGTAGCGAGATTTAAAAATAAATGTCAGCAAAATGTTCTTCTTACTTCACCTCGCCACAACTCATTCACTCATATGTATGTAATTTTACACCTCTTTATTCTCAAAATGTGATGCAACTTAATATTTCAAATGGCCCAGATAACAATTTCAGTAATGAGGAATCATTTTGCGCCACAAAACGAGACTAATAATTGCAAATAATTTGTCCGCTTTTTCCGCTATGTATTGCAAATTTATTTAATAGAGGTATAGAGAAGAAAAAAGGGATGGAAGTTCTTTTTTAGAAAAATTGGAAAAGAATGAATTCGTTTTTAAAAAAAATTCAAAATTTGTGTTATATAATTTAGTCAAAAATAAGACATGACAATTTATTCAGAAATTTTAAAAGCTCATCCCTTTTTTTGCTATCGGCTTCTCGTCCCTTTACCGTCTCAACTATTTCCAGATTAAAAAAGCAATTTTATTTTTTGCGTACATGATGAATTTTAAGCTCGTACATAAATGAAAGAAATGTCACTTTGGATTAATTTTTTCATGTAAATCGAAGAAATAAAATATATGTGATATAATGTTGATGGACTCATTTACTGCTCTAATTTAAACATATTCACTTTTTCTCTTGTCAATGCACCGCATAATCTGTCTGACATACTATAGTACACACCGCAACGACGAACTTTCTAAAGTACTCTTGAAACATTTCTCTAGATGACATTTCAACGCGTTTTTGAGGTAGAAATAAAAATTGTGTGCATTGAATTTTTTATACAAATTCCCCACAATATTGATGACATGATGATGAAGGAATTGACAAATTTATGTGTGTAGAGTTAATTAAGTATTTTTGTTTAAGAGATAGCACAGAAAAGACTTTTTTTGGCAAACTTTTATTGAAGATTGATCACTTTCCAATACACCCTATTCAATTATTTTCGCATTTCTCATTATATGAATTGATTGCCATTATGAGTCGATTGAAAAATTGGTTTCTCTTTTCATCTCGCGCACTTCCTTAAAAAATGGCTTAAGACAATTGCACGAGTCGCGAGAGAGTGTGATAAAAAGATTTGGTAAATTTTACCGTAAAAATAAAAATTGCACGACGAAAGGTGGTGTCGATAATTTATCATAACATTGACATTTATCCCGCATGAACAAAACGCTAACCAATTAATTGAAAAAAAAGCTCTTTCTCTCTTTCTCGCTAAGGTGCTAAATCGATTTTAAATGCTTCATGAAAATAGAAATCGAGAATAGTTTGAAGTCTGGTTGAGTTGAGAATGTATGCCATGCATTCGCTAGCAAATGTTTACGTTTTTTGCTTTTCTTTAGTTCATTCTTTTCCTATTTACTTCAATTTTACTTCTTTTTCTGCTCCACCACGAGACTTCACGTACACAGAATTGTCTTCTGCGCTCGAGTGACTTGAGTACTCTGTTGCTCTGCAATGTGGCAGTTTCCCGTTACTTTTGGTGTTTTCCCTTTATTTAGTATTCTATACATGGGTCTATTTCAAACTGGTGTTCTCTCTCTATGCTGCAACAAAATCTTTTACTACTACTACACACAGTGACATTGATCTTAGATCTCGAAATATAATTGAGGAGATATTATCAGCACGCATCGCAGCAATCGTAAAATATTTAATAATTTACATCTAGTTTTTTTTTGAAAGAAAATGTTTAATTATTTAAAAATATTAATTTTCAAAAATGACCCCAAAAGAATTTCTTATTGATAATCATCGAGAGAGCCAGGTACTGATCAAATTAACTTCATCATATGTGGTTTCTGTTGTTCGCACAATGAACCTTAATCGATTGATTGCAGACAAGTTGTTGAAGAAGAAAGCCGCATGAGAAGTCATGTGAAGCTCTTTCTTTTCACAGAGAGGGCTTTTGAAAATTTCAAGATAATGGAAAATAAAATGAGAAATTGATGTTTCAATGAAAAATTCAATGGCTTAAATTTCTCGCACTTTTTAACAAGTTGCTCGAAAATAAAATTCTCTTTTTATGCGTTTTGGGTGTGAAATAAATTCCTTCATGCATCATAAAATGTCCATTAAAAATTTTTTAGAGTATCGCCTTATTGTAAAATAATTTTTTCCTCACTCTCATTTTGTGCGTGAATTTGGCATTTTACGGTTTAAAAGCGGTGGTCAACATTATAAGCGGTTTGATATTATAATCTATACGTGTATGGGATGTGTGGATTAGTAAATGGCTTACGGGAAATTTCATGTCACGTTTCCATTGCCTCGTCGTTGTTGTTTTAACTACCAATAAATACAGTGGAAATTATTATGTAAAATAAGAGTGTGAGGGAAGTACGGCGGAGAATTTCTCCATTTGGTCTGAATTTTGGATATTATTGTGACCTAACTGTGACTATTTGTGACGCACTCTCCATTTTTTTGACACCCAATATTTTTTGAGTTTTGAGCATTTCAAAATTTTGAGCTTTCACCGCCGTACTTCACAAGAACTACCGCGGAGAATTTTTAAAAAACATACTTTTTCATGATGTTTTTATTATTTCTTATAGCATTTATTTTGACTATTTTTGACATCCAAAAAGTTTTTGAATCCAAACGTTTGTCAAAAAAATATGATTTTTGGAAATGTGGAAAATAAAAAAGCTCTTTTCACCACATGGGTTGATGAGAACTATGGCGGAGATTTTCTCAAAAATGATTTTAGATGAAAAGCAAAAATGCTTATGGATCATAACTTTATTGACTATTTTTGACGCGAAGAAATTATTCAAATCCGAGTTTTGATTAAAAAACTACAGTGATTTGAATGTCAAAATAATTTTGAGCTTTTTCTCATGCATCTATAAAAAATTCAGGTAAAAAATTCTGTGAATTAACCGTTATATTAATTTTGAAAATCTTCATTCACAGATTTAATTTTTTGAATACGTTAAAATTAATTAAAGATAAAAATTTCTTCAGAATTTACTAACTACAATTTTTAAATTTAATTAAATTTGAAATTTAAGTTTTCCCCATAAAATTATTTCCTAAAATGCTTAAATTTATGTTCTTTAGATAGCATATCGTTGTTGTAATTTTTTCATTATTTTTTTTAAACTTTTTTAAAAACTTTTTAACAGCATTTTAGGGAATAATTTTATGGGGAAAACTTAAATTTCAAATTTAATTAAATTTAAAAATTGTAGTTAGTAAATTCTGAAGAAATTTTTATCTTTAATTAATTTTAACGTATTCAAAAAATTAAATCTGTGAATGAAGATTTTCAAAATTAATATAACGGTTAATTCACAGAATTTTTTACCTGAATTTTTTATAGATGCATGAGAAAAAGCTCAAAATAATTTTGACATTCAAATCACTCTAGCTTTTTAATCAAAACTCGGATTTGAATAATTTCTTCGCGTCACAAATAGTCAAAAAAGTTATGATCCATAAGCATTTTTGCTTTTCATCTAAAATCATTTTTGAGAAAATCTCCGCCATAGTTCTCATCAACCCATGTGGTGAAAAGAGCTTTTTTATTTTCCACATTTCAAAAAATCATATTTTTTTGACAAACGTTTGGATTCAAAAACTTTTTGGATGTCAAAAATAGTCAAAATAAATGCTATAAGAAATAATAAAAACATCATGAAAAAGTATGTTTTTTAAAAATTCTCCGCGGTAGTTCTTGTGAAGTACGGCGGTGAAAGCTCAAAATTTTGAAATGCTCAAAACTCAAAAAATATTGGGTGTCAAAAAAAATGGAGAGTGCGTCACAAATAGTCACAATTAGGTCACAATAATATCCAAAATTCAGACCAAATGGAGAAATTCTCCGCCGTACTTCCCTCACACAAATAAGAAATTAAATGTGAATTAACAGTCTTGCGAGCAAATGCAAGGGAAAGAGAGAAAAGACCAAAATCACCATTATTGTTTTAATTCGCTTTTGAATAAAGTTGGATATTCATTTCATATGTATATGAATGTAGATTTATAAAATTTATAACCAAGTATTTTGCCCCCTGACTTGGACCTTCGTAGCGAATTACAACTTACTCCGCTGCGCTTGCAAGTTGACGATAATTGAAAATGCTGTTTAAACAAATTGTAGCGTAAACAATAAATCTGATAATTTATGCATACTTTGAGAGAGAGAAAAAACGGTAAAAGCATGACAATCAACGTTGCAGTTCATGAGTACGAAGATCTTAATATCTTTTACAGCTCACTTTTGGGTGGCTCAAAAACAATTAAGAAAAAATATTTATGATATTAATTATGATTTCACATAATGATTTTAAGCTCTTTTCTTCGCTGATGTGTTGAGAGAGAAGTTTCTTGAATCAAGTAAATTATTTTGTAAAGCAAATATTTTTTTATCTCACTAAATTTCAAGTAGAGTGAAGCATGGTATCGTCATGTGTCAATTTAATAAGAATCGACTTAAAAATTTCAGCTCTTATTTAACCAAGTCAATATTATCAACCAACAATGTGTGTGATTATTATCACATCAAATATTTATACTCGCCTTCTTTTGTTTGGCCATTATGAAAGTCTCTTTCGCTTATTTTAAAGCGCATTATAATACGGTCTAAGCCAAAGAGATTTGGTCTGTAACATTAATTGTAACAACAATCAAAGTGAAAGTAACTGCCAATTTTTGTTGTTTCTTAATGCGAGCTGTGTGTGTGTGTGTTTGTTGGCTTTCATGAGTGCAATGAATTGAGCAATAATTGATAGAGCAGCAAAAAAACGATCTTGTTATTTAATTCTTTTGCTTGCATTGCGAGAGCACGCGTGTGAGACACAATTGTGGCATGGAATTGAATACGAAATGAAAAGAAGTTTTTTTTTCGATTATCGAGCTTAAATTTGTTTTCAATACCCCCACTGAGTGTGTGCGACGAAAAATAATTATTATATGACTGAAATGAGTGTATGATTCTATCTGAAAGAGATTGATTAACATGAGTATAGCCGCAAATTCACACAATTCAATAATAAGTTGACACTAATGAATTGTACATTTCATATTTTGACATTCATAATTAAATTAAATTTCATTCTTTTCTTCTTTTTTCAGATCAACTGACGTGGAACGGTCTCTTCACATAAATTCTGAAAGAGAAACAATTTTCATTTTCAATGGGAAGAATTTATAGAAAATAAATCCAGAGAAACAACTGAAGCTAACTGGGCAGGAAGTGATAACAAAAAAAAATATTGTGAGGTTTTTTGAGAGCCAACAATGCCATCACCATTTGCAACGGACATGGAGACTAACAGTCAATATTCATCGTGTGAAACTCTAGACAGCCATAGATCGAGCGAGTCTGATGAAAAGAGGGAGGTCAATGGGAATCAACAAAAAACTCGAAAGGTAAGAGAGTAGCAAATGCACATTTTACACGGTCAATTAATTTTCTCTTTCACTCACCCTCGCTTTGCATAGATTTCGGCGGAACATACAGATTATATCGTTAAAGAAAGAGTAACGAGAAAAGAGCCACCAAAGCCCGCATATAATCCTATGCAATTTGTAGCGATTAAGCCAAGTAACTTATATCATACAGCACAAGAACAACTTAAAAAAGCCGAAGAGATTAAAAAAGTTAAGGATAAGGAGTTAACGAACCGCAAAGAGGATCCCGAAGATTGGCAAAATGTAAGGCAAATTTTATTGGGTTGACCATTGAGTTAAATTTGAATAAATTTTAGAATCTCGACAATTGGAAGTCATCGCGTAGGAAGCGTGTTGAGCACATTATCGATCGTATAGTTGAAGTGAAAAAGCTCGAGGAAGGAGAGCATGATCGAAATCGTCGCAGCATCAAGACATTCTCCGAGCTTATGGAGGAGCGGTAAATCACCTTAAATGTTTCTCGGACAAAAAATTTTCTAATTACTTTTCTCTCATTTCACGTGATATCAGCAGTGGATCTCGTCAGCATCGTAAATTGTCAACATTAGCCATTTATACGGAAGAAGATGATTCCACTTTTGATATGAACGATCTGCTTTCCGATGAGAATGGCTCGAGTGATAAAATGGAAACAAATGTGAGTACTTCTATCTACCGTGTCTCGCGCACAAAATGAAAGTAGATGGCAATTAGTGATTTCACTATTTCCTCTCTCTATTAAAATTATTTTTAATACCTTTTCTATTTCTCTCTCTTCTCGCTCACTCGCCATGGTAATTTAGAGTGATAATAATTCAGATAAGGAGAAACAAGCAAGTGATACAACAACAGATGATGTCTTTAACAATAACAATGGCAGCAGTAACAACAATGACGCCAGTAATTTTCATTCGACAGCTCTCATTAAAGACGTCATTCACAAGAAGCAGGAAACTACAATTCCTAAGCAGCAGCAGCAACAACAACAGCATGATGATGATGAGGAGGAGGTTAAAACGGAAGTGGAGCAAAGAATAACGACCGATTTATCTGGCGATATGTATAAGATGTCGATGTCAGCGAAAGTTACGACACAGACGTCAATGAGTGCAACGAAAACGACTCTTCGATCATTAGAATCACGCGAACGTGATTACACATATGATGATGCAATCGAAGACTACAAGACACGTGTCTCACAAGCGGCAAAATTCGATTTGCCTAAAGTTGACATCACTAAGAGGCGAGAGCTTTTCGAACAAGTTCAGGCTCAACAGCAAGACGAGAGTGCAAACATAAGCACAACTGCCGCTAAATTAGGAACCGAGATTGTGAGCATCAAAGATAGAATATCGAGCCTTCGAAGTAATTTAGTAACAAATGGCAGCGCTACTAACACTACGACCCCTCCAAAGAAAGTCGATTTGAGTGTATCGACCACTTTAAAGGATCGCTTATCAAGCTTACATCAACAAGTATCACCGCCAGTCGATGAGACGTCAAAGCGAATACTCGACACGCCTTTTAAAAACGTGGTTGAGACACGCAACGAGTTTGAAAAACAGCAGCAACAACAAATGAGTGTTAGTCATCACTCTGAAGTGGCTCCTCTTGTCATCGCTCCGCCGACAATTGTGAGTGATAATGAGTCATTAGAATCGGATCGTGACGATAGTGGAATCGAACATCAACAGTCAATGAATTATCCGAAAAGTGTACCCGATGTGATACAACACGAGTCAATTATAACACTCGATGATTCGAAAGAGGACGACATGGATGAGGAATCGAGCGTAAGTTACTCAGAAAATGATCAAATCCAGTCGGTTATGGTTCTAGGTTTAAGTGACAGCAAAACTACTAACACAAATTCTAGTACTTTAGCAGCTATCTCTGCTTCTTCTCCTAAAAAAACTTCAAATATGGCTATGTTTAATTTCATTCACTCTAACTATCGCTCGTTTGATGACGAAAGTGAAAATATTGAAGATAATGAATTCTTACTTGAATGTATGACATCACATGATGGTCAGATGAAGAGGAACGAGCTTGAAAAGAGCAATTCAGTTGACACTGCGCTGTCGCTCTGCTCTTCGTCTGACGGAACAAGTTTGATGGACGATTATTTGTCGTAAACTTATATATATTTTAACTTAATGCTTTGCTTAAAAATTTATGCGCTCGTAGACACTCCTACATCTGTAGTAAATTGTTCGAAAAGTTCATGAAAATAATTTCAAATCAAATCTATTAATCATTTTCAAGTCTTGTATTTAAAAAAGTTAAATTTAAATATTTTTTTAAGATTTTTAAAAATTAATTCGACATGCGAAAGCATTTATCTGTATTTGAATTGTTGAGGGATTGTTTGAAGGCCATTTATTGCACTAAACATTTTAAATCCGAAACTTAAACTCTCTAAATTTGCTGTGATTGATTTTATCATCAAAATGAAATTACGTAATTGTTCAAGCAATCCCTCCTTTAAACTTGTACTTAATGGCAATTTGAAATTCAAAAACAGCACTCAAAATATTAAATCGAAGTTGCACACATGTTCATGCTAGTAGTCAAATATTATAATTGTCTTTAAGCTAAGATTATCTCAATTTGGTAAAGTTTATAACACAAATGAGAAAATGTTTCTGCACACAAGAAAATCCACCCATTTTAAACTTTTGACTCTGAAATTTTAAGGTATGGCAAACCGCAAGACTTCATGATGCAATGGAGAAATGTGTGTGTTTTAAAATCCTCCCTATTCTCCGTACTGTCTCTCAATTCATGAAGAAGCATTGATGTGAAAAAATCACAAAATTCCTCTAGAGAGATGTTTATTTGTTTGCCTATCTCTCTCTATTGGTTAAAAATATTTTTAATTCATTTTGGTATATTTTCCTTTAAAAGAAAAAGTAGAATCGAAAATCAAAATTAAATGTGCAACAAAAAACTTTAAAATGAAAAAAACTAATGCTATTTTTGACTCTAATCACGATGTTAAGGCAAAGTATAGAAAATATTTATGCCACATTATAAAAAGTTATATATTATATGAATGATGATGTAGTTGAAAAATTTTATGATGTAAATATGATGATAAAAAAATATGTTGAGAATATAACAAGAAAAATAGCTTATGGTGTAATCAGTTGGAATGGTTTTTGGCTCTTTTTTCCTCTAGAGTAGTGTTTTTTCCCTTTCATCCTTTCACTCCTCCTCGAATGCTTTCTTTTCGCATATTTTTTGATATTTCCACTTAATACATAATGATAATATTAACACAAAGCACGTATGAACTTTTGCTTAAACTTTGACACGAGTGATGATGTAGTTGTGTGTACATATATTTATATAGTGGAATGTAAAGGTACGTGTTGTAACTTTTTTATTTGGCGAGGCTGTATCTTTATCTTTCTCTAAACACTATCCTGTTACGTCAGCAGAAAGCATGTATATAAGGTAGGCACAAAATTAATTTATCTTGACGCTGGTGTGGATGATGATTTAATTAACAATTTTTTCCCCACTTATCATTTCTGTATTTAATTAAATTCAGCAGAATCACTCGATTTTCATTTTTTCGAGGAGATTTTTATTGGCTCAAAATGGTGATTTAATTTACGCTATTTTTTCATCTTTGATAAAAAATGACTTTATTAATAATTTATTTGATTTTCAAACAATTCAATAGGATCAAATCGAGGAGGCTTTAGATATGGCTTTTCAACTCATTGATAATGAAAATGTTGATTCTTTGCCAAATATTCCACGACAGCCACAAACGATGGTTGTTCCAACATGTGTAGAGTTTAGAGCCAATAAAAAAAATTCAGAACCGATTTATGAAAACGTTGCTGACGATGATGAGAGAAAGGAAAATTTTTCGTGTCAAAATCAAATTGATTTGGAGCCACACTATCAAGTGCCGAGATCTCGTGAACCTTATTATGAAACACCTAAAAAAAATGCACCAATTCCGTTGTACGAAAATGTCGAGTTAATGTTTCCTGCCTCGTCAGATAGTTCACGTTTTTCAATGGCCGAAAGTAATGAGAGCTTTGGCGTGGACGATGGAACTGAAATGGTCTTTCCAATAAGTACCTTAGTGCCTCCCACCGAGAAACCACCTCCTCTGCCCGAAACTTTAATCGACGCTGAAACCTCTCAAGGTCAAATAGACAATTTCAAACGAATCAACTCAACGAAACGTATTAAGAAAGAAATTCGAAACAAACGTTCGAGCTTCCTTGGAATAGACGGGCAAGATTTTGATGATAATTCATTCGAGCTTACAGTTCCTCCACCTCCCAACGTAAGGGAGTTTTTGCAAGAAGAAAGACGCTTTGAACGACAGCTCTATCAAAAGGCAGGACTCTATGAAAACTCCGTAAACGGTAATTACTCTTAATGCCACACGAAATCTAAAGAGCAGTTCTCTGATTGTAATTTAAAATTATAGGCGAGAGCCGTGATTCGGGTCTAGATAATCATTCGCGACAGAGCAGCGAGCCATCTTCAACATCATCGGGTGAGGGCTGCACGGAAATCGATGGCGGTGGCATGTTATTGAGCGAACAACGTGGAAATTTCACAAGCTACAATGTAAACGAGGACGATAATCGAATTAAGACACTTGAAGAGCAAATAAGTCAGCAAGAAGTGAGTCTCATTTGCTTTTATGAGTATCATCATTAAACTTTTCCATCTCTCTCTCTCTCCTTCTTCCATTTTATTTCTGTTGTGACTAATACAATTTTACTTCTCTCCTGACATAATTCATTCTATTTCATCACTTTTTTCTACTTCTTATTATTTGTCTTTATGTCTTCAATCTTTTTTTTGTCTCGGAAAATTGATTAAAGTGAAAAATTTATTTATCTTTTTTCTCTTCAACTTTTCTTTCACTCTTCAATGAACTCTAACTACTTAACGAGATTTGATTGATAGTGGCAATATGGTGTTCTTTGAGCGATCTAAAATGGGAGATGGAAAATTGCTGAAAGAGAAAAGCTTTTAAACTTTCGAGTCGAGAAAATTTTATTTTATTTTTATCAAAAAGCAAAACTAATTGAAAATTAATTAAGGAACTGAAGTTCAACTCCATATTGCCACAAAAACATATATAACCCGACAATTAATATGTTTTCTCCGTCTTTCATAATATCATTTGTGTACTTCCAGAATTATTCTAACTACCGTCATCATCAACATGACGATTCATTCGATGATGACCATCAGGTACTGAAACTAAACACTGATACATAACATGATGAAATTAAAAATTTCTGGTTTGGTGTTTTTAATTTTTAATGCATGGTTTCGTCTTTTTTATATACATTTGGTGTTGGGGTTTTAATGTTTTGAGTATATGTATTGTATAGCATGGAAAACTTTATTTCTTCTTCCTTTAATTCTTAACATTTGAGTGTACAAGAAAGAATTTGACGTCACATATTTCTCCTTTAAATTAATGAGGAAAAAAGCTTTTAGACAACATTCTATATAGTTGCTCGAACATCAATAAAGCCATTCTTTCGCGTTCATCGTCGCACACTGTCAGAAAGTGCAAGAAAAGTTTTTTCTTTAGCATACTTTTCTTTTCCGACGACACTCTCTATTTTTTCATCAGGGGGTGATAAACTTTTATATACAGATGACTGTATATCATTTTTAGTAAATAAATCTTTGAAAATAAATGTTTATAAAAATTATATTTACATTAATTTCATAAACATAAAAGTAAATAAAAGTTTATATAAAAAGGAAATTTCATTCTTGAAAGATTATACGCCCCTGATGCTTTGCTTTCACAAGCGAGATGAAGAAAATCTGTCACTTGAAAAAAGTTTAACTCAAATTTGTTCGATTAATTTTCTTCTTCTTTCTTTATTGTTATTTTTCATAGAATATAACTTATGCATGCAAACGATTCTCTTCCCTTCTTTTCACGGTGCTGGATTTTGAATTATTTTCTCCCTCTTGTTTATTGTATCGAACACATTGTTGTAAATTTTTTAATTCATATATGAATTTTGCAAAGCAGCACAAAAAAATCACGAGCTTTCTTTTTCGTTTTTCTTTTACCCCCAAATATATGCTTTTGTGTTTGGTGTGTAATAATTCACAGGAAGTTTTGAGAGTTGAACAATTGCTTCTTCAAATTGAGCAGCAGGAGTTAAAGCGACAGCGAGAAAATTTGATTATGCGTAAAAATCTTGCACGTCGTGAGCTAAATGAAGGCGTGAAAATGTTAATGACTAACAATAACACAACTGTGGCTAGTACGTCGCTTCAGGATCTTAATCAAACTTCCACCGATAATGGAAGTGCTCAGTATGAGCAAAATGTGTCATATCGCCACATTCATAATTCACGTCCTCAACAGCAACCACAACATAATCACATAAATGAATATCGAAAATCTATGCCTAATTTGCAGGACTTCAATCACACTGCATGGAGTCATACGGGAGGCCTCGAGTATCAGACATATGAGGAAGCTACATCATCATCACAGAACTTTCAATTTGGAGATTTGGCGACATCGAGTCGATCCGAAATGCATTTGCATGCACCAACTCCATACCAACCTCCGACACACCTTCATCGAAACAGTAATGGCAACATTTACGGAAATAACATGACAAGAAATGCATTAATGCAAATAAGTGCAGTACCAAAGCCAAAATTGACAAACGATTGGATTCAATATCGAAAGTCAGAGCCCGTAAAACCTTCACTCAATTCACATTGGCTTCTACAGGAGGCTGAGCAGCGTCGCATCGAACAGTTGAATAGAAAGAAGCCTCTCCCCGAAGCCGTCATCCAAACTATTCAACAACGTGTAATTGACTTGGGTATTGGATCGAATGTGAATAAAAGGTAACATCCATTTGACAAAATTCCCTCACCCCAGACATGTCATGAAAAATTTATGTTGTACCCGTCGAAGAGAAGAAAAAAATATGAAAATGTTTGAAAGATGAGAAATGCTGATATTAAATCGATTTATTTATATGTTTGCCGAAAAAGGAGCACAAGTTAAAGTACTCTTTTATCTATTTTTCTCATATATATAACTTTTTTCTTTTCCTTGAGCACATCAGACAATAAAAAGTTCACATCACTACATGATTAATGAAATTCTACGACGTTCATCTTGAATGCTTTGAAATGCAAATTGAAAACTCATTTTTAAAGATCATTTAAAATATTTATAAAACTATATATAGTTGAATGAAAATAAATTTTATTTTAGCCCTGCACATTTTTTTATCCGAACTGACCACATTATGAAGTTTTCTTATTGTTTCCTGATCGAAAGTTTTTACATTAGTTTTTTCTTCTTTCCTTCAATAGATACACAGTATTCGATTCAAAACAGATGCCACAAATCCCTCAAACATCATCTCAAGCACCACTCTTGATGATGTCACAGCCACAAACAACGAACATGTCCAATATGGCAGCGAATAATGGCGGTAGCATGATGAATAATAATCCTATGTCAATTCCTCAGCCATCACCTCATCAAATGATGCAACAACCGCCGCTCCCTCAAGCGGAAATTTTAAGTGTATCAAGCAAAAAACTCTGCTCCTACTGTAATCACGAACTTGGAAGTGGAGCAGCAATGATTATTGAAAATTTGGGTCTCTTCTACCATATTGATTGCTTCAAGTGTAGCGTATGCCAAACGCCAATTTCTGATGGTAACATTAACGGTACAGATGTTCGCGTTCGCAATTCTAGACTTCATTGCGCCAACTGCTTTTCCAACGAGGAAGGCATCAAGTTCTCATGTGTGTGAGATGAACAATTTAAGCTTTGATTTAAATTTTAAAAAAATTGTTGTGAATAAATTTCAACTTATTTTTATTTTTTGTTTAAATACTTTTTTAAGTGGATGTTAAAAATCATGAGTGTGTCAATAAATGTCAAATATTCTGTTGTATGATGATAAAAAATAGCATAAAATTTGTGTAAAATTTGAACACGAAAAAAGGAGCGTGTATTTTTAAGATAATGTATATAAATTATATACTTCTTTATATACAAGGCAAGGTATATAAATTTATATGCACGAAGTATATAGTGTATAAATTTATTTAAAATTACTCGTATCCCCTTGACACCAAAATATCCGTATATGAACATATTGTTGTGAAGAAAGATGTATACATGGACAAAATAAGCAATATATTTTATTTTTCTTTTTGTTTGACATTGCGACACAAAAATATTTGTTTGGATGAGAGAGAGACCATAAATTAGGTATCAAAAGCAAACGTTTGCTCTTCCTTGCAAGTCCTAAGGACTTTAATGTTGATTGAACGCCCAGCACTTCACGTAACTCATAAATTATGAGCGAGATGCTAAAAATAAATTTATGTCTCCTCAAGGCATGTCTTTATGTACGCAAAATGAAAATTATTTCTCATAATTACTTGCTTCGTCGTGTTATGAAGTAATAGAATTTTATTGTTATCAGTTTTAACACTTTCCACTGTTTCTCGAATTATAATTCACTAAGAGGGTGGGACACTATTGTTTTTAATTGAAATTTATGGTAATTTCTAGACCATGTTGGATAATGTTTAAATCCAAACGTCTTACCCGCTACCACCATAAACCCATCTCATACACTTACATTTAAATTCGTCCAAAGTTTTATGCTTAAATTATATGTTTTCTGTGGCTTCAAGAAACTTAAAGATGTCAACTTTTCCAGTGAGATAAAATTTATGTGAAGCTCTAGAGTGTGCGTGTATGTATATATTTTAAATCTATCATTTTGAAAGAAAAAAAAATCAAATCGAAATTGGCTTAAGGTGTTGTGTGCGCACTCCACGTTTTGTTAATCTTAACGAGACAAAATATTAATGATTTAGTTAAGTTTATCAGATTATATGAAGAAAAAAATATTATGTGTCACGTCTATCTTGAAATATGAATGAATAAAAGTTTTAATGATTTTTTTCGTGAAAAAACTTCCCTTTGAATACACAAATATTTAATTGCAGATTGTTGACACCAAAAAACATCATCATCACAAAATTGTTGAGATGTGAATGGAAATTTTAATTTACATTTACATACGCACTGAAATTTGCGGTCAAAATTAAATGACGAGGTGAGTAATTTTTTTTTTTAGAAATTATAAAGTTTTATAACAGTAATGTATTTAAATTTAAACATATAAAAGCACTTTCATGTTGCAAATAAATTCACATCATGATCAATAATATTCCTAATTATCCTAATTATTCCTAATTATCCTAATTATCCTAATTATTCTAATTATTTTAATTATTTCTAATTATTCCTAATTATCTAATTTTTTTCTTAATTTTTTTAATTTTTTTTTGATAATTAGGATAATTAGGAATAATTAAAATAATTAGAATAATTAGGATAATTAGGAATAATTAAAATAATTAAGAAAATAATTAGGAATAAATTGTCGTGACACATCAGCTTTTGTGACATTTTACTGCAAATGCATTTCTCTGGCTTTAATGTTATGTTCGTAGTGGAATGACTCAAAGAATGAATTTATGGAAAGCTTATGATAATTTTTAAGAGCAAAAGCTCCAGAGAGATGTTTTTTGAGAGAAATAAAACATTGCAGCATCCATCAGTAAAACATTAAATATAAATGTAGCAATAGAGCGGTTGAAATTTGTGCTGAAAAATGTAAACATGTCTCTCAAAGTTCAATGCTAACTAATGTTTTGCCAATGCTGCGCCCCACCCCGTCGAGAGAAATTTTCCTCTCCATCTCATTCGACATCTGAAATTCAATGCATTCGGGAGCTTTTTTCGTTCTGTCCTCGAAAGGAAAATAGTAAAAAAGTGAAAAAAGAAGGTGTTGAAGAAAAGTTTTATTTTTTCCTTATAAAATCCATGATTAATTTTTATAAAAGTGCATTTGAATCCTGTTAAAATTCTTGAGACTAGTGAAAATTTCTACCAACTGGAATACAAAAGAAAAAATAGTGAAAATATAGAAGAGAAAAAAAGTTCAATGTCTGGTTGAGATAGCTAATAGAAAATTATTCTAAAAGCTCTTCATACTCAAACCCAACCCACGAGAGACAAATTATAAAAATTAATAATAAATCATTAAAAATTAAATGTACTGTAAAATATTACGCAGTGAGTTAATATTAATTAGGAAAACCTTAACATAAATCAGGCGAAGGTGAAATCTCGCGAGGTGTAAACGACGAAACTTGAGAAGGAGTAAGTGTGAATATCAAAAGCGAGTAAATTGGATTCACTTCAAATCCATCCCTCAATCATTCTTCTTCTTTCGCCTTCCTTTTTCGTTACTTGTCTGTTTAAAGCGGAACAAAAGTCAAAAGCTGTAAAAAAAGAAATCCAATTAAAGTGAATTTTTTTTCTTCTTTGTTCGTGAGGAGAAAACTTGAAAAATTAAAAAAGAAGAAAAAAAAATTGAAAAGGCACAAAAATAAGAGTAAAAAGAAGGAAAAAAGTTTTCTATGGCAGTAGGAGCCAAGCGTCAGTGAAATCCCGCTGATATTGTATAAAGCAGATTTTTCTCCTGTCATCGGATAAATGTGCTTGATATTGACGAGAATCAAATTACATTAAAAAAGTTTATTTTTGTTTTCACGACAACGGCCACTCATTCCTCATTCGATTGATCGACTTTCAATATCAGACGATTGTGTTTACATCGTTCCTTATTTTGTGCTTGTTCAAATATATAAAAAATCTCTCAAGGACTAGTGTCTCTCTTTCCATTGTATATGATGAAAAGGTTATGGGATGGGGAAGTAACTGACTCAAATTACTTCACTTAGAGCTTCTTGAACTCGAAACGATCCAATGCATTAAATTGGATATTTATGATACTTCTGTTTTTGCTATAAAATTTTCCGCGAAAAAAATCTCAATAAAATTGAAAATGCCGAACATCACTGGCAATTTCTTTGTCATTTTCTCTCTCTCTCTCGTTATTTATTGATAAGTCATATTTTGCGGTTATTGGTCAAACAATTTATCCACCCGAAAATGTCAATGAGTTGATCTTTATGCTTTGAAATAGGTCAAGAACTCGTATATCAATATTAAAATTACAGCACATACAAAATTTACAACGTGAAAGGGTTCTCTTGAGATTTGATTCTCATCCTTCCGTTCCATTATTGTGATAGCAATTGGAAAATTCGATGAAAATTCTCAAAAGAGCTGAATGTGCATGTCTCAAGATGAAAATATAGTGCTGCGCGTCGTAATCATATCCACTCCATTAGAATGCAAGACAAAATAGCTTTATGAATGCCTTTTCCGCTCCATGCTTTGCTCTATTTTTTTTATTTTATGACGTGAGTAGTCCCTTTTTATTCTTTATTCCCTCAACTCCTCCTCTGTGTGCTTTTTGTATTGCATGCGAGGAAAACTAGAAGAAAGGGAAGAAAAATGAGGAAAATCGCTTTGGGGTTTGTTTGTTGAATAGAACAACTTAACTATCTCAATTTTTCTTATTTCTTGTGTGGATCGCTATGTCAAATGATTTCGCATCAACGACGACCATTGTAGAAAGAAATCAATGAAAGGAAAATGTTTTTTTTTTCATGAAAAAGTTTCATTCAGTGGAATGTAAAATGAGGGTTGCTAAAACTTTCCATCTGTCAAAGTAATCTTTAGTTGAAAAAATATCTCGCACACTAAAATTAGCTATTAAAAAATGTCAGTAATTAGCTTAAATTTTATGAGCTTATGTGTTACGACGACACTTAAAACAACAAAATTATTGTCACGTTATCTCCAAGGAGATTAATTTCGTCCTCTCCTTCTCCCATTAAATTAAGTTCACCGAAAATTGCTCTTCACGATGGTAATATATTTTTATAGATGGACAATTGCGTAGCCATGTGCGAATCTCTCGAAAGATTCCATATAGAAATTATATGAATTTTCTACTCAAGAGTAAGATTCTTAAGAAAACGCAAATAAACTTTCTCTTTGCTCATCTTTAAAAGACTTTTTCTTCCGTGTTAAACTATTTATAGAATTAAATAATGGCGTCGACATAAAAATGATGGTTCAATTTACGCATAGACGTTTATACTGGTATGTCGTCTTCATGTACTCGTCAAGAGAAAGAGAAAAAAATTACTTTGTGCATCGTAAGCAAGAAGAAGAGTGCCTATAATGTCCTTACTCATTCCATCAACATCATCTACACGTACAGTTTTCTCTTCTCTTTCTTTTGTGGATAATGTTACACGCTGAATGCTGCGCGAGGAGATGAAAGCTCATGTTTTCAGCATGCTTTGCTTCGTTGCTCGCATTACATCATCGCTTTCCTCCCTTACTTTTCGTACTTTTATTTTTTCTCGAAAGCTCGCCCTTTCGATTATGCTCCTAAAATATTTTTATTAATTGAAAACACTTGTGAGAGTGACACTTTTTCCAAGTTATATCAGAGACTTGAGGAAAATTAAATTAGTCAAAAAGAGGCTAAATAGGAAAATATTTTCGTAAAATGCGCAAAAGCGCAGCGTTTTTTTCCATCTTCTCTTTTTTCCTCTCTCTCTCTTGCTCTCGTGCTAGATATAATGTAATTTTGTGTACTGATTTCTCAATGTCGTGTATTATTATCATTGTGAATTTTTTCATTTTTCTCTCCTCTTTAAATCTTCATTTTTATAACAAATTGGATTGATTTCTCAACAAATATTTGATGCTACATCTTGACCTTTTTTACACCCGTTGATGATTGTTTAAAATTCTCGCTAACTTCTTGATTTACTTTTATTAATATTTATTATGTGAATCATACCCAAGGGAGCATTAACGTCATCATTATTTTCCATAAATGTGCGTGTGCATCTTTAATTTAAATTTGAGAAGATTATGACATTTGATATGGGTTGTAAGGAAAAATACATAATTTTTTCTCTTGTTAAGTTTTGCTGATAAGACGGGATATTAAAGTGAAATTAATTTTACAAGATTTTTATATTAAAAATTTTTTGAGGCTCACTTTTTTGCACGGAAAATTAAATGAATTGGTTTATCTCGTTTTTATGGTTTCCAGTTAACCTTTTAATGCCTAAATTTTTTATGACGAGAACAATTTTCGCAAATGACTCTACCCTTCCACTTTTGCTTATAAAATTTACATAAAATATATCCAAAAATGTTAAATTTTACATTAACACATAAATGCTCCAAAGAAGAACATAACTTTAACAACTCATCGGACAACACCATCGATAGAACTGTGACGCGTGAAGCGCCAAACGACGAGGATGGATTAAAATAATTGTCATCAAATATTCTTTTTGTTTCGTGTCACTGCCTAAGGCATGTTCGCTGCTGTTTTTTGTCGTCTGACACAGCTCACATTCTTTTTTTCTGTGTGGTATAATGTGTCAAGATAACAAAAAAATTTCATTATGGTAAATATCCGTGATGCTGAAGAAAAATTGAGCTGTATATGCGGCGGCTGCCAAAGCACAAGAAAAAGTTTATTTTCGTCATATCTCTCATTGCCTTTTCACTCTTCTATTAATTCTCAATTTCACACGCATATAGAAAATGTTTTTACAAAAGTCAACTCAAGATATAAAAATTATTTAAAAACTTTTTTGCTTCTTTCCACAAAATTAAATTAGTTTTTTTGTTGTGAAAATTGAAAACATAAATTCACCTGTCAGTTATCGAAAATAAATTCCATCCTTAGGGAATTTAATGTTAAAAAACTTTCTTAATTTGAAATTGATAGGATGACGGTTAAAAATTTAACATGCAAAAATGCTCAATTTTTATCAACAAAATAATTTCCAAACATCAATACAGACAAGGTTGCAAATAAGGCACTGCTGCGTAAATATTTGGAGCGAGAAAATTTAACTTTTAGGTTGGTCTCATTGCTTTTTTGCCACTGAGGTTATGATGACAACATGATAAATATTTACTTTGATACTCTCCCCCGAAATTATCTAACTGCTCTCTTGCTCCGAATTTATGTAAATGACAAATAATTGCTTTTCCACCCTCATCCTCGTACGCTTCGTGCACTGAAGATAATAATCGAAAGGTCAAAAATTGAGGTCATTCCATTAAAGACATTCCAAAAAAAGCACTCTAATCTCGTGGTAAATGATGTTTATTCTAATTTTTCAAATTTTGTGGTCTCAAGTGTGTTCATTATTTTTCCTTTTTTTGGCTTCTTTATGAAGTCGAAGCTCTTGTACAAAAAACTCCATTAAATAATTGGAGCGTGTGAACATTTGATTTTATTTCCAAAAAAGCATTTACAGTATGAATAAGAAATGCCAAAAAAAGACCGGAGGTGAGAGAGATAGAGAGAAAGATAGCATGAAGAAATCACGAACGAAAAATTTTTCTGATGATATATGATGCTGATAAATTTTTATATCATCAATGGTGAAACTTTGTAGAGAGAAAGAGATCGTGGAACGGAATATATTGCTGAATAATTCATTATTATTTGATTAGTGATTACGCCTCGCCGACTACTTTGAGTTTCCTTCTTCTTCTAACTCTTATTTTTTAAAAGAGTTTTTCAGGATCGACAAAAACACGCCTCAATTTTAAATGTCTTCTGTCAATATTAGTTTGTTCAATCTTCCTCCCATTATTTTCAATGTTGAGCAAAGAAGCGTTAATTAATTAAATAAGCAAACAAAAGTCCCCAGATAACTTTAAAAATTTCTTCTTTTAGCGAGCTGCACTCGAGATAGTCTCTCTTTAATTAATAATGGCTTTATTTTCAACAGTTGAAGAATCGAGTGAGAATCTCCTAGGCAGTTTAAGAGTTTTCATGAAAAGCTTTTATCATCGTCCCTATTTAACTTTGAAGTTTAAAAGTAATTTCGGTGTAAGAAGTTGAGCGTGAAATGTAAAATCAACACAGTCGAGTCTTCTTTAATTCTCACCCTGGGAGTGGTTCACAAGAAATATTTTTTTTGCTAAGAAAAAGTTTCGAAACTTTAATTTTTCTTTTTCTTGAGCCACCGTTGCTTCGACGAGATTAGCGAAGACTAAATTCACATAAATAAAATGGACTTTTTTGATCCCTGATGATAAATCAGAATATCCATCTTCTGACGTTGAGGTCTAACGTTGTCAAAGACATATATAAAAAGGTTCATTTTGTCGTGCGTGTAAGAAAAGGAAAAATCATTTCGTAAAAAATCGCCATCACATCAATAATTTTGGTGAAAAGAAGTAAATCCCATCAAAAATCACACATTTCAAAGCAATAAAAATGTTGAGCAAATATATTTTCATTATTGAGTTTTTTCTTTCCAAAAGAGGTTTAATTTTTTCCATACGTATGTGCTTTATGAATTGACCGGGCAAAAAAAGAGATAAGTCTGTGAGCGGAGAAACATACTTTTGGTCATAGATCTTAATTTGCCCAGAAGACAGAAACAGAAAAAAATTGCCGTTTGAGAGACAGTTTCATTTCGATTCGATGGCTTCTCAGGGAGGCGTAAAAATTGACTCTGCCATTTATCTGATCCCTTTCCACTCAGAATATTTTGAAATCTTGATTTTTCTGTAACAACTTTGACAATGAGGACAGCAACAGCATTATCGATAAAATTCTGTACAAAAGATTGAGTAGCAACAAGAAATGTACAAAATTGATGATGTCGACAATAAATTGAACAACAGATAACAATATCAAAGTTTTCACAGACAATATTTTCCTCCTAGCTAATTTATTGATCGCAAGCCTTTTGCTAATTTTTTAATTGTTGATTTAAAAATTGTGATTTTTAAATTCACAAGAAATGCAAGTTTTCAAATATCATAAATTGAGGTTAGATTTGAGCTTTAAAAATTTGCTGCTCAGCAAAAAGAATTAATTCAAAAGCTCCACGCATTAACAAGCAAATATTTGTGGAAATGGCATGACCTTTTTTTAGCTTAAAAATTTATTATGTTCATGAAACGGATTTTGATTGTACACGCGATGTAAAAATTAAAATAAAGGCTTCACATTTTAATATCAAAAAATTTAATTTGTTAATCTCAATTTTAAATTGAAAATTTATGTTGACAAAAAACATAAAAGTCAAACAAAAAGTTTTATTTGCTTTTCGTACAAGTGTGTTTGCATAAATAAATTATTTTAGACGGTTATAGGCACGTGCAGAAATGCTAGAGGAAAGAAAAATCAGTCAAAGTTATCCCAAATCTTCACAAAATATGGGGGCAGTATCCAGAGAGAGAAAACTCGGAAGCTTTTGAGAGAAAATCGAATCAAGTATTTTAAGATTTAATGCGAAGCTCTCTTGAATTATCTCATTCGTGCTTTGACAGAATTGAAATAACGAAAATGAATAAATTTAGATGCTGAACGCACTTTATTCAATTTTCTTTAGGCTATTTTTGAGAACATAATACGCTAAATTCCAAATAAAAATGTCACTGATCTTCAAAAAGATCCACTTAAACATTTCAAGAAAATTATAAATAATTCAATTCCGGTTAACTGAGATTGGCTGACTGTGTAAAAGAAGAAGATGTGAAGAGCTATCAAAAAAGACTCTCACAATCAGAAGCACTTGGTTGTCTTTATCGCTCTCTTTTTTCCAATTTCGTCAACATTATTGCGATTGTATAATCACCGCTTTAACATAATGTTGTTGATGAAGGAAAAAGAAATGAACGAGTGTTATAGGAATCGTAAAATTGAAGAATTGATTGTTAAAGCAAGCGTAGCAGAAAAAATGCGGCGGATTCCGACATTAAATGAATTAGGTTGATAAAACGTGTCAATGATGGAGGCATTAATGATGAGCGACATTCGCAAATTACGTCATAAATCATCGTGAATATGCCACGATATAAAGTGACACATAACCTTAACATGTGTATGTCTGTGTGTGTTCGAAGGAAATGGGAACAAATTTTTTAAATTCCTCACTAAGAGTTGAGCTAAAGATGAAGTTTTTGACGTTGGAATTTTAAATAAATTAAGGGAGCGAAGAAAAAGTTTTTCCTATAGTCAGTTGCGCACGGTACTACCGTTGTGCCACAAATAAATTTTTGTCCTTACAGTTCATTTCAATTATGAAAAATAAATATTTGGATAAAAATGTAAACTAGGTTTTGTAATTTAAAATGAGTTACACGAAAGTTTTATTACAAAACGAATTTAAAATTTTATTTCGTGTTTTTCATCTCCCTCAAATTTTTTATCGTAAGGCGAAATGAACTTTTAAACTTTCTCTTCGACACTTTATGCTCATAAATTATATGCAAGACTAAATCTGATGGGAGTGCTTTGTAACACTGAAATTTTAACATCACTCCAGATAATGAAATGATAATCGTGTTTATGACTCGCCATATTCGAGCATTTAAGGGATTCACTCATAATTATGCAAATATTAATGAGAATTTTTTCGCTGCAAAATTAACTTAGCATAAATGAAATTCTTTTTCAAAAGGCTGGCAAACTAAATTCGTTTAAAAAAACAATTCACAGAGCATTGAGAAATTAATGTAATTTTGCAAAAGTGACCAACGAGCGGAAAACTTTTTGTCATTAATTATATCGTTTTTTTTACGCAATGTACACCGCTTAAAAATAATTCAATTATGCAGACGCACGCTCATGGTCTAAAATAAAACAAAATTACTTTTTTTCCATCTAAATTTGTTTTTCTTACAAATTGAAGCAAATTAAGAGAGGTCTGTTTCGATGAATTATGCTTAATGAATTCCCACACTCAACAAAAAAGCACAAAGCCAAGACACATTAGCAATAACAATATAGTTAGAATATTGAATAGGAAAATTGCTTTGTCCAGTCATATATGGAGATGTATGAATAAACGAGAACGGAATTAATATGGTCAATTAATTACTGCTAGTAAATTGGCATCTAAAGCATGAATAGAGCGAAAAATAACTGGCAAGAGAGGATTAAGAGTGAGATTAAGGCTATTTACGCAGCGCAGAGAAATGAAGCATTTATTATTTGGCACGAGAAAAGGTTGGCGTGTGTGTGTGTGGAAAATTTTACCCTCTAATGCAAAGAGACAAAAGAGCCCTGTTTTATTCGCATGTAAATCTGACAGAAACAGCCGAAAATGCTGTCATCTTCAATCTTTTGTGAGCTAAAATGATGAAATTTGAAGTCGTTGAATTTTAAATACGACAGAAATTGAAATTCTTTACAGTATAATCGGATATTAGAATTAATCTTCCAATTTACCATCGTGCTTAACAATGCTCAAAACACACAAAAACCAGAGCTGTTGGGGAGGGGATTTGAGACAAATGGAAATGATGAAGAGAGAGCACTTATTGAGAAATATTTCAGATCCTTCGCCACATCCAAGAGAATTACAGCATTGTACTTACTTACTTACTTATTCTATTCATTCTTATTCGTTTATTCTCAAGCACTTGACAATCTAAGGATATGCTTTCTTTCACTTGAGTTTTGTAATAGCTTATTCGGTCAAATAAAGGTGACGAATAAGGGGGTGAGATGCTTGTTCAAAAAAATTTAAAGTTTTAACTAAGTTTATAATTTTAAAGTGGTCAATTTTCATAAATATTCAAAGTTTTATTATTCTGAATTCTGACATTTTAAATAAATTCCTATAATCTAAATACTTTTTACTTCTATATATGCCTTTATTAGAGAAAGAAAGGCAAACAAACTTTTACATTATATCGAAAAAAGGAAGTGAATGTGGAAAAGTTCGAACAAAGAAGGCACAAGAAAGAAGAATTTTGCCTTCACATTGTTCTCTCTCCAACACTAATTGCATTGTTTTCTCGCATTTTTCTTCTTTTTCTGTAGAAAGCAGTTTGAGTGGCGTGTTCGAACAGGAATGAATTGAGTGGAAACATCACTCTGGAATTCCTTTGTCATCATTGCTTTTACGGCCACGGTTGATTAGAATTGGCAGATATTGTTGCAACTTTTTGTACATAAAGAGCACACAGCAAATAATTAAAAAGGAGTGAGGACTAATTAATGTGTCTTAACAAGCGGCAAATATGTTCAATATCATCGATGACAGCATAATGAGTAAAACGACCAACGCAACTTCGAGCACGTCTAAGAAGACAACGAATAACGATGATGACGATAGATTATGCGGCTGCTAATAGAGATGATATGATTCGTCTGCCAATAATCAATAACCGAAATTAATTTATGCCATTGAATGTAAATTTCATGGAAGAAAGCTAAACCAATCATCAGGAGCTATTAATAAAAGACGCTACGACGTCGACGACAGCAACCAATTTTGATGATTTATTAATAAGCTCGAAACAGCAATGAATGAATAAACAAATTTAGAAAAAAGTCGAAAGAGGAAAAATTAATTTTTAATCTAAAGTTAACATAAAATTTACCTTATTAATTTTAAACAAATATATAAATAAAAATACAAAAAATAAACAACTCATCATAATTGAGAGAATGCAAACATAAAATTGAATGGAAGCTCATTAGCAAAAAGAAAAATATTAATTAGATACGAGTGGAAAAAATAAACTTTTGCCCTCCGGAGAAAAAATCATCTCATACAATTTCACAAACCGACATACAGTCGTATAGAAAATTACTTCGCAAAGAGAAGAAGAAAAGCATTAAGAGAACCGCAAAACGTTTGATGGAAGCGAGCGAATATTTATAAGGAAGGAAGGAAACGTACGAAACAAGTGAGTTAATTGACAGAACCAGCAAAACCCTAAACTCGGGTGAGGAGCGTCGAAACGATAAACAACCTTAGAGTCATCGCAATAAACGGAACTCTAACGCTCTTTTCAATTAAAGAAAGAAAAAAAATCTTGATCTTATTCTATAAAGAAGGAAAAAGAAGCTATATATGATGCAGGCGATGAACTTTCTTATCAAAATCACACATTATGAAATTTCTTTACTTCGATAAAATCTCCTTCATCCAATTTCAATCTATGAACAACTATCATCAACGTTAGGGGCAACAAAATTTTTCTCTCCATTTGTAGCAAAAAGAAAAAGACGAAAACTTGAGAAAAGGGTACATGTATGAAGACGACCGGAAGGAAATGATGAAATCATTATTTTTCTCGCATCCTACTGCAGATTTCATAGAGAGAGAAAAATATCAAGACATTGTCTCGAATATTGATGAAACTATATTGGCTACATCGAATTGAATTTTACAAGCAATAGAGCGCAAAAAGAAAAGAAAAGACGTCAGAGAGGAAAAAAGTTTTTCTCTTTCACTTCACTCGTCGTTTTATTACAAGAAGTTAGCGATATCGAGAGGAAGACTAAGAAGCTTTAATCCCTTTACCCTCCTCACCACCATCCTATTCTATTTTTATACGATCCGATATCGTGAGGCTCCCATCCACCAGCAACAACATCAACAACATTAATGTAAAGAGAAATATAGATAGTGATGATAAAAGAAAGTGAAGTAAATTAAGCTTAGATAAATACAGTTGAGAACTAAACCGAAAAAAAGTGTAAAAGCTTTAACGAGTAAATATTTATAGAGGCATCGTATACATAAAACTTCTGTACTATATTACATTTTCCACCAAACCATAAAAATAACTGAACAGTTCGCCATTTATGACTATCTGATTTGTGTGAAGTTCTATCGATAACAATGTGGCATACAATTAGTGAATTCTATTTACGGACACTCCTGTTGTTCACCTTCCACAATTATGTCCTGCTCCAGAAACCCGGCAGTGGCGAAAATCCAACATTTTTTAACATCGGTGGTGTTTTAAGCAATATCGAAAGCGAGAGAAATTTTTCCGAGACAATAGCTGTGAGTATTTTAAGAACTGTACATGCTTTAAAAGCTTTTTTTTTATAAATATAAAAGCTCTTCTTTATGTTTTTGTTACACCGCATACTGGTTCAAAGCTTTTCAAAATTCGGCCTCAATTTCTTTTATCAATTAAAGGTTCGAGCTTTCACAAAAAAATACATGAGGGTGGTTAATTTTATTCAAGAAATTTAATTCGCTCAAATTTAATTCAAAATTAGTTCAAATTTTATGAAACTGTTACACAAATAATGTCATTAAAATTCAAGCACGTTGTTTTGGCCAAAATTTCAACCTTTTTTGAACCAGTGAGCAATGCAACAATTTATCATTGTTATTTTCAGCAACACATATAGAGAGCAAAAGCATTAGCCCCTTTTATTTTTCATGCAATATATCTACAGCAGCTTCGTGGAAGTGAAAAAATCACTTTACTCTTTTCAATAATAAAATTTAGCTCAATGATGTGAAAATTGTAATAATATATAGGAATAGGAAAGAATGAAAACTTGACATTGATAAAATAAGAGCGGAGTTTTAAATATTTATGCATAATGGGGTTTATATAGGGTTGCCGTACCCTCTTCTAATAATTAATTTATTAAATCAGTTGAATTCGAGTACTTATCATATATTAATCGTTTCAAATTTCTCTCTTGGAATTTTCATTCTCGACAGCTTGAAGGGAAATATTATAACCATTTGAAGGTTAGCTGGGTAATTTGATTAGATTTCATGGTGCGGTTGTAAAAATTTCAATAAATTACTCGACATTATTAACTCATTTCAGTGATTCAGTGGTTTTTTACGGCTCCCACACTTCAAATTCTATTTAAAAGTCCACCAAAGAGTTGCCTGCACCATATAAACCACTTCAATCCTTTTATTAATACCGCAAAACAACTTACAGCACACTTTTGCCTCACTTCTGCCACCCTTCAGAATTTTACACGGCAAGCCACTTTTTCCTCTTTTATTGATGTTAATCTCAATAACTTTTTGCCATTTCTGTCTCTCCGTTCTCGCCATCATGAGTACAGCAGCCGTCGACGTTTATGCCAATCGGCTGTTTTTTGGCACAGAGTAGTCGTTATGCGACTTCAACGTAATTCCATAAAAATTTCCTTTCATGCCTCCATAAACAATACGCAGCTATACGGAACAACAACCGAATTATGACTGAGCGTGGAAAAGGAGGCGCAAGAAAAGTTTTTTTTGGCAGCGGCTATAAAAAAGTTCACTGCATTAGATATTCAAATATATTTTAAAGCTATTTTTAAGAATATTTTTTTTGGGTGGTTAATGGTTTGAGAAAAAAAGATACAGTCAACTTTAAATGCTCCGATAATTTATGTTATTTTCTGTTAAGACACGAACGTATATAATAAAGAAGAGCTTTGTATCGTGGCATTATTTTAATTTCTTCTTCTTCTCTTTCTCTCTCTCACACACACACACATGAAATGATGCGTAATTATAGACATTGAATTATGTACAAGCTTATGTGCCAAGAGGAACAACCTATTACGATAAAACTATTCGAATAGATAAGAATCCTATAAAGACAGCTTTAAACGTTTGTAAGCATCTGATATCGAAAAGAGTGTACGCGGTAGTGGTGTCACATGACGACTCATCAGAGCATGATTTATCGCCGGCAGCTGTGAGTTACACAAGTGGCTTCTATCAGATACCAGTCATAGGCATTTCATCGCGTGACGCAGCATTTTCGGATAAAAATATTCATGTCTCCTTTCTCCGAACGGTCCCGCCATGGTATCATCAAGCAGACGTGTGGCTAGAGATGCTTAGTCATTTTGGATACACAAAGGTACACAATGAATGTGATTTTCTTAATAACTTTCAGCTTACTTTATCATCATCCCCCAACTTCTTACCCACAAATCATATAAACACACATACATACTTTCTTGATCTTTAAGCATATATAACTGAACACACACACTCACAAATTTGTTGACGCAAAAGAATTTCTGTTTGCGGGTAGAAAGAAATACATTTATAGTCGAGGAATGAGAAAATCACATACGCACACATAATACCATTTTAACCTTTTCCCTCTTGCTTCATTCAGCAACAGCAGCAGCATCTCATTCAACTTACTTACTCATCTTGCCCACACGCACATTTACTGTTTGGCATGATTTTTTATTAGCAAACAAATGATCCACTTTTATCTGACTTCTATTTTCTTTTTATTTAAATTTCATCGTCCCTTGTAGGTGATTTTTATTCACAGTTCCGATACAGATGGTCGAGCAATATTGGGACGTTTTCAAACAACCTCACAAACAAACTACGATGACATCGACGTGAGAGCAAATGTCGAGTCAATTGTGGAATTTGAGCCGAAATTGGAGAGCTTTACAGAACACTTGGCTGATCTTAAATCGGCACAATCTCGTGTCTATCTTCTCTATGCAAAGTGAGTGTATATAGTCGTTAAATTGATGGGATTTGCCTCTGATTTCCTTTTCCATCTTCCTCTCTTACCCGGTTACCTTAGAAAAATAGGAAAGAAAGAAAAATTATTTTATCAATGACATTCAAAAGCCGCTTACAGGCACCCATAAAAAGTGCTTTCTGTTCCTTTCATTTTTTTGTACTTTTCACAATAATAAAAACAACTTTTTCAAATTGACCCTGTAAAATCGCACAACCTATTTAAGTGCCAATCGCATTGAATTAAATGAGAGGATGCACGAAAGAGCTTTTCCGTAATTTTAACATTTATCGCTGCTGTCGTTAAATTGGCTCGTTAAGATATGTAAGAGAATATTGATATGATGGGTGGTAAATAATTGAATTTATTTAAATCGATCTGAAATTTACATCGACAATATTTCCTCATCAAATTTTCAAAGATGTGGTGCGTTTACAACAACCAGTAAAATCGAGCGAGAGCGGTTTAGAGGAAATTAATAAAATTTCCGTCTCTGTCTTCCGCTTACAGTCGTAACAAATTTTATTTATATGAATCCAATATTTACTATTAAGCTGAGCTCTATCAGCCCTATCGAAGGATATATATTATATACTCATATATTTCAATCTTCTCGAGGATATGCGAAGTGATATTGTTATATTAGAATGATGGAGAAGAAGAATTGTTATTGATATAATTTATATATGAAAAATGAGACAACGGAATATAAATTTTTACTTTTACATAACGAATGTATAAATAAATTTTATGACCTTTAAGTAACAAATTTTTATCGACAAGTTAACTATATATATTGTTTTCTGCGCCTGAATTAATTTTTTGGAAATATTTTACAAGATTTTTCCTTCTTGGATTGCGAGAATGGAAAAAGTTTCATGCACAGACTCCAACCGTTTCTCGGTCGTTGCCACTATATACAGAAGTCGACAACATTAACAACGTAAACAACTTATACGTTTTTATTATCGTAAACACTTCGATTTATATCGAGAAAAATGTTTTCGAGCTGACGCTGATGTTGATGCAATTGCATATATGAAGAAAAATTTAAGCTAGAGACTTGCAAAAAGTAAAATGAATGATTATAGACTCGTAATTTCCGCTCAAAGTGATTGTAAAAGCACATTATGAGTGTGACAGTGAATGAAAATTTCACATTAAAGTTCTTCCACTGCACTACGTGTTGAGGGAAAATGTGGAGCGGAAAAAAAGTGTTGCAAGTGATTTCCGCATCATTTGCCTTCATTCAGTTCTCACTTTCGTATCATCGTATTATCTCGAGTGTTATCTTCAGCGTTTCAGATTTTCCCGTCTTTTGATTTTTTTGAACAGCGAAAAGGAGGAAAATTGTTATCTGCCTGTGTGTTTACAGTCTCCCTGACACTTAAAGTGCGGCAAAATTTAGTTTTAAATTTACATCACATTCGTGCTTTTACTAAAAAAAAATCACTTGAAATTTTTATCTTTTTATCTCTCTTCTCCCTACAGCAAAGATGATGCCTTTGTTATTTTTCGCGATGCTGCACTCTATAATATGACAGACACAGGACATGTCTGGATTGTTACCGAGCAGGCATTGCTTGCAAACAATACGCCAATAGGAACACTGGGTCTTAAGTTGAACAATGACAATGAGACGGAGCATATCAGGGTGAGTCAACGCTTGATTTAAAAGAAAAGTTACATTGAAAATTATTCCGATCGCATCTGATGTTGTATCATTTGAAAATAAGGAATTTTATGGTATGCGATGATGTGCAGCATAATGATATTACAGCTTATATAATAGAGCGTGAATAATTTTCAATTTAAAATTCCCACTTTAGTTTTAATCTTCACCATCTTACAATCTTATTTCGCTTGCCTGCTTTTTTCTATTTAACAGGATAGCGTCTATGTTCTGGCGCATGCAATTAAAGAGATGATGATCAACGAAACAATAACGGAAGCTCCAAAAGACTGCGATGATTCTGGAGTGTTTTGGGAGACGGGCAAAAAGCTCTTTCACTACTTAAAATCACGAAATATTCATGGAAAAACGGGTCGAGTGGTACTTATAGAATTATAGAAGAAACATTTTTAAATATTAATTATTTTCTCTTTATCATCTTCTTCCATCTTTTATTTTGTGCCCTCTTTATCCAACAAATTTTCAACATCCTCTGTCTCATCTCATTTTTCACATGAATCCTTTCTTCCAAACGCATACAACCGCCATATTACACCCCATCTCCATCGTTCATTCGGTGTGTGTGTGTGTGTGTTTGTTCTCTCTACGACATCAAGGCCTTCGATGACTCGGGCGATAGAATTAATGCGGAATACGATGTAATAAACATTGGAAAGAAGGGTGTGATGAAGGTTGTTGGGAGTTTTTTCTATGATACGGTAAGAAGAAAATTCTTTCCTGTTTTAGTGAGTTACATAACATTTGCATTGAGAGTGTTTAAATGATTGACTCTGTTTTTATTTGAATGGCAGAAAGTTATTAAATTTGATTTCTCTTCTTATTTTTTTGCTACAAACGAGCAGGAAAAAGAAAAGATGCGACTAAGAATAAATGATAGCGAAATAATTTGGCCTGGAAAGCTCAAAAAGAAACCAGAAGGATTTTTCATCCCCACTCATCTCAAAGTGCTAACAATTGAGGAGAAGCCATTTGTTTATGTGCGAAAGATAACAGATGAGCGAGCAGATTGTGAGCCTGACGAAATTCCTTGTCCCCATTTTAACGTAACAGATGGAATTGGTGAGAAATCTCCTGAATTTAAATTTTATTAAAGAGAGGAAGAAAGGCATGAGATGGTTTACCTTTTTTTGTTTTTAACTCCTCAAAAGAGTACCCTCAGCGCATAAATGCACACGCTAAGCTTATCCTGAGAACTTTCAACCAAATTCCAACCCTCTCCTACTCGACACCTTTTCTTCTTTTATTTTTACCACAACCCCGTCGTTCAAAAGGATAAAGAAAAGTTTCTCTGCTCATGCTTAGCCATGAGAATTTGATTGATGATCATGCCTGCTGCTGTTGTTTGTGCTTACAGTAGCGATGAGATAACGCGAGAAATAATTTAATAAGTTATAACAGATTTTTTATATCTCTTCTTTTTCTCTTCCCTCCTCATCAAATCATACTCAAATGTTTGATTGAAAAAAATTATTTTTTAACAGAAAACTATTTTTGCTGTCGTGGATATTGCATAGATTTGCTTAGAGCATTATCAGATCGCATTAATTTCACATTCGATTTAGCATTATCGCCTGATGGCCAGTTTGGCCATTACATCATTAAAAACTTGTCCAACACACTGGGCGGCGTAAAAAAAGAATGGACTGGCTTGATTGGAGAAATTGTCAGCGAGCGAGCTGATCTGATAGTTGCTCCACTAACCATTAACCCGGAAAGAGCCGAATTTATTGAATTCTCGAAACCATTTAAATACCAGGGCATTACTATTTTGGAAAAGAAACCTTCACGGAGCTCGACTCTTGTGAGTTTCTTGCAACCATTCAGCAATACCCTGTGGATTCTCGTTATGGTTTCGGTTCATGTTGTGGCTCTAGTGCTGTACTTGTTGGATAGGTTAGCATCACATCTCTCACACATTAAATGCCTATTTTTATCTTCACCACCACCACCACTCAATCTCATAATTTCACTCATATACATTTCATACGAGCAAAACCACTAACCTAAACTCACAAATTATTTGTGTCAGAATTGCTTCATCATGATCATTTTTTGGGATTCACAATTTAATTATTATTATTATTATTACTTATTATAAATACATTCACAACATCACATCATCTCATACCACATACAGAAAAAAATTCATATCTTTGTGAGCGTGCGTGCTTGTAGCTTAGTAGTTAAATGCTTGAGCTTTTTTTTCTTTCTCTCCACAACTCAACTTTCACAGATTTTCACCCTTCGGCCGCTATAAGTTGACAAATAATGATGGCACCGAGGAGGATGCCCTAAATCTTAGCTCCGCGATCTGGTTCGCATGGGGCGTTTTACTTAACAGTGGCATTGGCGAAGGAACGCCAAGAAGCTTTTCCGCACGTGTACTCGGCATGGTGTGGGCCGGCTTCGCAATGATTATTGTTGCTAGCTACACTGCCAATCTCGCAGCCTTTCTCGTCTTGGAGCGTCCGAAAACAAAATTATCTGGCATTAATGACGCACGATTACGTAACACAATGGAAAATTTAACTTGTGCAACCGTAAGGGGAAGCGCGGTCGATATGTACTTTAGACGGCAAGTCGAGCTCTCTAATATGTATAGAACGATGGAAGCAAACAATTATGATACAGCAGAGAAAGCGATTCAGGACGTAAAAGATGGGTAAATGCTTTGTTAAGCTCTCTCCTTTTTTTCTGTTGATTCTCGAGAGGATTCACAATTTTCCATTCAGTTTATTAAAAGTTGGCGAAATAGATTGAGAGATTAATGTAAATATTTTTTTTATTTCAAATGTTCAACAAAAAAAATAAAGTAAACTCATGGCATTCATATGGGATTCATCTCGTCTCGAATATGAGGCAGCAAAGGATTGTGAGCTAGTAACGGCGGGTGAATTATTCGGCAGAAGTGGATATGGAATTGGACTGCAAAAGGGTAGTCCATGGACGGACGCTGTAACTCTTGCCATTCTAGATTTTCATGAGAGTAAGTTTTTTTTTCGAAAAGAAGCAAAATTAATTAAATTTAATTCACTGCCTCCACATTCATTAAAAATTAGGCGGGTTCATGGAATCATTAGACAGAGAATGGATTTTCCATGGGAACGTGCAACAATGCGAGCAATTTGAAAAGACGCCTAACACACTCGGATTAAAGAACATGGCGGGTGTGTTTATTTTAGTCGGTGCAGGAATAATAGGAGGTAAAATACTCATTGAAAAAAGTTTCGAGCTGTATGAAAGTTTAACGAGAAAATTCTTTTGTTTGCTCCTGCAGGTATTGGCTTAATTATAATTGAAGTTGTATATAAGAAGCATCAAATAAAGAAACAGAAACGTTTGGAAATTGCGAGACACGCGGCAGACAAATGGAGAGGAACAATTGAGGTACATATCAATAATTTATGGTAATTTAAATAATTAATTTTTTCTTTCTCTGCACACTTCAACCTTCAACGCCATTAGAAAAGAAAACACCTTCGTCAGTCGCTGGCAATGCAAAGGCAGTATAATATGGGACTTAATTCAGTCACGAAATCAATTAGTCAAGTTGTTGATAAGAATCGATATGCCGCACTGACACATCGCGTAGCACCGCCTGAGAGAGCGTGGAATAGCGGAGCACTGTCAGCGCAAGACTTGACGAGTCGCCGGAATGGAGATGATTGCAACATTTACAATAATCGCCACAAAAAACCACCACCAAATCGCCATAAACCAACGATACCAACCTGTGCTTCAAATGTATCTCACCTGGTTGTCTAAAACTTCATCACATTGAATATGAACAAAGTGAATGGATAAATAATTAGTGTTAAAATTTACTCTAAACTAAAATACATTAAACATTTAAAGAACAAGAGAAAAGGGTCAAAAAATCGCGATATGCATTTCGAAATGTTCAACAAGAAACATACAGACGAATCTAAAACTAAAACATTATAACTATGGCAATTTTTAAACATAACCTAAACTAAACTAAAATTTAAATATGAAAATAAATAAATCGTGGTGTATAAAATTGAGAGAACATGAGAAATGTATATGATGAACAATTTACTAACTGCCATTTTAATATACCGAAAAATTAATGACAAAAATAATTCAAAAAAAAGAATGAGAATAACAAAATTAATCCGATTTGTACTCAAAAATATTTACCTTTCGCAAGAACATCACAAAAAAATGCTCACAACAATGTACGTAAAGTTGAACTGGTTAAAAATATATTTTCCAAGTCAACGCCGAAGTAAAAATGAAACACAAATTTTCCGAATCAAATGAATGGGAAAAGCCCACTCTCGTATGAAGACGCTCAAATTTGTCCCTTTTTATGTTCGTTTCAATGGCTATCGAGAAAAACCACAAGATTACAATTTTTACGAGCAATCTCACGTTTACACCGAAAGATTACTATTAACCCACTATATAGTGCTCAATACATGATTACAATTTGGTGTAGCATAGAAATTTTCTCTCTCTCTCTCATTCTCTTCTTGCAAACAAAAGTTGACATCTTGCCGCAATTTTGTTTTATTATCACCGCATAGCCAGACGAGAAAAAATATTGTGGAGACAAAGTTAAAGAGTGAAAATGAAGAACGTGATGTAATTTTAGTTACAAGATGTTTTCTTAAAATCCTTTTGACCTCTCTGTTCAAATTGTGGCTGTTTGATCTACGTCAAGAGGACTTTGAGAATAAATAAAAGCGGAAAAGAAAGTAAATAATCAAAAAGTTTTACGATGCGAAAATAAATTTCAGTTTCTATCAAATAAAAACCCAAGGGATGAGGTACTCGAACGAAATTTTACTATGAGCGTCGCATTCTCTTGGTTCAAATACAAAATTGATTTTGTTAAAGGACGAAAATCAAGAAGAACAAATGACAATATTTAATTTTTAAATTTGAAAGCTCAATGATTTAGAAAAAAGGTTTTTTTATTTAAATAAAAAAATGTGGTTGAGGACACACGAAAAAGATTATGAAACATTCACACGGCATTTAATCATTGATTTCATTCTTCAATCTTCGCAATTTTACATCACGTGGTGCCATAAAAATGTTACTAGTGGATGCACACAAACATTACGTCAGAATATTTTTTGGTGAAAAATAAAGCACGAATGAGCTCATTTAGTAGAAGAAAAATGAAGAGAAATATATTTTTAGCCGAAGATATGAAAGATGATATAGAAGAAGATAAGTGAGTCGAGAATTATGAATTTATATCGTCCATTTACTAAAGAAAAAGAAACGAGTGGAAAAATATTTTAGCAAAACAAATTTTTAATTTTAGAGGCAATTTTTTCCACTTACTCGCTTCATCTCTTTTCACACTCTTCAATTCTTTGTCTAATTTTATTTTCCTAGGCAAAAATTAAATATTTAAAACAGCAAGTTAACAAAAAATTAAGAAAATATATTTCAAAATGAAAAAAATTATGGGTATGAATAAAAGTTAAACTAAAGTTTGATGATGATTAAAAAATCAGATGATAAAAGGTTTAAAAGTATTTCAATTAAAAAGAGTATATTAGGTAATTAACAAACAGAAAAAAAATGAAAATGTTATAATGCGATGTATATCAGTGTAGTGTAAATAATAAAATTCTAAAGAGAAAATTAACCGTTTATGACAAATTGGAAGTGAATCATGGGAAAAACGGAAATGTTGAAAGTTTGTGTAAAAATCAAATTATGATTACTGTTACCCAACATACCTACCACCACCGCCCCATAAAAAAATGCAGAGAAATAATATGAAAATCTTTTTCTTTAGTCGCTCTCAAAAAAAAAGAAAGAAAAAAATCTTAACCCTCACCACCAATTCAGCCCAAGAGAAGGAAAAAAAGAAGAAAAGAATACACGTATGTTGAATAAATGAAAAGCTGTTATAAAACTTTTAAATTATGCTCAATATGCATGAACAAAAAATGTTGTTATTTATTTTGAACGAAAATAAGGAAAATTTAAATAAAATAAAATAAATATTTGGAAGCAGGTTGCATAATTCAAAAACGTGAATCTGAAATTAAATGACACTTTGCTTGAAGAAAAATAAATCACATTGCATTCTTACTTTTCAGGCTGTCACTCCACATTACATTTCGTTTTCAATGGAAATTTTTTCTAATATAACTCAACACTCAATATCCTTTCATCTATCTCTTTATTTATTTTCCTTTATTTGCAATAGTAGCATATAGACTACATGTAACATTTTCAACATTTATATCTTCTTAAGTGAAATGAGAGGGAAGTTTCATAAGCACTTTAAAATCCTTTCTTTTCGCTTTCACACAATTTTTCTTCATCTTTTCTCTCTCATTTTTTCATATTTGCTTTGAGTTCAGCAAAAAATGCTTAAGGCATATTATCTAGAATATGAAAGCATATTTAGTGTTCGAGTAAAAGAGAGAGAAGTACATAGTAACAATCCAAGTTTAAATTGAATGAAATTCTTTAAATATTTTATAAATTCAAAAAATCTTTGCCATGAAGCAACAAGGTATGCGAATTCGTGTAAATATGATGATAATCCTCATTGTCTCGTCCACAACTATATAAATATTTTAAAATTTTCTTTTCTCAATCCTCTCTGTCTTGATATAATAAATTTAAAGCTCAATGTAACGACACAGAAGCTTTTATAAGCTTTCATTTAAGTACATCAATTCAATTTTCAAATATTTTATATTTTTATGAGGTTACATGTAGATAACGATAAGATTTTAATCTTTTAATAATTTAAACTTGATATTTTGGAACAATAAGACCACGCAATAGATCGAAAGAATTATTATCGGGTGTGACGGATCCAGTTTTGTTGTTAGAAAATTGAATTTTCAGATATCCGGACTCATCGATACCCAATATTTTGCCATTCTCCTCATGGCCGGTTGGTGAAATTACCGTAACTGAAGTGTCGCTGTAAAAAAAGAATCTTTATAGATTTGCCATATTTAAATTTGCTTTTATCTTACGTATGCAACCAGTATGTGTAATAAAGATTGTAAAAGTATTCAGCATCATGCGACTGAACACGATTTAAAATTCTTTCTATCTCATTAAAAATTATGGCGAGTGTCTTCTCATAGGAAAGCAGTTTTAAGTTGTTGGAATGCTTTTTATTATGCTCAGCAATGATGTCATTGATGCATGTGGTTGGCGTTGAGTTTGTAAAGTTAATTCCAAGTCCTATAAAATTAAATAACATTTTTTTGAGTATAAAATTGAAATAAAATAAATATTTTTTTACCAATATCGCAAATCACCAAATCTCCGTCCAATGTTGACCTCACAATGAGTCCACCAATTTTTGTATCGCCATTAACATAAATATCATTCGGCCATTTGATACCGATCGGTAACTCCTATAGGATTAAAAAATCACATTCAGTGGTGAAAATAAATTCAACATTAATACGCGAGTAAAGAAAGAATTACATTTTAGGTATAAAAAACTCAAAGTTTTCAGCCAAGTATAATGCTCGAGAGAGCATATAACTCTCACCAACACCACTAAAATCTCGCATGAGCAAAGTGAAAAAAGCTTTAGAACAAGAAAAAAATATTAGAACAAGTGAAAAAATAAAGATTAAACTAAAAATGTGTTTTTATGTAATTAGAACCTAGTTAAAGTTTTCAATTTGTCTTTATGAAGTAACGAGCATAACATCTAAGTTTAATTTAATGAGAATTTAGCCATAAATTGATGCAAAAAAGTTACAATAATTTTTTCTTGTTGCACTTTTTTTCGCTCCTCTTATCTTTATCAAAACAGTTCAATTTTAAATGAAATTAAGATGCATAAAGCGACAAATTTGAGCGAATAAAGTGGATATAAAGTTATTGCTCCGAGAAGCATTGTGATTATTGCCAATTTTGTGCATCGAAAAAAAGGATATTCTTTTTTTCTCTTTCCTTTTTTCTCTACTGTACGACAACTGCGAAGAAGTAAAAATTTCGAAGATGGCAGATGAAGGCATCGAAGTTATTCAGTCAATTCGTGAAGTAATTGATATTTCAGCCGATCATTTGGAAAGGTTGAGAACACAATGTACTACGAGCGTTTTGACGCAGCAGGAGACGCGCACTTTGGAGTCTAAACTCGTGCGAATGTTTGGCGAACTTCTCTTGAATCGACAAAATATGTCATCATCGTCGTCGTCG
Source organism: Tanytarsus gracilentus (assembly GCA_038502055.1). Classification (NCBI taxonomy): domain Eukaryota; kingdom Metazoa; phylum Arthropoda; class Insecta; order Diptera; family Chironomidae; genus Tanytarsus; species Tanytarsus gracilentus. The sequence continues at coordinate 214,499 of JAXRKN010000043.1, read as the reverse complement.
GCGGTCACAATAGAGGTGTCAGAAAATTTGGGACATTGCAATGATGATTTGCGTCAATGGTTGCGAGTGGTGGGACTAAGCCAACAAACAATTAATTCTGTGATCCGGCACGTAAATACATTGGAGGCTCTTCTTCAGATGAATGACGAGGATATTTGTGCAATATTGACAACGAGCAATCATTCGAATGCTATTCAATGTGAAGATCCTCGCCGATTAGTGAATGCCATAAATAGTTTGAGGCGATATCAGCAGTGCTTGAAAGCTGGAACGGAGCCCTCCGATATGTTCTGGGACTCATGGGATCGACGCAATAACATTCGCTTGGGAACTTCACCAAAAACTTCTACCCTCGGCAATCGTGAGTTTAATCTCCTTTTTAATATTCTAAAATTTAATTTGTATTCTTATAGGATCATGTCGGCACTTATCGGAAACTGTGATTGTAAATGATGGCTTAATTCAAGCCGATGAAATGGTTCAATCGCCGCTCGAATTATCACCACCCGAAACGCAAAATTCGACTTCGAGTTTGATGACAAGTGGCACATTGACCTCGTCCTCGGACAAGCTTCTTAATATGATCTCACCGGAAGAAAACTCTGGAGTTAGCAACCTATCACCGTCACCAAGTCCACCGCAGAGCCCATCTGCACATTCATCATCATTGGGAAGCAATAAGAAGCTAATCATGACTCACAAGTATCATCACAATAATATTAATAACAATATTTTAAGCAGTGCAAGTGGAATGAATAAAGTGGACATGGGGAGCAGTATTAGCAGCAATGGAACATCCTCCACTTCAAATAATCTTAATAATAATGATATAGACATGATTGAAGCGTTGCACTCGAGCGAGTACGATGGATTGAGCAAATCAAAATCAAACGAATCACAATTGTCTATTAATGGAGGAGGTCAGAAACAGCAGAATGGCATCGATTTGTCTCAGAATGAAATCGCTCCAATACCTGCACCAAGAACAAAATATCCAATTAACACTACAACGCACGACTATAATAATTCCGAGAACAGTATTCAACATACGAGCGAAAGCTATGGAGTGGCAACGCCAATCATTATAAGCGACACTTCCGCACCACCACGTTCACCATGCACGCCAGTTCGCGGTATGGGACACATGATACAGCATCGCTTCACAAAAAAATTTAAATTTACAACTAGCACCTGTGATCTATGTAACAAACAAATGTTTTTTGGCTTCAAATGTACCGAATGTAAATACCGTTGTCATAAGGATTGTAAATCTAGCGTACCGCCATCGTGCGGATTGCCCAAGGAATTTGTAGATGAATTTAAAAAAATTTATCTCAACTCGGATGGTTTGGGAATGCCAAACTCATCACCGAGTTTACCGCTTCGAGCATCCAGTCTCATGCCAAGAAAAGAGCCACGGCGTCCTCCAATGCATAGGTAAGAGCCACCAGTGTAATTTAAGAATTGTAACTAATCACTCATTAATGTTGTGTACTTTCTAGTAATATTACATTTCATGGAGCAGATAGCAGTTCGGCCGGTTCAAGCTGCAATAGCTCATCGCCATCAAGTCCAGCTTTACTTGCAATTCCACCACAAACACCCGCAAATAAATCTCAATTCAACTTTCCGGAAGTCTCTTCCGCATCTTCAATTCCTCAGTCATCACATCATCATAACAATTTGAACAACAACCTCATAAATAGTTACTCGAGCTATCCCAACACAATCATTGAGGATACGGAATTTGAGCTGCATGGACATTCCAAGTTAATTGAGAAGAATGGCACAGTATTCTTGCGCAACAACTATCATCATCACTCTTTGAATTCACCAATTATAACGGCTGATGGTCAAATTACGAATAAACTTAATGGCAGCATCGATAGCAATGGTGTTGAAAGTGATAAAACAATGAGCACCGGATCAGATCGAATGACTCCAAGATTGGAATCGATTGAAGATCGGGATAATATTTGGCCAAGACAAAATAGTCTTTCCCTAAAAGAGTGGGACATTCCCTTTGATGATTTAAATCTTGGACCGATGATTGGCAAAGGACGATTCGGAACTGTCTTTAGAGGCAACTGGCATGGCGATGTGGCTATTAAATTGTTCAAGGAGAACTTTTTAGATGACGAACATGCAATTGAAGCATTTAAACTTGAAGTGGCAATTTTTAAGAACACAAGACATGAGAATTTAGTTCTGTTTATGGGTGCGTGCATGAAACCACCAAGATTAGCAATAGTAACGTCAATGTGCAAAGGAAATACACTCTATACGCACATTCATTTGAGAAGGGATAAATTTAATCTCAACAAAACGACACTCATTGCTCAGCAGATATCTCAAGGTAAATATTTTTTTTAATTAAAATTTTTTAAATTCCATATATAATTTTTTATGCTTTAGGAATGGGCTACTTACATCGACGCGGAATAGTTCACAAAGATCTCAAGTCAAAGAATATCTTTTTGGAAAATGAAAAAGTCATCATTACTGATTTCGGACTATTCAGTGTTACAAAATTGACCTATGAGGACAACTTAGGAATGGGCATTCCACATGGATGGCTATGCTACCTTGCACCTGAACTCATCCGTAAGCTACGACCTTTGCGACCAGACAACGAAGATTTACCCTTCTCAAAGAACTCGGACACGTTTGCATTTGGCACTTTATGGTATGAGCTATTGTGTGGGGAATTTCCATTTAAATCGCAACCAGCAGAGTCAATAATTTGGCAAGTCGGAAGAGGAATGAAACAATCGCTCTCTAATCTACAAGCTTCGAGGGACGTAAAAGAAATTTTGATGACCTGCTGGTCATTTCAGCCCGAAGATAGATCAGACTTTAATCAACTCTTTCAAACTCTCGAGCGTTTACCAAAGAAACGCCTCGCACGATCTCCCTCACATCCAATTCAATTATCAAGATCGGCTGAATCTGTTTTTTAGAAGAAGGAGAGAGGCAGCGTTTTAGAGAATGCAACGACTGCCACAGAAGCATCAAATCTTGTCTGGGACATTTAAGAGCAAGAAGACAGAAGACAGTAAGAAAATATTTGACATGTTAATTTGAGAATTGAGTAAATTGAATATACGAACACTCACAAAAAATTCACTTAAATTATTATTATTCGTATAGTTTTTGGTTACATCACTCAATACGATATTGTTGTGATGTATGTTCTAGATTTTTTCGTGTAAATAAAAAATAGATACAGAAATATCGAAAATGATCAGTGATTGTGAAGGTTATTGGAAAAACTTTTTGTCATTTGAGAGAGTAGAAACAGGAAAACAAATTACTTAAAAACATTTTTTGATTTTCAATGTGCCAAATAAATTTGAAAAATATTTAAAAGTAAAATATTGTATAAAAGTTAATCATTTTTGATGATGGTTTGAAAAAGAAGAACATTTAGAAGTGTATGAAAAATAATGGAAAAAGTTAAATTGAATTCAACGAGATAGTGAAATTAGTTGAAAAAATTTCATTCTTGAAAACAAGATGGGTCTGCAAACGGCGTTGCCATTTCCAATAGCTCCGCTGTCTTAGATTAGTACCCCATAGTTCTGAAAAATGGACATTAGTGGCACTCCTGGCCGACCATGATGGATATTCCTCAAAAATCTTCAATGTCAATCGATTCCTGATGCAATGACGAGTTCAACGACATACATGAAGCCATAGTTCTGAAAAATGGACATTAGTGGCACTCCTGGCCGTCCATGATGGACATTCTTCAAAAATCGTTAATGTCAATCGATTCCTGATGCAATTACGAGTTCAACGATACCCATGAAGCTATAGTTCTGAAAAATGGACATTAGTGGCAGTCCTGGCCGTCCATGATGGACATTCTTCAAAAATCGTTAATGTCAATCGATTTCTGATGCAATTACGAGTTCAACGATACCCATGAAGCCATATAAGAGAAAATTTGTATGAAAAAGGACATTTTTGCACTCAAGGACGGTCCTTGGAGGGTCGTACCTCAAAACAAAATACTTCTTGCACAACTAGAGCCAAAACCCGATCTTTAGCCACAAACCCGAATCAAATCCGACCAGCCGTTCTTGAGATATGGCGTTCACTAAGATCGTGAGAAAGTAAGAAAGTAAGAAAGTGAGAAAGTAAGATGACTTAAATGGCTCTAACTCCTCGTAGGATCAACCGATTTCAAATCTGTTTTCGCCAGTTTGTAGGGTTTGACTAGGCCTTTAATTTGAGTATATGTTTTGATATTGCACAATGTAATGTCTTGGCACTAGGGGTCGAAAACGGGTTTTGGAAAAATCCAAAATTAATATATAGCGGAGCTATAACTAACTTGCATTTCTCTCTCTCTAATTATTTCTCCAAAATATATATAGAAAATTAAAAGTATGCATTCTCAAAATGTTCTAGTCATTTCAAAAAATTAAATGGAAAACAAATTCTGATTAAGTTAAAAACTTAAACCTTTGAATGAACAATTAAATAAATTGTAAAAATTTGAAACCAAGCAAAATATCATTAATGCACTGAGAATTTTCGTAAAACACAAAATCACACACACACAGCCACGCATAAGAAATACAATCCACATAATTAAAGGAATGTGACATTGTTGTAATTATATTGCGAAAAAAAAGAAAATTATGTAAAATTCAATTTATTATAAATGAGAAAAATGTAAAAGTGATAGGACTTTGGGTTGAGAAAAAAATCAGGAAAATTATGAATAAATATTATACTGAGAGAGGTCTATGTGCAAAATTGATCTCATCAATTAATTTAACCCCATTCCATTGTATTTGAATGAATCGAGAAATATGGAAGGAGAATTCCTTAAAATAAAAACAGGAAATATAGAGAGGAAAAATATTTTATGGAATGTTAAAAGAATTATATGATGAAAAATCAAATGATCAAAAGAAAATAAAATGTTAGTTAAACAAAAAAAGTTCTCGCTCACAGCTTTAAAGAATATAAAATAGTCTTACCTTATAGCCAGGAATGTTACGGATGCCGTTCACGACAGCAGTAACGATTAGATGTTGAATCAATCCAATTTGACGACCAAGTGGACTACTTAAAGGAATATGAAGTTGAAGGGTGAACATGAGACATCCTGGAGGACTTATCCACTGAAATTAATTATTATTAAATGAGCGAAAAAATAAATTTATTTGAATTTTGCACTTACCTTATTTCCGCCCCTCCCTTTTCCATCTGTCATGAGACGAGACACAACTGCAATACCATGCATATATTTGGTTTTTACAACGTCCATTGTACTCTTTAATATTGGCGAGTAAATCAGAAGTCGACCAACGCTTTCGCTCTTAAGGTTCTACAAAAAAACATAAATTATTATTTAAACTAAAAATTTAAGTTAAAAACTCACGTCAAAATAGTCAACTGTCGAAAAGTCATCGGGACACGAGTGTACCATAATTGGTAAGAAGTTGGCTCTTGGATATCCGGGCTCATCATTTTTACCACAAAACTTCACCGAAAGTCCATTTAATTTCAGAATTTTATCTTCATCCATCAAAGGTTTCAATGACTCGAGTACTTCAAATTTCAACTAAAAATTAAATTGGTTATTTTAGAACTGTACAATCAGAAATCACTCACTTCATGTCTACCAAGAAAATATGCCTTTGCATATTTTGTGTCTGTTTCCTCGTTCATGTTGACATCAGTAACAAGACCCAGGTGTGTTTTTAAAACATCGCTGAATATCTCGTGCCGCAAAGCCTCATTTTTCAATAGAATTTGATACTTTTGTTCATCGCTCTCATAAAACGAAGGATCAACCTCTAGATGAATCTTTAAATATATAATTTTGTAATTGGAGCTAAAATTTTCAAGAAATTTTACGAGTACCTGAGAAAATATCATTTTTCCGCGTTCGGTGTAAACCATCAACAAGCTTGGTGTCTTCCACGTATCCTCAGTTCCCAATATTTGGACGTTCAGATTGTGCATGATTCCAAATTCATCCCTCAGTTCCACGGACCTTGGTAATACTGTTAGTCTAAGCTCATTTCGTTTTTATAATATTTGTTTTTTATGTTTAAACAAAGTTTTTGCCACAAAAATATTTCATGAAATTTTTAAGAGATGATTTTGAGAAAAATAAGAATAAGAAAAAAAAGGAAAGAAACACACAATCAAAAACGGCCATAAAAATTTAGATTCTTTTTTTTCGTCTAGAGCTGTGTATTGTGGTGAAAATTCAAAGAGGATTGTGACAATAATTTTTATTGCAGATTAATAACGTGAGGAAAAATTGCTTCACATAGAGAGGAAAAAAATTTAAAGGTGCTGGTGGATCAAAGGAGAAGAAGATTCTATTAGCCAATTTTTGTAATTAGCCAAATTTAAGCGTTTTATGCAGCAGAAGCTTCTCGCTCTATTTACAAAAATCATCAAAGTTCATGCAAAATTTAAATTAATAAAACTTACGGATTCGAGTTTGGAGATTTATCTTTGGGTAAATCATCGCTGTCTTGCGAAAAGTGCTTTCGAATTGGCGATGGCTGATAGCAGAAGATGTGGTGCATCATTTTAATATTTTTCCACTTTCCATATGAAAACTGAACGAGCTCATGCTCACGTACTTCTGCCGTGTGATAAGTTGGAAGCACCAAACGCAACAAATCGGAGCACAAGCACAAAACTTTTCCACCTCTAAAGAAATACTCTAGGAATAACTGACTTATGTCGGAGCCATTGACAGAGCCGCAAACAACCAGCAAAATAGTGTTATCGATCCAAATTCTTGATTGTATTTCTCGAACGCTCAGTGGATATATGCTGTACATATTTTTGCTCAATATGCAACCTAATAATATATGTCCATTTTATTCCTAATTATTCTAATTATCTAATTATTTCTAATTATCCTAATTATCTAATTATCCAAAAAAATTAAGAAAAAAATTAAAAAAATTTAGAAATAATTAGAATAATTAGAAATAATTAGAAATGTTCATTTTTCAGAACTATATATGTCAAAACCTAAGGTCTTTATAACATTGTCCCTCGTAGTAGCACTGTCAGAATAAACCAGAACATTAGGTGGTTTTCCTTCTGGCAGCTTAAGTGGCTTATATTGGATTCTGTTGGCTATTTTTATAGCCTCTGGTATTTTCACGGGTGAATTTTTTTCTTCGGAATCATTGATGACAATTTCTGGAAGTGTCTCAACGAATTCTTCTTTTTTTTCTTCCTCCTCCTTTTCCGTGCTTATAAATGTTTCTGTTTTTTCTTTTATATCTGTTAAATTTTTCTCATCAATGGAAAAATCAAGAATCTCTTCGTTATCAAATGACTTTATAGATTTTGTATCATCGTCGTGCTGCCATTGTTTATCGGCTTCTTTAGCAAAGAACGAATACTGTGCTGGTGAAGAGAGCACTGGAAATTTAGCAGAAAGGCTCTCACTAGATCCTCTTTGAGAATTGGTTGGTGATGAAATGGGAAATTTAGCAAATGTCAGCGGTGTTTCTTCGTCTTCCAGTTCAGCAAGATTACTCATGCTTCTATTACGAAGTTCTTGAATTTTTCCTTCCGTTCTTTCAAGAGAAAGAAAGCTCTTCTTAGGAGTGTCTGGTGAAAAAGCATCTTTCTTGTGCTCCATCGATTTTGACGGTATTAGATCGGGCTGCACAATACCAGTTTTTCCTTCCGTTAAATGCTTCTTTATTTCAAACTCGCTGGCCTGATTTGCAAGCCGACCCATGCACTTGATGAGTTCCAAATGCTTTTTCCATTCATCAACCGTCATCCCTTCACCCTCTCTCAACACAGTATCTCTTTTAGAGTGACTGAAGATTTCATCGAAATCTTGCGGTGTTCCTTCAATGTCTACAGTTTGAATTCGGTTGAGAATAAGTCCGCCATTTAATACGAAGTGATTTTGCACAAAAGAGGCAAAAATCAATTGAGTGAAATGCCTTAGATCGGACCTGATCAATATAGATAATTTATTATCGACCTTCCACGCTATCAAATGTGTGAATTGTTCAATCTATTTGCACATAATGTTAAAAATGATATTTAGAATTTTGTTCACATTGACCATCGCTAAGTTACCTCAAAAACTGGTATATTTGGATTTTCCTCCCGTACATTTAAGTCGACCTCAATCAATGCATAAATGGGTTCGCCCTCACTCGATTGACAAATGATTCTTTCGCTTCCAGCCCCAAAGGAAAATGGAATAAAACCTAAATGAAATTAGTAACGTTGAGTTTAAAAGTTAATTATAAATGCCTTATACCATTCACCTGGCGATGATGTCGGAAATGTTATAAATGGATTGAGATAGACAATTTGCTTGGGCGCTATAGCGAAGCCCTTTGCCACGTCATCTTTGGACCATATCAACTCTTGGAATGTTGCTTGAGCGGCGTTAATGCAAATGTCTGAACATGCCGGTGCTGTTGTTGCTATGCCTATAAAAAAAGCACAGAACGAATTACAAATTAAAATTTTATTGATTCCGTGTCAACATCCTGAAAATAGATTTCTTAAAGCCGGAAGACTCAAGAATGTTGTAGAAAGAACTTTAATGTTGATTAGAAATTTAGTTATTTTTAGAAATGACGTTTAATATGGAGAATTTCAATCTAATTAAATTTACATTAACTCACCTTGTTCTGATCCATCGGATTGTTTAAAAAATACGACAGTGTTTTTGCAGTCCAATACCTTTGATATTTTTTTATGGATTGCCTTTAATCTCGACGATTGAAAGAAAGTCGACATAAAATAGTGAACCGTAAGTAGTACCATTTTTATTAATTTTTTGCACAAATATTTTAAAGATTTTAATGACTGAATTCGGACGATTTTCACTTTAATTAAATTCTCATTCAATAACACACGATTTAAATTCTCAATTCACCACTAACAAACTATTTTTACATCCTTCCACTCTCGCATTTCGATTTTAAATAATTTTTTAAGAGAGATTTCAAATATTTTTTTGTTTATTTTTATTGACACAAATGAAAATAAATTTCTAAAAATCCCCTTTAAAAATAAAATTTAAAATTTAAAAAAATGAGCTTTTTACTTGTTGTCATCAAGAAAATAGAAAATATTAATGCAAATTTTATGGTTTTTAATTAAATCTATTTGATATTTCATCAATTTATTAATTAAATCATGAGTTTTAAAAAAGCCGTTAAATAAAAATTCAAATTTGAATAAAACCTCGATAGAACGAAAAAAGCGATTTTTAAAACTCTACAATTTTCAATTTTTTACCAACTAGTTTCCAGCACAAAATAAAATTTATGGAACAATAATTTTGCCGAAAATTATAAAAAAGCAAGAATGAAGAAACGAAAGGACAGTTTGAAAGTTTCAAAAACATCCGTAACAGGTTCAAGCTTCAGAAGAAAGTAAGTGCTGGAAATGGATCCAATTCTATTTATATAAATCGTTATATATTTTTAGATCATCATTTTCTGAAAAATTAATAACGCCGCCTATCTTCCCTTCTGCTGACGTAGCTTTCAAAACTTTACTATCGTTCAGAATTTGCTCGGGTAAGTAAAAGCTTATTAGTAATGCGTGAATCTTAGCGATTTCTCCCAATTTGCTCAGCTGTATGGTGTCACATCACTGATTGCGATGAAACATACAACTTTTGGGAGCCTCTTCATTATTTGCTGTATGGAAAAGGACTTCAGACCTGGGAATACAGTCCTGAATATGCCTTGAGATCATATACATATCTCATGATGCATGGAGTACCTGCATATATTTACAAGCAAATTTTTCAACCCAATCCAATGCTTCTATTCTACTTTATCAGACTCCTACTAGCATTGGTCTGTGCTGTCTCGGAAGTTTATTTTTATAAGTAAGTCTATTCCTTTTAAAATTTCATTAATTTATTTTGCTTTTTTAGAGGAATATGTCGAGAATTTGGTGTTCACATTGGACGTTCATGGCTCGTTTTTCAACTTTTTAGTGCAGGCATGTTTAAAAGAACTTAATTAATTCTAATAATTTAAATAATTATTTTGATAGGCATGTTCATTTCGTCAGCCGCTTTCTTACCGAGCTCATTTTCAATGTACTTCACTATGTGTGTTTTGGCTTCGTGGTGGCATCAGTCATATAAGTTGAGCATATTTTTCACTGCAATATCAGTTCTGCTCGGATGGCCATTTGTCGGATTAATCTCGGTTCCAATCATTATTGACATCACAATAAGAAAACAGAAAATAAGACAATTTATTTTCTGGTCTATTGTATCAGGAGTGACCATTGTCCTTCCAATGTACGTAAAATTTATGATCATACAAATTAAATTAATTACTCGTTTAAATGCTTAGGATTATCATTGATTCGTCGTATTATGGAAAGAATGTCATAGCACCGCTCAATATTGTTCTTTATAACATCTTCAAAAAAGACGGTGGACCAAGTCTCTATGGAACAGAACCATTTTCATTTTACATTTTCAATGGCTTCCTCAATTTCAACGTAATATGGCTTCTCTCACTATTGACTCCCATCGCTCTCTTAATTGGCTATTTGGTTGTGCCATCGAGAATAAAGCAGAGTACCTTAAATTTACCTCACTACATGAGTCTCTCTCCATACTATCTCTGGCTAATTGTCATGATGATTCAACCACATAAAGAAGAACGATTTCTTTTTCCCATCTATCCAATGATAAGCCTCTGCGGAGCAATCACAATCGACGTGTGTCAAAAAGTATTTTTCCGTATTAGAACTGCCATATTTAAATCAACAACGGTTACTCACTATCTGAACCATACGACATTCATAACTGTCATTTTCGTAATCATTTCTGTGACTTTCAATCTTTCACGCATTTTGGCACTCTATAAAAATTACCATGCACCAATGGATGTCTTTATGGAGTTGACGACATCGCGAGACATTTTAGAGGATGTAGATACAAAAAAGATTGACGTTTGCATAGGAAAAGATTGGTATCGTTATCCAAGCAGCTTTTTCCTTCCCTCAACAAAATATTCAATTCGATTTTTGAAATCTGAGTTCAAAGGAATACTGCCCGCTTACTATAGTAAGGAAGAAAATGCCACTCAAATACCACACAAATATTTCAACGATATGAATCAAGAAAATCAATTTATGTATTTCGACTATGATGATTGTGACTTTTTAGTTGATCTAGATTTGAAAATGAAAAAGCGTTCAACGCTAGAACCAAATTATTCATCGCGCAACGACGAATGGACAATCATCAAGGAAGTGCCATTTCTCAATGCTCAATTGTCTCATCCAATTTATCGCGCATTTTACATCCCTTACGTTTCACATAAGTACATTAAATTTGGGAGTTTTAATTTATTACAAAAATATGTGGAGTCATCTGAGTCAGCGGAAGAAGACGATGACAATGAGGCATCAGCGACGCCAATAAATTAGTCAAAGAATTTTTTATTTCAAAGTGTTGTAGATATGCGTAAATGTTTAATATATTTTATTTTTTTAATTATTTCTATGCGAACTTTTTTGTGTGCGCTTATAGAGATCGTCTGTGTGATATTCCAGTGTGTAAAAAATAAAATTTTGCTCAACAAAGATTTAATTATAAATTCAAATTTTATTTTATTATTTCTCACTGGGCTTCTTTTTAATGTAAAAACATTTTTAGATTGCATAAATTTGATTTAAGCGAGTACGAAGGCATTTTTCATGTTCTCAGTCGCTTTTGTGATGATGTTCTTAAAAGCGTAAAAAATCCTTCTAGCTGACCACTAAGTTATGTTTCCGTTGTGGCGCTAATTCAATATCGAATGAACCAGTCGGCCAAACATGCTTAGAGAAATTTCCATAAAAAAGAGGGTGAATAGCCCTAAAGCATAACACAAAGAGGGAGAGAAGAAAAAATCAGGACACGGATGGACGATCGATGGACATAATTTACATTTTGCCTTTTACGTTTTTTGCTATAGTGACTCAGTTTTATTATTTTTCTTTAAATTCTCTCTGTTCTTTTGTTTTCCACTTGAGTGCATTTCCTTACAAAATTTTATTTTAAAATTTGACCGCGTAGGAAGTTTAAAAAAAATTTAATCAAAATTGCTCTAACCACTTTGTATAACATCCTGAGGACTGAATAGTCGTTATGGAAAAAACCACAAATAAAAAAAGTTTGAAACCAAGTGAATGCTTTTTACTCCCTTTATATTTCTTTTTTATAAACACACACACACTTTATGCGAGAGTACAACAAACAATTTTAATTTTCAGTCTGTAAAGTGCGCTGTTCGGCATCGGTTGTGTTGTTGTTAAACTCGCTCGTATATAAAGAAGATTTTTTAATGAAATAGACACATGATTTTTGAATAATTACTAAAGCGTAACGAATTGTTGGATACACATGGTGATTTTTCCTTCTTTCTTTCTCTCGAGTTTATTTTGGACATTTTCATGTGTAACAAGTGAAGATGATCGAATTTTTACGTAAACTAGCGTAATATTTTTTGATGGGAGAAATTATCTCAATTAAGAAACAGTCGAAATCAATAAATAAGTTAGTTTTAATGATGGTATGAGGTAAATCTCATTAAAATTCACCGCGATGTTTTTAGTTTAGATTTTGAGAAATTTATGTGTACTTTCAATGCAAAGGGAGTCATGGTGATTTACTTTCTTCTAACTTAAAATTTTTTTTGCTGAAAAATGCTTTCAAAAAATTTCCGCATCATGACAAAAAATATCATTAAAGTGTTTTTTCATAAGAATATATGTGTTTTTCTGTTATGAAATTGCTCCAGTTTTATTTCACTAAAACTCCCGTAAAAATATTTTTCATGTTTCGTCTCGTTGTTGCACAAAAGTGAGCACACACGCATTCTCATTGTGCGAAATCAGAACGAAGAGTATTACATAGGAGCGGTGATTTTGATGCATTATTAAATCATCACTTTCATAATGCAATACTAGATGTGCATCAGTGTCAATCGAGTGAAAATGTGCGCTTTCGAAAAAATAAACTATTTAAATGCAACACCTGACGCGTATATTAAAGACTTTTAACTCACGTTTCGTTTGAACTGACTGGAGAAGAACAATTTAATTTGAAGTGCGATATTTGCGATTTCTAGAAATCAAAAGTAAACTGCAAAAAAACTTTTTTAACAATTAAAAGAGAAAAGCCTTACCGAAACAATAAAGAAGTCACTTTTGGTCTCGCTTGATGAGCATGAAATGAACGGAGCTCCAATTGACTCAGTTTTTATTCCGCACACAACCGCTTGGAATGATGATTTAAATTGTTGTTGCTGTTGAGAGAGTTCAGTGGCGATCATATGTTGGAATTTAACACAAAAATTCCATATGAACGGTGATTTTTGAGTTTTCCGTGAATAAGTGAAAGAAAAGAAATTATTTCGCAAAAAGCTTTCGAAATCTCACGTTAATGAAAAATTCCAGCAGCGCCAGAGAACCACGCACGATAAAAAAATTGATTTTTCACGTGGTTTTGTTTGTAAAATAATTCAAAAAAATTCATTGCAAAATTTGACTGTGAAATAAATTCAGAATAAATAAACAAAAATTAATTTGAGTAGCATAAAAAAAGTTGATGGAAATTGTGAAAACTTTCGACATAAAAAATTTTGGCTTATGCCATTGAGTCGATGATGATGATGTTGAGTGAGATCAAAAAAATATATAAAAATGAATAATAGCGCGCGTGTTAAATGCATCATCGTTTTTATTCTGCAAATTGTAATAATCCGAGGACAAGGACACGATGCACGGTGTTACCTGGAGGGTGGTGGATCTGCAGAGAATTTTATTGTTAGCGAAGATATTAGTGTTGGTGCGATAATTGGAAAATTAAAAATTAATGGTAATCCATCGCCGCTTAATGGAAATGTCAAGTTATCACTACGAGAACGTGATCGTGATGCACCAGTACAAATTGAAAATGGATCAAAAGATTTAATTTTAACATCTCCTCTCGATAAGGAGGGTGAAAGAGGACCGTCATCGGTCTATATAAATGTTGTTTGTGATAGACTGCCTTTCGATCCCTCAATTCCGGGATTCGTTATACCAGTCAATATTCGTATAACGGATGTTAATGATAACTTGCCAGTTTGGAAAGGTGCACCTTATTCGATAAGTCTTTCGGAAACTACAGTGATTGGCACGAGAATTCTTCAAGGTAAGCGTGCAATTATGAATTAATAAATTTAAAAAAAATTGTTTAATTAGGCGCAAGAGCTGTGGACGCAGACCAGCCAGGTCCATTCAGCACTGTTGAGTACAGTGTCCTTCCTGGGCCTTTTTCGGAACACGTTGATTTTGTCAACCCTCTCGAGGGCACGCTGCAACTCAAAAAAATACTCGACTATGAGCAATTGAAGAATTTCACTGTTAAACTTCGAGCACAAGATCAAGGAAACCCTCCAAAATTCTCAGACACATTCTTACGCGTCTTCATAATTGACGCTGATGATCAAAACCCACGCTTTGAATTTGAGTCATACACCGCAGAGCTTCCAGCGGATGGAAAAACCGGAAGACTAAAAATTCATCCGAAACCCATAAAAGCATGGGACCAAGATGAAGGCATTCAAGCTGACATCCTCTATTCTATCTCAGCATCATCGTCACCCGATGCGAAATATTTTTCAATCAATCCAAAGTCGGGGTTAATTGATCTCATCTCTCCATTTGACATTCAGAAAACGACACTCGTTGTGCGTGCAACTCAAGTTGATAACAAAGACCGTTACTCACTAGCGACTGTTAATATTATGAGATCGGATAAGTTCCGAAATGATTTAATGCCCGAAATGAGCAGTGCTAATGATAATCGATACACATCTTCGACTTCTTCTTCCTCTTCTTTTTCACCATCATTTATCCCACCAACGGCTATGACTGCAAAACAACTACAATTTATTCAAGCGAAACATCAGATTTCAGTGAGAGAAAATATACCTGCTGGAAATCGAATTCTTTCGTTACCCACTAACAGACCGGGCGAACGAAATAATCTTCATTACACGATAATGGAAGCAGATCAAATGGAATTTTTTGAAATCGGACAATATGGAGATGTTATACTGAAGAAGCAGTTAGATTATGAGAAAATTGTCCGACACATGTTTCATGTGAAAGTCATTGACGATCAGTTAAATGAAGCGACTTGTCAAGGTAGTCATTTTAGGCCCTTTAAATTATTACTTACTAAATAATTAATTTCTTTTAAAGTGATAATAGATGTACTGAATGTAAATGACTGGGATCCACGATTCAGAGAGCCCCACTACACCTTTAGACTTCCAATGAAGGCACTAAACGAAAGCTACACTATTCCGATGGTGATTGGAAAAATCGAAGCTGCCGATGGTGATGTGGGTGATAAAATTAATTTTAATTTGCGAGGAGTGCATTCGTCGCTTTTCTCAATTGACTCTCGCGGAATGATATGGTTAAAAGAGCCACTTCACAACATTAAAAAATCAGAGTTGAGCTTAATAGCCACTGCAACAGATTCTGGTCAGCGAATGGCATCAGTTCCGATTACTTTCGTTATGGATCCAGAGTCACAGCAAGCTCGATATCCTTCGTTTTCCAGCATTCTTGCTATTTTATTTATAATCTTCTTCATTGTTGTCATTATGGCGTCTATCTATGTGTATAAAAAGTATGTTGAGTTTATTTTTAATTTTTTTTTAAATTTCTCAAATATTTAAAAATGTTTACAGGAAATCAAATCAAATTCATAGCAATCTCCCCTCAATGCAATCATCTGCTGGACTTGTGAGTCAAGAGAAACGTCTCATGGTCAATAGCCACATGCATGATGCTTCGCAAGAAAATCACTTCCATAATTCTGTTGGAAATTTATCTCCCGGTTCATCGAGTATCATGGGAGGGCTCTTTGAACCTCATCATCATGGCAATGATAGCAAGAGCACAATTGGTGCATTGCAACGCTCTGGTTTTACACGCGGAAGAATTTATAATACGCAGCCGCAACAGAATAGTAATAATGATGACATAGAGAAAGACTCAATAAGCAATTCCGATACGACGAAAGATTTGAATATCATGAACCGTGTCGAAAATCAAAGAAACAAAAAACTCAGTTGGCAGCACGATGACTTTGTAAGTTAATTGATTCTATTGCATTTCTGCTCAATCACTCTCATTCTTTTCGTTTTGTTCTTTTTTAGAAAAATGATGTTAGCGGGTCACTAGACTTGAATGGATCTACTGAAAATAATCTCATTGTATATTTTTAATTGTTAGTGTCCAAATCGAATTTAAGTTTTTAACTCGTTTTTAATGTAATAAAAATTCACTATGAATTTCAAATGAAATTGTGCAAATATCGTGCACAAAAATTGCATGAGTAAATTTTTATTGTGCTCAAATAATATTTGATTAAAAAAATTAAAACATGGTTTTACACAAACAAGTCTAGACGCTAAAATTTATTTACGATTTGTTTACACAAAAAAAAACTTTCGCATGATTAAGTACGCAACGCTTTTAATATCTCTCCTCAAAGCATCTATTCTGAATTTTCTTTAAGCCATTTAAAAATTTTCTCTTGATTTTTATTCAGCCATGAAATGTTTGCTTCAGCTACTTCAATGGCTTGCTTAAGGCTTCTTCCCTCTTTCAGTTCCTTGTCATCAAATCTCTTCAATATCTCAAGTTGGTTTTTATCGGTCATGCGGCGAGCTACAAATTTAATGAGCGAGTTGATTGTACTCATTGGCGAGCCAATTCCAAAACTAAAGACAAAAAAAATTAATTTGTATGAAAAAATTAATGGAGTAAAATTTTACTGCTGTCGAAGTTGCTTCCAATTTTCTCTCAAAAAATTAAACGCCACAGGTTGACCATAGACGCTGCTTGATACTGAAGAGAAAACTCTGAAGGTGTCTTGCTTTCGAATGCCTTCACTCGACAATGAACGAATGAGGAATCTGTTAATGAGCCACGGTTATTTCTAATTATTTTTTATTATCAAAATACCGAACAAACTACCTATTTATAAGCCACTGTTCCCTTGTGCATCCGAGAGCATTCAATAAAAGCTCCTTCTCAGATGAACTTGAAGAATTTAAATATCGTTCCCATGCGAAATCCCATTCCTCTTGACCTCCGTGCTTGATTGCGGTACAGTAAACAATAAATTTCAAATTAGGCGAAACTCTGAAAGTGTAGTGATTTTAAAAAATATTTTAAAACAAAAATGAAAACAAGTACGGGTTATTAATATCAGGATTGGCTTCGATCATCCACTTATAATACTCTTCACTGGCTTTGCTCACACAATGTTTGAGACCTAAATGACATGCCGCCTTTAAAATTTCATATCTTGTTAAAACTGTCAGCACTTCGCCTTGATCTTCAAATCCTACTTTAGCGTACATTTCCTCGATGCGAGACATAAAGTATTTCTATAATCAAATTGCATTATTTTCTGATTAAATCATGTCGCCTCAAATTACCTTCATCAAGTGATAATTGGGTAAACGAGTGAGCATTGAATCAATGTAGAATAAATTGCTGATTGCTGTTTTCCAGGGCACGTAGTCTCGCTCATGCCTTAAGTACTTTGTGACGTCGAGTGCAACTGTGTAGTCGAGAAAGTCGGCACGCGCCAAATTCATCGCGTCATCGATCAGTTGTGCCCGATTAACAACTGCAATTTCACTGTATTTTTTGGCATCATTAAGAAACTGTGTGATGAGTTTCCAATTTTCTAAATCATAATTTACGCGATAATAATGAGCCACTTGTGTATTGAAAATCATCCACTCAGATTCTTCGACATTGTCTTCAATTGTAATACTTTTAGTAGCTTTCATCCAATGCGATGGCTTCGTGTCGTTAAAATTGCGCTCAGCAGATGTTGTATAAGTAATTGGAATCCACCAAAGCTCCTTCTCACCGTCATCTTTTTTAATAACTTCCGAAGAGTTTGTTTCAAGAAGAAGAAATCGCTTTTGTTCAATATTTATTTTTTTATCTTTATAATTCCTCGTGACAGTGATGAAAGGGAATCCTGTCTGAAGAGTCCAGGTGTCCATGATTTCTTTGACAGACATTTCCTCGCTAAAGTCACCTGATTTACGCGCTTCTAATGTCATCTCTTCCCAAAGCTGATTTGCATGTGCCGTTTTGTATGCGAATTTTTTAACATAATTTGAGAGTCCGCGCTTAAAGACTTCAAGTGTGAGAAAATGTTCCATAGATCTTATCAATGATGCTCCTTTTGAGTAGCTAAAATATGTTATAATAATTTTAAATATTTATTTGATTTTAATTAATTAATTACGAAATGAAATCAAAAATTTCATTAATTTGTTCCGGGTTATGTACTTCAATGGCTATTTTATGCGATGAGGCTAAAGCATCAAAAGAAAATACTGGATGGAGTTCATTGATGACAAAAAGAGACTTAGACTGCCATGACGGCTCAATGTGATCAGCAATTATGTGTTCCATGTATGTCGCAAATCCTGTGAATTAAATATTTTTTTTTCAAAAATGCATGCATTTTTGTTTTTGCATTTAAAAATTTTAAAAGTAGCTACTTGCCTTCATTTAAAAACAACATCGACCACCCTATAAGTTTTTATTTAATTATATTTTCATTTCATAGTAGATCTTTAAACTTACAAGAAGGAGTAACTAAATTTCCAAACCATTGATGAGCACACTCGTGACCGACAACAGATGCCACTGTCATTTTTTTATTTATAGAAGATACGCCAGGATCAAAAAGCATTGCTGTCTCGCGAAATGTTATTAGACCATAATTTTCCATCTTTTGCAGAATAGATAAAAATTTGCAAAAAAAATACTTGCTAATTGATTTAAAATACTTACAGCACCGAAAAGAAAGTCAGGCACAGCAATCAAGTCCATTTTGGGTAATGGATATTTTATGTCAAAAAAGTCATTTAGAAAATTAATTATTTTTGGCCCAATGCTTAATGCATAACGAGTCGATTGAATTGTATCAGAACGTGCCCAAACGGAAAAATTTTCTTCGACATTTGAAATATTTACAAAGTCAGAGACAACGAATGCCACAAGATATGTTGACATTTTAATTGATTCTGGATAGACATCATAAACATAACCATCTATCTTTGGTGCTCGATCGACACGCAATAATGTTTTTTCAAGTGGCATATTTGAGAGTGTCATCATTGATTGCGGACGTCCGAGGGTGAGTTTAAAAGTTGCCTTAAATTCCGGCTCATCGAAGCATGGAAAAGCTCGTCGGGCATCAGTCGCTTGAAATTGTGTTGACGCAAGCCATTTCGTTTCATTGTTGACTTTGTAAGAAGACTTGTAAAATCCTTGCAGATTATCATGAATCTGGCCGATGTAGGAAATTTTCAAAAAGTAATTTTGATCCTTTTCAAGTTCTTCTTCCGTTTCTATGACTAAAAATTGTTTCGGCTCAACAAAGTATTGATTTTTAACTGCAATTGATTGATTTTCATTTTCAGTTATTTTTTGAACGGTCGTTAGGTTTCGTTGAATTTGGAGCATCAAAGAGTGCAGCGTTATATTTTTACAATTCTCCTCTAACACCTTAAAGTTTATGATGACGTCACCATCGAAAGTGAAATTTTCACCACTCAAGTGTGGTGCAATAACAATATCGTAAGAAATCGGTGTGATTGATCGTGGAAGCCGAACATCTTTTAGAATTGGTTCAATTTCACTTTCTTTATCACTCGAAATTTTCAAGAGTCCATCATTTTTTGGTTCAAATCTGCTCCTGCAATGCTGCACATTTTCTTCTTGAGGACAAACTGCAAAATTATACACTAGCAGTGCGACAGCGATCAGACTACAAATGAACGTTGCCAGCAGCATAAGAAACCCTACGCGACTCAACTTCAGGAAGATCTTCTTTGTCTCAAAATCACTGCTGCGACGTGCATTCTCCATGTTAAAATTGTCTCTCATTTTCAATTAATATCCTGTCAAAAAATATATATTTAACATATGGGTTGAAAGTATTTAATTACAGACAAAAGGATGTGGGCTTGAAATTAGAAGTAACAAGCGGATGCACATAAAAAATTATTTTAAAAAATTTAACTGAGAAACTCTCTCGAACTCGCTATATTCAAAATTGATTAAATTTAAATTTATTTCACCCGAAAAAAAATTAATGTCAAGGTGATCTAAATTTGTTTGTAATAAAATTTTAGTTTATTGACTTTCACGCTAAATTATCAAATTATTTTACATCGGTTTCAATTCCCCCGCAGCACACCGCGCATCGCGTGCTTAACAAGATTATGCCAGTTTATTGAATTGCGGATTATCTAATTTAATTGACATAGATTTGGTTGATTTTTGTGCATGACATCGAATTTATGCTGCGCTGTCAAAATAAATATAAATCTTGATTTATGGACGAAGATGAAGAGTTTAAAGAGTATTTTTTCCAAAAACATCACTTAAAGTATAATTTTTCAATTTGTAATTTTTCGCTTTTAAAATTTTAGAAAAGGTGATTTAAAAAAATTTAAATTTTGCTGAATTAACATTTGACAAAAAATATGATCTACTCTCAAAAAATTATTCATATCATCTTTATCATAAACGCTTCATCTCAACTGTGTTTTGTACAAAGTAAATTCTTCATTGTGTGATTTAATAAAGTTTGCATCTTTAAGTACTTTCAATTGATTGTTCACAATATATGCTCGTTCATATATTGCTCCGGCTTTCTCAAGGAATAACTAATTGAGTTGAGGAAGAAAAATTCATAATTCATGTAAAATGACAGTTATGCCGTTATATCGACATTGAATTTCCGCATATGCATTCGGAAAATATGCAACAGGTTGCACACGCGTCTGTGTGAAGAGCAATGTATTATATTAATAGAATTGTCGCAGGAATTTTTGAGCTGTTTACTTTTCGAAAATAATTTTATATAAATCACACATAGAATAAATTGAGTAAAAAATTTCACACATTAATGTTTAATTTTTTTTATAAATTGGTTATCGAGAATTGTTTTAAATCAAAGTGCATGTGAAAATAATTTCTACAAAACTGATCATCCACTCGGAAGAAATGAGACACTTTGAAAAAGATCTTTAGAGAAAGGGTTCAACCCCTTAGATTTTTTTGGAACCCTAATCAACAATAAGGCTTCTTATGTAATATTATTTACACTCTCTTTACTTATGTCGGTTATTGTACATTAACTACCTCCTGTGTAGCTTTCAAAATTAATATCAACTATCAAATTACAAGCGTTTAAATTATTCTTCTTCACTCTCATTTTTGTTGTAAAAAAATTAACCATTTTTCCAACTAACATGCCACTTAATTTTTGCGTGGTTATTTTTCCGGTTTAATTCGCTTTAAAATTTTCGCTCGTCATCTCAATAGAAATTGCAAATTGAGTTAATTAGATTGCACTCACTAATTGATTATTTCCACTAGAATATTTTTCTTTTGCCTGCTAAACTATGCCTCAACTCACTTTTTACGTCTTTTTAAATTAAATTTATTTCACTATATTTTAAGTGAAATCATTTAATATCGTAAATAATCCACATGAAATGTCCACATATTTTTAACGCGACAAAATTCTTTACATCATGATTTATTTCACATCAAAAAGAGATTTATTTTCTATTTTATTTTTAATTTCCTATACAGCACGCGCAACTTCTTCTCGTTTTCCTAACGTCTTATCGAACTGAAACCTAGCAAGAGACTGAATGCGAGATATATTCTAAAATGTTCAATTGAAGGAAATTGAGCGAGAAAGAAAAAGAGGAAATAATATGTGTGTGAAAGCTGCTTTATGCGTTGGGATAGAATAAAAAAATTGCATAAGTAAGAATTTTTCGACAATAATTTTTTTTAATAGAAAAATATCAATCAAATTCCATTTTTTTAACCGTCAACATATTAGGTTAAAAAAATTTTATGAGTAGTTTTTAGCAGTTCTGAGTTACTGGGAAAATAACCGGCAAACATATATGAATGAATTGTGAACCATACAAATGTTTTATGATTTTCGTTTCATGTCGAGAATTTATCATAATCTTATTTTTAAAAAACACAACTAATGTTCCAAATCCTTAGTGTAAGGATATTTTAATTTTTTTATTCAGTTAAAAAAATAGAAATTTCTTGCAACTTTTTTATTTAAAAAAAGCGGAAGAAAAGAAAAAATTTCAAGTTGCCGCATAAAAAAAAGAGTTGTCATCACGGTGCACCCGTCACTTATCATAAGCAAAGAAAACTTTTCCAACATAATATTACACTCGCACTCGCTTAAAAATATTATCTTTTTCTCCCTTTGACATGTAAATGGGTCAGCTTCTCAATGAATGTGAATTATTGTCCACACCGCAAAATGCAATTCATGTGCTTTACACCGACGACTTTTTTTTTAAAGTTCATGTGTGGTTATTTTCTCACAGAACAGTGCAAGTTCGCTAAAAATTTAAACAATGTGTGTTTATAATATGGTAATTGCAAGGGAAAAATGTTAAATACACTAACAATAATATGATAATAACTAAGTGAACCCGCATTCTGTCATACATGATTATTTGTACTCACTTTTAATTTCATTTGTAGTTTCAACGGGATTAGACGTGGTTCTTTACGGGTGTTTGAAAATTTCTATTAAGAAATAAAAATGCAAAGAAATATTTTAGGTTTAATTTTAATTGCATTTGTGCGCAGTGAACCCCAACTTGATTTACCGGGAGTGCAACATTCGACAGAAGCGCCGCGACAAAATGGATTAAAAGTTGTAGTGTTACCAAATAGTTATGCCAATGATGAAAGAAATGATCAACCAAAAAGTGAAGCAAATTCTAGATTTGATCAAGATGATAGAAGTTTAAGATACGGTACGAGTTTAAAAAAGTGACTAAATTAATATTTTTACTATTAACGTGTTAACTATTGTGTAGGTCCACCATATGATAGCGATGAAAATGACGACTTTTCTCAAAATCAACGAGATCACGAGAGATTACAATATAATGATCGCAGTCCAGGTGGAGGCAATAGCAATTTTCGATTCCCTCAAAACAATAATAATAATAATTTGCACAGCGTGGGTCCACAAGTAAATACAAATGAAGTTACTTAAGAGACTCAATATGTGCTTAAGCATTTAATTAATGTTTTTTAGCAATTTCCCGTCAACAAAGATTTCAATAATAACAACTATAATGCCTATAATCCATACAACGGTGTTAATGAGTACAATAATTATCAAAACCCATATGATGTCGAATATGAGCATCGAAGTCGTGTTGAAACTGAAAAAGCACGCCAATTGTTAACTGAACTTGATAAGAAGCATTCAGAAGAGTGTACTTTAAATGTCGCAGCTCAGTGGAATTTCGAGACAAATGTTAATGAAGCCAGTCAACTCGATGCTGTAAGTTGGTTCCATTTTTTTACAAATCTGACATTGACCTAAACATAGAGACACGAAAAAAAATCTTTTTTTTTCTTCCACGCGCTCGTCTATGCATTCATTGAAATCTTTATTTCCTTTCTTATAAACGACGGTTGAATGAAAATTATGCATGCGGTGGGAATATTTTTTTCTCGCCACAATTGTGTATTAAAAATCATTGATTTGATTATGAATTAAAATTATTTTTTCTTAGTTGACAGCTCAACAGCGCTTTTCGGATTTTATGAGTCACCTTTATGAACAAGTAAAGACGGTTGATCAGAGTTTAATTTTTGACGAAAAATTATTCCGTCAATTGAGACTTTTATCATCTGTAGGGCCAAATGCATTGCCACCAGATCAATTAGATAGGGTATGAATCGCCAGCAAAATAATTTTATAAATTAATAAATACCTTTTATGTAGTATAATAGAATTATTAACGATATGCTTACAATATATAATGGAGCGACAATTTGTGGTTATGAGCAACCGTTTTCGTGTTCATTGAGGCTGCAACCGCACTTAAGAGAAGTGAGTTTGGCAATATCTCATATTGGCATTTAACTCGAACGATGATGTGTCACATAAAAACAAGAATTGAATTTCATTGTCTTATAGATCATGGCTAAGAGTCGAGATTGGGATGAATTGACATGGGTGTGGAGTGAATGGAGGAAAAAGGCCGGCATGCCGATGCGAGACCTTTTCGAGCAGTTAGCTGATCTCACAAATGATGCTGCAAAATATAATAGTGAGATAATCTATTGACCTCTCATCGGAGCTTAATTATTATTTGCTTATAGACTTTTCGAATGCATTCGAACAGTGGAGCTTTCCATATGATACTCCAAATTTTCGACTCGAAATGGAAAATGTTTGGCAGGAAATACTTCCTCTTTATGAGCTCATTCATGCTTATGTACGGCGAAAATTGAGAGAATTTTATGGACCAGATAAAATTAATCGAAATGCACCATTGCCCGCGCATATTTTAGGAAATATGTATGGACAGAGTTGGAATATTTTAGACTTGACAATTCCTTATCCGGGTAGAACTTATTTGGACGTGACACCAGCAATGCAAACACAAGGCTACAATCCACTAATTATGTTCCAATTAGCCGAAGAGTTTTTTGTTTCAATGAATATGTCAGCACTTCCTCCTCAGTTTTGGGAGAAGTCAATTCTTCAAGAACCAGCTGATCGACCTGTCCTATGTCAACCGTCCGCATGGGATTTCTGCAACGGCATCGATTATCGGTAAGTGATGATCGTAAATTCTTCACTTATGTGTTTGATTTTAATTTGCATTTTTATCACTTTGCGCATGCCGCTCATTTCCTCCGCAGAATAAAAATGTGCACTGACGTAACGCATAAGGATTTTATAACAGGTGAAAACATTTAAGTTTTTTAAATTTTTAGTATCACATCATATCGAATGATCTTTCTTAACAGCGCACCATGAGTTGGCGCACATACATTATTTTTTAAACTACCGAAACAATCCAAAAGTATTCCGAGATGGTGCGAATCCAGGTAATTTGCATTCCAATTAATACATGTGAAATTAAAGCTTTTATCAAAAATGCAAAAATTATGAAGAGATTTTTAAAAAGATATCAAATTTATTCTGTTGCATTCGTGTAGGTTAAAGAGAAAAGTTTTTTAAAAGATAAAAAAGTTTATGAGACATAAAAGAAAGCAAAATAGATTTTAATCACTACAAAATTTATTTCAACTAATTGCTCTTCACAAAGTTTTGAATATTAACTTAAAGACTCATTCATAAAAGTATTTTAAACCTAAAATTTTAATTGCAACCGAATTAGGCTTCCACGACGCTATCGGAGATGCTGTGTCACTGTCATTAACACCCAAACACTTGCAAGGTCTTGGCTTAATTCAGAAATCAGTTGATGATACGGCTCATGATATTAACTTTTTATTTGCAATGGCAATGGACAAAGTAAGTTAAAAATAAAAAGAGAAACAAATGTTAAAAATATTAATTTGACAGGTGGTTTTCCTTCCGTACGCATTATCACTTGAGCAATGGCGTTACGACGTTTTTAGCAAGAAAATTCGTAAAGAGCAATTTAATTGCCATTGGCATTTGTTGAGGTGAGTGAGAAAGGTGAAAAACGATTTAATTGAGAACAGTTGCAAGAGAGTTTGCATAACTGCTTTCAACTTTTTTCCGTGCTGTCGATTGCTACAACATGAGCTTCTCTTTTTGTATTGCGAAAAAGTAGTCATTAATGTGTCTATATTTCTTTGCACAATTACAGAGAGCAATATTCTGGAATTAAGCCGCCGGTGTTGCGAAGCGAGCTTGATTTTGATCCAGGCGCTAAATATCATATTCCAGCTAATGTGCCGTACATGAAGTGAGTGTTCAGCTTTACTTTCCTAATAATTAATCTCTTCATTATGTAAGGCGCTTTTTATTAGTTCAATGCCACTGAACATACTTTCAATCTCGAAATCATTTGTTGGTGAAATTAAGAGCGTCTAAGATGTGTCTGGCTTTTGCGTAAAATTCAAGGGATCGAAATTTTTATTTTTAAAACTTTTTAATAATTTTTTAGATTTGTAATAAGAAAATTTGCAAACTTTTAATTCGATGTCATAATGATGAAGTTTCATGTGCACGAGTTTCACATGTGTATGAAATTTAATTTCGTAACTGTGAAATGAGAGGAAAAGTTGAAGTAAATAGAGCAACAGCTTTTTATACATAAATCAGCGCTATTTCAATTTCTTTAATGCTTTTTTGTTTTGACGGTGGTGTTGTGTTTGCATGTTATATTAAAGAAAAAAGCATTTCGAGTGCAATTGCAAAATTTGATGATTTAAAATTCTTCCGTAAAACTCTGAATAAATTTTGAATAGAAATAATTATGATGATGATGATGATGCGCAAATCTGATTGTAGTTTTCGTAACTTCATTGGTGTTGTTTCAGGGACATGCGAATAAATTACACATTTTTTTGGTATAAAATTGACTTGAGAAAGATGAACCATTTTGGTTTTTTTATTTCCTTTTTTGATGATTTTAATTAAAACTAGTTTCATAGAAAAACAAAAATAATGAGATGAGATGAGTTTAGGAAGAGCTCATGAAAATGAATTAACACAGCATTTAATTTACAATTGAAACATACTTTTGCTATGTTGCGAGATAGTTGGTGCATAAGAGTTTCATTTAATATCACATTTAATGCCAGCCACCTTGGTAGCCGTCTGAAAGTCCTTCGCTGCTTTGATGATGTTCTTCTTTTTGAGTAGGAACTTCAATTTTGTAGTGCTTTGGTTTCTCAATATAGTGTGGTGTATGTTGCTCGAGCTCAATTTTGACTGGACGTTCTACAGCAACTTTCACGGGGTATGGAACTTCTTTTTCAACCTTAACAGGAACTTCTTTCACGACTGGATAGGGCTGAGCAACTGGTACCTTGACTGGGTATTTAACTTCTTTTTCATGATACACTGCACGTGGAACCTAATTAGTAAAAAAAATTATTTCAAGCCATTTCAAGTTGATTAGTGCCTTACATCATATGGGACATGGACAGGGTATTTGACTTCTTTAACGACTGGATAAGGCACCTTTTTCTCATGGACAACTGGGTATGGCTTCTCAACGTTGTATGGGACTGGGCGATCAACCTTAATTATGAGACAAAAATTAATTCAATGCATACCTTAAATTTATGTTTACCACTTACATTAACATGAACTGGGTAATGTTCGATCTTCTCAACTGGGTATGGTCTATCAACATGAACGATTTTTTCTACAGGCACATGAACGGTTTTCTCGACCTTTTAAAAAATGGTTAGTGAAATTTTGAGTTGAGAAAAAAATATATTCTTACTGGATAAGGCTTTGGGATTTCTTTGATATGTGGAACTTTGACTTCCTTAACGACTGGATATGGCTTTGAAACCTATAAAATCAAAATAAATTTTTTCATGAGATTTGAAGATCAAACTTAGTTAAACCTTTTTACAAAAATTTAAATTTACTTGCCTTAACTTCAACAGGACGTGGCTTGTCAACTTTTACATGAACTGGGTAGTGAACAACTTTTTCAACGGGGTAGTGGACAGTTTTATGGACTGGAATCTTTACAATCTCTTTAACTTCATAAGGAACCTAATCAGAAAAAAAGTATATTTAAAGAATTGTTTGAAATAAGAATTTTTAATCTTACATGTTTGACAACTGGGTATGGTTTTGGAACTCCGACTTTGACTGGGTAATGAACTGTTTTATAATTTGGTACATGAACAGTTTTTATTTGTGGAACTATAAAATAATTAAATATTCATAAAAATCAAATTCGATTTGAAAATTTAACAGTTCTACCTGGGACAGGAATTTTCTTGACAATTGTCAAAGTTTTCTCTTCATGACCATGAGACCAGTCTCCAAATTCATGAATGCCACGTTTTTCTTGTTTTTTATCAACTAAAGCTTCAGCTTTTGATTCATCAGTATTTGTATCTTCGATAGCTGATGCTTCAGCTGGTTTGGTCTCTTCTTCAGCGGTAGCGAACACCACGAGAGCAAGCAAAAATGCTGCACCCTATAAATTAAAAAAATCACAATTTTTATCTCATTTCATCACTTTTAACACATTAAAAAATAGTTCCGTGTTGATTGTGTGCAATCTTTAATTTTAATTCATAACTTAAAACTTTCTCATCATTGTAAGGTGAGATTTCTACAAATGTAAATTTTTATTTTGGCAATCAACAGTTTTATGACTGTTTTAAATGCTTCCACAATTAGTTTTAGTTTTTCACTTTTGAAATTTTTAATCCATTAACAATGAGGGCATTTTAGTTAAGTATCCACAATTTGTCCTTCAATTAAATTTTTCACTGTGTCACATTTATTTATGTCTTTTGATTCTTATCTTACCAAGAACTTCATTTTTATTTTAGATTTTTTAAAGAACGTAAATGATAGCTGCAAGCCAAATTAAATCTTTTTCTCTCTATCACACACGGCTTTGAATTGTTGTGAATGAATCGGAATCAAATGAAAAACTGATGGTGTATCTTGAGTTTTCTTCAGCTTATATACCAAAGTGCTTAATTTTGTATGATTTTTTTGTTTTCGTATTGTACAAATTCTGCATTTAAAGAGTATAACACTTTCCCCCCAAAATAATTGTATAAAAAAAGAAAAACGAAATACGCGAGAGCGGCAAGCCACCGACACATTGAATTTATTACGGCAATGTGTATCACAGACTTGATTAAAACATTATGTCATGTATTATATCGCATTGTTGGCTTCTGCGATACACACTCAAAATTATTCCATCTGCAATTTTTTCAAAAATTATTTGATGCTTCAACTGTCATAGATGAGATAAAAAGGAAAATTACATAACTAATTTTTTAGATTGACTGTCAATCGATGATGAACTTTAAAAAGCTTACAATCATTCATATGTGTTGGGGACAAAAATTATTTTCATACACATAAAGAAATTTTATTGAAGAAATAAAAATCAAGATAAAAATTTGAATTTATTCCAAGCGAAATTTTTTGAGCGAAAAATTATGGAATTAAAAAGTTAGCATGATTTTCCATTCCTTGCATTATAATGAATAATAATGAATTAAACTGCATGGTGTGTGTAACTTTTGCAATGCTCTATACTACGCTTTTGCTTTATGCGATTACTTAAGATTTTCAACATCAGATGCTTAACGGTCATTAAACTTTTAGCGCAAACTCATCGCGTAAATTAAAGAAATTTGTCGCATT
Source organism: Tanytarsus gracilentus (assembly GCA_038502055.1). NCBI lineage: Eukaryota > Metazoa > Arthropoda > Insecta > Diptera > Chironomidae > Tanytarsus > Tanytarsus gracilentus. Next base: position 185,227 of record JAXRKN010000043.1, on the reverse strand, counting down.
TTCTTAATTTGCCTTTAATCTCACCTTGAATTTAAAAAAGATCTGTGACAAGCAAAACAATTATAACTATTTTAAAACTCGCCGTTTATTGCAATTTTTCTCAACTTGATTCCTCCATTGATGCTTAGATATTTAATAATTTATGTGCACATGGAATGGAGCTTTTTCAACACATACTTGATCAAAATCTCATGAAAGAAGAAGAGCAAAATGATAAGTTTTATTAGTGTAATTTTAGTTTGTATGTGAGGGTGTTTTATTTAATTGAAAATTCCTAAGGGTGAGTAATTTTTTTCTTCTGAAATTTAAAGATTTCTGTTTATGTAAGCTTGTTAAAATACTCTCTAATGTGACAGAAAACTATTTCAATTTATAAGAATTGAAAAATTAATTCATTGTTTTATTTTCAATTTTATAAATCATAACTCAAAAGAGTTATTAAGCAATTTAAATCGTACTGCAGAGTGCTGGAAGAAATTAAATTAAAATTCGGAGTATTTGAACATATTTTTTAACTGCATACAGTAAAGTCATTTGTTACTTTTAAATTATGATATTTAGAGCAAATGAGGTTCGTTGAACGAGTTAATAATTATTTTAAAAATTAGACGAAGCCTTATGCAAAACTGTACAAAATTATTTTTTTTTTCTCAAATATTTATTCAATAATTTTAACAATTAAATGTTAAACTATTTTAAGCTCCAGACTGTAAAAATATAATTTTATGTATTTTTTTTGAGTTAACAAATTTTTTGCATGATTTTATTTTATGATGTTCTGTGGTATGAAAATATACTTGTGTTTCATTTTTAATATTAAAAAATTCTTTCAATGCCGTTGAAATTAAAAATCATGCATTAAATTTTGTTGATGAGCATCTGCGTAAATATTATTTTAAGTTTTTTGTTGATTTATTACTGAAATTAAAAACCATCTTATGCATCATAAATATATCACGAAAAATCTTTTCATATTGCTTTGTTGCCACTCTCCGTAAAATAACATGGTAAAGCGTTGAAGTGAGATTTTTTGTTTAAGATTTCATTAAAAGCTTTGGAGCTCATTAAAATTCCTCTTAACCACAACCTTGACAAAAATCTCGAGCAGTTGTGAGAAAGTTGACATTGAAAAATTTTTATCGTTTTTTCGATGCAAATTTTTCCAGATATTTCTTTGCTGCTGTTTTTCAATTTCAACTTCATCGTGCCATGTGTATTGCTGCTGGTGAATTTGATCCCACAAATCCATCAAAACCATTGCATAAGTGCAGCATTTACAGACATCCCGAGGCAGGAAAAATGTTGAAGTGAGTTTAATCGTAGATTTCCGTCCTAGATGCTAATTTTTTATGTTAAAAGAAAACTTATGGAAAAAGGAGCATCACAACCATGGCATCAAGCGATTCAAGAAGTTTTGGGAGAAGGGCGACTTGATGGGTCAGCAGTGAGAGAATATTTCCGCCCCCTTGAGGAATGGTTGCGTAATGAAAATCTTAGAAATCAAGAATTCGTTGGATGGGTTTATGATGGAGATTATTGTAAAAAAAGGCAAGTTTTTTAAATAATTTTTCAAATTAATTATGGAAATTGTTTTCAGTATTGAGACGGCAAATCTTCAAGTTTACGGTGGATTCTACAATACCGTTTCCTGTCCTACATTGAACATCAAGATTTTTGTTACTGCTTTTTCTTTAAAGCTTATACTTTTTTAATTGCATTTTTTGAAAATAAAATGTTTAAAGAATTATAATTTAAAAAACGCTAAATTTCAACTTACAATCCCAATAAGATCAGCTGAGTTACTTTATTAGTTTGGACGACCACAATAGTTCGGTAATAAATTTTTGAAAAAATCCAACAAATTTTAATTTTGGTTTATCAAAATTTTATTTAATTGACTATTATAATAGTATAAATACAAAATGATCATTTACTTTAACTGTGACCTGACCTGACGGTATCAATTGGGGGTCCGGAATTTCAAAACAAGCTAAATTTAAACTATTCAAAATTATTTAACATTTAATTTATTGACACTCATCGCATGTGTGATAATGGAGCGAAAAAGTTTCATTTTTAATGGTCAATCTTTTTTAATTTTCGAGTTCGGTTTAGTGCGAATAAAATTCCCATTTCAGTTGCAGATATAACCTTCGTGAACTTTTTTTGAAGGGATCAAAATCGAAGTTCCTTCTCTAAAGAAATTCATTTTAAATTTTTTAAGTTTTTTTACGTTATTCCATAAATTTATTTGACTCTAAATTAAATAAAATGTTTTCATTCATATTCAATTTTGGTAGTCGAAAAGAATCAGAATTTTCCAAAATCCTTTATGTTGGGAAATTATGGATGTATACTTTCACTCCTCCAATGTACACAAACAAAATTGTGATGCAAAATATTTTGGGAAATATAAATGTTTTGAGAATATATTTAAAACATTGTATTTGTAGTTTTTGATTTTTAAAAAATTTTTATTTCTATTTTTTTATAAATACCTAGTTGCAAAATTACAAAATTGTATTTATATGTGAATGATGTATAAAACCATTTTTTATGATCAAATGGAGTTTTTCAGGTAATTTCAATTTCATTTGGTTTCTTGATGTCTGACACACAAACACAAAAGTTGGTTGACTTGTTGGAAATATGGTTGATGGATTTGTTTTCTTGTGTGATGCTACTGTAATTTTCAACAAATTCAACCACACTTTTGTGTCATTTTTAAATGGAAAACGTGACATTTTTTCTTAAATTATTTACATGTTTTTAATTTTAATTTTTAATGAAATGTAAAATGCGCGAGTATAAAATCACAACAAAAAATTATAAAGATGTAAAGAGGAGGAAAGGTAATAACGACGGATTGTTTAGAAAGATCATTTTATCACAATAAAATACTTAATGATGATATTCATGGGAGTGTGACTCTTCATGATGTTGATGATGATCGCCATGATGTTCGTGGTGGGTTGGAACTTCAACATGGTATGCCTTTGGTCTTTCAATATAGTGTGGTGTGTGCTTTTCTAAGACAATTGGGACTGGACGATCAACTGGAACCTTTACTGGGTATGGAACTTCTTTTTCAACCTTATAAGGAACTTCTTTTACGACTGGATAAGGTTGTGGTACTTTAACTTCGACTGGGTATTTAACTTCTTTTTCATGATACACTGCACGTGGAACCTAATTAGTAAAAAAAATATATTAAAAATTGAGCCATTTCAATTTAATTAGTGCCTTACATCATATGGGACATGGACAGGGTATTTGACTTCTTTATAGACTGGATAAGGCACCTTTTTCTCTTGCACAACTGGGTATGGCTTCTCAACGTTGTATGGGACTGGACGATCAACCTTAATTATGAGACAAAAATTAAATCAATGCATACCTTAAATTTATGTTTACCACTTACATTAACATGAACTGGGTAGTGTTCGATCTTCTCAACTGGGTATGGTCTATCAACATGGACGATTTTCTCTACTGGCACATGAACGGTTTTTTCGACTGGATAAGGCTTGGCAATTTCTTTATAGTGTGGAACTTTGACTTCCTTAACGACTGGATAGGGTTGGGCAACCTAATCGATAAAAATTAAAAAAATAAATTAAATATTAAGACACTCAAGTAAGTTTCAATTTTTCATTCAAACACATATTGAAGTACTTTTGAGTTATGCTTAATTTTAAGACTGAAATTTTTCTACTTGCCTTAACTTCATAAGGCACTGGCTTGTCAACCTTAACATGGACAGGGTAGTGGACAACCTTTTCGACTGGATATGGTTTCTCGATATGCACTGGTACCTTTACGATCTCTTTGACTTCATATGGAACCTAAGAGTATCAAATTTGATTTAAAATACTTTAAATAATCACTCACACAAATTTATTATGGTGAGTGGTAAACAAAATATCAAATATCAACTTACATGCTTTACAACTGGGTATGGTTTTGGGACCTTTGTTAAAATACAAATTGAAGATTTGAAATTTAATAATTCTTTATTAAAAAACGTTATGAACTCACTTTCACTTCATAAGGGACACGGACTTCTTTAATATGTGGCACTTTAACTTCTTTGTAGTGTGGCACTAAAGAAACGCAATCATTTTTTTAATACAAGAATCCACTGATTTTAAAAGTTCCCTATTTACCTGGAACGCCAACTTCTTTGATTAAAGTGACGGTTTTTTCATGAACTGGATGATGATCATGGAAGTCATGATGTTCATGTCCGTGAGATCCGAAGTCATGGCTGCTGAAGCTTTGATGACTGCTGCCAAAATCATGTCCACCGAAATCATGATCGAAGAGGCCACGTTTGTCTTGCTTTTTGCTCGCTTCCACTGGCTTTGCTTCTTCTTTCTTATCCTTTTCTTCCGCGGAAACGCCTAAGAGCAAGGCTACGCAAACGAACACCTTTATATAACAGAGAAATTTATTTTATTAAAATTTCACTTTATGAATATATATTTTTTTAATTTTTTCTCTTTTCTCTTTTCATTTTTTGCTTTTATTCTTTTTCTTTTTTCACTTGCATTTTCATTTTACTGATTTATATTTTCATATATTTTTTTCTTTTCACATTTTTAATCCTTTGATTTATGTATTTTTTGTATCCTTTGTTTCATTACGTACCATAAACTTCATCTTGATTCACTTATTCACTCCACTATTAGCTCGATATATAAGAAATGAAGAACAGAAGTAAACTGAGTATAGAGAAGCGAAAATGCATGGCTTAAATAGAAGTAATGCGGAGCTTTTTCGCGTTCGTCTCTCCCTCTCCTTTTTTCATATTTTTTTCTTTACCCATAAAGAAACTCACTAAAAAAGAGCAGAGTGTGGAGTCTCTGAGAAGAAAAAAATAAGACGTCAGATTTTCTTCTTGCTTATTTTTGAAACATTAAAATTAAATTTCAAATTTTATTTTATGACAAAGTTTAATGAAAAATTAATAAATTTCTCCCTGATTTAAAAATATTTTCTTAAGCATGGCATGTTGAAATAATTAATAAAAACGCACATTATATCATTGCAACGCACAAATGTATTGAAAAAACATTAAATTGGATAACAGGAATTGATTTTAGTAATACGCCAAGTCGATGAACTGTGAATTTTTTAGCAGCGCAGACTTCCGATTTCTTTTAAGTTATAACGATAATTTTTTAACTTATCGCAAGTGCCGATTGTATGAAATAAATTCAATTTATTTTTTGTCTTTTAAAATAACTATGGCTTTTAATTTTAAGCTCTCTTTCATAAATGGATTTGAACTTTTAATAAGTTTCATTGAACAATATAAATAAAAAAATAGAATTTTGTAAGAAGCATATAAAAAAGCTTAAAAGCATGGTTATACAAAATATACAAATTAGTTGTGTCCAAAAATTGCCAATCGTCTTTCCATACATAACCATAAAAATTGGACAATTTTTAATGCTTCTCTCTCCCTCATTATTCGACGCAATGAATAAAATTTCATTCAAATTGGGTGCGAAAAGGCTTTTGGCATTGCATTATTGAGTTGCATGCAGCATCAACAAAAAATACCATAACTGGACTAAACCAATTTTAATGGCAAGTACTGAACTTGTAATACATTTTCACATTTTGCTCTCTCGTTTAATGCTGTTTTGCTTAAGCCATCAATTATCGTATGGTGTAGTGGAATAAAAAAACTTTGAGCTGCTGCCCAAGCTTGTGACTATACATGCAAAAGTTTAAAGCTTATGTAACGCTAAAAATTGTAACATTTCGAGAAGAAAACATATGAGAATGAAAATTTAATAAATTTATGTGCATAGCATGAACATCAAATAGAGATTAACAAAATGTCTACATGGCACTGTATATGTGTGCAGTCTTTCGCTAAATTGCTCGCATTTAATTTGACATGTCATAATACACCAAGTGCAAGCAAAAGGATGCAATTAAGTTGTTAAATGTGTGTGTGAAATTTGAAGCTCTAAGCTTTCATGCGACTGTGTTCATTATACCCACTTTGAATTTCAAATTACATAACGCTTGACATTGACTTTGTTTTTTTCTTCTCTTCTTATATTCGCTTGCTTCGTAAAATAGGTGAACACTTTTCTTCTACATTTACTTTCATCATCTATGTTTTGCTCTAACATTTTCGCATTTGTCGTTCATTCACACCGTCCGTATATAAAATGATTGTGATCGTTAGCGACGTGATTTTAATTTAATCTTTTTGTATTTTGTTTTTATCATTGAATTTTTCAAGTTGAAATTGATTTTAATTGTATTATTATAATGGCCAAAATAATTTTTAAATTTTGAATAATTTTGTGAGGTAAATAAAAGAAAGCGAATGAGTCAGAGCGGCGCTCAAATGTTATGATCAATTTTATGTTAGGTAAACAATATAAAGCTTCTTTTTTCAGCCAGACGTTTTAATAAATTTTTGTTAATTTAACGCTCATCGGCGGTATAATTTCTGCTCTCATCATTGCTATTTGCACACGCTTCGCATTAAATTGCACAAAATAAGCATTTGTTATGATTGATGGATGATAGATTATGTGATGCAATTTCGAAAGATAATTTTATTCAGTCGGATTCTTTTATTTGAAAATTTCAATCAATTTGTGAATGAAAAAGAAACTGCCATGAGCGAATTGACCATCGCTCAATGATGAATCAGCGAAATATATTTAAATGAGCTTCATTTCATATATTTTTACTCGTGTATACATAATATGAAGAATAAAAAGAGGCAAAAAGAGTTGCAGCAGCATATTACACACACTTAATTACTCTTTTACTCAATAATTCGCCATCCTAATGTCGAACAAGCAATTTTTAATTAATGCTTTTAAAATTGTCATTTTCTATTTAAATTCGTGCATTGTTTTTGATTTATCGAGATTTTTGTAGTGAGGTCTGTTTAATTTTTTTCTAGATGTTTCTAAAGATGTCTTACAAAACATAAATTTTATTCCACCACGTGTATCATACTTTTTATATTTTCGATGTCTTTAAAACCGTTATTTTAAAAAATTCAAAATCATCGCGACTGTTGCAGTGTTTTAATTTTATTTGTAAACAAAAGTCGCGTTTTTAAGAAATGGCAACAAAATTATTTAAAGAAACAGATTCTTGGGGAGATCTCATCAATGAAAATGGAACCAACGTCAGTTTTTCCACCAAGAAGACAAATAAGGAGAAGAAAGTGAAGGCTCGAAAGAGGAATCATAGCGAAATCGAGGAAAATTCGGGAGGAATGTGGATTAGGTAAAAATTAAGTCAAGATTTAATGTTGAATAATTGAATTTATTTTAGAGCACCAAAGTACTATGGGCTCGAAGAGTCAGATAAGGATTTTGATACACCAAAAACCCTAAAAAGAAAGAATCGTAAACGTAAGCATAGCGATAAACAGCTCGACGACGATGAAGTGGCACCCGAGAAGAAATCGAAAGAGCAGCATGTGTCGCAGCCGAGTCCAACTTCAAAGACATTCGGAGACAAATTGCGTGAATCATTGAAGGGTTCTCGATTCCGCTACATCAATGAGCTTTTATACACTCAAAATTCTCAAGAAGCAATGAAAATCTTCGAAGAGGATCAGACTGCTTTCGGTGCTTATCACGATGGATTTAGACATCAAATTTCACAATGGCCAATGAATCCTCTTGACAGAATCATTAAGCAGATTAAGAAAATGCCAAAGGACTACGTTATAGTCGATATGGGTTGTGGTGATGCGAGATTAGCAACATCTGTGCTACAGAAAGTGTATTCAATTGATTTAGTATCAGATGTCGAGGGTGTTATTAAAGCAGATATGGCAAAAGTTCCACTTGAATCGAACAGCGTCAATGTTGTTGTCTATTGCTTATCTCTGATGGGCACAAATCTCACGGAGTTTCTTATTGAAGCCAATCGCTTATTGAAACTTAATGGTTTGGTTAAAATCGCCGAGGTATCATCGCGATTTGAGAAAGTCAATGCATTTATCGACTTTGTTCAAAAGTGCGGGTTTGAGCTTGTCAGCAAGGACATTAATCACGAGCTCTTTTACTTCATGACATTCAAGAAAACCCACGATGTTAATAGTTTCAATAAGAGAATCGCTTCTTTTAGCTTGAAGCCATGCTTGTATAAGAAACGTTAAATAAAATTTCATAAAAAAAATTAATCGCAGTAACTTTTGCTTATTTCATACGAAAAAAATTAATCGAGAGAGGAAAATTTTAAGTTAAAATGCTCCGCGTTGCATCACGAGTTGGGTTTGCACGATCGCAGCAAATTGTATCAAAATCATCATCAAAGTATTCAACCTGTGCCGGCATGAAGAAAAAATTAATAAGTGGTGATTCGTTGGAAAAGTCAAAGATGGGCAATGTTAAAGGATGTGTTGAAGACTCAACAATGAAACAAGCAGTCAATGAGCTGAAAAATGAGAGCATTAAAGGATTTGCAGAGTTTGAGTACAAGCCCGCTTCCAAATTTATGCATGATTGTGTCATCAATGTGAACACATGAAATTTTCAATAAAAAATTTTTCAACCTTAAATTTTGCAATCTACTCAGAATTTTATTTCCTTAAATTTTTACAGCTTTTTTTAGAAGAAATTATTTGAGATCTCTCGCTGGCTCTCTGAATGTCCTGAAAACTGTGACAAGCTAAGCAAATCTTGCACTCGGGTTGTTTCCTTAGCAGTTGTTGATCTTTTGATGACATTTTCAATGATTGACGAAAAGCCGAAAGGGGAATTTTCTTCTTCAAATGCATTTTACTAAAAATTTTGAAAATATTTTCAGTTGTCAATGGTGGTTTTGTTAAATAAAAAAAAAAGGTTGTTAAAACTTTTATAAATTTTTTTGATTAATAAAGATTGCAATCCCAAAGCATTTATACCGTTCTATTCATTTTAAAATTCCGATTTATCGAGGGTTTTCTTTATGTTGATATATTTTTCAAAGAAAAAAAACGCCATTTAAAGATTTAGAGAACCAAAAATAAAATAAAAATGTTATTCAGACGCTTGCTAAGCTCTCGATTATTAAGTAGCGATACAATTTTTAACAAATCATCAGGTAGTTAATTTTATTTTTGCAAAATTAGAATTTAAAAAAAATCTTTCAAGCATTTTTTTGAATTAAAAAGAAATAAGTTTAATTAGGTTATTATTTTTTAAGGTCACGGAAAATGTGGAGTCGCTGTGATTCGAGTGTCTGGTGCATTAACTAAAGAAGCTCTTAGATTGCTTACTGGCAACGATCAATTTCCAGCACGTTATGCCATGCTTAGAAAATTAAAAGATCCTTACAACAAAAACGAAGTCATAGATAAAGGTCTTGTGCTTTTCTTTCCATCTCCAAACTCATTTACTGGAGAGGATTTAGCAGGTAAAAATATTAAAATTAATAAATTTTTTAATTTTAATTAATCTAACACGTATTAGAAATGCAAGTTCATGGTGGGCCAGCTGTGATTAGTTCTCTTTTAAAAGCTTTGGGAAAAATTAAAGGATTGCGACCAAGTGAGCCAGGAGAGTTTTCTAAACGAGCTTTTTTGAATGGTAAGATAAACTTGATAGAGGCAGAAGGAATTGCCGATCTTATTCACGCCGAAACTGAGATGCAAAGGAAGCAAGCTTTTTTACAGTCTGAAGGAAATCTATCAAAAAAATATCAAAAATGGAGAACAAGATTAATAAAATCTTGTGCGCATATCGAAGCTTACATAGATTTTTCAGAAGATGAAAATATTGATTCGGGCACACTTGACAGGATTTTAGGGGATGTCAAAGAATTAAAGATTGAACTGGAAGAACATTTAAATGATGCACGAAAGGGAGAACGATTAAGAGATGGTGTTCGACTTGCTATTATTGGTAGTACCAACGTTGGAAAGAGTAGTATTATGAATCTCTTAGTTCAAAGAGAGTTGTCAATAGTAACGGACATAGAAGGTACGACACGAGATGTTATAGAATCAACTATAGATATTCAAGGATTTCCTGTGGTAATAATGGACACAGCTGGCTTGCGCAAAACGAAAAGTATTGTCGAGACGGAAGGTAACTAAAAATTTAATATATTAATAGAGAAATTTAATTTTATTCAATTTTTTCTCTCAAAATAGGTATAAATAGAGCAAAAAAATGCGCCGAGTCTGCGGATATAATTTTTTTAATTGTGGATGGCATTATTTTGCAGAATTATTTCCAAGGAGGAAAACAGATTAATTTAGATGATTATCGACGAGTGTATTTACAGCAGTTAGAATTGAGTGAGGACATTGTGAAGAACAAGAGGCTTATCACGATAGTAAACAAGGCTGATCTAATGAGTGATGAGGCTAAGAGTCAACTTAAAGATGAACTCGTAATCTCGTGTACAAAATCGATTAAGATAACCAATGTTATTGATGAAATAACGAGTCATCTTAAAGAGTTATGTGCAAATCCGTCAGCCGAGTGCCCTTATTTAAGTCAAGAGCGGCATCGATTTTACATACACCAGTGCTTAGGGCACATTGAAAATTTTCTCGAACAATTTAATCCTCACGCTGATGCTGATGCTAATCAGGATTTTGCAATTCTCGCTCAAACAATTAGAAATAGCGTACGAAGCTTGGGCCAAATTACCGGTGAAGTGAGAACAGACGACATTTTAGATGTAATTTTCAAAGATTTTTGTATTGGAAAATAAATTTTTCCCAGACCTCATCCAAATTTACGAATTTAACTCAATAAGATTGTAGATTTTTTTTCTGAAATATTAAACATTGATAAATGGAAACTTCGCACTTTTCTTAATTAACTCTCGCGTAAAAGTGACATTTTCGATTTCAGAGATTTTCGCTCTTCATTAAATTTTGTGAGCTGTTGAAATGCGATAATTGAAAAGTTTTTCTCGCACAGACCCAATATTCTCAGTAAAAAGCATAAAATAATTTATTATTTTCTGTTATGGCTGTCAAATTTGTATGGTAGCATCTTGCGGAAAAGCTTTAAAAGTTAACCACTTAAAGCATCAGACTCACTCACTCACTCCCATCATCTTATTATTTTTATGGTATTTCAAAGTTGCATTTGCACTTCCGCTATAAATTCAGTTCATCTCTCAAAAAATTTTCCATTTAATTGCACACAAATGTTTTTGCGAATAATAGCATTTCGTTGTTGATGGTGTGAAGCAATTAAGCGTTTTGTAGCTCCGCATATAAAGTGGGTTTTCTGGAGTTTTTAATTGGTTTTCTTATTCAACCCGCTCGTTATTTCATTTTTATGCCACCATTGTCATTCGTAATTTACTCTCTCGTTTATACAGCAACAAAGTATATGGTAATTATCCGAGTGAAAAAGGAGAGTTGCCTTTCATCCTTCCTCGGTGCTTCAGTAAAATTAAATCATACTCTTAGAAATTTATGAAGATTATATTCATTAAAGAATTTTTAGAGCTTTTTAAGTTAAAGCTTTTGAATTTTTATTTTCTTAAACAATAAATTTAAATAGTTTCACACATGTATCCAATCGAAAAAATTCTTCTTCAACCATGACACAATTCGCTTCATTTGAACTTTATTGCATTTTGAGGAGAGAAAAATAACAAGATACAGAATGTGAACTAAACTTGTTACCATGACAAAATGAGAAATTTATGAGATAAGAGGAGAAATTCTTTTATGTGAAGAAATTTTGGTTATCATTCGAGCATGAACAAAAAAGAGAGAAAAAACTTAGCGACCACGACGATGATGTCGAACAATATCCAAATCCAATGAGATTAGAAATTACTTTATGGTGAGAATGAGCTTTTTAAAAATTTAATACTACATGATGATCAATTTTTCTCTTTTAATTTATATCTTGTGCAAAAATCATTTCATTTATGTTAATCTGACTTCCAGGATCTGTTTTAACAACTTTAATTAAATATTCAGAAAATTCATAATTAGAATTTTAAGAAGAAGAACCAATTATGCACCAATGAACTCGCGTAAAACTTTGTTAAATAAAATTGCTTGGGGATTTTCGCAAGCATGAATCTAAATTTTTAATTTTTCGCCTAACAATTTTTTGTATATTCAAAGTAGGCAAGGACAAAAAAATGTCTCAGAAGAATAAATTCATATGTGCTCTGATTTAAAATTCACAAAGATGGTTTCATCACTGGCGAAGCGAGATTGGCACAAATCGAATGAAATGCTCAGCTAAAAGAAAAAGGATGATGATTGTAATTTACATCTCTGTTGAGTAACGAGAACAATTTCCAAGGAACGCTTACAAACAAAAAAACCCTGAAATTGTTCAAAATTAACCAACAACCAGCCACAATGGAATAAATTTAGTGCAAGAGGACGGCAATAAAAAAGCGAGGGAAAAAGATGGGACATGAAGAAGAAGAAATGCTCGAAATTTTAATGACTTAAAATAAATTTAGACGGTAATTAATGTTGTGCCGTTTAGAATGAGCTATGAGGTATTTTGCTATGTGTTCAATTAAATTTTAAAGCTCGTTTTTCTAGCATAAAATAATTTTGTTAAGCGCTTCGAATGACATTCATTTTTTTTTCGTCGATGCTTTCACGCTTTTTAAACGCACAAAAAGCAACAGCATGAGTTGATTATTTTGATAATGAAATAATGAATCTCATTTTTTTTTCTAAAACAATTATCTCGCGTGAGTTGGTGAATTCTTAAATGCACGCAAATAAAAAGAATCAAATTATCTTGATATGTCTCAATTGAATTTCCTCGTGAGACCGTCAAAAATTGATTTGCCGATATTAAAATTTCAACAAGCGAGGGTGTGAGCAAACGAGTGAGATTAAATAACGGAGATATAATTAAATTTCTAAAACTCGAGATGAGGCGTCTTTTGGGAGATGAGCAAAAGACACTAATTAACCCAATTTTGAGTGAAATTAATTTATTAACTTGTTAATTTGTTACCAATTTTTCGTACTTGGCATCCGATAAGGTCAACTCCATGAGGAATAAACGAGGACATAATGAAATTGGGAAATGAAGCAATAACGAAAGAAACACACCATTGGTGGAAAAGCTCAGCAGTTTTATCTGTCCATCTATCTTTTCACCCACTTCACTTCTTTCATTCTCCCTAGAGAAAGTTTAATTAAAAAATTTGTCATCTTATTCATTTCACATTGAATGATTTTTTCCTTTCCATGGGAAACTTTTTTTAGAGAAATGATTTTTTAGTGAAAAAAAAATTAATTAATATTAAATAATAAGTCACGCTTGAAATCAAACTTTGCTATAATATTGTCTTATAAGTCGTAAAATTGATTTTCTCTCTCTCTCTCTCTCTCTCTCTCTTTTCTCCTCTTGAAAAAGCTCTTTATCAACCTCTCAATAATTTATAATTTATTTCAATTCGCTTTTTATCTTCTCTCAATTTTTGCTTGCAAACGGACACGACACAGAGCTTTATAAATGAGCAAACGAGTCAGAAGGAAGAAAAGATTAATGTGCCTTTGCGGACATCGATTTGTGAAAAATTACATGTAACATGCTCACGCAGTATACTTTTCGTGCTTTATAACTATGGCAATCCAGCATGTTTTCGCTCAGATATGGGCCTTTTTCGAGTAAAAAAGCAATTAAATGGCCATTTTATGGCTTCTCTATATATATTTTTTTTACTTTATTCATCGCATGATGATGGTCTTAATATAGAATGGACAAGCTCAAGGATGTGAATAGTTGTGAACTTGATAGTGGCATTAAAATTACGTAATAAACCTATAAAAAGAAGATAATAAAGTTAATTGAAATGCCAAAGCGGGAAGAAAACAAATTCAGATGTACTCAAGGAGCAAATAGCTATAAAATCATCATAAAATGCTCAAGTGCTGCGTTGATGTAATGACTTTTATTCACAGCCCATTTGACCTCATCATTTATTTTAACTCATAAATAAAGCTGTCGACAATGATTAGAAACAGCAAGAAATTTTCGCTTACATAAATTTAGCTGCGAGATCAATAGAGAAGAATTTGCCAGCGTTAATTTTCTTTGCACATTTTCTATTTATACCTACAAAAAAAAATTAATTATAGAGCAACATTAAAAATGTAATAGTAAATTCTTCAAGAATAAAATTTTCTCACAACCCGATAAAAAAGTTAAAGCTTCAGATTAAAAGAAACCTCAATGCATTCCATCTTTGATTTTTAAAAAGAGACATGTGAAACCAAAGAAATGTGCCGCATTGTATAGATGTTGCAAATTTAAAGCGAGGGAAAAGCAATTTCATTGAAAATGTAATTTTGAGTCTAAAAGCATCTTTAAAAATGTACCTTTGGTATTTACTTTTAACTTCTTCCACTTAATGGAAAAGGAACAGATGAAAAATTGTGGCAGTAAAGTAGAAGGAAAGAGCAAGAAGAAATACAAATTTGCAAACTTATGATAGAAGAAGATAAAATCTAGAAAAAGCATAATAGTTGAAGTGATTTATGCTCAGCAAGTTAAAATCTACAACACGCTCAATTTGCTAAAAATATCCTGGAAAGTTTCTTTCTCTGCATAGAGCGCTCGCCAAACAAATTTATTACGATTGGTGAGCGGGATTTAAAAAAGTTTTTCACTCAGCAGAGTTACATGAAAAAAAAAGTTCTTTGCATCGATTTATACATCGTCGTCGTCGTTGTAGTCGTCGTTGCGAGAAAGCGAACAACTTATTAAGAGATTTTCATGGTTGAAGCAATAAGCGCGGGTCATTAATCGAAAATTACCATTAGTGTTTTCAATTTGTAGTGCACACACTCGCATAGAACACTAAAAGATTGAATGAGGTAATTATTATTCAATTTCTGTTTTCGCAATAAATTCACATTTAAAGCTGCTGAGGGGGATTTGAAAACTGTTGGAAAATTGACCCAATTATAAAAATATGTGCACTGCATGTGGCAGTGCCACCTGATGGTAATTTTATCTTTTTCTCCACATGTGAACATTATGGAATAACATTTGAATAATTCCGTTAACTTTCTCGCATTTTGCGCTGGCCAATTTATTGTGTGAATGTCGTCGATAAATAGCAATAAATTTCCATTTTCCTACAAATTTATTGAGTTGCAATTGAAATTCTAAGCTTTCAGTTGAGATTATGGGGAGTTTACTATTTGTGAAAATTGTTTTCTCCTTTCCATTCACATTTTCAATCTCTCCCACAACTCGCTTTAAGAAGAGAAATCGTGAAAGCTCAACATAGCTTTTGTTCAATTTATTTATTCGGAACGTGATGAATACCAGAAAGTGTGCTGTGGGAGAGAGAGAAAAATAAACTATTATTGATGTAGGAAGTGCAGTCCCTCGAGTTGTCGCTTAAGGGATCTGATGTGTCTCAAGTGGTCTCGTTGTGTGATTAACATTACTTAGAGTAGACAGAGTAGCAAAAGTTTCATGCTTTTGTCACATACACTTGCACTGCGGTATAGTGTGAGTGAAGGGATCAAGGGATCTACATCAATTAAGAGCATCAAAAATCCTATAAAGACCTATGATGTACACATAAGACGATAAGATGGACATAGAAATGATTAATGCCTTGTTTTTCTGATGTCCATCCATTAGAGCAGGCTAATAGAGCGCTGATGATTTAATCCCAATGTTTTTATTTTTTCTTCTTCATCGTTGCTCCTTTGATTGATATTTTTTTTATTAACCAACCTCGACCTTCCAATTAAATTTGATGCAATGAAACATGAAATTTTTAAATTTTAATGAACTTTCGTGGGGAGGAAAAAATGCCGAGCAACTATTTTTTAATTTAATTTATTCCGCTGTGTGAGTGAAGAGTAATGTAATCTCCATAATTTTCTTCTATTAAGCATGAGCTTTCACCAATGTTGTCATACTGAGAGACATTTACAAGGAGCAATTTTTAAAGTGGAGGATTTAATGAAATTACTTTAATTAAATCTGTGTATATGAAGTTTTGCTGGAAGGAAATCTCTGTTGAGCATTTCGCAGCAAACTATTTTTCCTGCAATTTTGCTTAACAGCGTGCAGTACTCATGATAATTAAAAGCAATTTGAGAGAGAGAAATAATTTTTGTACAATAATTTTAATTTGAGGCGAAACCACGGAGAATTTTTTATTTTCTGAATTTCCAGCACACCATTTCACTCGCTCCGCTGAATGCTTTCAATTAACAGATGCACAGATTTGATACTGCTGTGGTGAGCGAGGGCAAAAAATAACTTCCACTATTTATAATGATGGTGCGTTTTTTTATTTGCAAATTTTTGTATTTAATCAATTGCAATTAAGAGAACTTTTTTTATTCAATTTTCTGTGCCCATATGTGTGTCAATTGATATTAGATGACAATACTTAATGTAATTTTTTCCTCCTCTCGTTCGAACTCAATCATAATGTGATACATTTTTTCCTCCTCATTCTTCTTTTTCGGTAAGCTGCACAAAATATATATATAATGAAGACATCAATGGTACGGACATGATTTCTGTAGTATGGACGTATCCGAGCATAACGGGTAGTACAGTGTTGAACGACGTGACACCTAATGGTTGGCAATGAATGGTAATATCAGAAATTTTCCCTTTCTTCCGCAAACAATCGAAGGAGTTCATAAAGTTATAACGATATTAAATTACATCAGAGGTCATGATTTTCCTTACAGTTTGGATTATCATAAAAAAGCATGTATTTTATAACTCAATTAAGAGTCATCTTTTTATGTGCAAAAAGTTGTCTGGAAAAAAAACTTTAAAACAGCCAAAAGTCACACAAGCAACATGACTAAAAAAGCAATTAAAACGTCATTTTGATAAAAACTTTTTGCTTGTTGGTTAAAGAAGTTGAAAAAGTTCGTTTTGAGTTTAAATGAATTAAATTTGAGAAAGTTTACCTCAATTTTTATTTTAAAATACCGTTTTAATGTCAATTAAAATGACAAATTAAATCTTTTGAAGCCCAAATGAAATAAAAGTATGTAGGCTCATGTCGCATGCCTCAAGTTAAAAGAATATGCAAAATTATTCAATTTCGGTAATGAGCCCTGGTTGCTGAATTTTAAATTAAATTCGCTCGAAGGGCTTCTTCGTAATGTCAAAGGGTTAACTTTTCACTTTTCATGGCCCTTTTGCGGCAATGGAATCTCAGTGTATGCAATCGCTTTATAGCTCTTAAAATTAAACCGAATGAAAAAGCATTTTAGTGATTAAATTTTTTTTGAAAAGTGACGGAGAAACACCGATGAAAATTGACTCGTGTCAACAGACGGTGTGAGAGGTTGTAATAAATTACCATCAACCAAAAAATAAAAAAAAAACTTTTCAGACTGCTTAAGTACACACACACATAAAATTTATTGTTCTTTCGCCATCCTCTCTAATACTTTTGCTGCTCACTTTGGTTCTGTTGAATAAATATTTAATTTCCATTCATTTTCTCTCCTCCTCCTGCAGACCGTCCCGCTTCTCTTTGGCCATTCTCGCTTCAAGGCGAGAAATTTCGTTTAATCGCTCCGTCACCTGAATAGGTTTTAAAGTGTTTTTTGGTGTTTTGAGGTTCTAAATTAATAAATTACCTGAGCATCAATTACTTGTCGATGTTTCTTCCCCTCGCCAAGACTGTCCATCTCCTTAAGCCACTCAATGCGCTCATTAATTTCTTTTAACAAGTCTGCAATGCGATCATTTGAATAAATTTTATTTCCGGGCCTTCGATGCTTCTCCTTGGTGCTTATAGCATATTTATCGAGATCCGGATATTCTTTCATTCCCGACATTCGCTCTTGTAATTGCTGTTTCACCTTCTCGTTATTTCGAGATGTCACCTTGGGAACAAACCTATAAAAATTATAACGAGAGGTATTGGTGCGAGATAAATAATAATTGAGTCACTCTTGTCTATATTTATTTGTTTTTTCTTCATCTTCTCTAGATCGAGATGATAAATTATTGCTTTCAAGACGTAGCTCATAAATGTGAAATCATCGAGATAAAAAAATCTAATTATGATTTTCGTAAGAAAGTAAAAAGAAAAAATTATTAAAAATGTTCATGCCTTGACTATTTCGGGTGTGATGATGATAAGGTAACCAGATAAAATTAGGATTATACGCTTGAAAAATTTCTCGAGAAGAAAGAGAGAGATAGATGAAAAATATCATCTCGACCTCGACAATACTCGGTATTATAGGTTTACCTTTCAATCTCAAATACTCCCGACTTTAGAATCGTTTCAAGTGACCGCTTTCGTACGACTCTGTTTCGATCCATGATTTCTCGAGCCCTACGCAATTCGTACTCTTCAGATGGAAGCTTGTTCTTTCGCATTTCGGGTTGTGGAAGTTGAGCATTTTCGCGGAGGAAATAATTGATTTTGTTACGCTGCAGCATGGTGAGCTTTGCCTCAGTCATTAATGCTGATGGATGGATATAATGTTAAAGGTTAATTAAAATAATTTCTTTTTTGCTTCAAATAAAGTGGCAAGAAGGGTTGATGGAAATTAAAGAGCGAAAAAAGGGGAAGCACTCTTACTTACATCTTATCATGTCATGGGTTGCTGGTGAATAATTAACATGACGCTGATGAAAGGCTCCGCCGTGAGGCACGTTAGAGCTCGGCCATGATATTTTCTCCATCTCCCTTTTCAGTAAATTGACTTTAATGAAATTTTAACTGCACCGCGTCCCTTTTCCGAATTTATTTATTTTTGTTGAGTTGAAAAGGTCGCGCCTATAGAAATTTAAGGCACTTAAATTATTTAACTGAAATGTTTAGAGTTTTGATGAGAAAATAAACATTCAATTTTGCTATGGTAACTGTGATGTTTCTCCTTAACCACGCACATGCCAACAAGCCAAACATAAACAACGACGACGCCACCATAATAAAATTGCTGTATGTGCCCTATTCGAGAGAGAGAGTGTGTGGGTTTTATATATTTATTTTACCTTATCAATTTCATTTAAATTATGTTTACACATTTTTCTTAGCTACTTATAAAAAGTTGCTGTTGCTGATCAGACGCGCTCATGATTGTAATGAAGGAAGAAGTTTTTGGCGTGTCGACACATTTAATACACGATAAATTTGTATACTACTGATTTTTACCATTAAAATATTTCAAAGTATTTACTATTTACTTTTCTCCCAAGAACATGCAATAAAAAGTTTATTTATTTCACTTACACGTTTTATGGTTAATGTGAGGAAGAGGAAGTGATATAAATTCCAGGGATGAGAACTAGTAAAATTTAAGGAAGAGAAACAACCCGATGAACGCCCACTGCGACACCCTACGCGCAAAAAAAAGGAAAAAAAAAAATATTAAGTAAAAAATATATATTTTAAAAAATAAATTCAAATTGAATTTTCCTTTTTCACAAAATTCGAAGGAAAATAAAAAATTATAAAATTATTCATATACACCGGTCGTTACTACAAAAAAAAGTAAAAATTTAAATACTACATGACCAATACATAAATCTCACGATGGCCGCAGAAAACGTCCGAAGAAAATTCATGAAAAAAGAAATAATTAAAAAAAAAATAAAAGATAGAGTTAGATAAATTTTTCCGAAATATTAAAAAAAAAATTAAAAAAAAAAAAAAAAATCAAATGAATAATTGCAATGAAAAAAGATGGGTCTAGAAAGAGAGATTCACGTGACTAAAAAAAAAAAAATTAATACAAAAAAAAATATATTTTTCACAAAAGAAAAATTAATACTTATTAAGGTTTTTAAAAAAAAAAATTTTTCAAATTGGGAGTTTTGATATTTTATAATAGTTAATTATAAAAAATTAACAGACCGACGGACCACGACACCCACTACACCACACACCCACACCACACACTACACCCACAACCTAGAAACCCGCAAATATGCAACCCCAAGTCCATGCACACCCCCAAGCCAAGTGCCCTCAGGCCTGCAGACCCAATCACAGGCCACAACCCACATCCACAACCCACGGCCATCCCTGCTCAAGCCTACATCCTAAAAAGCCTAACACTCAAGGGAAAACCAAAATGGCCACGGAAACGCGAAATGAAGAATAATAATATTAGTTAACTAACGGCAGCTGCCCCACCAACAGCTCAGATGATATTAAAATTAGGAGGCAGATAGAACAAATAAAATACATGAAGCAGAAATTAGAGCTATTACATTAAAAGTTTGCTAATTATGATGAAAATTGAGAAATAGGCGAGATATAAAAACCTACCGAAGAAATAAAAAAGAAAATATAATTTATAATAATTATATTAAAAAAATAAAAAAAAAAAAAAAAAAAAAAAAAAATTAAAAAAAAAAAATTAATAAAAATAAAATTAAAGAAAAAAAGGCATTTAAAAAAAAAAAAAAAAAAAAAAAAAAAAAAAAATTTTAAAAAAATAAATTAAATAATATATAAAAAATAATAAAAAAAAAACCCTCAAAAATTAAAAAATCATAGCCATTAAGAATTCCAAGTCCTAATGTCCACAGGCCTAAGCAAGACAGGCCAGCCTATAATAAATTAATCTAATCCCTCCGCCAATATATCTCACAAAATGTAGTTCTCACCCCTAGTATAAATTAATATTAACTACTTTTCTCTCGTTTCGTTACAAGGGCTTCCCTTATCTCACATCTAGATTGACTTTGAAGCAAGAAATTACAAGAGAATAAAATGTCTGAAGATAATCAACTTAATTGAAATTGGGGGTATAACGAGAAAGCTGATATTGTGAGGGGCAAATATCGATATAGAGAGATGAAAGGCGAAAAAGTTTATCGAAGTCGAGGGAGTCAAAACAAAGCCATAAACTTAAAGCTCAATTCAATTTTGTATTTTTCTTTTAAATCTTATAAGCAACTTTGAGGGTTAGTAATAGAGCGAGACTGGATGAAATGAACTGCTTGAAATTCAGTATGCACTTTTAAAAGCGTGAATTGTGGGCGGAATTTCTAAACTCATGAAACGTGTTTAATAGACAATTATATGTATGGCAAGGATTTACTTCGATGGAAACACTTTAGAAGCCTTTTGCTCATTCCCCTCTGAATTCACAGTAGATCTTTTCTTAGAGTTTGCATAAATTTTCATTACATAAAATCACAGAGCATGTGTGTAGTATATTTTTCAAAAAAAATATACAGAGGATGCGACGGCGGATCTTGCGGATACATGAGGGTGTAAGAGAATATGTAATAAAAATTCTTATATTATCAAGTGACTTGAGCTTCAAGTATAATCATCACGATGCAGAATTATATACACATTCTACAGTTTTTTTATAGCACTCTCCTACACTCATAAATTTTGTCTCTATATAGGAGTTAAAAGCAAGTCTAGAAAAGGCATAAATTCTCGTAGACAAAAGTTTTCTCCGAAAATTTTTTCTTTTATAAAGAATTTTTTTCATGTATATGCTCTAGGCGTTCGAGCCTATTGATAAGAAAATTGTTATGCTGACCTCACGTCTTTGCATAATTCACCTGGAATGTCTCTCCACCCACGACATCACCCAAGAATGAATTTTATACTTCTTCTTCTTAAAGAGTTAACCAGTTTTGTTGATGATGCTGAAAGAGCGAACACGATTAATATATTCATCCATCCGCCTCGGCACTTATTTATGCAGCAAATTTAATAAAGACAAAGAGCTTGCTATCTTTCTCTTTAATCTTCATTGCGTGAAAAATTAATCTCACGCGGAGCATTTTTGCGGCTGACTTTCGTTTCGGAATAAACGAAATTAGTCAAATAAAGAAAGGGTGCGGGAATTGAAATTTTTTTAATTGACATACTTAAAAGTTTTTTTTATGAATTATCTTAATGTTAAACAATAAAAGCTTCTAAGTAAAAAAAAATATTTTGTTAAACAACATGATTGCTCTAAATATTTCATATAATGTTCATTTCAATGTCGAACCCTGAGTGAAAACGGGAAGGGAGGGGAAGACAGTTAAAATTAGGTGATGTTTTTATCACTGTTTCACATTTATATCTCTTTGTAAAATGTTTTTCTCATTCACATTCTTTTTTTTGTGCTTCCTCAACACCCCTTTTTCGCCATTCTCCTCATAAATTTCAACACCGAGAGTTGTTACCGCCGCCACCCAAGCCATATACTTTTGAGTTTGAGTGTAAACTTTTTTTTCGCTCTTACTGTGCACCAGAAACTTTTTATGTGAGTTCAGAATTAAAATGCTAGCATGAGAAAATGACGCTCAGGCTTGAAGCACACACACAAAAAATGGGGATCCAGTAAAATGTTTTATTGCGTATTTTATATCATCGTAAATCATTTCATTTAAACAATACTCATTTTTTCCTCAAATTCAAATGAGATTGATGCACGACTCACACAACACAGCTAAAAAGTGACAAATTCTTCCCCAAAACATACATAATTGTAAGAAGATCCTTTTGATGATATTATCATCGTCACGCTTTCTCGAACGAACGAAACACAATGCCGAAAAGATGGAGTTTAATTTTCAATGATTTCCTCTTGACTGAGGATATTTATCGATAAAAGATGGCAAGAGATTTTCTTTTCGCTCTTTTTTACGGGCTACTGAATCAAACAAGGGACATTCAACAACAAGAGAGAGAGAAATATCTTTCGAAGTCTTAATCAAATATCGGAAGGATGCCATGGGGAGGACATTGTGGTTTGTACTTGTTTACAAAAGATGACAACCTAACGAGCCGCTTATGTCCATTCCATGTTGATATTTGTCAGATGAAATCATCTAAAGATACTCGAATTAATTCCATTATTTCTTTCCTTTTCACTTGATTTCTTTTTGCTGCCCAGCGACATTTTTTAGCATGCAACTTTGAATTAATTGAATTTATAAATTTAATTTCGGAGCTCAATAAAACCCCTCCCCTCATTCTTCGCTCGAATCTCTTGTCAACTTTTGAAGAGAATCCTTCAAAAACAGCATAGCAAACATTTATTCAATTTCCTCTGCAAACGATAGAGCTTGAAAGGACTTAATAATTCTATGAGATCTGAACAAGATGAGCTCTGTGTATATATATGAGAGAGAGAGAGAGAGAGAGAGAGAGAACGAAAAGGGAAAGAAAAACATTTTGATATCAACGTCGAGGACGAACATAGTTGTACAACAACAACAAAATGAGAAGGAATAAAAAAGCGAGTGCAGAAAAGAGGAATTGTGCTATTCAAGATGCGAAACGAAATGCGATAAGACAAAATTGTTCGCTCTTGTAGCTTCTTCTGATACTTTTTGGAGAACACTCACATTTATACATATATATTTATTCCAAAGGCGATGGAGAGCTACAAAGCTTAACTTTATTCTTGTTATTCTTCACTTATTTTTTTCTCTCGCTCTCTTCATTTATCCAAATCGATTCCGAATACATGTTCAATTAAGGTTACTATTGTTGTGAGTAGTGAGTGAGTGAATGAGGATGAAAGTGGGGGTAAAAGAAAGAAGATTTTCCACCAGCCCTTGAAATTACTACACAAATAGCGTACACAGAGCGGAAGAAATGTGAGTGAGTAAATTTACAGAATGTCAATTGTATTGAAATTAAGTAATCCTCATATGCTGCTCAACTCCTCCTCGCCATGTAAATGTACATTTTGACTACATCTTTCACGGAGAGCGTTTTGGAAAATACAACCAGCTCACAGAGAGAGCATTTGCTGAATTTTAATAACCACATTTCCATTCTTAAAATTCAATAAAACTCTCTGCAAGCTGCTCAAGATGGAAAAAGTTTCGGTTTGCTAATATTTTACAATTTTGTAAAAAATTCGAGGTCACTCAAAAAAATTTTTGTTTTACGCGTCTTGCATGCTTACACCCCTGTCGATATTATCTTGCTTAATAATAAAATTCGCATTAATCAAATCATGCGGAAGGTAA
Source organism: Tanytarsus gracilentus (assembly GCA_038502055.1). NCBI lineage: Eukaryota > Metazoa > Arthropoda > Insecta > Diptera > Chironomidae > Tanytarsus > Tanytarsus gracilentus. The sequence continues at coordinate 161,324 of JAXRKN010000043.1, read as the reverse complement.
TCACTATAACAAGTCCCGTTTAATACAATGAATTTATATAGCTTTCGATAACCATTGCACATGTATACAATTACGTTCATTTGCAGTGAAAAGGCGAGATTTATGAAAATGAAAATAAAATCGACATGTGCAATAAAAAGCAGCAAATTGATCGTCCAGCAAAATTTATTGTGCGAACATAGGGTCCCTGTACATAATTTCTTAGTAAACCGTGAAAATTAAATTTAAAACTGTAAATTCCTACTGATGGCACTGATGAAATTCAACAAAAATATTTTATTCGCGTATCTAATGTGTTCATCTTTAATTCAAGACCTTTTCCAAAATTTTGCGTTGCCTCGTTCATCCTTAAAAATGGCGTTTTATCTTGCTCATAATTTCTTAGTTGATGTCCATAATTTCTTAGTAAATTTGCTCATAATTTCTTAGTAAAAAGTTAAATCAATTTTAGACTTGGAAGCAATAACCAAAAAGGCATGTTATGCATATTTTAATTGTTGGAAAACATATCAAGATTTTAAGTAAAAATATTTCAGAGTTGCTAAATCAGCATGCAGCATGATATATGCTGATACTTCATAAAATATCCCAGTTTTATGTGTAAATTAAATCAAAAGCCTTAAGAAGACCACAAGATTAATCACAATTGATACATAATTTTAAAAGCCATTTTAAGCTTGTGATTCTTGTCATAAATTAACACTTGTAGCAATAATTTTATGTCCAACACGCTGAAAACAGGTCGAGCAAGATGATAGAAAATTCCTATAAAAATAACATCTCATTTTTAAGCATCAATCATTAAAAGGTGAAATAAAATGAAAGTTTAAGTTAGGCAAAAAGCCTTTCCAGTTAAGAAATCAATTTTTACCATCAGGAACAACTCATTCAGTCGTGATTAAAGTTAGTAATAATTAATTTGGATCATGTTCCTGCCTAGTTATTGCGTTTAATAATTGCAAATTTTTAATCTTATAGTTCTGTTGAAACTTCCTAAGAACTGGATCTTAGTTCCGCTGGCATCGCCTTTAGCACTTCCACTTCCCAAAATTTTATTTTACTAGATTTTTTTGTATTACTGAATTTATGTTAAACTGGTTCTCATGTCCATGTCCAGCGCTGGATCTTAGTTCCGCTGGATCTTACTTCCAGCACTAATTTTTTTTATTTTCATTTAACCTTGCACAACCTTGTCTATAAGCACTTATTGCACGTTCCTTTATCAAAAATGACAGTTCCACTTCCAAGACAGTGCTTGTTGCCTATGACACCCAATTTCCTTCATATTTGTCAGTAATACCTTAAAATACTTGTTTTCAGATTATTTTCAGCATGTTCACACCCCAAACATAATTTTTATAACCAATTCAAGTAATTTTTTTTATCAAATTCCAAAGACTGCTTCACCAAAATTTACTAAGAAATTATGAGCAAATCAACTAAGAAATTATGAGCAGACTTAAAAGGTCATTTTTAAGGATACGGCACCATTTTGGTTGAACATCAAACTAATAATTTAAATCCTTGATATTTAATTGACACAAAAAAAATTTAATACATGAATAATTAAGTGATTTTCTTAAAGAAAATCAATGAAATATGCGAAGGCTATCGATGTATGGAAAATCTTATTTAAAGCTTTAATGGCATTTAACGTCCTTAAAATTCTGTCGAACCTTTATGACAATGGTGTAGAATGATAAAACATACAGATTAAACCCTTGAAGTTAGGCATTTGGATTTGAAGACAAAAAGTTATCGCAATATGAAATTTTACTAAGAAATTATGGTCACTAAGAAATTATGTACAGGGACCCTACTTCTTTCACATTCACTCACATGTTACGATAATGCCTCGCACGATATAATACGAGAAATGAGACGTTAAATCAAAAGTAATTCACTTTATTTATTGGCATCGGATCATCGTCATTCTGTCATGAAAAGGGATTAAGTACTTGCCTTCAACATTAGACGCTGGAGCATGAAGCTCTGATCAGCTATAAATTTCATATTTGTGTTTGAAGTGCACAAAATTAAATTTGTCAAAATTTACCTACGCACAAGCACGTGATTTTCAGAGTAAATTTTAACTTAAAATATAAGCACACGAAAAGTCATTTCACATGTATATCAAAAAGTGAGTGGGAGTTGAGCGGAATCTAAAATGTCATAACTGTTTTGTACTTTTTTACCATTTAAAATTTTCATCATTCATATTCAGAGCAATGACGTCATCACACAGCACAAATTTTGCTGAGAGCATTTTGAGGTAATTTTGCTTCGGTTTTGTAAATTTATTTTTCGTTATAATGAGCATCTGACTGAGATTTAATGAGTGCTCTGAAAAAATGTTTCCGAAATTTCGCCTCTCATGTTTTTGCATATCCATGTAAAAGATAGACAGCGTGTCGATTTAGGCACACATTAATCTTGATGAGATTTTCAATTTCTCTCAAAGGATTTTCTCCCCGCTCCATTTTTTAAAATCAAGCGCGCACATTTAATTTTCCTTCCGAGAAAAAAACGGATCAATACAAAAAAATTCTCGCATGAATTAAATGAAATGAAAACCATAAAATATATACATTTCAATTCCATTACAGACTTTAAGACAATCCTCATTGAATTGATAGTTGCTCAATCTTGAAAATTGATTGAAAAGGGTTCGACAAGAGTAATAGAATTTTGAGATTATTTTATGGCTTCATTCATTCAGATCATGCCCTTAAATATGACTTCGTTTTAATGGGTGTGTGGGTTCAAAATGTTTGAAATAAGAAAAATTACAACTTTTAGTGTGGTTAACCAACACTTACTGGATAAGTTTCTAAAATATCTTTCAAAAACAATTCCATCGTCATCTCTTCTTCAAAGTTTAATTATTTGAAGGTTTTCTTAAACTTTCCTGAGGCGCAAACACAGCACGAAAAGCTTTTTCTCTCTTTTAAAACAAAACCAAGAAATCGTGCTTGGAGAGCTCAAAAAATGGGAGTAATAATAGTTCACTTATTTTACAGACCATTTTCGTTTTGCTCTTTCTTTTTTATCCACAAATTTTTTAAGGAAAGTTTTCTTTCCTCCAAGCCATCGAGACTCAAGAGTGTGTATGTTATGTGCTTATGAAAACTTTCTCTCTCACTGAGAATTTTATACATGAAAAAACCACAACGGAAAATTTTTATGACCAGATTGCAAATTTTGTGTGTGTGTTGAGTAAAAGGGCGAGTTAAAAAGTTTTTTTCATAATGGCAGTACGACCATGCAATAATAATATTTTAAAATGTGCTTAAGAATGGTGAGAAAAATTCTCACAGGCGGATTAAATACCTCTTGATAGAGGAGAATATAAAGTGAGAGAGAAATTAGTTCAGGTTGTGGTAAAAAGCTGACGCAAAAATTTAATGAAATTCGTTTTTATATGAGATAACAATATTTTTTTGCTGAGTTCATGCGATCAAGAAAATCGGTTGTATATATATATACATAGTTTGATATGAGAATAGAAAAAGTTTTTATGTCGTCCATTTATGATAATTCGCTTCGATGTTGAAACGTTCTGGTCAATAAAGGAAATCTCCTTTTTTGTCTCTCATTGTTGATTCATCTTTGTCCTTTCAAATAAAAATCATTGAACAATGAAAGACTATTGATGAATTTTTTAAATTATATTATTTTGATAAAATATTGCAGCACAAAGCCCTGGAATGCTTTTATGCCAGCTGAAAAAAAATATTAATTACATTTTATATTAAAATAAATTTTTTTCAAGTAATTTTCAACAGGAATGCACTATAGTGCGAACAATTATTTTAATTGAAAGTTTTAATTGAATTTTCATAGTCAAATTATGGCTGCTAGCACATTAATTCGCCCTTCATTTTCTCACAAAATGGTTGTGAATGTCATTTAAACTTTTCCCGCAAGTCTCAGGTAAAAAATTATGTACAAAAATGCAGAAAATGAAGCTGCTTATGGAGAAAAAATAGAACATGACCTCCATACCATACATGCTGAGAGAGTAAGGAAAAATTTTCACAGCAAAAAACATTAAAGTGTACGCGATGAACACAATAATGCCAGCAATTTTTCCTTTCACCTGGAAAAAATTATTTTTAATGAGTTTTGTGTGACTAAAAAAAATTACCTCGATCGGAAATAGTTCACTGATTATAGTCCAGGGAAGCACCATCACGCCCAAGCTCGAAAATGCAATGTAGCTTAAAATCATGATGAGCAAATAAATCTGTCTTTCGTCCTCGACAGATGCTATTGATGATGCCATTGGTGAATTTAAAAAGTTTTCTTTGCCCGAAAATGTGTCTTTCATGCCACGGAGTAATAAACCCGCAACGAAAATGAATATCATCATTCCCAAGCTGGAGATATATAAAAGTACTTTTCTTCGGCATTTTCTTGCCATCCTGATATCACACGGGAACAGCAGTGTCGTGTTCATTAGTGTAGTGTATACAGTCAGTAAGGTGAGAGGGATGAAGGCGCAAGAAGATGATGATAAAAAAGAGAGGAAAAAAATAATATTAGCGGTAAATTAGAGCATCTTAAGAGAGAGAACACTCTCTTGCTTAAATTTACACCTTAATTCCAAAAGGTATCATTACCCCGCAGTAATTGAAGATACGACCAAGCGAAGTGCGCCAAGCAACATTAACGCCAAATTTTCATTTATGCTTTGGCTGAAGTTTAAGCTCAAATTTCGGAAAATGTTTATCGTGTAGAATATCAGAATGTAGCAACCGCTTGCTTGTTGAAATAAAAACAAAAAGAGTAAAATTATCAATGGCTTGTAGACTTGCGGCTCTGTCAAAACTTTTCTCAGCAAACTTTTACTTCCATTTAAAACATTACTGCTGCTACACTCCGCTTGTAAATTTAGTTGCCTCAATCTTTCATTATCAATTAATTTATGATAGTAGAATGAAGATATCTGCATGCACAAATCGGATAGAGAAAATTTAAATATCAAAGTTTAAAAAAAATTTTAATAAAAACTGACTCACATGAGGGTTTCTATAGATCCATTGAAATGAACGCAGAGCGTCTGAATTTTTATTTGACTTCCTTCGGCATAGGGAAACAATCCAATTTGGACTCTCTGGCAATCGCATAATAATCAATAGAGAGAGAAGTGAGAGGGTGGAGAAAATGAAGCCAATTGTTCGCCATTTAAAGTAAATGTTTAGGAAATATGTTAGAATTATGCCGAGAGAAACGAAAACACTGTTGAGACAGAGGAGCATTCCTCGATATTCAGCACTTGCTATTTCGCCAACATAAACCAACGCAACAGTTGTTAAGCCTAGAGGGTTTTGAAAATTGAAAATGGCCTTTCTTAATTACTATTTATTTTCATGTACAAAATATTGTATTTTTTTACCCAAATAAATACCCTCGAAGACACTCGACTAGACTCTCTAAAAGACTATATAGAGTGTTCGACGAAGTGTAAAACATACTCACCACCACAAAAACCAGAAAGTATTCGAGCTAAATAAATCATATAGAGATTTCTCGAGAGAGCAATCAACAGCCAGGCACACATGAATGGAAGACAAATTACTACCGATAGACGTCTAAATTCATTTGCATGGAAAAATTAAGGAGAGATTAAATGTCATCGATGTTCTGTTTAAATAAAGTTTACTTTCGACCGAGTTTATCCATCAAAGGACCACAAAAGAGCGCACCCATTGCTATAGAGATCGTTATTATCGATGCAACAGTTGAAGAGCTATCGAGATTAATTTTGATGTCGCTTTCAGGTGCGGACAATTGTGGAATGAGTATCGATGAAAAGCTCATATTGATTCCCGCTTGAATGACAACAAAATTAATAGCACAACTTGCTACTATCTGCGGAATAGAGTCTTTGAAGCTGAGCTTTGGATTAAAATTGTTATTTTCAGCAACTTTCTCCTCTGCGAGCGAAAGAAGTTCAATCTCATTTTTTATCATTTTTGTGTGCAATCACAATTGAACCCTATACTGATAAATTTTCTTTCATATATGCGTTCAATGACCACAAAAACTAAAGCTTATGCTGGTGAATATTTGATGATAAAAAACCACGAAGCGGGATTAAAACTAAATTGCGGCATGCTTAGTGCACGATAATGTGATACTGAAAAATGTGTACTCTATTGAGAGCAATCCGTATACATATAAAAATGAGTAGTTGATGTCATTAAAGCTATCTTATCGTCTATACTCTGGCACGCTGTTATCTCTCATAAAACAACTATGAGCCGTATATATTTATCAATGATCAGAGGTAAATGAGGGGAATTATTAAATTTAAATTAAATAATTTTTATACAGTTTTAAAGTAGTTAAAAAAGTTTTTATGCTTGGGTTGCAAAAAATTTGAATGATAATATACTAATACTAAACCAATTATTTTATGACATGAGTAGGAAGTGAATATTTAAAGTTTTTTATCTTAAAATTTCTCCATTCATGCTTTTGGATACTTTCAAAAATGAATAAAAACAAAATCCGGCTCTAGTTATTTGAATATGAATAATTAATTTCAATAAAGTGCATTAACTGAAGCTAATGAATAATAAAATGAGCAGAAACATCTGCATGAATGTTGAAGTCAGGCATCATTAAATATAAAGCACAAAAGTAGCAAACCTTCTCAAAGCGATTAAAGTTGTGAAAAAAGAAGAATTCTCATCACATACGTAGCGCGCAGAGCGAAATTGTAAAATCTCTGTTATAATGGCGGCATGTAAAAACAATAAAACTCGTTATCATTGTAACACCAACATGGGGAAGAGTGTTTTAAAACATATACAACAAAATGTACTCCGTTTATAATTTATTTTGTGCTCCTTCAACTTCAAATCTCGTGAAAAAAAACAACAGCAAGTTTTACAACATCCATAAATAATTTTTTGTTGACGTCATTTTTAAATTCGACCGAACTTATCCTCCACGATGGCGTCTATTATGATGCTTCTCAAGCATGATTGGAATATTTTTACATTTTATGTTTTTTTTGCTAATTTATACGAAAATTTGGCAATTTATTTCTTTTTTCAATCAATTTTTATTGTTTAAATTTTTTTACGACACATTTTAAAGTTAAGCTTAAGCTTAGGTATATTTTTGTAATGTTAAATGCTTTTTTGCATGTCATAAGTTCAGTGTTCACATAGTTTTAACAAGAATAAAATAATAAATCATTGAGCCTCTTTAAAAAAAGATAAAAACTTTCAAGTATCACTTAAAGTGCCTCAGAAAGTCCTCACAAAGCTCAGTGAAGTGCGAGCGAGTGGAAAAACTAAATTAATGATGAGGTGTCAAAGAAAAGACAAACGGTTTCCATTCATTCATTCACTGCTTCATCTGGCTACCACGCTGCGCTCGTACTCTGTTATTATTTTTCTCTGAAAATGATATGCTTGCATCGCAAAAGCTCTCGCAAAGAAGTTGTTTTATAATAAAGAAAAATCACTTTTGTCATCATCACCACGATAAAGTTCAGCGAGTTCTGCTCTACTGACTATTTACCCACTACTTTAATATCTCTCATGAGTGTCATGACACAATGGAATACCTCGAGAGGATTACAAGTTTCGAGTTCTCGCAGTTCAAGTTGTAGAGCATGAGCAAATATTTATAGCATGCGTAATTTTAAAGTCCCATTCATTAAGCATTATTAATCGTATGGAAAAACTTTTTGTACCATACATCAATGTAATATGAAAAATTGTTGTACAGCGCAAGGCACAGGTGAGCAATTTTGGAGAGCTGCAAAAGTTTCCAACAACATTGAAGTATGGCAAAAGCTTATAGCAACAGAAGGAAAAAGTTTCTTAATTACACCTCTTTTTTTCTTTCTTTCTTGTCTTCTGTGTTTCTTTCAAAAGTGCTTTTTTTATGTTTGAATTGCTCTTTTAAAGGCAGATTTTTGTGTTTTTGCATCAGGGAGTGAAAGCCTTCGCTTAAAATAAATTCCAAATTGTAAATTTACAAATGTTTCTTGCAGATTTTGTATTTAAAAAATGCTCGTCTCTAACTCTTCAAGCAACACTGCGTTGTGAGTAAATTTTCTTTCTCAAGTCATTAAATTCACTGTTACGAGGTAATGTCTATAATTTATCAAGTTTCTATCCCTTTAATACAATGCCTTTATTTCGTTCTGTTGTTGAAAGGGTAATAGAAAAAAGAAAATCAATTTTAATGATTTATTATTTTGATTTTGTTGAGCTGTACAAAAACTTCTCTGGAACTGCAAATGGAAGTTACAAAAATAAGGGTGTTAAAATAATTAATTAAGCCGCGTTATTGTGCCTTGTCAGGTGCTCTGTTATCCCTATAATTATTATTATTTGTGCTTGAGGGAAAAAGATTTAACCTTTAACCCAGAAGATTTTTACTCACGGAGCGTTGAATGAATTCATTCAAGAGGGCATTTTGATTGATGGCTGAATCTTATGTAATCAATTTTGAATTCGAAATGGAGTCGGCTTGATCGAGTGAAATATTGCGGTGTGTGCTCATGACTTTAACGAATAAATCTTAAATCTCTTCATTAATTTAAATATAGCTTGGCAGTTATTGCTTTTTTGCATGAGAATGAGTTTTCTTAGAATAAGCTGAGTTTGTGTGTGTGCGTGTGAGTGTAGATTGTTGTGAGATTTGTTGATATTTTTTGGTAAGATAATTATAAATGTTAAAATTTTGTAAAAAAACAGTTTTTGCTCATGATTCAATAAAAATACTTGGAATACATTTTTAAAGTAATTAATTAAAAGTTTCAAAATTAATTTATTACCTTAAAAAAGAAAATATTTGATTTTTGAATTTTATTGCTGATTGCAATTTTCCTGGTTCGAGAATAAATAATCAGTTTTTAATCATGTTAAATGTGTGTCGATGAGAAAATATTAATTAATATTTAATTGATGGCTTAATTACATTGCTTTAAAATTATATCGTTTTTTAGTATTGAAGTTTTAAAGTTTAATATGAACATTATTTTACAGTTTACGCATCGTCAATCATGAGCATTCGCGAATGTGTAAATAATATATTTTGTATCACGCTCAAATTCCATATCAGTAACATTTAATCGATTTCGCTCTATTTAACCTCCTTTGTTTCTCCATATATTCTCCATTTTCGTATTTGTGGCCGAACTATAAATTAAATAAGTCAATTAAATAAGGATTAGAATTTGGCATGGTGTGCGTGTGTGTTTAAATATCGATCCAGGCACTTAACGCTTTAAATGATTTTCCAATTATGCCTGTCTGCTTTTTAAACCAAGGCAGCTTCTGCTTCTTTTTCGACCACACTGAAATATTTCGGTAACGAAAAAGGCATAAAAAGAATTTTATAGGCGTGATTTCGGAGTGCTGCACACAAAAAAAATTCGAGTGAGAGTTTGAGGAAAAGGGAGAAGTTTGCTGATTTAGAGCGATGAAAATTTAAACGCGCAATGAATCTGTTTAATTTTCCACAGCACTTACTGACGCGTTTATTCCTATCAAAATTCATAATTTTTTAAAAGTTGCAATATTTCTTTTATTTACTTCATATAAAATTTTATAATGAACCGCACTTTATTGTTCTTAGACAGTGAAACAAATAACACTTGAGACGAGTACTTGTGGTTTTTACCTTTTTAGACTGAGTTGAATACTTTAAGAATCCCGAAAAAAATTTAATTAAAACTCTTTCGAAAAGTGTCATCTTGCCTTTGACTTTATTATTATGACAAAATTTGTACAAATTTAAAAAAGCTTAAACAATTTTGAAGTGGCGGAGAAAGTTTTTATCTAGAATCAATATTTCTCTTTGAGATTACAAATTAATTTCTCATTTTCAAGTTTTCAACCATGATGAAGTAATTTGTAAAACTAACCAAGGAGTGAAAACTTTTTACGCTAAAATGGAAAATATTTTTAGTCCATAAAAAATTATCACTAAAACCAAAACTCTCATTGAGATAATTTAAACGCTTAAACGAGCGTGCGACTGAAATTTTATGTAGAAAAAATGCGTCACTCCCTAGCGCTTTGAGTTTAAGTAAATTTATCTTTCGATTCTTCTAATCTTTAAATTTGATGATTCGGAAGTATAAAACTTTAAGGCGATGAATATTAATTGAGCAATAAAATAAGAGGCGCTAATTAATGATAATCATTTAGATTGTCATTATTTGCCAACAATTTTGCCGTCTCTCTCAACGCACACAACACCCGCCTCTTAACGCTTTGTAGGAGTTTGCTGTCTGTGCTAATTTGTTTCTATAATCTATCGTATATTTTTCTAAATGTCTAATGCTTTGATTAATTCATTATGCTGGGAAAAAAATTATTTTTAATAAAGTGAATTATTTGATAATGGTAAAGTGTCATTTGATTAAAATTGTTGTTATTTTAATGACATGATATCAAATCGAAGTGATTCGTGAGCGATTGTGTTTTACCTTTTTAAAATAGTGCACGATTTCTAGCTGACGCTGACATGCAAATGCGCATGGGACATAAATTTAGTGAATTGAAATTGTCGAGAGTGTCGCAGAAGCGGATATAAAAATTTATAAGTTGAATTAATTTCATAAATTATCATTCAGGTAAAATAAAATTGAAAGGAAGTATTATTTGCACTCGAGTGATTATATTGTCTTATCTTCGCGAAACAAACTATGATGAGGAAATTTAATGAAAAAAGTTTTATTCGATGCCAAGTTTAGTTCAGGAGAAATGAAAAAAAAGTTAAGTGGAATATAAGAGTGTATGTCATCGCATATTTTTCATTTTTTAACTCCGCTTATAAAGCTTTATGTGTGTATGGAAGAAAAAATATGGAATTTGAATGAGGTGAAATGTGAAAAAGTTCATGCGAGGAGTGAAAAAATAAAAATTATTATTATGATGATCAATATAAAAATAATGTCACAGAACAGAAAAGTGGTGGGAATACAAAAATATTAAATTTTAAATCTCCCACAAATTTATATTTTAATATTACCTGTAAATAATTTATTTTTCACTACCTGGACATTTTTTTGGGATAAATCTACCTTGCATGATGCATGAAATTATCTTCCTCAACAATTGCAAGGAAAATGAGCGAAATATTCACTCATTCGATTCATTCTTTCCGAGAAATTGCACTCTAATTTGAAAGCTATAAATTTTATCTCAAGAAAATTGAATTTTTATTTCATGCAGAAGAATTAGGGCTGAATGGCTGAATGAAGTCATGCAATTGCAAATTAATAAAATTGATGGCTGTTCGCGATGGTATGCAGCATATTGAAATCTCATAACACTCAAGTGGATCGCATCGAGCACTCGGATGGAATTACATTATGGAATAATGCAAAAGAAAAGGATCAATAATCTCAATCATCATCGTGTGAGCCATACCGTAGCTTCTAATCTAATTTATGTTCACGTTGATGTGATATCAAGAATAAATTTTTTTCTTCTGTTTGCACAATTCCGTACGTATGCATTGGATTATTCTACTAAAGAAAATGGAAAGAAAACAAAAATTTCATTCTCTCAGTTGAATAGACAAAAGCGCTCTCTTTTACATGATGATTTGCTTGGTTGAATTTAATAAGCTTAAATATTTGCGATAGCTGTTTAATTTTACATTTGAATTTCCACGCTTTTGCCAAAAACACACTTAGTAGTATTGCGTAGGTAGGAATCACAAAGTAAAGACAGCTTATTTTTCCAATATTTCACAGCAAAAATTCTTTAGAGTATTAATTTGGTTCAATTTTTTAAAAGGCAAACTTTTTATAAGAGTAAGAAGATATAACAATAGAGGTACATAATGAGTTCTTCGAAAAAGAAGAAAACAGTTGGTAAACATTTATTGAAAGAACTTTATTGTGCCCACACCTCAATGACCTTTGCTCATGGAAACAAGTGAACAATATAACAACAAGGCATTTGTAATTCACCCCAAAAATCCTCAGAACCATTTAACATTCTGTTTGCTCCTTTTTTGCTTCTATCATTCTTCTTTCACTTGCACGCTACTCATAAAATTAACCTTTTTCAATCGATTTTGAAACTTTTCTGCTGCTTTTGACTTTCTCTCAACTCGCCCCCTTCTCTTTCACTGTGTGATAATCATTCAATATTTATTGTTATGTATCGAGAGAAGCCCTGGAATATAAGTTTGGGTCAAAGCCTCAACGCACGTATCAGTTGAGCAAAGAAAAACAACATTTTTGGTATTAATGTGGTTCACGTCTTCCATTTTCAACTTTATTTGCAACCGTACGGCAATGAGGAAATCTTTATGATGTTAACAACACCGAGCAAGTTAATTTTTCATCATTGACTGATTTAGCCGATTTTTAGGTACTACTAATGCTTAACATGGTAAAAAGGGAGAAAACTTGATAAGAGATAAGATTTATTATGTTTATTACAAGTTTTATAAATGTTCACTGTTGGGAAAATTTACTCACTCAGTGTCTTGTTACTCGTGCGGTGGACTTGACTTACTTTTATTTTTAAAATTAAAAGAATCAATTAAAATTTACTTATTAAATCAAATCATATTTAAAGAATTTACAATATCCATCCCTGGAATATTACGAAGCAAAACATTCGGGAAGAAGAAGAGCGAAGAGAGGAAAGATTTAATAAAATCTTTTGCCTGGTGAAAGTTAAACCTATTTATATAGTTTTCTTCATGTAGAAACAACGAAGAACGACAGCGAGGGTTGAGACAACAGAAATGCTTATTACTATAGCTTGTCTTTTTCGTTTAACACAGTGAAAAAGTTCTCCATTTTCTTCGCATGTCTCATTTGCTGCATTGTATTTGTGTGATTGGAATTAACTATGACAGATTGTGTGTAAGATTATACAGTCGTGTTACTAAACAAACTTTTAATGACGTCATTCTTCCCCTCAAGCCTTCCTTTCTGACTTAATATTTTTTTATTCTCATTCTAACTTTATCAAATGACTGTCAGATAATTTCATTTGAGATGTAATTAAGCCATTTCATTTTCATTTTCTCCCTGCCCAGTTAGGAATAAATTTTCAATCAAATTTTGAATATTTATCTAATAATAAGTTTTATTGTTTCTCACAGGGCTAGAAAACTGATTTTCTTTAATCTTTAATGTTTGTTGTTTCTAAACTTGCTCACAATTAATTTATCGAATTTATCTGCACAAACGTAGTGAATTACACAATGCTCGCTTAATGAGAAAACCCAAGGAAGAGAATCCATTAAATTTTAAATGCTCTTGTGGATGTTTTATTTGAACATCAAAACTTCTGATGCTATTTATGTCTGTTGTTATCACACTTTTCTCCTTTATGCTTTTCTCTCTATTCCTATCTCATTTCAACTCTTGAGGAGTGCGGTTTTATGAGGGTTTGCGAAGGAGGAAGAAGTTAATCATTAAGTGCCTTTTCAGCATCTTCATTACACATACAAGTAGGACTGCAATATGTGAGAGACTTATGGGGAGATAATTTAAGAAAAATTACATCAAGGGTCCTCTATCAGTCAGTGTGGGTGTGAAGCAACCGAAAACTGTAATTTTTCGACCTTAAGCATGTTTCACCCCCCCCCCCCTTTAATTTTTCATTGCCAACAAAATTTATTTGTGTTAAATTAACATATTACCTACCAAAGCAACCAGCCGGCATCAGCATGCAGCATCCATATAAACAACAACTTGTAATGATATTGCTGGAAAGAGTGTAGTGCAGACCTTTTTCACAACACACGAAGTACAAAATTTACACGCTTTTGATGGGAGGGAATTTATCCCTTGATGAAAATTTTTCTTATTTGATATGCAAGCATCAGGGGAAAATGTAAAATTTTCATCCAGGCATAAGTCGGTGTACACTCTAAAATAAATCTCAACGAGAGTTATCTTTTGCTGCTTAAAGCCCTCTAGCATTTATTTTTTTGGAATTATCTGCTCTGAAAAATCTTCCAGCTTTAAAGAAAAATATGTGCCCCATTTGGAAAAGGTAATTGGAAATTGCATGTAGACACGTGTATTAAATGAATAAGTCATTCGTTTATATATGTGTGTGGATGATGTTGAAAATAAATCATATATGAAAAATTTATAATTACTTCGTAATGACTTTGAATGTAAATTGCTGATTCCATACATAAAGGAGAATTCTCGCAATTCATTTAAAATTCTCAATTCAAACATTGCGATTAAATAACGTTTCTAAATCATCATCATTTATTTCATAAATTTAAGCTATATAAATGTTGTAGAGCAAGTGACTTTTTATGCCACGAATGGCATTAAACTTAATGGCGGCAAACAATTGCGGAGTACGAATTAAATTAAAAGTTTAAAACCCACTGTGAATGAGAATTTTGATTTGTGTTATGAAATGACTGTAATTTTGAAGGATTACAATGGTATTAAAAAGTTGTGCTCATTAGATGAGCAAAAAATGGAGCGGTTTACACGAAAACAAGGAAAAAGATTTTGTGACAGAAAAAAGGGTTTATAATGTAAAAAATATCGTTAGTCAAAATCTTCTCCCTTACTTTATGAACGAATACGTTGAAATAGTATTTATTGCACTTGGCATTTTTTACAATTTTCATTTGTGATAAAAATGAACCTGAACTTTTCCATCGCCTTCTTTTACGATTTGCTTCCACCATGCATCATGCATCCTTACTCTACTCTGTCACTTCTAATTTAAAAAGAGATGAATGTAAAAGTACTGCGATACACATCTGTCAAGGGATCGCACATCTCATATATGATATTTTTATGAAAATATATGGCAGTGTGATTCTATTCTTGTCTATAGAAGCAAAAAAATTCGTAATCCATCGTTTTGTGTTATTCCTCATGAGAATTAAAAATCTCCTGACAATTCACACACACAGTTTAAGTGAAAATGAAGTGTGAATTCGGATGATGTATTACCGAAATTTCTTATGACATATTATTTTGCGTACACGTTGTTGCTTCTCAAACAACGTGTGACGGCAGAATTTAGATGGAATTTGCTTCCCCTTTTTATTCTCACCTTTATCTCCATTGAGATGTAGATGTGAAAATTGCAAGCATTGATCTTGAGTGTGGGAAGCATTTCCAATTGCGCAGAAAGAAATTTTTCTTAAAGTTTAACTGCGCACTGAAAACATTCCAACCTTACCTCCATATGTACGAGTAGTCACACACAATTGTCGCTCTCACAGAGCCTGGAAGAATGTTTTGATTTCTTTTTATACCTTTATGAATAAAAAAATTCTAACTGTACAACGAGCGCAAAAGTAATTCCAATGTGCTTCTTCGCATTCACGACATGCACATTAAATTTTCAAAAAATTCCAGCTCACCTATTTATTTATTCATCGCCTTCACGCAAAAAGGAGCTTTATGTACTATGGTTTCGACGTGACAAATTCTGAAAGTAAAGAAGGATATATTATCATTAAAGTGCTCACGTATCATCGTCATTCCAGTGTGTTTCTCTTTATTTTATTTAAAGTAAATAATGTGCAGATTTTTTTCTACTTGAGGGTGGGCTAGAAAAGTAGCGAGTACACCTGAAAAGAGAAAAGCTTCAAAAGCAAAAAAAGCGTGTGAATGCGAGCAAGTATAGAGCTGCGTAAAATACTAAAATCCTATGGAAATGTTTATTGAATTTGAAATGCTATAATATTGCCAGCTTAAAAAATTGAATATGCTTTAAGTGAAGAACTCTATGCCAGAAACTATTTGAGACTTTTGTAATTTTAAAACAAAATTTCATTAAAGTTGAATATATAGCTTTTAAATTTTTTTCATATAAAAGTATTTTTGCAAAAAAAAACATCAATTTTACATCTGACAAAAATTGCAATTGCGAGCGTACAAAAAATGTGACAAAACACATACAGAAAAAGCATATCAAATTGCACCATGCACGGACTGGTTGATATGCAATTTTTGGTTATTTAATATTTCACAATAAAAAAAAATAGGCTGACAAGCGGGTCATGAGGAAAAATGATTATTTCATCTCGCCTCTTTGTCATACGAGATTAAATTGATGATGGAGGGGAAAGAAAAAATTGATTGATGACATTTGGAAGCAAATATTGATATTTTACATATGACTAACACATACATTCAAAAGTTTATTCATTAAATTTATAATGGCTTGAAGGCAGAGAAGCTTTTTTTGGAGCATGATATTAAGTCACAAGATTTCTTGAAAAAGAAATATTCTGATGAGCTAAAGGAATAAAATGTAATTAAAAATATTTCAAGCTGTAGCTTTTTGCCGAGTACGGTTAATGAGAAAGTTGAGGAAAAGTGCACATAAAAATTTACATTACGAACATTATTATGCAGATTAAAATTTCTGCTAGTTCTCATGAAAAAAAATATTGGCAGAAAGAAGTTTCATGAAATTAAATTGAAATAATTAAATATTTTTATAACGATTTTTAAATATAATTTCTATAGATTTTTACCTCATTTGATGCGCGATAAAAATATTTGCGTAACAACGATCGCCCTTTATGACTTTCTCGCATTAATCCCTATCCTTGTCTTCATGATCATTATTTAACATTTAAATTAAAAAAACGTGTTCATCAAAAGCAAATTGGTCAATGTTCCATTGTGGACATCGTTTTGATAGTTTTTTGGTGTCTCCAATGGCCTTTCTTGTTTTCAGTGTATGTTAATAAAGTCATCGTTAGTAGCTAAATGATGAAGAATTCTTGTTAACCCACACTCAATGTGGTACTAAAATAGGCTACAAATTAAAAAAGTTGTTCTATCTTCCTAGCCTCATGTAAATTTCACTTTATTTGGATAGCAATAAGACACGGCACAAACGAAGAGAGGAACATCAAAGAGACATTTGCACAGAAGTATAATTTTACGTTTTCAAATTACAAACCATAATGATGATACTGGTGGTGGTGTGAGAAAAGCAAACATTTTTAAGTGGTGAGCACAACATCTTAAAATGACTTTAATCATGAAAGAAAAATATTTAGCTAAGCATAAAATGAAATTTTGTCGTTTCTATAAAATTTTCTGTTTAGAATAAAAAAAAATGTTTCAAAACCCACACGTGGGTGTTGCCGCGTAACCCACTTGTAACAGATCAGTGTTTGAAAATCAAGTGCATAAAAAATGAGTTTAAGTCAATCCGGACACTTTGGCTGTCCGTGGCAGTCCTGTTCGACCATTTCTCAAAAATCATCTATGTCAATAGATTCCTGGTCCAATCACGAGTTCTACGATACCCATGAAGCCATAGTTCTGAAAAATGGACATTATGGCTGTCCGTGGCACTACTGGCCGTCCATGATGGACATTCATCAAAAATCATCAATGCCATTCGATTCCTGGTCCAATTACGAGTTCAACGATACCCATGAAGCCATAGTTCTGAAAAATGGACATTTTGGCTGTCCGTGGCACTACTGGCCGTCCATGATGGACATTCCTCAAAAATCATCTATATCAATCGATTCCTGGTCCAATCACGAGTTCAACGATACCCATGAAGCCATAGTTCTGAAAAATGGACATTTTGGCTGTCTGTGGCACGACCATAGTTCACGACTCGAAAAATCATGTATGTCAATCGATTCCTGATCCAATTACGAATCAATGCCAATCAATTCCTGGTCAAATTACGAGTTCAACGATACCCATGAAGCCATATAAGAGAAAATTTGTATGAAAAATGGACGTTATGGCCGTCCATGGCACGACCATAGGTCATGACTCAAAAAATAGTCAGTGCCTGCACATATAGACCCTAAGAGCTACCATCTGGCGAAAACTAGAAGTCTCTAGCTGGTCCAGGGACCGAGATCTCGCTTGTGCAGACGGACGGAATCACGAGCATATAAGCGTTACACCACTTTGTGGGTTACGCTAAAAATTTAGTCATCGCTACCGTAAGGCTCGGATACGTCCATACACTCAGACCGATATAAAACCGACTGAGTCTAGACACACACTAAGCAATGTACCACCGACATCCATATCATAAACTAAGTCATGACGGACTGGAAGCAACGTACTGCACATTGGAGCCGCAAAACTGCTTCAAGTAAAACAGCCATCCCTTGCCTAAGGAGATGTGTACGATGCGCAAGCCACCCCGAACGGTGTCTAAACTCGCGCCCATGCCGTGCATAAGGTAGAATACACTACGATGCATAGAAAGTTGGCAAAATGCATATATAAATTTCACATTTTCAAAAATCCGCTTGTGAAGTAAGAGAGAAGCCTAATATGGAACAATTGGAAAATGATATTTCGCTCCAACATTATTTATGAAGTGCTACAAACAAATTCACAACCCACATTTATAAAAGAAATAACACAGAAAAAAAGGATAATCAAAGCTTCAGCATACATAAAAGAATAATAAGAAGAGAATAAACTTAAAGGACCCGGAATGTAAATTATTAAACTTTGATAAATGTCCCCTTTTTATTGCCTTCCAATATCATGAAAATGGTGCAGGTCATAGAAATACATTTTACAGCCGTCACCACATTTCCCACTCATCCCCTTTTCTATACTTTGCAACAATAATTTATGATGGTAAATGGAAAATCCTTTTTCATCATACAATATAAAGAATGAGGTGGAGAAAAAGGGAGGATTCAAAGTGTCCTGAGGATTTTGAAAGGTTCATAAATATTTCTAATTTCTGTGAAAATGTATAAAAGTGTCCATCGAGAACGATCCCCGACGACAATAAATTTCATGTTAAAGTTCGAGTCGAGAAATTTCTTTATTAAAATGCCGTTGAGGAATGGAGAAAAGTTTGTATTCGCACTTGGATTTGAATTTCACTCTTTATATAAAGCGTGCTAAGTAGAATAAGTTTTTCCTTCATCCTTCTAATCCTCGTTGCTTGTTCGAAAGTTATTATAAGGATTTTTGATATTCGAGAAGTTTATTTAACACTGTGGCTCTAAATTTTGAACATCGATGATAATTCTAGCAGCTTTAATTAAACTAAATTAGAGAAAATTAATAAAGATTTTCTCACGGGGTTCAACATTCTCTGGTTAATATTTGAGGTATTTTTTTAAGTCAGACGAATTTTTAATTAAATTTTCTCGCCAACAGGGAGTAATTCAATTTTTATTTTATTCGTAAGATTTTCTTGTTAAGCGAAATAAAATTATGCGCTACGAAGAAAAAAATCGATAATGACTATGAGAGAACGAGAAAAGGATTTAAAACGTGAGCGCAAAGTGTATGGTGAAGCCACGAAAGCATTAAGCATATTATTTGCCAGTACAGTAGCTGATGAATGAAAAGAACGAGTTTGGGGCTTTCGTACATGCACACGAACAAATTTTCCCTATTTGAAGTTAAAAAAAATTATGGAGAACGTCAGGTGCAAAAATTTTGTAATTAACTTTTTTTAAGAGCGAGCACTTTTGAGCTTTAGTGTAATGTTTTTATGATCCTGTAAATGTCTAAATTTTAATCTTGTGTTTTTTATGCTCAACACAACTTACACGTTAACATTTGTTCATTAACTATAATTTACCAAGTTCTCTAACATACAAACCGCATGTGTTTAGTACTTCATTTCCTTAATTGAATGAAAGCGCGTTCTGAATGCTCCTTTTTATCACATATCATGCCCTCAAAAAATCTAAATCAGATAATGTTGACCCCAATGGCTCATGACCGCATGAAAAGAACCCTATACCAACTTATCGAATGACTTATTTTCATCAAATTATACGTTCATTATTTTCAACAGAGACTCAAAAATAAAACTGCTAATGTTATGCGAACACGCAATAATAATTGCGATAAAGCTCTTGAATTTTTGCAAATATTTTCTTAAAGCTCTATCGCAATCGATTTGAAATTAAAAAAGATTACGCTTGAATGAGAAAATTATAGTTTCTATTAAACCTTTTTTCTTCTCTTCTCCAACAGCAAACCAAAACTTCTATTTGAAGCAACCGCCTGTCGAGCACCACGAAATAGGCAACGAAATTGCGTGTCAATTGGTTATTATAATGCTAATGTTTCAGCAATTTATGCATATACTTTTTCATTGAGTTTTGAGAGTTTTGTGTTTGCTTTGAAATTGATTTCATTTTGCGTTGCTTTTCTTTTCATTTTCTGAAGAAAAAACAAGCTTGGCGATTTTATTTGGCTTGGAAGAAATTAAATATTAATTTTTTTAAAATGCGAATAATATAAAAATAATTTAAAATCGATAATTGAAAATAATTCAGTTAAAAATTAATTTTAACATTTTTATTCGCTTAAATTTTTTCCTTCTGTACAGCAAATGATTTTCAGATGAGAGAAGAGCGAAAGGAGATTATTAAACATTGCTAATGAAGATGATGCCAAACACTTGATATTTTCTCTTTCAAGTGGGACAACGTAAATATATTGAAAATAATTAAGTCAACAGTCAAGTCGACAAGCAGCAAGAAGAAGCAGAGAAAATTGCATAAATTATCAACGTTTAAATGAGAAAAGGAAAATTTCAGGAAAGGAAATGCCTTAAGGATAGCATGGAGAGCTTTGAAACGTACATCGCGTCCATGTCTGTAAATTTAATTATCAAATTTCATTTTCATTTCATTCAAATTCATTTGCATTAAAAGGGTTTAAAATTGTTAAAAAATTTTACTACATAACACAAAATTTATCACTCATTAATGCAAAATTCAATTTAAAGCAAAATGCGGATGTCATAAATGAAAACAACAATTTTTTCCTGCAAAAAGCTCATCTGATGAATCTGCATTTTTACCCGTCTTCCTCAAAAATTGCTGCTTTTATGATGCCGTCATATAAATCACTGCTCTGAGATGTGCGCTCAGTGTATTATCAAACGATTATTTTTCCTCGACTAACAAGCTAAAAATTCCCGTTTAAATATTCAAAATCATGTTCTAATCTTTTATCATATTGCAAATCACATATTTTGCATTTTACCCTCAGTTTACCGGCACGACACTCCTCATATAATAATTTTTTTACGATGCTCTCACACATTTTTTGTCTAATGCATTTCAATATTCATGATGATAATAATAATAATTTTATGTATTTGAACTGTTCTATGCTTTGTGTGCATGCTTTTTTTATATTGCAAAGAGGAAAAACATTAAGCTCTTATGCTAAACTTCTCTACAAGGTTGAAGAAAGAGGCGACATCATTTGCAGTGTGCGAGCAAGAGAGAACGAACGAGCTCAAGGGAAATCACAGGGTTAACGTCAAAAAGACAGAGCAGCAAAAAGAAAATATAATTACAGCAGAAAATGATGAAAAGAAAGTGAATTTTGTGCACAGAAACGAGTAGGTTAATGGAGATGAATCCGTTCATTTTACTCTTTGATCTTTCATCTTTGCCATGTCTCTCTTCTTCCATCGCACTCACTTTTATATTTTGTTGAGTGACTAAAAGTATATTTTTTCCACAGAAGCGGTTTAATGATAATTATTTTACTGAAATTAATCAAAGAGTTTGTGTCTTCTCATTTGGAGATCACAAAAATTCATATGACTTTCAATTTGATGAAGTAAACATACATATGTAGCATATATGTATGTTAAAAAGTTCAATTAAAATTCAAACAAATTTCATATTAATTTCACTTAATAGCGATGAAAAAAAGTTGTGTCCTAGCAACTTTACTGCACTTGATTTTTTTATCCTTGTGGGAAAAAATCATCAAAGACGGTGAAAAGAAATTTTTATCTAGGAAATTGTAAATTAACAAACTTTTTAAATTAAAAACTTGCGAATTTGGCAGAGCTGAAAATAAATCGCTGCAGTCGTAAAAAAGAGAAATTCGAATTTTATGATAATCAATTCATCAATTTTCATCCATCAATAATTTCTTGGCAGACTTCATCAGCTGTTTTAAGAGGTCTTTCAATGTGTTGGCGAAAATACATTAGTATAGAGATTTTGGCACATAAATCATTGTTTATGGTGACAATTATTTAAATTTACAACTTAATTACTATCAACTAAATTTTGATAAATTAAATGCTTCATGGTAAATTTTCTAAAAGTCGTTTACACACATATCGACATTGACATGCTAGGCGCTAGGCAGCTCGCTGTGTGTACAATAGATGCCAAGTCAAAATGGTAGACAAAATAGCGAAAGCAATGACAAAATTTGCCTCGAACACATGACAGTCGAGAAAAAGTGTGATGACAGCAAAATGGCAATGGAAGCTGAAACAATATAATCACACGAAGAGTGTCATTTGGAATTTGTGGTTGAAGGATTTCAATAAAAACAATTTAATGCCTATTTTCATTCTTCTTCCTCCATTGCCACTGGCACCACTACGATTGCTGGTTTTAAGCGCATAATACGAAATAAAAATTTTCTCGTATAAACTCATCGTTCGTCGCTTGCTTTCAAAATAAATGACTTTTATGAGAATTACACAACAATATTCTGGTACTGTGATTTTATCTTGATATGCTTTCTCATCTTTTCGTTTGTCTTCGAGAGTGAAGCCCCCAAACACAATGCAATAAAATAAAGATTTTTCTTTTTATTTTGCATGAAAAAAAATTCTATTTCATATTGATTTAGTTCTCGATGTGTTGCAAACATAAAAAGCAGATTTAAAAAAGTTATTTTTATTTCTTGTAATTTACTTTGTTTGGAATTATCAAGGAGGAAAATGTTGCAATAAACACAGCCCCGGGCAACGAGACTCTAGATTTGAGTACACCCCAAATATTTACGCAAAAACAGCAGATACACAAAATTTTTTTAGATGGAGAAATTTATATTTATATTTTGTGGACAAGAAAAAAATAATTAAAATACCTCAAAGTAAAAATTGGTTAAACTTTATTTTTTTATTAGGGAAACAAAATAAATTAATTGTAGATAAAGTTTGTACATTATTTCATTTTTCCTACGAAAACATGGAATAGGGAGGGCTTAAGAGATATGTTTATGTCGTAAAATTTCTCATTCAGCGCTTATCTGATAAATCAACGGAGATACTACAATAATTTTATGCTGCTGTTGTCTCCCCTCTTCTTTATCCAAATTTTATTCGTTCTTTTTCATAAAATCATTCGACGGTCGGCAGAAAATTTAGAACGTTGTGGAAGTTTTAAAGTGTTTTTATAACAATCAATGAATATCTCAATCAGAGAATTTGTTGTTGAAACTTTCACAAACACTCACTTACTTTTGCTGTCTTTCCATGAACACTATTGTCGAAAAGACTCGGAAACAATTTCCAGCCTGCTCTTTATTGATTTTAGTCTGGCATTAAATATACCAAAAAAAAAAGTGGAGCAAAAACTTTTGCAAGGAATGGAATTTTTTTATTCATAATTAGCACAAAAAATATTTAATTTTTTACTTACTTTCAAATAATTAAGCAAATTTTTACAAATGTTTTAGGAAAATATTTTCTCGTGTTATTCGAATCTATGGACTGTGCGCGTCATGCATTAAATATAAGCTGAAGCATCTTGTTTAAAAAAATGTATCCGAAGAAAAGTCAAAAGAACATAAAACTGTGCGCGTGGTTTAAGAGATCTCTGTAAATATATATTCTCAAGACGTTTCCTTAAGAATGAAATTGAAACCAATTAAATGAGCAAATCTGAAGCTTTTACCCGATACATGTTTTGTATTTTGACTTGTTTGCGTTTTCTGAAAAATTTAATTTATATTCGAGCGGATCGCATTATGCTGATGATAATGTTGTTGTCATGCGATGAAATGACATTGAGCGTGAAGAATTTCTTTTGCAAGTATCACCTCCCACTCATACACGCCACATTTCATCTGATAGAAGATGTAATTTCAAGGAAATATGTAAATAAAGCCGTTAGCATCGAAAGCTGTTGAAACATTTTGGGTTCGAATAAAATTGAAATTGATGCATTTCGGTGAAATTTAAATTACAATTTTGCGGTTTTATGTTCGACAGGTTTTTACTCTATGTGTCATTGTTCATGACACATCTGATGAGTGTGTTTTGCATTCCATCTCAAAAATTTACATATCAACCAGCCCACATACACGTTTTCACGTCATGATGTTGCCACGTCAATGAAGGTTTCACTATAAATTATGAAAATGAGCTAACCACTTTTAAATCCTTAAAATGGATACAATGGAGAATTAAATTTAATTAAAAACTTTTGTTTTTCATCGGACTCAATTTTTTCTAACACTCAACATTTATTTTGTTATCACAAAAACTCTCATAAATGCTGCAGATTGACCTTCAATTATAAAACGATGTCCAGGAATTACTTTTATTTTGTGACAGAGAAAATATCTCGGCGTTATAATCTGATTCCCAATAAAAAGCAGTATATGCGAGGAAAAATTCTTCTGACTTCGAGAAGACTCTTAAGAAAAAGTTTTTTTTCGCAGACGATAATATTATTCTTTTGTTTTACTTTTCTCCTCTCACACCATCATTGTTACTTTATCAGCATCTTCCATGATATGATCAAACGAGAGCTCTAAATGCTGAGGAGAAAAATTACGATAGAAAGTTTCACAACAAGCGATATTGTTGAGCTGTATAAATACATGGAAAAAATCTTTCCAATTCCACATTGTTCTAGCGCCATGGAGAGAGAGGAAGACGCTTTTAGCTTAGAGGAAAATATTTTTGCTAACTTTTTCTCTCTCATTTTGAGATTGCGAGTGACGATGACAGCGAATTTGTGACGCCAGCAATTTTTATTCACGTATTTATATATGCTCTATATGAAGAGGATGTAAAGTAAGCTGTAAGTGGGTGGTTTGTTGTTTCGTCATGCGAAAAAGTTTTCTCTTAACTTCATAACTAAAAATTAAATTTACCTTTAAAACTATTTTACGTGGGATATTTTAACTAAAAGCTTTCATAAAAAAATCATTGTCAATTTAACTTACACCTCGACTTTTGTGCGTTTAAATTGCTTGCTATTTCCATTCTCAATTTTCTTCTCATTTCCCAAACGATGCATAATTCAAATTATCGCCTTTTATTACTTCTCCTCTTGTACATGAACTGTATCGTTGACATGTTTCAAGTGTAATTTCAATTTCCATTTCCCCAGACCATTAGCATAACAAGTAACAACGTGAATTTATTTTTTCGAGAAAAGCAAAATCGTAAAAGAATTTTTTCCCAATATAACATGAAACAAGATGCAATTTGCATTGATGAAGATTGAACATGAACAACTTCCCCTTAACATCGTCAATTCCATTTCAAATACTTTGATCGTTAAAATGTACGTTTCAAGTACCGGAGAGAAAAAGTCCACGAGAGCTTAGTGGCAAAATAGCTACGAGAGGGAGAATGAACTAATTGGAATGAATGGCAATGCATTTAATTTGTTAAAAGCCAATTGAGGGAGCCAATAAGTTGTTGGTAATGATGACGATGTTGAGAGCGACGTCAACGAAAAAGGTTGTTCAAGTGAACAAATTTTTTCTTTTAATTATTAAATTTGATTGAAAAGTTTTTCGCTTTGACTAAATGATTTCATTTCACTTTCGAAACTTTTCGATGAGCTAAAAGCTAAAACTGTCACAAACTTTTTATGTCGTTTTCATGGAAAATTGAGTTTAGAACTGATAAAGTTTTGGACTGAATTCTATTATCCATCAATTTATCATAAACTTGTAATCTCTCAGGAAAATATTTCATGGTCAACTAATAATTTTTTTGCTTCACATATCAAACTTTTCTCTTTAATATTTGCAATAGTTTTCATGCCAAAGAGCAGTAAATTTAAATAAATACCATATTCTAATCAAAACTAACTCATGTGGAAAATAAATTATGTTGGAAAATATTTTGTGTGTTAAAGAAAGAGGATGGCGGTGGCTCTTCTGCATCAGTGAGCATTCGGAAGTTTAGAAATGAAGTAAAGAGTTTATTGGTACCGAAAATTATTTCAACAATAACCACAAATGTGAACACGTGTCGAGTGTGAGAACTTGTGTTTTTGTTGTCACTGATAAAATTTTATGAACATCCTCGACAATCTTTTTCTTTTGTTTTCAAACCATTTACATAGATTTTAGATAAAATCTACATGGTGTATGTTTAAACATGGTTTAAATTTTAAACTAATTTTGTGGAAAGCGCACGTGTACACGCTTGTGTTTTGCCATGAGGAAAGCAAGTGTTAAGCATCTATAATGTGTAGAAAATTTTGGGTTCTACCAGCAGCATAAACCAAATATGAGTGAGGCAAATTAGATACCTTAAATATCTCTCACTTCTGCATGTGATTTATTAGCCTTATGTTCCAATAGCTGTAAGAAAACAAAATATTTTCTCTTGGATATAGAAAGCAAATTTGTGGTAATATCTTTCCAAATGAGCGTGAATTTTATGCTCGATTTAGCAATATTTTTACAACTTTTCCAACTTGAACATTTGACATTGACTTGAATTGCTCTCACGATAAAATTTCGATCGATGAGAGCAAGCACGCAGAGGAGCACAAAATCAGCGTGTGAGATGATTTTCGATGAGAAAAACAAATTCATTACACAAGAGCGTTGCTGATGATAAGCAATTTCAATTCAATTATCTGGAATCTCCAACTTTTTAGAGTAAATTTTTTATAAATTTAAATTTATTAGAAATAAACGTTATAATTTTAAATTGTGTGTTAATCAATTCTTCACTTTTTGATTATGTTGCAGTCAGAAAATATTTGTTCGATTAAATCAAGTTTTAATTTTTTCATTTTCATATTGTCAGAATTAAATGACAGAAGTATTGGAGTGGACGAAGTCGATGAAAAAAGGCGGAAAGAAAAGTTTTGCAAGAGAAAAAAAGAGAGAGGGAGGGAAGGATGGCAAAAAACTGCAGTAGCATGAAAAGTTTTCAATTTTAAATATTGAAGTCAATACGGAAAGAAGGATATCCGGATGCATAAAGCAAGAATGAGAAAGAGAGAGGAAAAATAAAAACTTTTTTATCGAACAAGCAAGTTGCTATGAGAGAGAGAGTAGTAAAAGTTTGCCGTTGCCACACTTAATCATCATCTATGTGAAAGCCATGTGTTACTCTAGATCATCTTTATGAAATTCTTATTATTTTACAAGCGCAGAAGATAAAAGTGGAAAGTTTCATGTTTTTGTTTTCATCCACAATTTATTTTCTTCCCTTTTTTGTTGTTGCTTGATATCATTCCACTTCCATTGCCACGAGGAAAAATTTTACTCTTTACACAAAAGAATTGAGTCGTTGTGAAAACAGGAAGAGTAATGTTCACAATGTACATACTAAAATTATTTCAAATTTAATGGCATAAACAACCCAACCACGCATATATACTTAACGTACATCAAACGATGACGAGAGAGCAGAAATCGGAAATAATGCCATAAAATATTAAAAATCAATCAAATTTGCTGTTCAAACGTTGGTGTATGGAGCGAGCAGCGTGGGTGTGTGTGTTTGCCATTCAATCGACTCACTTTACTCTCACTTCAGTTAAGAGAGATTCCACTGATTTCACAATATTCCAACGTGACACATTGTCTGCGTATAACACCACCTTCATCATCACTACCACCGCTGACATATACCATCGTTGACATCAATTTTGAAAGGCGTATAGCTGGTACTCTAGATGTAAATATTTGCAATTTTCGACGTTATTTTGAAGCATACACATTCATACGGTGGTGAAACGCGACTCGGGCGCACAAACAAGGTTAAAATTGAATTTCCGTCAAATGTTAACAAAATTTGCTTTCTCTCTCCCTCTCACACACTTTAGTGACGATGATGGTTTCATATCACAACTTTTGTAATAATAGACGTTCTGCATAAAATAATTATCAAAACACATGCATGGAGCTGTGATCAGTAGACTATACTATAATAAAAATCATAAAGGTAAAATTCGGGTTGTTTGTGCAATAACTAAAAAGTTAAGATTTTTCTAGCAGACATACAGACGGAAAATAGGGTATAAAACGCTACCACTTTTGGTGGATTTTGCTAAAGAGAATTTCCTTAAGAGCAAACAACAACCCATGGATAAAGAGAGCTTAAAAAGAGACGAGATAATGATGATGATGTTACTTAATATCTCAGATGTCAGGAAATTTTTGAGAGCACCGCAAGGAAAAAGTTTCATCTTCTTTTTTGCTTTTAACGAATTTTAAATTTGTGTGATGAAATTTTTCGTATGAAAATAAAACTACAAAGTTTTCTTGCTCTCTCTCTGGTAGTTTTACACAGAGAGCGCATAAGGTTGTAACTTTTGACTGCCATGACATCATTTTAAACATTTCAACTGCAATGAAAGAAAAAGAGCTTTTACAAACTTTTTTAGCTTGCGAGAGAACGACAAGTGGAAATTGTCGATTCTAAAATGAGATTTTATTAAAAAATTTATCGCATTTTAATCTCAAATCAGGTCTCAAATATTTTGAAAAATATCAAAATTTTAAAGATTAGCACATGTGTTTACTGAATTAATGCAAAAAACATCAATACCAGAGTTGACGGAATAGAAGAGAAAAATAAAAAACAAAGTAAATGTACCATGTATAAAAAATTCAAGCTAATGCGATGGAAGATTTTAATAAATTTTACGTGAACGAAATTTTTAAAGTGTATAAATTGAAAATAAAAGCTGGAATTTTTTAGGACAAATTTTATCAGAAAATTTTCACAATTATCTTGAAGTCGAAGAAAAAAAAAGACGCTAAAGTAATTTATTGTTTTTATTCTTGGCGCCAGAACAAAAGCAAAAACGGCAAAATTTTCCGCTTGATTCAAACAAGTCTATTTTTATATATGCGAGTTTCCTTTTTATATTGTGTGCCTTAGTTTGCTTAGAAAATTTATTGCTTCCACACCAACACTTTATTTCATTGCATTTAATCCCATGATCCTTTTCTCTGTGTTATTAAAAGCGTCTCTCAAAAATTTAATGGTCACAAAAGATCTGAAGGTGCAGAAAATCACAATCATCTCAAGTTGCAAATGTTTCAACAGTATTTTAATTTAGAGCTGGGATTCCATAAAAAATCTTTCTGTTTTCCACACTGATAAGTTTAGACGCTCCACAATTTAATAAATGAATACAAAAATATTTAATACATGTAATTCAAACTGTAATAAGTTGTTCTTTTGAATCATCAACTTGTATGAAGTTGTATCGTTATGAGCATTAACATGATAAAGTAAAATTTATGCCTGTCAGCGCTCCAGTCGATGGCAAAAGTTGTGAAGAGATGAAGCTCAATTTGACCAAACGATGATTTTATTATGGAGCAAAAAGTTAAAGGAAATTGCCTCAGTAAAGAAGAGAGATAAACTTTCCGGCTCTAGCCTAACTTCTCTGCAACAACAAGACAAAGGCATGCTTTTATGTGGGCCCAATAAAATTGGATAAAAAATTACTGCGGAAAAGTCGAAAATTCAAGAAAGGGTAGAATGAAAGCTCATGAGTTTGAAAACTGTCACTTCTGCAGATGAACCCTTCATTTTGAATTCGATATTTTCCCAGACACAAAAGACACACACATACAAATTTCCCTCGCCTTATTTCCAATGCAAACACTTTATCAAATTACATTTTATCCCTCAATCAAAAAATCTTCCATAATGGTTGTAGGTAGATTCCAATTTCATTTTCCCTCCCCACTTCTCATTTGACTTTATTCGAAGTCTCTGTGTTTTCATCCCTTGGTCTTTACAAGATTGAATTCGCATACATCTAAATATTAAAATGCGTCAATACACAAACCAGAATTTGTTTTCAGAAAATTCATTCCTTTAATCTTGCATGTTCACTGATAAAATTCAGAGGTTTAAGTCGGAATCTATAAATAATTTTTTTCGATCGACTAAAATTAACTTTTTTTTTTACTGTAGCATTCATCAAAAGGTTGATATTTTTTTATAAAATCACCAGGTTGTCGTTTTCCACCAAAATAATATAAATTAACTTTTGAAATCAGAGAGTCTAGAGAGGGTTGAATATCTATCAATATCAAGCTTAAATATCTCCTCTCCTGTTAGTAAAGAGTAAGTAATATTTGTTAACCCTTTCTTAAGTGCGACGTGGCGCGATAATTCGCATAATCGGATGATGATTTTCGTTTTTTGAATCTTTTTTATTACTTTCTGCGAAGCATTAAGAAAGTAATGAGATTTATTTCATCCTTATTGTCAGCCATCACAGTCAAATTCAATGCTAAAGGCACTAAAGCGGATTAGAAAATTTTCATAATTGTGACTTATCAAACTTTTTTTGCGGATGTTCGTAAATCTCCTTAAGGAAGGAATCCTCATCCTCACAATTTCCTGCACCTTAAATAATTTTTTATCTTATCTTTGTATTTTTTGCTTCCTCCCTGGGTCGTCATGCGCTTGCTTTATAATAATAATAATTCAATTTTTCTTTTTCTCATCCAAAAAAAGGGTCAAGATTAATTTGTGCTCTAAAGGCAAACTTTTCTCTTTAGACTTGCAAAAACCACATAAAGGATGCTAATTTTTGAATTCTTAAGTATATTTGCCCAAAAGATGTTGCACACTTCCAGAAGATGAGCGACAAGTACGCAAGAATTCCCAACTCTGATGAATTTAAAAATTGCTTCGTCCACAAAATAAAAATATGTTGAAAACTATTGATATTTGAACTTTGACTGTTTAGAAGTCGCAAATGGTCGAAAAATAAATGCAATTAGAAAGCATAAAAAGTATTTTTTTCAAAAAAGTCACGCATAGTCTATGAAGTAAAGTACGCGAGACTTTTTTGAAAATTTTAAAGTGTCCACAACTCAAAAACTAAAGAGATGTTACAAGTAGTAGTAAAAGTATCGAAATAATATCCAAATTTCAGACCGATTTGAAAAAAACTCTTGCGTACTTGTCGTGTATTCTAGAAGGCTTCACTCTAACGCATTAATTTAAATAATCAAAACATATGTGTACAGCAGTGTTATTCATGAGTAAAAAGAATAAGGAATTCAATTAATTTTTCTCGAAGACAATGATAAAAATTTGCAGGAAATATTTTTCTTTAATTTCCCACAAATGCCGCCTCTCTTAAAACTTTTTCTTTCACACACACGAAGGAATTATGAAAACACCTTCCAATCTGTGCTTCGTCTCCCTCGAGTGTACGTATGTGAAACTGGTTGATTATTTTACTCAAGCTCCACTTTGTTTCTTTCATCGTACGATTTCAATTAATTCTTTGAATTTTATTTTTATGCCATCATTAGATTCTATGAGCAGAAAATAAGTTTTTTTATGTACACAAGTTGCAATAGCAACACTGGCAATATAAAGGTAGTTGAAGGTAAACTCGAAAGCGTTTTTCATAATCCAGCTATGTGTGTTGGGGGATTTGACCCAATTTTTTTCTTGTTCAGACTTTTCCGCTCCTGAATTTGTTGTGAGCACATTTACCTTTTTTGCCTATTTTGATTCGCTTGAGAATTTTTTTCTCACCGTTGTGTCTGAGAATTTTTTCCATTAACTCTGAAATAAAAATATCCGCTTTTCACAGCAGAATAAGCTTTAATTTCCTATAATTACTGACAATCCATTAGTCAATAAGACGAAAAAGTACAAAATAAATTTTAAATTTATTTAATTTTATTTCTCAGTTTTTTCTTTTCTTACGGCGTTACAATTTTTTTTATCTTTTTTCATTATTTGTATCTGTTTTTGTTTCCTTGGAAAGAGATTTACATAATATATTCTTTTACATCCTTTTATATTTTTCCTAATAGAATCCTCTACCCTTCCCTCTTTTTCGCTTCTTTGTAATTTTTCTTCATCTCCGTGTTATCTGTCTCACACGTCTCTTTCTCTCGTTCTTCTTTTATTTTTTATCCGCGTGCGGGAAGTTTTGTCAAAAGTGATAATTTATGTGTGCGTAGCGAAGAATATTTTTGAGGTTTGGCATTTGAAACGCAGGTGTTTAAAAGAAAGTAACTTAATGGTTTTAGTTTTTAAAAGTCTTTAGTAAATAGAGGGAATGTTTCAAGAACGTTAGAAAGAAATTTGACTTTTTATGGCTTCCATGAAATTTCCTTTAAAACACTCTCATCTGCATGCAGAGCGTCGTTGTTAGAAGCTCTAAAAATATTTCTGTTCTTTTGATTAACTTTACCGACTTGTTTCGCCTCCTCCTCTTTTGCCGCGAGGGCAAAAAGCGAGATGCTAATTTTGTGGGGTGTTTTTTCTTACATTTTCTGCTGTTATAAGATAACTTTGTACCCCTTCTTACCTCAAACCTTTCTGCTGCTCTATCTCGTTACATAAGAATATTCTTTTTACATAAACAAACTGTGACTCACAAGTTTTCAATTTTAATAATGTTATGATTATAAATTCTCGCATTTGTGTACTCACATTTCACTTCATTGTGTTTTCATTGTTTGTATTTTGAATTAAGGTAAATTAAACTTTTTAATGGGTTTTTAGGCCATGGATGTATAAATTTTAAAAAACCTTCTTTTCATTTCAGCAGTGCAATGAATTAAATAAATTTTCCCTCTGGCATTGAAAGTTAAATTAAATCTGGAGAAAAATTGCATGATGAAGGAAGAAAGAGACGTGCTGAATTTTAAAAATCACATGAGACGTTGATTGCATAGCATTTTGGTTCCAGCAAATTAAATTTTCCATTTTCTTGAGCTTCATTTTTTTTAATCTCCCAATTGATTTGAGTACGAAAATAGAAAATAACATAAAAGAGATTTCCAAACAACGTAGAATTTTATGCATCGCATTCTCTTTCATTTTATTATTATTCAATTATCATTTCAATATATATATCAACAGTCAAAAAAACATTTCTCTCATTTAATAATATTTATTTAAGTATTAATTCAATTTATCCATTTAGAGATATACACCTATATATTACAAGTTTAATCTCACCTAATGTCATAATTGGATTCATAATCGTTACGATTGTTGTGAGTCTTTTTGTAGTTCATATTAAGAAAGGACATTTCATTTGAGTTAAGGAGATTATTATTAGTTTTATTATTATTATTATCAGTATTATTAATATTGAAACTATTAGTCGATGCAACGGCATCAGCATTCTCACTTACGAATGTCGATAATTTTCTGAGAAAGTGTCTCGTCGATTTCCAATAGAACTCCATGCCTGTGTGCGCAATTTTACGAATCAATTTGCACACTAATTCACGATAAAGTCGAATTAATGACTTATGAAAATGCTGAGAAAGGAGAATGTGGAGCATAATACTGATATAGAAATGAAGAGATAATGTCGCTTGGCTGCCATGAGATGAGACAGCCCCTCCCTGCTGACGGCTGCTGGGAACTCCCCTGGAAACAGAATGTGAAGCACCTGTTTAATTTTGACTTTAAACTGCTCTCAGATCAGGTTTGAATTTAGAAATGTTACAATGAGATTGGCATTATTTGAGTTTCGTCATACTGATTTATAAATTTAATTTCAAACGCAAGCATGACACAACTTTCAAAATCCCAATTCTCATTATATATGTGGTTCTCATACATGAGCCAATTGTCGTGAAGAGACAATCGTGTCATAATGAGGTCACTTACCGTTTAGAACATGAACCGTGACACTTCGACTTTTTGCATTCGAAGGATTGCACTGTAATGGGTTATTTATGATATAAAAATTAATTTACAATTTTTAGGTTTTTGAAGTTACCTGATACACTCCCGAATCACTTGGTCGTGCGTTTTGTAGTAGCAGAAACGATGTGGATGTTTCTCCTTTTTCCGTGATGACCTGCTTACAAAATATTAAATTTAATTATGTGATATTAATTTTTTTTTCACATTATAAAAAACTTACCGAGACTCCACCGCGAAGCGAATCATATGAGATAATCTTTCGAAAGGAAGGGAAGAGGCAAAAGAAGAAGGAAAATGAAAAAAAATAGTTGATAACGTGAAAAATGGGGTTAATTGTTCAGCGGCAAATGAGCTAGCATGAAAAATAATTATGATGATGAAATCTATGAGAAAGCGCTGCGACGTGATATTTTGCGGGTTAGTTCACATAAAATTAAGTGCATAAAACTTCCTCTAAATCATTATGTTTTGCTCGACGCTTTTTTTAACCCCGACGCTAGTTACGCTCATAAAAATGGAAACGCTCTTCATCGCGTATACACAGGATCATGCAAATTTTTTCATGTGTCCCCTGCAAAACATGTATCAGTCGTCTCTCTTTTCTGGTCTCCGACAACGATGATGACAACGTCGTAGACGACGACGATGGGATAAAAGAAAGAACGTTTGCATATTAAAAGCACATGTGGCAAGCCATCGTAGAGAGCATCATGGATAAAGAATTTCGTACGTCCATCAGAAATTTTTGAACTGCTGAAAGCATGTTATCGTATACACTAGTGAATAATAATACCAATGGACTCTGTAGAGTGCATATAGAGGAGTGAAAAAATTTCGGTCATAAAGTTTTTCTTCTACAGAAGTAAAATATCATCGTTGTCAACAGCTGCCTTCAATGGCTCATAAAAGAAATGAAATGTATTATGATGGTGTGCTTGCGATATGCCATTTGGCTCGTGTATTTTTTTCTTGATCTTTACCATTTTCTTATGCATAGCTTTTGCACACTTTAATGCTTCATTCTATTTATAACTTTTGTAAACTTTTACTTACCGCATTATTATGATTCCAGAAGATGAACGCTGGCGGCTCAGGAGAATTATTTACAACACATGTTAAGTTTATTGTTGAGCCACTTTCTATGTATAAATCTGGACCTCCAATAATTTCTGTCGATGGCTCTGAAATTGACGAAAAAGTGTTAGATTCTCTAAGATTAGTTAAAAGTCACTGTCATCTATTTCGCCACTTCCATTACCTCCTTCTCCAACATAATCAAATAATGTCAAGAAGAGGGAGGAGGGAGAGAGAGAGAGCAATTAGGCAGCCTATTTTCGGGGCATGTTGTTATTGTCCAGATTGAATAACTTTTTGCAATTTTATTTTTATGTTTATCCACAGTACGCATTCTGAATATATTCGGAATCAATAAATTTTGTCATTTAATGCAGATTCCTCGCTCGGGCTAGATCGATAGTAACCGATAAACTCTCGCACACAACAATTTTGTGGCAGCACAGAGTGAAATAAAAAAATGTCGGTCGGAAGGAGTTGATGAATTGGTGGCGTGGAGCTTTATTTTTTCCTCACTATCTTCTTCCTCGATTTTTATTAAGCTTTTATTGTTGTTGACTATGACGTGTGGATGTGAATTTAGCAAACACGCAAAACAAAAGTTTATTCATAAGAATTATTTTTTCCCTACACCATCCGAAAATAAATTGTGATGAAAATGTTGGCGGTTTATATGCTGACATTACTTTTTTTGCGCGTCTCTTACACATGTCTTATTATAATGAAATGAATAAATCGCGTTCCTGACAAAAATAATTTAGGAAAAGATAAATATTTGTGGATATCATTGTTATGTCGTCGTATGATTTTGACAGCGCAATTTCTGCAAAGTTATTGTTTTTCTTGAATGAAACATATTTTTTATAAAGTAAACCCATAAAATGATTAAAATCTGTCCAATCATTTTTAAAAGAAAACCTTGTTGAAAAACAGTTTGAAAAGTCATTCGGAAACTTTTCTTCTTGACCTTTTGAGTGATGACGCAAATTGGAAAAACTTTCCCAGCACTTCAACACTATACTACCGAAAAGGATTTCATATTTCCCTTTATTCCCTCTCTTCAAGCTAAATTTTCATTTTGAATTAAAAACTTTCCCTTAACGACTACTCTCACTGCAACCCTTGTCTGATTAATAATAAAAATAAATCTGCTGAGAGCTCAACATATTTCTTCTTTTTCTTACTCCACACATAAGCTTTAGTATTTTATTTTCTGAGGAAAACTTTTCAAATCAATTTTTATTACATTTCCACTGTAGCATCCGTTCAGTTTTTAGTTGATAAGGATATTCGACATTCCTTGTTGTTGTGAGCAATTCAATGAACGACTGCGAGAGTAGAAAAACTCTCAACATATTCACACAAACAAAAAGAGAGAAATGAGGAAAAGCGATGGCAAGTTTTCTCTGTGCTTTATCTCTATCATTTGCGTTTTGAGGCAGAGAGAAAAAACAGACACTAAATGGAACAGTAAGAAAGACTTGAATATAAATGAAACGTTATAGTTAAATGCTTTGACCACCTCGACATTGCGATGGAAGTAAATGGTCGATATAAAAGAAAAAGGAATAAAATTGTTTTTATTCTGTGTCTGCCATACACACATTGTGAGTTGTGTGTTGTGAACAGTGAGTCTGACGATAAAAATCAGCAATGAATCACAAATCAAATTTATTTTTTTATTTATTGTTCCGGTGGTGATTTTGCTGCTCCATTCACATATACTCACAATAATGTGCAATTTCTCCTCACCTCCTCCTATCGTTTTAACATTTCATACAATACACACTCAGCCATTCTATACTTTTTTACGATTTGACAGCTCTCACACATGAAGCACAGGGGAAAAACATGTTTTTTGTTATTGTTGAAACGAAATATTTTTTTTGCTATAGTGGATGTCAAACATTCTCATATATTTATCCTCGGCACACATTATATTATTCAGCAAAAAATCTATGAACGCTCATCAGGACGAGAAAATTTTCATATAGTTTGAAGGCTTCAATTCATTGATGTGAAATTTATTAAACAAGAGATTTCTAAAATTATTTAAGGCATTTTTAATTCAGAATGTTAGTGAATCTCAATTTTTAAAAAAATATGTGCTTATTAAAAATCAATCCAACATCAAGGATTTTTATTTTCTTGTTTTGTTTATCTATAGTGAAAATCAAATTTTTTGCAGACTCGGTGACTTTCCACATTCCTAAAAGCCGTTTTTATTTGCTTCTTTCTCTTTTTTTCCTTACAATTTTTGGTATCTTTGCAAACGATAAAATAGAAACAAGAAAAGCACAATTTTGTTCATATTGAAGATTTTGCTCATCTTTCCACACGCACGCACATTCCACTGGCGGACAAAAAAATCAATAGACAGTGAAATATGCTGCTGCGGAAAAAGAAAAAAAAGGTCCACAACAGGCGAAACATGACCTTTCATCTAAGATGAGAGATGATACCAAAAATGAGCTATGGCCATGCTCATAAATTTCTATAATCTTCATGAAAATTTAATTTAATTTCATTGAAAAAAATCACATGGAGATTTAAAAATTTTACCCTCAGTTTCAGGCGAAATGGACGAACATGATAAATTAAGGACTCACCAATAACATTCAAGTGAATGAAGTGTGACATATGAGGTGTTGTTGATAGCTGACATTCGTAGACACTATATAAAATGAATTATTAAGCATCAACAATTGAAAATTTTCATCTTATTTCAATGTCTCACCCCGAGTCTCTATGCTGAGGGTACTTAATTTGAAGTATCCATTCTTCAGAGTGTGGCTGGTGCATAGCTTTGAATCGTTGGTCAGATGTGTACCTAAATTAAATTCAAGTGGAAGAAAGAAAGAGAGAGAGAAAATTACCCTCAAAGTGCTCAGGATTAAATTTGAATTGGAATATGGTTGGGCACTTACGTATATCTTCCCACAGTCAATAAATGAATGTCCCTATGCCTAATCCACGACACTTGAATCAGCATCTTCATATTGAGGGTGAAAGAGAAAATTCAATTAACTTTTATGACAGCAACTAAATCCTGTACAATTTTCTTCAACTGTAATTTCATCTTATGCTTTTGGTTTGTTATGCGCTTAATGACCGCATAGAGAATATTTCTCCTTCTCTCGAGATGATTATCTACTCTCTAGCTCATTTAATGAAAACTATTTTGATTTTTTTTACGCAATTACAGCAAATCCACACTGTCGCTCCCCACTTTTAAGTGAATTAATTTTAGTGGCTCGCCTCTTAAAAGCTTTCTACTACTATGTGCTCTCTCATTTCGTTATGTGTTTGATAAAACTCATTTGCAGTTAATTGGAATTGTTTATCATCATCATCATCAAGCACAATTTAATCAAAGCGAGAAGGAGAAAACGTTGAATTTAATTTAGTTTTCCTGTCGCGATTTTGCGCAATTTCCAATTTCATCACAATTACCAGTGAATGTTTTTGTCAAATGATATAGAAATTCAATTATTTTTTTTGAAGAAGGTAATTAGATAAATTTGTGAATTAATAACAAAAAATTTTAGCTTGAAGAAAATCTTTAAATTGACTAGAGTCGCCATCAATAAATGTCCTTTTTACCACCTACTTAAGCAATCTTTCGGTTCATTTTTGCCGCTTGCTTTGTTTTGTGCTTTTCGACTGAAAAAGCTTGTTGATTTCAATGAGAAATGCTCTCCACAGCAGAATTAATTAAAGCGCCAGCTCATGAATAAATATCAAAGTGAACGGCATGAGTGAATAATTCGCTTTGCGCAAAAATCGAAAATCCATTAATTCAGCACGAATAGACTGAAAAACTGTATAGAGTTGACCAAAAATCTCCAAAATAGAAAAGCTTGCGTTTGCAATATATATTCTCTCTCATATGCTCGGCTGGGTAGACAATCTATATCCCTCAAACACACATGTCTAAGCATCACTATAGTGAGCTTTGTGTTTTGGTTTGTTCCCTTTTTCTATAGAATCTAGGAATGTGTCTAAAAATTTATGCTCCAATGAATAATACATGGACATAAATTATTGAAAATGGCACATAAAAATGAGAAAGAGCAAAAGAGCTTAAGTGTAGGACGAAAGAAAAATATCAACCAATTAATAAGCGTGGGAAATGTCAAGCGCTTGAGTGATGCGCGAAATGATATTTAAATTTAATATCTCTGTTTATATTTTATAAATAAAAATCAGTCGAGTTTAATTTTATCATTTAAAATTTTAAACTGAAGTTCACCTATGAAGTATCAATTTTCAACTTTTCATCCCATAACCGTTTGAAATGTCAAATGGTAGTTAAAATTGAAATGAAAATGTTGCAGCCGCCATTTCAAATACACTCACCGTTTTATTTCCTAAATTTTTTACTCTACAATTCAAATAAGCAGTTTTTCCTAGCAACGCTGTGACCTGTGTGTAAAAAATTAATGTTAGTTTTTCCTGAACAATTTTTCACTCGCTCACACGCTGCAATTTTTATGGCTCCCAAGAGTGAAGAGGGCAGCAGCAATTTAAAATGTGTGCAGCGTGTGTGATACATACATTTTTACTGGCAGCCACATCGAAATATGGACCATTGTTGTGATTAGCATCTGAATCGGTCGTTGTGGCAGTAGCGACATTTTTGCCGCCAGCCAACGGATTATTTAAATTACTACTCGTCGAGTGTGGGAGCGCAGATAAGTCCTTGTTTTGTTGTTTGCTGCCTTCTCGATGAGAGCCTTGTACTAGAATGACATCATAAAATCTCATTTTCATATTCAATTGAGTGGAAACTGGTAAGTGCACATTGTTGTGTGCCATCTCACCAATTTTGTATTCAATACTGAATTTATTATTAATTAAATTAAGGTTCGGGGAAAAATGGCCAGGGCATTAATTTTAAGTGAGGGAGCATTCTCGATGCTCTCTTTTCGTTTCAGCATTTCAAAGCTTCAGCAACTTTGACATTATTTATATATACGAGAGTTGTGTGAAAGAGAGAGAAAAAAATTCCATTTTTATTTTTCGCTGTACTATTGCCAAAAGTTTTCTGTGAAAATCTAAAGCCATTGTGTTTTGGGGTAGCACGATGGGATATATGTGTGAGAGAGGAAAACTGAATTTTCAACAAATCAGTTGAATAATGCCAATTGAGGAGAGGAAACTTTCTTGCTCGATGGCAAGAGTTCGAGGAAAAAACTGTGAGGAGCACAATAGAAAGTTCAAATATTTGACCCAGAAATGATCAAACATATGGCATCGTTTAACCAATTTTCTCATTTCCCCCACTCATTTTGAAACTCTTCAACGTCGTTCGCTTAATTGCTGAAATTTTCAATCTATAATAGCGTAACATGCTTTGAATCTAATTTTCAGAGACATTTATTCAATTTCAAAACTCATCAGAAGTTTTTCTCTACCAAAAAGTTTTTATTTTCATGATTCAAGGGTCGGATGTCAAACTAAATATTTCTGAAAATGCACCTTTCCAAGTTTTTCTCCATATTTTATTATTTTTTGCCACCCACCCACACATTGCTCGTGTGTCTTTTTTGTTGCGCGGGTGGCATGCGACAAAACGAAGTTTGTTTTCAAATTGAAATGAAATGTGAGTTTTGCGAGATTGCAAGTCGTATACTATCATATTTTCATGACTAGACATTTTCTGCTTGTTGTGTTTAATCCTACAATGGGTTGTAATCTCACCACGATGTATAGCCGAAAGGCAATTTTATTTTCAACAGCAGAAGCATGAATAAAAGAAATTATAAATGCTTTATATATTTATTTATGGAGAGCTCGGTCGGGTATTTTTTTTGTCATGAAAAAAAAGCAATTATGAATAAACAAAAGACAAAATATTGTCTCGCACACATTCCATTAAGTCATCATATACACTTTTGTATGGGAGCGATGACAAAAGAAGAAAGTGATGGGACATGACACATATCCACTTCATTCTTTTCGTCATTCAACGATCACCACTCTTCCAAACACTCCTTCCCATCCTCATGATATTTCCATGTCATTATTCCCTAATTCTATCCTCACACCACCAATCATATCTTACCGCATTGTTAGAGTTTTATTTACAAATGACTTTTCCTCATTTTCATCTGTATAGCACATATTTTATATTTAGTTATGGATTTATTGTTGCTTTTGTTGTACATACATTTTCGGACAAAGGCCCAACAATGCAATGGTGCGAGATGGAGTTGTGGAAACAATAAAATAAAATAAAGTACCAAAGTAAACACAAGAGGATGATAGTGAAAAATTAGAAGAAATTTTTTACTAACGCAAAATATGATGGCAACAATTTTTTCATCGCAAATGTTACACACATAACAATAGAATACACATACATACGGAACAAGAGAATAGAAAGAAGAATGAAATTTTTTGGTGCTATTGTTTGGCAATTTTTTGGTTCTTTTGCTATCACAAAAGCACCACTGACTGTAACATAACTTTACCACACAGTTTATGTGGCTCTCTCATTTTTTGTCTGTTGTTGTTACATGTCAGCCTCTGAAGAGGGTGGGTAAAGTTTTTCTCTATTCTTTTTGTGGTAACCAATGACTATGTGTTTGGTTTAGTGATTTCATTTTATGCCAAAGTAAGCAACTCAATTTTAAATTGATTTCAAAAATATTCCAAGATAATAAAATAAAAATTGCTTTATAAAATGTTTTTTGTTAAAAATTCTTGTGCAGCATTGTCGAATAAAAAATAAAATGTTTAATCTTTTTATCAGACGCCTTTAGAGATTTTTATACGGGGTCATAAATAAAGCGAGAAAAAGCACAATTTAATTCCTCTGTAATCCTCCACTTTTCGTCTGTTTTTTTCACGACTACTTTCCTCAAAATTTGCATTTAAAAACCATAAAGTTGAAATTAAATTTTATGAGAGCGAGCACGAAGCGAGAGAAAAATCGAATATAATGAAGGTTCTTGGTCGAATAAATGGAGCTCCATTAATTTATGAATTTTCATTGGTGGCAATAAAATTTATATCTGTGAGAGATTTAATTGCAAAAGATAGCAGAATGGCATTAATTAGAGTCAAAAAGTTTAAATATTTTTATAATTTAAATCTTCTTCTATCTCATTCGCACACACCCACACTCAAGTTCACGCTCTTTTAAGACTTGAGAGCACTTATGGTGTGAGACATTTGAAATGTGTATAATGTATAAAAATCCCATTTTATTCCTTTTACATGAACATCTCATAATATTGAATATTTTATTTCTATATCCCACATAAAAAATCATTTCTTCACTGAGATTTTTTCGAGACTAAAACAAATTCTTGTTTTATTGATGAGGCATAAAATACACAAAATCTCTGCAATTATTTCGAATTACAACATTCATGTAGAATAATTTTCCTTTCTGATGATTCTTCATAACCGAGGATGTCATCGAAAATTTCAACCTAAAAAAATCTTCCTCCCTTTTCTTCCGATTCGATTCTCGCTCTCTATAAATTTATTCGCAAAGTATATTTTTTCATTCACCCGTGAATGCTTCGTGACTACATACATATAAACGTCAATGTATTCATTCGACAAAACGATCCAAATTTTCTTTCTCTCTTTCTCTCTCTTCAAAATAATATGCGTAGGAAAAGGCATGAAAAAGGGGTGTATTGAACATAAACATGAATTTACTTTTTGTCATTCTCCGTGATTTGGAAATTGACAGGAAAGACTTATGTATGTAATAATAATATGGTGTTGTGACTCGATACTATTATGAGGGATTTTCTTGAAGCCTTTTCTACCAGCACATGATATGTCGATAAAATCCAATTTCCTGATTTCTGACATTACTACAAAGATGTGCGTGTTTGAATGAGGGTGTTCAAAAATGCCTCGCAGTTATCAGTCGCGGCGTCGTTTTTGATGATGAAAATAATGATGCCAACTTTTTTTTCTTCTAAAGCTTTTTTCAAATGAAAAGATTTGTATAATAATTTTTTATTTTATTCGTCCATGAATTGGTCCCAAATAATTGGTACATCAACGTTGTTACTCTCTCATGTTTATGTTTCATTTGAATAAATTCTTCTCTGAATACAAAATCGTTTGTCGACACATGAAGAAATTAAAATGTAATGAAGTGGACATTCATACAGAGTACATACACTGTATTTTGTGTTATTAAAAGAGCAAAGTGGAATGAGAACTTATTCGCATTTAATTCTACCCTCTATAT
This sequence comes from Tanytarsus gracilentus, assembly GCA_038502055.1. Lineage (NCBI taxonomy): Eukaryota > Metazoa > Arthropoda > Insecta > Diptera > Chironomidae > Tanytarsus > Tanytarsus gracilentus. The sequence continues at coordinate 118,403 of JAXRKN010000043.1, read as the reverse complement.
ACATTCAAGGCAGGATATTGTGGTTGAACACGCTCATAAATTAGTTGGTCATTTTCATTCTGTTCTATTATGACACAACGCGTGTTACTACTGCTGCGAACATCATAATGTCGAGCAATTATTTTTAAATTAACACTCTGCAATGTGTCGTCGTTGAAACGAAAAAATAGGAATAGAAAGCTTCACTCTGACTGCCCATTTAACGCCGTCATAATGTTCGATGTGATTACTCCGGTGAAAAAGAGCGAGTGGTTTGCTGTACGCAAAGTGGGGGAGTGAAGCAGCTTTATTGTCATCTATAAAAAGCTATGGAAAAGACAATAAAATTCTTAATGTTGACATTGCGTTTCACACGATGAAAATCCCATAAAATTATCTCTCAATATCTCTTATCACAAATGGGGTGGCATTTATGGATTTCAATGGACATGTGTGTAACATGAAGGAAACAATTGGTTGCTTGCATAACGGCAGCAAGCATGGTTCAACGGCTGACTTGCTGCGAGAGAAAGTCAGAAAATACCATGGTTGAAAATTAAATTAACTTGCGAAAAACACGCATAGCGCGTGGGCTCACAAAAAGCATCCCGTGGATGTTGATTATGTAGATGTTTTAAATTTTTAATGACCATCTCGTTCCATCATAAAATGAGTTGAGGAACTTTTGAATGTCGAATGTAAATTTTTATTTTCCTCTCGCTCTTATTTTGATGTTATTTAAAGGCACCCGAAAAAAATTATCTCGTAAATGAAATTGCTTTTGAATAATTTTTGAAATTACTTTCAGGGTTGAGAAAAGGCAACTTTAAGACGCGGAAAATATTTGACTTTATTATCCCAATGATGCAGCTTTTTCAAATAATCCAGCTGTGCATCCTGTGAAAATTCTCTAACCAACTGTTACAGATGAATTCACATTAAATAAACCCTCACCTTGGAGGGACTTGAATGGAGTGAAAAATTTATTTAAATTGCTTGCTATGCTGAAACTGATCCCTGAAAGCCATTTTTAAAAGTGTATTTGACATAAAAGAAATATCGAATGCTTACCTGTATTTGATGTGCCGATCATAATCATCCATAGGATAAGAAGTATTAAAGTATTAAAGTACGCCATCATTATTATTTTTTATTTTTTTCCGTTTTTCTTATTTCTTTTAAGCGAAGAGAAATTTTCAACACGCTTTCATGACTGCATTATTATTTGCAATTCTTTTTATTTCACAATCATTATCACGCCACTGCATGATGTCGTTAAGTTTTGAGCACTTTGAGAGCAGAGTTATGTTTTTCATCACATACTTAAGTCTCCGATCAGGTTATGTGTTAAAATGCGAGAGAGCCATGCTGAAGATTTTATGAACTCAATTATATCCTCTTTCACTTCACATACAAACGTATGGTAGTACTTTTAGTGCATGCACATAAAATGTAATTTATATGCTTCTTTCTAACCTCACACACATTCACAAAGGACGCTTACACATTTTAAAATTAAGTTTTTACCAGCAAACTTCCTCGTCTTTGACATCGAGCAAATGAAAAGAGATTAAGATTGTAAGTTGACGATGTTATGTTGAGAATGAGTTATTTTTCTCCTCACTTTCTTTATAGTTGACAATAAGAAGCAATGAAGGTTTAATTATCCTTAGTTGTTCATAAAAATAAGTTGGAGTTTAAAATGTCCACAGTTAAACACTCGTTGTTTCTTTTGATGATATCAAGCCGTTCAATCTGAAAATAAAATAAATATAAAAAATTAAACCTAAAATTTATTGTTCATGATTTTCGTGAGTTAACTTTAAATTGCTTAATTGCAATGATAATTTTATCTCTTCCGGCTGTATAACGTGAAGAAGATTATTCAAATATTTTTATCTTATTTATTATGTTCAGTTTAACTTTATAACAGCTTTAGAGTTGACTTTTAAAAATTATAAAAGGGGAGCGAAACCAATTTCCTCGTAGTTGGATGCGAAAAAAGCTACTTTAGGCAATTTTTTTGATCCCTTCTATGTATTTTGAACTTCCCCCGGCGTACACATACATCCACATGTACTTGGCTACATTTCTTTCCCAGGGTTTTGCTTTTGAATGTGCAAAAAGCTACTCTATTTGTATTGTTATGTTCAGGAAAAATCAATATTGTGACACAGCATTTCTCAATACAACAGCTAATGGAGTAGAAGAACCTCTCGGTACACGGAAACCTCGCTTCACGAAGATAAAAAAAACTTTCCTATGAAAGGAAAAATTATTCAATTTACATTTATGATGATTGCTTTCATTTTCATGTTTTTATCAATCTGTGACAGCGGACAGGCATTTGTCACTTGACGAATGAAATTTTTTCATATTGTAAAATTGTGAAAATTTCTCTTCTTTTTCATCACGCTGATTAATTGTAACATTTTGCGTACATTAGCAAATTACTTTTTTCATTCATCTCGCAGTGTGTTGATACCAGCGTCACCACCAAAATTGAAAACATCCTAAAATCACAGTTCCGAGATTGCGAGTGGATTACAATAATAATTTATGTTGATTGCTAAAAATGTGAGAGCACAAGAAAGTCGAGCAAGAGTAGCTTTTCATATTTTACACGTGTTTCGTGACATGAGGAGGTTCCTTTATAAACGTCAAAAATAAATCTGACGAGGGAGAGTTAATTTTTTTACCATTTATAAGATTTTATACTTTGTCAAACACAATAATTAAGAACTCAGAGTGTAATAAATAAAAATTTATTGAATCTAATAGTTTCTCTTTTGTTACTGGGCGACTTTTTATATCAAGATCGAAAACTAAAAATAAGTTTCAATTTTATAGATTGCGAATGAATGAGGGAATATAAAAACAAGTAATAATTACTTCAGCAACGTAATTAATTTTGCTTTTTTGGCATATGAATCCTACAAATACACGTACAAGTCAAAAGGCACGTTAGCAATTGTGCTTGAAGAAAGCATTAATATTCCCTCGAGTGTGTTTCTTATTCTCGCACGGAATGGCAACATTCCGTGCTTTAACGTCCTTAAAACACAGCATGAGGGAAGCGATCATAAAAAGAAAATTTTTTTCGTTCGATATTGAAGAGAAAGAAATGAATGTCTAACCATAAAAGTGTGGGAAAAGGGGATTGTAATTAGAAGTTCAGAATAAAAAATAAAAATAATTCTCAATATGCACAACGAGTCTTAAAATGAGGAGGGTTAGTGAAATTATTTATGTTTGCATAGTATGAGACGGCGGTGGTGGAACTGCTACAAGAAAAAAATCTATCATAAACACAACTTTTTGCTCCTGAGAGAGAGAGAGAGAGAGAGAGAGAGAGAGAGAGAGAGAGCAAACGTTGGCACGCAATCGAAATTAAAAACAAATTCCTCTTTTGCGTGCTTCACTTTAACCGCAAAAAACGTAAAATCCGGCAACAACAACAACAACAATAACGTTGAAAGCCTACTCCAGATTGTTTATTTCCATATTTAAATTTAATAATCTAAGTCTGAAAACACTCGCTTGGCACTCATAGATAAGGCTCTAAAGAACAATCACCAGTAATTGATTGTTTGACGGAAATTCCGCGGTTATTGATTTTTCCCACATTTTCATTTAATTTAAATGACGCTCTCTTTATTTAACAAAAGAAGAACAAAACAAAAGGCCATAATTTTGTTACCTTGACGCGAGAAAAAGGGGTTGCGAAAATTCAAGTTTTGTTTTCTAATGAAGGATCATTTTGAAAAGTTTGGTGTTCACTTTGAAGCTCAAAAGAGTTTATTCGATGAATATCTAATTAAGAGACATAACGTGATTTCATACAGTGAAAAAAGTAATTTTTCATTGTCACTTAATTATTCTCATCAGGTATTAGATGCTCATTTCCCAGAGGGACTAAACATAACCAAAAGGCTTTACTCTCAATAGAAAAGACATAAATCATTTTTCTAATCTTTTAATCTTATGTTATCACATGAACATATACTCGCACACATGTATGAGAGAGAAAAAAAAGAAGAAGGAAAATAAATTTAAGACAAAAGCTTGACAAATAATTTAATTTAATTGGAAAAGGGTTTTTTCACAACTACGTCTTTGTGGACTTTGTTTCTTCATTTAGTGCGATTTGGGTTGAAATTTTCATAAGCATTTTTTTCGCATATTGTGTCGATCTTTTGCATACATAAAACTTTTTCACTATCTTTTTTGATTTTTCACCCATTTAGCACTTTTGCGCACGGTTTTCGCAACATATTGTCGAATATAATATAAAATCGTGCATGAAAAAGGACCGCTGTGTAGTTTCAACTGTCATAATAATTCTTGTCAAGCGGTGTAGGTGTGTTTTTCAACATCTAAAGAAGCCTTTTTATATAACAAAAAAGAAATTTGAGTAAATATTTTCATTTTTTTTTTGGATTGTCTGCAGCTCTACACAATATATTATCAAGTATTATGTTTCATAAAAAAAACTTCTTCTAAGTAGTTGCAGACGGGTAAGAATTATTGTTTGCTTTTTATGCTTTCTTCACAAATTACTGACCCCCACCACCAGAGGATAATGCTCAAAGAATGTTAGTTGTGCATTCTTATGGAAATTTTAATATTTTAACATGAAAATATACATTTGAGAATAATAAAATATTTACATAACTTAAAACAAAAGTGATGTAATTCTTACGAAAACCTTTTTTTGCACGTGGAGCTCGTTTTGAAGATATTTTTAAAATGAACATTTTTCATTTTGCGACAGAAAAAACTCCTCCGTATGCTGACTCAACGAAGGAGAAACATTCAATGAACCTTGGAGACTTTTTTCTTTGAAAAGTTCATTTTCTTTTCTTTTTATTTTTGTCCTTTTTAATGGAGAGGGACCAAAAGTTACTTCAGGGTTGTGAAAAAAGGCTTTAACGATGTGATTGGAACTCTCGCGAGATTTATCAAAGGTGTTTTTTTGTTTTTTTTTAATATCTTGCGATTCATGCATCTTTTACTCGGCCATTTTAAATTAAAGTTTATTTTCTTTAATCACCATAAGCACCAAGAGTTCATAAGAAACCGACATAAACGGTTTTAAGTATTAACACAGTCATAGCCACACGAGGAGAGATCTTCCATTTCTCTTTCAAAAAAAAACTTACTAAAATGCATGTAAGCTGGCAGCCAGGAAATATCCAATTACACAACATTCTAGAAGAGATTTCTGTCTACAGTAAAATATTGCGGCATTCATACAAATCTTGAAAGTGTTTAGTTTTGACCAAATAAGAGACCACAACATAAGTTGCAAAAGTTTCAAAAAAATTTACTCCGTCAGCTTAACTGCGGTGAAATGAGAAGAATTATAATAGTTTATCCAATTAAAAGTTTCCTTTAATTGATTTACTTTTTACCTTTTGAACTTTTTAATGAAATACACGATCAAAATATACACAAGATTCTGTTTAGGGGAAAAAATTTTAAGAATAATTTGAAAATGCGAAGTTGAGGTGGACAATAATTTATTTTTTATAATTGAATTTATAAGAAATTTTATAAATTGAGTTACATATTTTCATAAACAAAATTTACCATCACCCACTGGATATAACCATATCAGAGTAAACTTGAGCTCCTCATACTGCCCAGCTGTGTGAAATATAATATAATATGGTGATGATGATGGGGAAAAAACGAGGGAGGATACTGCAGGAATGATGATGATGAAATGATGGCATTAGTACAAGCAAAAGTTTTATATTACATAGACAGATAAACTAGAAGAAGAGCGAGTGAAAAATTTCATTTATATGTTAATCGAGGTTTGGTGTATTGAACTTTTCACCAACAAAACCCATAGAGAGAAAAAAAATTAAATTTTGAAACTTGTACAACAAACCGAAGAGAGGGATGTTTTCAATGTTGATAATGATATCACAAACACATAGGCAACAGCAAACATGAAAGAGCGATAAATATGGCGTGGCGAGAGATTTATGACTGAAAATAATTCTAGTTGAAAACTAGCAGGCAAATAGGTTCTGAGTGGCATAATTTAGGTAAAGTCGATGAAATTTATTGATAACAACAACGCAGTGGATGTTATGCCACAACGTATACATGATTCATTGGCGAATATCATCGGAATGTGGCGAGCGTGAGGTAATAATTCAAAAGGAAAAGTTCATTTAATGTCTGTCTATCTGTCGGAGAATGCAGGGACTATGTGCATGTTATACATGCCAGATATAATCGAAATGATAATGTTTCAAGTCATTTTGACATCAGCTACTTGAAATGTATCTGAATTGATTAAATGGAGTAACAGAACACACCTTAACGAATGCTATACATTCAAGTGCCGCACGAGAACTCAAAACACTTGAGGAGAGAAAAAAATCAATAAATCTGCTTTCTTTATTTTTCCACGAGGAAGGGCCAACAAAACAGCCATTAGATACCGTGTGTCATATAATAAATCTGTCTGAATTATTTACTTTGCACTACGATCTCTTCCACTACATTTCGCTCGTATGACGCACTATAGAATTATATAAAAATATCCATAAGAGTGTGTGAATTATGAGATTAATGTCCTTTTTTTTACAAATGACTAATAAATTTTCCCCATTATCTCTATCCTTCCTACCCTCATTAGATTTTTATTGTGCTCAAATTTATTAAAGCACAACAAACCGAACGTGTTGACATTAAAAATGAAGATTAATCATTAAGTGAATATAATTACCATATGTATATGTAAAAAGTATTGTTTGAGTTATAAATCAATAAAATGTATTATTTTCTGTTTCTAGAATTACTTTTTTGAAACATGTTAAATTTTTTTTTATGTACATAACCAAAAAATTCAATTACTTTTCTTTTTCACCAAAATGTCTACAGGCATGGAGATGCAAATTATTTAAAATATATTTTAATACGTGTCAAACCGATGTCGAACTCAACTTGCGGATATTTAAGGAAAAATATAAATTTTACAAAAGGCTACAGAAATTTCTAGAATCAAATGTTGAGTTTAAAAAACCTTAACAAGCAGCAAGGCCAAATTCAGCAAATATATTTTTTAAATTTACCATAAAATGCTAAACATTGTTAACTCAAAAATTTTTGAAACGTCATGGGTATGATTTCGAGTTAGTAGGAAACCGAATGCCATCTCAATATTTATTCAAATGATATGATGAGCTTAGTCATACGGAAGAATATAATTGAGTCTATCGTCGCGCATGCAAAACATATTTTTCCTCTCGCTCTCATTTCTCGTTTTATTATGTGTGCAGTTAGGATTCCATCAGACTTTCAATGAATAAAAAGGTGAAAAAATTGCGAATATCACGTTGAATGCAAATCAGCCAAAGTTGTGTATTTGTCGTGACGAGACTCTCTTTAATCTAACCAAGTCTTTGGCTTAGGAGGTAAAAGTTGTAATTGGATAAATCTATAATTAAATTTTTCAGAATGAAAGCAAACATTTTGAACGTATAATGAAAGAAAAACAGAGAGGAAACAAATACAGCCGCAGGTGATTTCGGTTTTTCTTGTTTAGAAAGCTTTTTTGAGGTTATGTGAGCGTAAGCACAAGCAAAGATGCTTTTTTATGAAATCTAGTGGAAATTTGAAGAGTGAGTGAAGAGTTTCAAAAAAGATATGGAGGGTTTAAAAAAGCATAAAAATGTTAAATTCACTTGAGACTTTTTTTAGGTGCTTTAGTATTTTTTAGAGCATAAAAAGTTGAAGTTTCTTTTGAAAATCGCCGCAAATATTAAAGCTTTGATGTTTTACAATAAAAGCCAATATTTATGAAGAATTGAAATTGTTTTCTTTTAGTGTGAAATAAGCGAAAAATCTGATTTACTGTTTTGAATTTTCACTGCTCATTGAATTTAGTTGATGCGAAACGTTAATTTTTTCGCTTTCCGATTTTGCTCGAATTATAACGAGTTCTTTTAACACAAACAGCATGGGAGCTTGTGGAGGAGAAAGCAAATAGCTTGGGATGGGAGTCGAAAAGCTTTGAAAACGTTGTCATGAGATTGTGATAACTTATTTCACGCCTCTCAACTTTCATGCTTGTGAGTAAGCAAAAACGAGGCTAATTAATTAGAGTTTTTCTCCATCCGACTGCCACTCAATTAATAATTAGAAAAATTTTGTATGATCATTTATTTATCTTAATGAGCTTCATAATTGACTTTGTGGCGTAAATGACTGTCAGTAAACTTTTTCAAAAATTCCTTCTTCTTGCATGAATCTGAAAGATTAAATGAGAAACAAATGGGAAAACTTTTACGTTGGAATTGCTGTACCGAGATTGTGACATACGTACATCACCACACATTCTTATCTTTATAACAAGCTTGAGAATTAAATTTCTTCATCCTTATTCAAGCGAGTGCATGTGTTGCTTTTATGTGCATTGAAGATAGTTCATTCTATGAATGTGTACATGGAAAATGTCAACTTTGACGATGACAACAAACTCCAACTTCAAAATGGAGAGGAAAAAAATTTCATATCTCTCATAAAGCTCCCTGGCAGCAATCTAGAGTGTTATAATCTAGCAAATGAATTGTCTTCGTACACTTATAGAAAACATAAAACTTTTAAAGGACAATTGGATATGTGTTTGCACTATCTTTTCTTGACCTGATTATAACACATTATACCCTCACTTTTCACTTTATTAAAATAATAGACTTGACCTCACAACAAAACCCATCCTCATGATGCGTGTATACATATTCAATTTAATAAAACGAACATGTTTTTGAGCTGCCTCAAGCTTTAATTGGTTTCTGATCGAAAATTACATAAAATTTTTTTATCACATACAAAAAATCTCTAATATCTTGAAGGAAAACTACATGAATAACGTGCTGAAATTATATTCATAAAAAAGATCTAGACGTGTTGCTTTCGTGATAAGAATGTTGCAATGAAGCAAAAAGGAGACGAATCCTTTTCGCCTTTTGAAATTACGGCAATTCCCAATTCTGTGAGTCACATGTTGTCATAACATGAACAAATCGAGAAGAGAGAGAAGAACGAATGAAAAGGGAAAAAATGTTATTGCACAAAAGCACAAAAAGTGGAAAAATGACTCGAGTGAGATACTGCAACGAGATGTTTTTATCCTGCCATTTTTTGCATCCGCATTGAATTTATCGTTTGTGAGATTTATTTCGAAATGATTTCCTCCCAACTCACACCAATTTTTTTTATTGAGCACTATGAAATTCTATCAAATGAAGCAGCAGACGAGAGCACTTTTTCTCTATTTGTTTCAAACGATGTTTCTTCAATTTGTCACGTCTGGCTGAGGGACTAATTGTGGAGTCTCTTTTTTCTGTTCATTCTCATCTTTTGTCATGCAATCATGTCCAAACATTCATTGATTGTTTAAAGGAAATCCTACAGAATTATTATTCATACACTTCACATGAAAATCAATTTTAAATTTTAAACATAAAAAATTAATAAAAATATCCCGAAGGATCATTAAAAATTTAAGCGACTGTTGAATTTGTTTTATTAAGTTAACGTATATATTTTTAAAGTTTTGCAACCAGTCCGATCGAACTTTACTTATATAACTGCTAAAAGTCATCGAGTTTATCCTTTTAATTATTCATTGAAATAATTAAAAAATTTAAAGCAGAGTTTTTTCGAATTCTATATTATATTTTTAATGTTATAAAAACTTAAGTAGAATTTTAAAAGTTAAAAATTCGTTGTTTTTGAAGCCTTGATGTTTTTATAATTTTAGAATTTTAATTAAATTTTTGATGCGTAAAATTTTTACTAAATTAAATTTACTTATAAGTTCAAACCTATTTTTATGTCATTTATTAATTTAATTCACGTAATAAAGGTTTGAAATTTTTGTTTTTTTGCTACGATAAAAAATTAAGCATTTAGTTTTTGAAAAAATCTTTTTTGGTATGCTTCACGATACTAAAAATTTCCGTGAAACAATTCTGAAATTTATTAAAGAAAATAAAAAAATAAATCATCTAAATTCATCCTTCATTATTTAAACAAACTCAGTGAGGAAATTTCCATTTCTCAAATTAGGAAAGTTGAAAAGTTTTTTCTGAAGCCGCAGAAATTTTATTATATGACAGACACCATCATTTCTTAATATTTTTTAATACCTATTCAATGAGGCATTTGGAAATTCAATTTTTTCATCGTTGTTAATTGGATTTGGTTTTCAAAATATAAAATTTGCCAAAATGATTTTTATGAACTTTTTTAGAAATTTCACTGACAAGGTCAGTTCGTTAGCAATAACCTAATAACTTCATCAGACAATTGTGATTTTTCTGTTCAAATATTAAAAAATATTGAGATTTTTATAATTTGCAAAATTGATTTTCCTCAAATATGTGAAGCTAAAAAAATTGAATACAATATGTTAAAAATGCTTTATCAACAAAAATGCACTTTAGAGTTGATTTTAATAATTCATGAGATATGAAATATCCATTAATAAATAATCATATAATGCCCTCGCTCAGCTCACCATACCCTTCATCAATCCAAATCCATTCAACAAATATCACATAAATCTTTTCACCACTGTCTTTGGCTGTCTTTTTCTCCTCCATCGACGATGTCAATTTTCATTCATTGCCTGCACAAACACATCGTGTCTGTAGGACGTATATCCATCTTTTACCATGTAGAGTATACACACAAAATGATTAAAATCTCATTCATTTTTAATAGCAATTTTCGGTGAGACATTGACACATTTATGAGTTGGCTGCCGTCAACGTAGTTCATGAGAAATCAATATATGCTAATTTATGCTACATTATTCCTTCACTCGGAACGCAAACATTCTCCTCTCTCTCTTTTTTTGGCAGCACCTCGCACGGAAGATGGTACTTTTAAAATATGCTTTGCAATGGTGCTCAAAATTGTTCGTGAACCTTGCAACAGCTTTCGTGCAAATTGAATACACTTTGAAAATAATTTAAGAAGCACGTTAAATGAAAAAAAAATTCAAGTTATTTTTTCAATAGCTTTTTAAAAGAAGGTGTTGCTTGCAAATGGAATAAAAGTCTAAGAGTTGAGAACAATTTCATTTTGGTACGAGTTGAACAAAAACATTGTAAATTTAAATTAAACTTTACCACAGTGCTATTTCATGCGGTTTTGCGGCAGCATGGTCAATGAGAAAACTTAATTACATAAATTTCATCAAATATATCCAACCTCACTTATCATTCTTGAGCAATCAAAATGCTGATTTTAATTAAGTAAAATGTGTACGTGCGTCCTAAATTTTAGTTCGTGATTTTGATCTAAGCTTTCAAGCTTTCTCTCTTCTTAAATAACGATAATAATAATCTTGAGAGTGAGAAAAGTTTCAATCACAGGTCTTGAAAAAACTTTTTTCTAGTTTCCTTGTCGATATCTTTCAAGAGTTTCAAAAACGTATTAGTAGTGTAAAATTTCTAAAGAAATTTCATTTACCTTTGCACATACGTGAACAAGTACGGAGCTAAAATGGCTAAATTTTCTCGCCATAAAACTTTGACTTTTCAATTTATTCGAACGTGTTAATGTCTCTTAAAATCTTCTGATGCTCAAGAGGAAACAAAATCTTTTCAAAATGTGTAATTGAAGCCAAATTCAAACAACATTTGTGTGTGCTTACAATATTTCCATAGTTTTTCTTTCTTCTTAGCCTAACACATTTTTCAAATGTGCAAACACATTAAAAATAAATCAAAAACAGCTTTGTGGATCGACGCAATAGTTGGTTATATTCGAATTTACTGAGCTCCAAGATGAGGCGAAATAGCTGCGAAGGATCTTTTTTTGTTTATTACAAAGCAAATAACGTTGATTGTATCGCGTGTGAAATTTTTCTGTTGATGATGATGACGATGATTATTATGGCGAAGGAATTTGCAAGTTATTTACGCCTTTGCCTTTGATAGATGTAAAAAAATTATGAATTAATGCGAATGCTCAGTAATTAATTGTAACTTCGACCTCGTTATAAGTCACAAAAGGAAAACATTTTGTTTCTCATTAAATGAGCAAACTTCCCTCATTCAGTCATTAATTTTTAATCAAGCAAAAGGGTAATTGCGCCAAGTTCAAACTAGAGCGCAGCACGTTTAATTTTAGATTTTTATCTCATTTAATGTGCTTTGGGTGGTGACTAAAAGAGAGCTTACAGGAAAGGAATCGTTTAATGGCACTTGACATTTTGTATCCGTTTTTTGTCATCCATCTAACATCACACATATCTTTCGTTTTAAAATGACATTAGGAATTCCGCAAACCTCAGCTCATCAATCAATCTCAACTTTTTACACTTCCGATTCACATTTAAAATGTTATTTTCATGATTGTTTTTTGCTTCTTTCTCACACTTTTTTTTATAGAGCCGTCGATAAAATAGCGAAAAGTTCTATGAACATATTTGGATAACAAATTCTACACTTTTACTCACATTTTCACTCTAAATAATCGATAGACGTTTAATTCTATGAATATTTCCTCCTGTTTATTCCTCTTAAAATTCACTCAAAAAAATTCTCACGCTCAATATAATTTTTAATCGATTTTTCTTTTTAACAAATTTATCTTATTCCGTCAACACAGTAATCACATTCTTTAAGAAGAAGGAATTTATTAATTGTTTTTATTTCACTAGATCGACAAGTCCTAAATAAATAATGTTTTTATTTTCGGTAATTGAAATTATTCCCACATTTTTAATATTTTACTACTTCTGCCAGGCAAATCAGCGTTTGCGAGCGAGATAAAATCGTTTCAATCACAATGAATGTCACTAGTCAACTGATTGGAGCGACTGGCTGAGAAAAGTATAAAATTTCACATTGAGTTTTCCATTTCTGCGCAGCAAATCAATTTTCATGTTGCGACGCATTCGGTTTTCCAGCGATTGGAAATTTAAACTACGCAAGTTGGAGGGAATAAAATTTAAAATTTGCATGGAGATTTTCTCAATTACTTTTCGTACTCGTCACTCATTAACTTTAAGCCTTGGCCTAAAACAAATATTACAAAACAAAATGGTGAAGAATGTCGAACGAAAAACATTTTTAATATAAAATTAAGTAACTTCAAACAAGAGATAGAGAAAGAGAGAGAGAGAGCGGCTTGGAAAATCTTGATTTTTCCCCTCCTGTGCAATCACTTTCCACATTTTTCGTTATCGCTCTCTCTTTTTCTCACTTTACTTTTTGCGACTGTTGTTTGTTTCAATAAGCTTGTGACAGTTTAAGGTCATTTGTGTGCACACTTTTTTTGCTGTTGTGTGTACGTCGAGTGAGGGAGAAGCGACAGTAATCAAATATGAATGACCATTGTCTGAAGGTATTTTCTTTGCTTCTTATGTTGTTTTATATTGTGGAGGGTAAAATAACAACTCATGATGACGTTGGGAATTTAATAATAAATTTATTATTTTGCGCTTTTTGTTCAAGAGGTGCAAAAATAATCCACAATGACATGAAATATTTTTATTGTGCGTTTTTTACTTAATTAAATATTACTGTGCAAATGATTTTACATCAAGGGGTGAGAAATTCTCTTTATAAATTGTATTTTATAGTGTTTATAGTATTAAAAAAATAAATACGTTGAAAGTCATGAAATATCAAAAAAAAATTCGACCCTTGCCTTGGAAAAAAAAATTGTAATCAGACTTGATTCATGACCTTACAAAATCTTCAACTTCCATCGGAGAAATTAAATTTTCCGAAAACATTTTCTTTAATCAATTAAATTAAACTCAACTCGAAGGTGGGTCATATTGCAAGAAGATATGGATAAGAAAAGCGAGCACTTGAAGGAAGCTTGCTGGAGCATGGAGAAAATGCATTATAGAAATGAACGAGAAATATGGCAAACAATTCGCCATATGCAAATGTCATAAATAAATGAAATAGAATAGAATGAAAAATAATTTTTTCCGCAATGGATGCATCGTGCAGAAAATTTCTCTTTTATGATATGAGCTCCACTCTTCATTCTTATTCCATATGTAGTGAATGTAATATCGAAAAGCTGAATTTTGAGCAGGAGAATAGAAAAAATTTGCTGAAGATCGCAAATACGAAGTTTTTTTGCTCATAAATAACTTTTCTGTAATCTGCAGAAATTCCGCTCTCGTTTGATTTCAATTTTTTTATTGCATAAAATTGAAATGAAAAAGAACAAAAGTTATCTTTTTCAAAAAAAATCAGATGTGATATGAGTTCAGCATTTCTTCAATTGCTTCTCAAAGGATATTCAATTTCAACTTAAGCAACATAGACATAGTATGAATCGTTTCTGTGTGTGATGAAAAGCTAAAGAAATCTTTTTAGAACTCATTGCCCTTCATCTCTGTGAATACTTTTTATCGCATATATATGTTTTCAGTGACTTGTGGGGGTAAACAAACTTTATCGTTGACAATTTTCACAGCAACAGTCCTCAAAATAAATTCGCTGCCATCAAATACGAGCTTAACGAATTTATTTGCCTTGATCCCCGGCAATATATTTACGCGAGAATACATCGGATCAACTTTAAAGTCAATTTTATTCCCTCTCGATAACTTTTTTCTAAATTTTTTTTCGTACATCTTTCCTTCACATATCGTGCTGTAAATCATTTTATTTATTCAGGAATTTAATTAAATTTTAATGCACAAATGGTAAATTACTTTTCACTTTTATTTCAGATTAAAATAATAAAATGCATGTGAAATAAAAAATTAAATGAGCAAAGTTCGTTAATAATTCTTGAGCCGAGTAGAAAGTTCTGTTTTACACGGAAAATTCATCATGTCACATCATTTCATGCTTTACAGGGCTCGTTCAGTCCTTTTCATTATTCAATTATAAAATGTGTCATTGGAGGATCATATATATGGTAGAACAAAAAAAATGTAAAAATACATCAACAACTGACAATCACATGGCATCAAGGTCTTTGTGTTATTGGATTTGGGGTTTTTGCGAATAAAATCTTTTTCATTGAAAACAAATGAAGAAGAAAAATTTTCATCGACGATGTTCACTCACTAAATTTAAAGATTTAATTTTTTGAAATGTACATATTGCAAAATATTTTCAAATTAAACGAGATCAAAATTGATAACCCCTAACATACACACACTTTCAAATTTATTCAATTTCGTTATTATTAGAAATTAAAATTTTAAATGGGAAGGACGAGTGAAGAATAAAAAACCGGACATGTTGAATAAAATCCAATATGAACATTTCTATGCTGAGCTCAGAGTGCGAGGTTGCGAGATAACAAGCATATCGCAATAGATAAAATTTATCTATCGTACGCCAACCTCATCCCTCTTTATATCTTTCTAAAACATTTTTCAAACTATAAATGTTGCACTGCACTGCTACTTTTAGTGAATTATATACATCGAAAACTTTGATTGTACTGCATGCACATAGTGAAAACGAATAAAGTGTGATGTTATCCTCATCAGAATGAGCTTTCAAGTTCCAATCTATTCGAGATGAGTACTCACATTATAGAGAAAAAGAATTAAATTATTTCAATGCAGCAATTTACACACACACACACACACACACACAAATAGCGAAAGAGTTTTTAATTCTGATTTCATTCAGCATCAGAGGAGAGTTCATCTTGTTAAATTAAAAACAATGCATACAAAATGAGATCGAGTGGGTTTGGTGATGTTGTTGAAAACCAAATGAACTGTCAAAGTTAAACGATCTATGCTCTATGCTCTCGATGCTTTATATTTTGAAAAAGCTTTTTTGTTTGGAAAATTTTTTGCTCTAATTTTGCTTTAATTAAATGTTTATAACTTCAAAATATGCAATTTGCAAAAATTTCAAGCCCAAATTTAATCCTATGGCGAATATAATAATTTATTTGCGCGTGATGTTCGTTCTCGAGGGAAAATTTGAATTAGTTAATAAGATTGTGTATGACGCAGAGAACTGAATAAAAGGTAAAATTTGATAATAAATGATTAATTGTTTAACACTGTTTAATAATTGCCTCTTGGTTTCGCCAGACATTTCCAACTCATAATTAACGGAAAAAAGCGAAAAAAAATTCAATCAACGAGAAAATAATTGATTTTACTGTGAATACATTTCTCGCCTTTTATTGTCGTTTCGTTTTACTCGGTTGGTGGTATTTTAAGTGGAAAATGATGGTAAAATTAAATTATGCAGAAATGTGTTTTAGGAGCACAAAAAGGAATTGAATGGTCTTCAAAGGGTCTAATTAAACTCAACGAAGTTTTTTCGTCAATGGTGGTAAAACTTTTACAAATGTTTTAAAAAATTTTAAATGCTTAAATAAAAATTAATGGGTTGAAAGATAAAAAAAAGAGATAATAAAAAAAAAAAAAAAAAAAAATAACATCTTCATTAAAACAAATAAAAAAAAAAAAACCCAAAGGGAGCAAAAAATATAAAAAATAAAAAAAAAAAAAAACGTTTTCCTCCCACATCAACTGCTCCAAGTTTTTTCTGTATCCAACACTTCAGTGAGGCATGATGATGAGGGGGTTAAATTTATGAATTACTTTACAGCTGACCTCATCACTGACGTACCCAATTACCATACCTTTGTGGGCATTGAAGACATTCAATAAGAAGAAAGCTAGTGACTCATTGTAGCTTTTTATAGAATCGTCAACTTCCGGCTATCTGCAGGTTTTTTTTCCGATACAACAACTTTTAATACCATCAAAGGAAAATAATAGAAAAATATAATACTGCTGAGACATTTTTCCCATCATTTTGTTGCCGAAAATTATCTTTTGATTGTCATTTTCGGTTGCTCTCACTCCATCGAATAACAACATTTGTAGAGCCGAAGCTGCTTGTCATTAAGCGAAGAATCTCCGTAAGAAAAAAGAAAGAAAATATTTCATCAATGTCGAATGAAAATGTCGTCGTTGGGAGAGATAGATGAAAATCGTTTGATAAGACATGAAATCTATTTGTTAAATGTGATTTTATGCGATCAATTTCTCGTTCATTCTCCACCTCACTTCACTCTGCCTTAATGTGACTAAAGACTTTTTCTGTCAAATTCTATGGAAATAGCTCTGAACAGGCTTAAAGTGTCTTTCGCATCAAACAATTGGAAATTTCTGACGGTGATTTTGTCTTTATTTAGCAACGTGCAGTTAATGGAGCAAAATTCTAAAATAAAGAGTTTTTTTTCGGTTGAAAAGGTTGATAATAATAATGAAAATGATGATAATAATAATAATAATCAGGTGCTGTTGCATTTTAACATATAAAAATATTCTTTTGAAGCTGAACGTCTTCACGAAATGAATAGTAATGAGTTGAAGAACTTTTACACACTTGATGTTATGCAGCAGTGCCAGTGTGTTTATATTTTTTTATGAATAAAAGTTGGAATGTTGAAGGAATTTTCTGATATGATGGTCACAAGGTGAAAAATTCCATTTTTATTGGATTTTCATGTGCATGAACATATTTATTAAGTTTGCTCTTTCTATCACCCAAAATAAACATGATATAAAAATTGTTCAAGGAGCGTGTCACATCCTATAACTTTCATACAATGATGAATGTATGGAAAAATGACATTATTGAATAAGACAGTTCATTATCAGGCGTGATGTGAAAGCTTAATGTGTATATGAGAAATATTACGTGACGCATAAGAAGAAGAAAATTATTCGAGAGGGTGGGTGGAGAAAGAGAAGAGTGAGCAAAAAATTATGCGAATAATTAATGCTCACATCATGATGATTTTTAGTAAATGATTTAATCGTACAATAAAACATACATAAAACCCATCTCATAATGAATTCATGGTATGTTTAAATAATTTCTGCTTGTGCAATGACTTTGCACTCGATTTTCAATCGTGTTCTTCATGCTCTTTCAACGAAGTGGCATTTTAATGGGAAAACAAGAGTCGATGAGGAATATGTACTATGTAACAGGAGTTCATGATGTCTTGAAATATTAATAAAACAGTTAAACCAAAAAACTGTTGAGTGTCTTCATTTTATTTGTAAAAAAAGGAATAAGCGTCAATTGTTCTAAACTTTTCGGTATTTAGTTCTCGAGTGAACAATGATTACCATTTCTTCCCACCACAATCTCTTTTTGTTTATTTTTCCTGCACATTCGTAAGATGCAGCTTTTAGTAAAATACAAAACAAAAACATTCTCGAGAGAGTAAAAATGGAATATCTTCAAAGAAAAAAATATCCTTTTGACGGATTAGGTACTTTAATTTATGTGCACGGCAAAAATGTTTCTTGTTTGGACAATAAAAGTAACATTATTTTGTAAAAATTATATTTTTTAACCTCTCTTTAGTCTTTAATGACATATTTATATGGTTGTAATTTTTAGTTCAAAATTAAATCGAAAATCACTTTTGATTTTATCGTCACGTTGAATAGTGTAAAGCTTTGAGAGTGTAATGGATGCATTTGATTTTATGATCACATTTATCGAGGCGGCTACAAACAAGGTTAGTGCGCGCATAGGTTATTTGTTCCATATGTGAAAATCTGTTCCTTAAGGCAAAGCACACAATAATGGTAGTTTTACATAAACGAAGGGAGATAGAGATCGAGATGTTTTTATTATTCCACATGCTGAATTTTCCTCGCACCTTTCTATGAAAAGGCATAAATCAAAAAAAGGATATTGAGGAAGCAAATGGATACAGGAAAACCTGAAGCATGCTTACAGCATTCGAGCTCATATAAGCGAAATTGATGAGCTTTCTATTTACAGCTTAAGATGATACAGAATGTCCTTAAATTAGGTCAAATCAATCAAAATGTCAAATAATATGTGACAAGAGCATTAGATTACTTGTAATCCATTATTGAAATAGAATTGATCGCTCAAGGTGCAATCAAAGTTGTTGCTCGTAGCGAGATGATAATTTACACTTAAAATTTTAATGAATAATTTTGTTTGTACTAAAATCCTAATTTTATAAAATGTAAGCAAATTAATTTCAAATTGGGAATTTTTTCCATCGCTTGCTCGAAAGAGAGGAAATGAAAACAAATGTCACGGAGAGTCGATGATGATTGAAATGCTTAAGTCGTGACAATATTGTGAGGCGAAACAAAAAGTATTTATTTAGCGGTGTTTTGAGTCCATAACAACCATACTCATAGATCTGGTAATTGCATAAATTGCCAATGTTCATCCACGCGCATAGAATACTGATATAATATTACATCCTTTGCGAATCATTAACTAAAACTTTTTTTGATTATTAAAGTTGTCAAATATGAAGGTCGTGATTGGCAAAGAAAAGAAAATACCTCATGGCAAACGAAAACGCAATGAGGAGAAGTGAACGAGAAAGTTGAAGAAAAGACTTTTGTTAAAAGCTTTGATAAGGAAGCATCATTAAGTCGTTAATGATATTTTGCCACAGAACGAGAGTTAAGCGATACCAATGTAATCATAACCATAAATTCGGATTCAGAAAGCATGTAGAATACATTATTAACCACAAAACGTTGTAGAAAAACAGACAAACTGACTCCATGGTTTTTACTCTCACTTTGGACTCCATGCTTAAAATCACTAATAGTCTCAATTTTTTTTGGTAAAAATAAATTGGATAATTTTTTACTAAATTTTTTATGACAATTTCGAATTAGTTCAAAACTTGACATTAGAATTGTCCGTCACACGACATGAAAATCAATTACACTAGAGGAAAAATAATTTTAACTTGAGATGTTTTTAGTGGGCGTCATTATCATCATCATTATCGTCTTCAATCAACTTTAACTGACAATTTTTGTGCTTTGTAATGACCATTACGCATTATGAGTATTGTACTCCAATTGTTCACTTGTTGGCAACCTTCTTTTTATTTAAGAACTTTTAGTAGGTTTCAGCACATCTAGAGGAAATCGGAATAAATGGTCATCAACACTAATTTCTGGAAGTAAAAAATTAATTTACAGTAAAAAGCCAAATTTAGAAGAATCCATGCTGGTCAGTGGGTCGAGTACAAATTTTATGTCCACACGCTTTCCGTTTTATGTGAGGCGAGGAAAAGCAGCAACACATCACTATGTGGTGTTTTATTTTATCACCGGCGACCACAAAGTGAGCCGAAAATATAATAATGGTCACGTAAATTTGCCAAACCTCATTTCCCATTCATTTAAATTCCTCTCCTACAAGTAGCGTCTCCCTATCAATCATCCTTTCTTATTCTTCCCTTATCATCACCATACCATACTTTTGCTGTCCCGCACCAAAAAGAGAAATTATTATATTCTTCATTATTAATAATGCTCACTGTATGGTGCATAATGCTTAGGTGCCATGCCCAACTCCCACTCACTCATCCCCTCACATCACCCACGAGATGACTGTGCATGAAGAAATGAGTGAACGACAACCATTTAATTATGGAAAATGTTGTGCAAATCGCTTCCATTTATTTTGGGTGAAAATTTTGATCATTTTGTGTAAATTCGTCATTCGACAATTTTTTTGACGCTATCATCATGTAAATTAGATTGCCCGAGCGTATATTTAAAATATTTACTGTGTAATTATGATGTTAAGTAGAGTTTAAAAATTTTCAGTTTGTTTTAGATCTATATATCAAATATAAGCGCAAAGTGTTTCTATTGATGCTTGAAATTTTTTTGTCCATCTCTGATATCATGAAATGATATGATTTCACATTTTTATAAAAGTTAAGATGACGACGTTGCTTTTTGAAATAATAAAAAAAGGAGAACACTCTCAAACTTTACTTTTATGGTCCTCCGTTTTATTTTTTTTGACGCTCGCTCGCACCAAAATTCTATCGAGATTTTGTCGCTGCTTTTTTTATTGTTAAAATTTTTCCACTTCTCTAATGACAAATGAGAAAAATGTTTGGCTTTCGGAGAGACGACAGGCAGTGAAGAAGAGAAAAAGCTATTATGGCGGTGGCAATAAAATTTTTTAAGAATTTTTCTTTTCGCTTGATTTTTTCGCGCCCTTAAAAGAAGCTGAAGTCATAAAACGATTTAAAAAAAGACGCGGGTAAGCCATTAATACAATATTTACTTTCAATTATTGCATGAATAAATAAACTGTGAATGTGCCTATAAGACATTAATGTTATTCTTCACTCCCTGCATTGTTTCGCTTCATCATTTCACATACAAACAACCTCACTTGCTTACATAATAGACGATGAAAAATAAAAAGTGTGTGTAATTTTTTATGGTTCCTTCATCAACAACGAGTGTGAAGAGCTTTTACTGAAATGTTAAAGAACCTTTTCGTGGGTGTTACAACGCAACCCACTTTTGATAAATTCGTTGTTTAACGAGAGAGGCAGAGATTTCTTTAAACTTTCACGAAGCATGGCAGTGCGTGCAATCATGATCAAACGCAATCGTCAAGGAAAAATCGTTAATAAATTTGTCTCATGTCACTGAAATTGAAGGATTGATTCTTAATGAGAAGTGTGTTTTAAACACGCTCCAACCTAAAAATGCAAAAACTTATTTCTAACTGTTAATTTGTAATAAAAATAATACAAATTAATACATTAATTATCACAAACTCAATAATTTTGGATATTTTAGCCAAACACTGAAAAATTGAGCAATAAGCTCGGATAGTGTTGATTAAGAGGTATGGTAGTAGCGGAGAAGTGAGTGAACGTCAAAGTTATAAACTCATTCTACATGTCTTCTTTGCTCTTCTTCATCCCTCTTTTTATTGCAAAGCTCTTCACTAAACTACATATGATAAAATCGAAATTGCAATCATTTATTTCACACACACACACACACACACACACACACACACACACACACATACATACACTTTCAAAAACTAAACTAAATTTTTATTGCTCGATGTGTTAGAGAGAAACTTTTAAAATTACTGGAAATCTCATATGTCAAAAAGCATTATCAAATTTTTTCATAGTTGAATGAAAAACATTCATATATCAAATTAAACGATTCATTTTTCACCAGAAATCAAGCTAGAGTGATGAGAAAAGTGCTTGGCTGCAACACTACTGTAAGATATTTTTCTCAATATTATAACAAATGATTGATGAAAGAGTTGAACAACCAACATGAACCAGTATTTTTTTTTAAAAGTCACTTCCGATATTTTTTGACTACTTTCTTCATTTATCTTGGCTCCCCTTCATTGTCACTTATTTCCATAATCAACTGCAATCATCAGAATAATGCTTCCTTTTGTAGGATAATTTATGGCAACATATTAGATTTGAGTTTCACATAAAAAAGCAGAAAATTCACTTTATTTTACAGCTTTTTTGTCCTCCCTGATGCTCGCTCGCTTTCACACCACATTATACAGTGACTCGAGGACAAAAGTATGAAAAATGGATTTTATCATTTTTTCTCGCTTCGAATCATTCAGCCCTTAGTCGTGTGTGAGAGTTTTTAACCATAAATACGGTTTGATAACTATGAGTTGAGACTACCAGAGATTTGTTTGACTAAAAAGTTCTCCGTTATCGCAACATGGAAAATTAAAAAATGGAAAGTCACTTTAATTTTAAAAATATAAACAGTGGAAAGATTTTAAAATTAATTAAAAATTATCATTTACAACTTTCAGTAAAACTTACTTAAAAGTTATTCCGCTTGCTTCATTCGCATTCTCTATATGCTCTCATCTTACATACACATACACACACACTCACACATGTCGTGAACACAAAAACCGTTTCAAAATGATTAAAGGTTTACTTTACTCCCTCGATGCTTTCTTTGACATAAAGCAAAAAATATGAAAACGCTTTCATCTTCCCTTTTATGTTTGTTAGCAACTCTAAAATGAAGAATTTTTTTAATCTACTATCGTTAGTCCACAAAATTTCTTAACGTGTCGTCATATTTTTTTCTCTTTATGATTTTCTTCATGGTCAGATGGCATTCAAATTGTTCAACTATACCATTGAAGCACAATGGCAATAATTTTAGTGGCAATAATTTTTATGATTGGCTAAAATAAAAAAATTAAAATATTATAATGTTAATATTAAAATTGAAATAAATTAAACCCACAAAATTTTTTTCAAGAGATGTATTTTTTAATGCAACTTCACTCCATACTGAGCCATAGTTTGAATTAATTTCTGAATAAATGCAATATTTCTATTTTTTGCTACTTTCAGCTCCACTTGTTTCGTATCCAAAAATAAGGTGCTTTTGAAAATCATCCTCTGCATGCATTTTAATGGGTTTCATATACAACAACTGAACAGAAAATATGTGTAGGGATTTATGAGGATACTCTGCCGCAAAAATACGGTACGGAATGAGAGAGAGAGAGAGAGAGAGAGAGAGAATATAAAGCAAGATCGTATAATGGCAGTTTGATCGCTTATAATTCTTTATGAACATACAGCCGGAAATTCCTCTTTCCACACTGTGTACATTTCTCGGGGTTAGGCCATCAAAAAGCAATTGCCAAACAAATTAGAGAGAGCGAGAATTTTTTTATGTATTCTGTTCCAACTACCCGCTCGTTTATTTTTATTTCATTCCTTGAAGCAGTATGTCATAATATGAGGAAAATAAAATTTTGAAGAATGCTAAAATATTAAAGATTTTTTCAGCATCTAAATCCATACACACTTATTCAAAAAAATTAATTTCAATATGTGATAAATTTTTATCCAGCAAAAAAAATTATTCAACCATAACCTTTAAAGAATAAAAAAGATCTGAGACTTTTACACATTTTGAAAATATTCGCATATTTCTTTCTTCTTTTTTTGAACAATGTGTTAAATTGCGAGAGAGAGAGAGAGAGAGAGAGAGAGAGAGAGAGAGAGAAAGAAAGAAGGCTGCAAACGGAAGCAACGAAAGATGATAATAAGTCCTTTCAAGCACAAACAATTGTCGTAATATGAAATACAGCCTCTCACGAGTGTCACAATAAATCAGCAAAAATGAAATGTCTTCTGGTGGCGGAAAATTCTCTTCTTCTTTCTTCGTCTAATGCTCGAAGATTACTCAAAGGAAAAAGAAGAGAAAATTTTCCTTTTCATCCATACAAATTGTAAAAATTTCATTAGAAAGATTTTTTTAAAGAAAAAATTTCAAGCTTCTGAGAGTACGTTGTTGAAGAGTCGAGGTAGCCTTAAAATGCAACGAAAAGTGTTACAGTGCAGTAGTCGAAAATAATTTAAGAACGTTCGAATAAAAGAAAAAGTTTAAACTGGGACACGAGTGTCACTTTCTTGGCAAAATTAATTTGCAAAAACAACTTTTTACGCAGCATGCACTCTCTTTATTTTTCTCTTTTTCTGTATAGTTGAGAAGATTTTTTTATACAAAATATTTTGAACCAACAGTTAAGCAAATTTGCTATTTAAAAAAATTATTTTGGTAAAATTGTCTTTAATTGATGTTCGGTTTCCAGTCATTTACATGTCGTGACAGATAATTGTTCAATTTTCACCCAATGAGTGTGAATTTTTTTTTCACTACACGCCCGAAATAATTTTTAACTCGAGAGTGCTCTATGTGCTGTGTTCGCGATAAGTTAATTACCAAAAAAAGAGAAGTGAACAACAACTGAACGATGAGAAATTTTTTGGCTCGAAGCATGCTCAATTTTTGGTTGATGCTACCCGAATTTTATGTGTAGCGTGTCTGAATCAATTAAATTTGAATAAAATTTCCATACGAAATTCATTACCACTCACTGTGAGCTATATGCGAACACTGAGAGTCAGCTTTGCCAAAAGTCATTGTTTTAACATAAAGTTTAAGGATTTAATTTGTTGGGAACTGTAGATTTTTCTTCTCACATCATCGAATTTGAATATCTATTTCATAATAAGTTGTAACGTTAATATACATGCAAAGATTGCGATATAGAAAAGTAAAAGTTTTTCACAGAGAATTTTCATAGCAATGAACTTTTGACATGCACTGAAGAATTATATTTTCTTCCCATATAACTCTTCTTTGTTTTTTTATCTCACGAACAGATATGATACAATAATAGAAATGATGAAAGATTGTTCTCAAGACAAACTTGATGGAGCTTTAAATTACTTTCACTAGAAACTCGAAACCCAGAGAAAAAAATGTATTATTCGTTTGAAATAAAAATTAAATTTTTAAAATATTTTTCTTTCTGGGTGTACTTCTTTCTCAATGAACTTGAATCTTTTTTTGTGTCTACATATAAAATGCTTCTTTTTTGTAAAATTGTAATCTGCATAATTTCTCACGAAAAACAAGAGCAAAAAGAAAATAAGACAGCAGAAATTAATAAACATTTTTATTTTAAAATTTCTCCATTTAAAATTGGCAATTTGCATAAGAATTCACACCTTCCTGTCTAGTTAATTATTCAATACTAAAAAAATATGATGAAATTTTGTCGCACGAAATAAAATCCATGGTAGTGGAGCATATTTGATATTCATAAACAAAACAAGTAAACGACTTTCATTTTCGTTTTCATAAATTACTGAAATTATAAATTCTAAAAAATTTCTTTCATTATCAAAATTGTCGATGCAAAGCAAGCAAAATTATGCTCAAGAAAATATTTTCAAAATCAGTATAATGACAGATGTATTTTCACTTTTAAAGTACCTTTTCGAAACCCGCTTTAAAAAATTATAAAAATTCAGCATCTAGTGAACGTCTTGAATGCGGGAGTGAGGAAAAGAAGATTCGAGTCAAATAAAATTCTTAATGAACTAGATTTTATGTGGAGGACATTTTTTTGCAAAAAGTCTTTCTGTTCTCAAAAGACACTGCAAAAAATTATTATTTACCCCCGAGCACATTTTTGTTGGCGTTGAAAAAGTTTTTTCCTTTTGTCTTATCTTTCACCATTGCATTGTATGCTCTCCATTGAGAGACACAGAATAAAGGAACACTAGCGCAAAAAAATATACTTGACATCTGTAAAGTGAAAAATTAACTTTTTCCATTTCGAAGAATTAAATGTGGAAAGTGGAAAAGAGAAGAAAATGTCGCTGTGTCGTAAAGTGTGGAGGAGGGAAGTCATAATTGAATCATCTTGAGGGGTACTCCCGGAATTTCAGATATTTTTCATTTCGTCAACAAATTGAGTCGCTTAAATTCTTAGAAATTTCCACGGTATTTAGTTTTAATGAGTTGGAACAAGTTTTTTGAACATTTTTGAACACGCTCTTGAAAATGTCTGAAAAATTTATTCCTGAAGGCACATCTGAGTTCCGTCTTAAAAAACTTTTAGAGACGACTCATGAAGAATTGTTTAATTGAACTTTCAAGTAAAGTGAAACTCATTGTCGCAAATTTGTCACCGGCGGTTGGAAGAAAGCAGATTTAACGTATAAAAAGGTGTATCATATAAAAAAGATTGTTAATTATGTGAAAGATTGAGTTGAGAGTGCATGAGAGGGAGAGTGTGAAAGAAAGACGAGTCTTGTGCGGCTTAACTTTAAGACAATTGAATATAATATCACTGGCGGCAGCCAGATGAACAATGGAAAGAAGCTCATAATGATTTTCACACACAATCTGAAATGTGACCCGCGAGATGAAAATTATTATGCCTTAAATTTCATTTTTCAATTTTTTCTCTCCACTCTTGAGCATCTTTATTCGCGTGTTTTTGTCAGTAATGATTTGAAAACGAATCGAGGTGGTTTTGCTTGATAGAAGTGCTAGTGAAAAATTAACAGGAATGTAAAATATTTTTGTGACGGATAGAAAGAATGAAAAAATAATTCATATAGTTCTGTATGTTAAAAAAACAAATGCAAAAGTGTAAAAGTCTGTGCAAGAGAAAGTTTTTCCATTTAAACAAAAACAAACGGGATCAAAAGGGAAATGAAAAAGGCAAAAAGTTCATATGAGTTGGCACAGCAGAAGCAACCATCAATGGCGGGAGATTTAAAGTTCAGGAACCCATTGAAGTATCAAAGTAGTTCTGATCTTCATGACCCGCCATCGGTGACGAAGGCAATGTCATCGACAAATGGCAATAACAGTAAAATTGATGGCGGTGGCAAGCATAAAGTTGTCATCTATTTTAGCGATGCTTACAATAATATTTGCAATAAAGTCAATGGGGTAGATGATAACGGTATCGATCGTGGTCGGTCATTGGTGAACGACGTTAAGTCTCCGACAGCGCATCAAAATTCTTCGAAAGAGTTTATGGCTCAGTTGAAAACGGTGCTGCAGGAAAAGTCCAAGTTTACTAATAAATTTAGCGATCGTAATAGTTGCGCAGCGTCGGTAACAATTGCAAATAAATTCAAGCCTCCTGTACCCGAGAAACCATGCACGTCTTACCATTCGAGCATGTTGCAAATAAATCAGACGTCCTCAAATAGTCAAGAAGAGCTCGAAATAAATGGAAAAATTTCTCAAAAACTTTTGCCTTCGTTTATTGAAAGCATTGACGAGAACAATGTTATAAAATTAAAAATTGAACAGAACTTTCGACGGGCGAGTGAACTCGTAAACTTAATTTCCTCGCTTCCAAAAAAGAACAACATGAAGAAATTAAAAAAAAATGAGCGAGATTGTGGTCACGATACATCATCAATTCATGAGCTCAATTTTTCACATGAGGGACAAATGGTAGTAATTGACTTTTAATTATTTAAAAATTATTGTCAAATTTGGGATCAACAAATAATAATTATAACTTTTAATGAATTAGACCTGTATCGATGAAGTCTGCTCAGAGGAAGACAGCGATGAGGATGTAATCAGCGAGCCAGATGAAGGATATTTTTATGATTGGAGTTTCGTTCAGGAGTGGAGAAGTCGGTAAGTGGCATAAAGATAAATTGAGATTGAATCCACAGATACTACATGTGTGTGTGTATGTGTCTGCTGAGTATGGATTGATAGTTAATTAATTTTTTTTCTGTTCCAATAAACTCAATTTGATATCAAATGTCCGCTCTAGTTCTGTTTGTACACACAAAAAGTAAACTTGTGCTTCTCTATCGGGAGATCAAAAATGTCCTTGCTGTGTTTTTAAAACGGACTTTTTTAAAAAATGTTAATTTATAAAATATTGCGATGAGTTGAAAAAAATCTATTTTACCGCAAGGGAATTATGATTGCGAAAATAAGGGATGGCATAGAAAGAGCACAGTATAGAAATTGGATGATGTTGTACATTCAATTTTAGTGAAATTCAATATTTCATCAACAACAACAACATCATCATGATTTATTGACAGTTGATAGAATCTCTGTGTGCAGCACTTTTGGAACTGAAATTTAATATTCTGCAACATTATTAACTTCCTTCTTATTATAGAATGGGTGTTTAGAGCGTACTTAATTATTGTAGTTTCCCAGCGAAGAAACAATAAGTCAGTTTCAATTTTCTCCATTCATCTCCACTAATAAGGAAGTGATTTAATTGCTTCCGACTATTTTTCCACTCGAGTTTTTATCTCATCGCACATAAAAAGCTCTCAAGCAAAAAATAACCATTTGTGTTGCGGCATTTTATTATACATACATGAGCATCTCTGATAGATGACAGCAAATGCATTAAAATATTATTTATGTTCGCATCACGAGTCATGTTCAGATCAAGTCCTGGAATTCGTTTCACTTTTCGTTTATTTTTCCCCCATTTCAAAAAAGCGACTGAAACAAAATTCAAAAATGTATATGCAACAATGTATGAATTTTTGTGCTCTTGACATCCCCAGTGTTTATTTCCTCGCACACTCGTTCTCGACATGATATGTTGAAAGAGCTTTTTCTTTGAAAACCCCCAAGCTCAAACAAAACGATCACTGTTGAGTGCATGACGAATATATGTGAATTTTTTTAATTAAAAAAAATTGAAATTGAGAGTGATTTAAATCGATGAATGTTGCATTCTTTAGAGATTATTGTGAAATATCACATAAATTGAGAGAAAGAGAGAGAGAGAGAGAAAATATAAATAAAACGAAACTGTGCTCAGAGGTGTCACACACGCTTGAAAAATTGGAAAGTATTCATCCTGGAATAATTGGTATTTATGCTTGGAAACGTTTGTTTATGTATACACCAACCAGTTGCTGCTGCTGTGCTTGGAGTACGCGAGATCGACAAGCATGAAAAAATGCCATTCTTTGAACTCGCCTCCGATATAAGTATATGTCGTTAAGTATATTAGTGTCGTATAACGAATAATGAATAACAAAAACAACTAAGAACGAAGTGTAAAGAAGAATCGACGAGAAAGAGAGCGAGAAATATTTCCAGTGAGCTCTTATGATCATGCGAGAGTGACTTAAAAAAAATTATTCTTACATGAATTTTACCAAATAACTTTTTAAAAATATGACTCAAATCAATTTTTAATCGAAGTAAAATTTTAATAATAATTTTTTAATTTTTAAATTCACACATTGCCATTTTTTGAAAGCTTCAAAAACCTCCAAACTAATCTGCGCGCGCTTTTTTGTTAGACATCGATAGAGCAGTCTCTTGAATATTTACCTGGTCTTTCAACTCTTTTTTTTTCAAGTTTCTCAATCTCCACTTTCTTATTTCATTCCTTTCCTTTATTCCAGTGTTATGGACCAGTGATTTTACACAAACACAGAGAATTGACTTCAAGTATTTCTTAAAAACTCATCAAGAAACGACTGAAAAATTTCCTCGTCCTCAAATAAATTGCTAAATTTAATGAAAATCGGTTGAAATTATTCGATTCTTTTTAAAAATATCATAGATAAGAATTTTTGCAACTGGAATGCAAGGTGTTTGATAGAAAAGTGTCAAGTTAAAGTGCAAAAAAGAGGAAAAAAGTCACCTCGACATTTTAAATTTACATAAAATTTTTATAGGTAATTAAGTTTCTCCCGTTTCTCGCGTTTGTGATTTTGATACCTTTCTTCTCTCTCTCTCTCTCGTTCGCTCGCTTTACTTGAATTGCGAAGACAACATAACAGCAGCAACGACAAACGACGGGAATAAGAGAGCATTTAGAAAGGGAGACACTGGAGTGTATCGCATATATGTGTATATAATAAAGATACTTAAATTTTATTGCAATGATTCAGAGGTAGCACCATAGTGTGTGCTGAACAGTGAAATAATAAAAAGAAAAATATGCAACAGAAACGTTATTCGAAATTGAATCGACATTATTGGTGATATTTTGGAGCAAAATTAATTTTTATAATTTATGGACTTGCTCTTATATAATTTTATAAATTTATTGAAAAAAACAAGCCCAAATATATTTTGATGTATTTAAAAGTTTTTGATCTCAAAAATACGGACCCAACCATTTTCACTTGGGAAACATAAAAGTGCATAATTGCATGCATAATAATAAGAATTGAAATTCAGATCTCGACATGCCACAACCAGTGAATGAGAAAAGCAGAGAATTTTTGTTTGTGCATGTGTGAAAATAAAGTGCAATTTAAATGTCCAGCCATATAATATTGTGTGAAAACTCTGAAAATTAATATAAAGCATAGAGAGAGAGAGAAAGAGAATAAATACAATTTATGCACAAGGACATTGCATATATACATACGCAAGCCACTGTTGTTGCAGCCCATTGAAAACATTTGAACAATTGTCGGTCGAATGTGTGTCACAATAATTAATCATGTTCAAAATAATGATTTTTGGTTTCTGTCGCCACATTTTCACGATTTAAATTATTTTTGTTGGTTTATCTTTCTCGCGTGCGTGCATGTGTAAGCTCAAAATTTAATTAAATTTTCAATTTGCAAATTTCTTCTTTCTCTTCTGAAAAACCCAACATATATAATATGTAGGCCTTTCAAAAAGTCTAAAACTGGCATAGATTCGCTTCCGTCATCGGCAGCCGATTTGAATAAAACAAAATTAAC
The DNA here is from genome assembly GCA_038502055.1 of Tanytarsus gracilentus. Classification (NCBI taxonomy): domain Eukaryota; kingdom Metazoa; phylum Arthropoda; class Insecta; order Diptera; family Chironomidae; genus Tanytarsus; species Tanytarsus gracilentus. The sequence goes on along the minus strand of JAXRKN010000043.1, from coordinate 87,524 downwards.
GAAAACTGTTAACGCTGTTACTCATGGACAATCGACGAAGAACTCCCATCATTTAATCCACTCTGCAGCGCAGAAAAACAATAGAAACAATTTTTTGGATAGTTGTAATAGCAAATCGAATATGCAGAACCAGCAACCAGTAACGCAGATTACCCCGAAAATGGCAAAAGAAATCAGCTTACGGGGAGCTGACAATGGCTTGCCTACATCGCCAATAAAAAATGGCAATGACGTGAAATCTCCTATCCGTCATTTTGGATCACCACCACGCATTCATTGTTCATCTGCGATGATTCCGGAGCGGGACGTTGGTCCGAGTACAACAACAGCTAGACTGCCAGCCTCGCCACCATGCCTCACTCAAGCCACACCATCAGATGCAACTATTGTTCATCCGAACTATAAGCCCATTCCGCAGAGAGCAATTTTAGGTCCGACTCGAGGTGTCACTGTCCAAAGCACGCCAGTTAAAGCTCAACCGGCTTTAATAAGTTCAAGTCTGGCAGGAAAAGTTTTCGTTCCGACAGCCATTTCAGTTGCAAATGGAAACAACAACAACAACAATATTAGTAAAATCGATGTCACAGCAAATAATGGCGTTGATGTTGTTGATAATAAACCCAAACATTTCCATGCACAAAATCCCACAAATCTTCCCGCTCCTCAGCCAACAAAGCCTCCTTTTCCACATCATGGACCAATGAATCATCAATATCATGCTCAACAAAAAACTCCAATGAACATTAATGTTTCAACTCGAGCACATCATCACAGTGGCGGCAGCAGCAACAACAACAATGGTACACCTTCTGTCAATCGTAACTTGGATTTTCATAAATCTCAAGAATGTCACAGCTCTTCGGATGAAAATCGATCTTCGGGTCATGCGTCAATGTCGGACACGGGCGGTCACGGTAGTAGTTCACCCGGAAGCAATAAAACTGCTCAATTAGCAGCACCGACACCAGAAGACGTTCGATTAGCAGCGGGAGTAACTAGCCGAAATGTACGTTCACGTGCGAGCACCGGAAAGCCTCGCCATAGAGCTGTTCCGTTGAAAAATCCTTGGAGCGGAAGTGGATTAGAAGATATAAAGACAGCGATACAGCAAATGACTCTTCGATCACAAACGAGTACGAGCACGTACAGTAGCCTAAGTGCGGGTTCAGAGAGCTCTGAGCCGGCAAGAAGACTTGGGAGATATTCATCTCTCGAAACAGTGAATACAAACATAACGAGTGCAGATGAATTTGTTTGGGTGGATTCGCATAATCGATTGGTTGAGCTACAACATCCGCCATGGAGCCAATATTGCCTCATGAGAGTAATACGAACGGGAAGATGTAAAGACTTCTCCGACAGAGTTTCGGCTGAGGCAGTACCTCGTATTGGATATTTATTGACACGTGCATTGGTCAGAATATCGCGCGAAATTCAAAGACTTTCCAGTGTCTTAGGACTGTGTTCAAAGCACGAAGTATCAGGTGCATTTAAAATAGTTCTTTGTCCGGCATTGGCAGACTCATGCATAAAAGCGTGCCTTAGAGCAGCTGCAATGTTTGCATTGTCGGGTGATGGAACATATAAGCAGACGAAATCAGCGCGTGCTGGCCTTCAGATGCCAGTCGGAAGATTTCACCGCTGGATGATTGATGCGCGTTTGGGTAAATTCGTACATGAGTATGCGGCCGTTTATTTATGTGCCGGATTCGAAAATTTATTGGAAGAAATTCTACAGCAGTGTGTGCCATCTGATTCTTCTGTCACCCTCACGGCAATGGGATTGGAACATGCCATCGCAAATTCCGGTGACCTATGGGGCTTACTACAACCTTTTGTGCATTTAAATGCTGGACGAATAGCTTCTGGTGCACTCACCATGCCACGATGGACGAGTGAAGGCTCTGTCAACCCAAATTCCAATGGAGTTCACTCAAATAACAGCAATGGAGCTATTAATAATACAAATGTAGGCAGTAGTAATTCAAAGCAAGAGCCATGCCTCTTGACAACTTGCGCAGGAACCCTCTCTGAACTTAAAGATTTAGTTTATCGGTCACAGAAGCGGAGCAACCACATCACATTGTCCCAAGCAGCATTGCGTGAACTGTTTTATTTTATGAGATGCTCACAGCTGGAGCACAGTGAAGGTATGTGTTATAATTTTAATATATGCACCGAAAGAAAAATAATTTAAAAAATATCAGTTGAATTAAATTTTTTTTTATTTTCTATCGGTGACTTCAAAAAAGATCGAAAAAGAAGAAATTAATTATACTAATTGAAAGTATCATGTGTATAGGTCTTGTTGGTATGGAGTATAATCATATTTAAATCCAATTTTTCATACCATATTTTGACGGCTTACATGCAACTAATGTGTGAAACGGGCATAAATACATGATTCATGACAAAATCTTTTTCCATCTTTATTCTTCTTCTTCTTCTTCTTTGGGTACATGAGTGAGTGCGTGTACATTCCAACGATGATATGGTTATTGTCATTTGTTATAATTTTTTCGTTTCTCCTGTTTTCACTTCAATAGCCAACAATAATAATGGCGGCAATAACAATGTAAACAATCATAACAATCCACCTACAGCAAATGGAAATTCTATCGCTAATAACAATATTCAGGAGCTGTGCTATGAACGAGCCTATATTGTATTACCACCTTTGATTGAATGGCTTCGAGTGGCTTCTGCTCACGCCGAGTATCGTCACTCAACGTTGATTGATAGAAGTGACATTTTACAAGCGGCACGATTGCTCTTGCCCGGAGTCGATTGCCCACCGCGACAGATACTTTGTTGCGAAGAATTGCCATCAGCAAAAGGTTATACAATACCGCCAAGTATTGCTTCATACAATCAAGGATCGATTTCGTCAAACTCGTCGATTTCAAATATAAGCGACGATTACGTTGAAAGTGGACGGCGTGCAACTATTGAATTAGCATTTCGTTTAATGCTATCCGGCATACCAGAGCTTCTAGTTCAGGCAATGTCAATCGTTTCACCCACAACGAGGTAATCAATATTTAAACATGATTTATCATTCGAAATCCATTTATATTCATCTCTTTTTTGATTCGTAGGTATGACACTCCAAATCATCAAGGACTAACTCCACTTATGGTTGCTGCTATCCTCAATGACGAAACCGCCATACAAATGCTTCTTGATTCAGGGGCAAACCCAAACGTAGAGGTGCCCACAATCGGTCATCCTCACTGCCCAGCAATCCATCCTGAAACACAAAATTGGACCGCTTTGACGTTCGCCGCTTGTCGAGGAAATTATCAAGCATTACGAGTTCTTTTGGAACGTGGCGGTAAAGTCGAAGGTGGTGCACGTTTGAGTGAAGAAAAGTGTACATTTACACCATTGCAAGTTGCAAGCGGTTCCGGATGCATTGAAAACGTGTCACTTCTCCTCGCTCACGGAGCATCTTCGTTCCTCTCGACAAAGCAAAATTCCATGGCATTTTCTGGCAAAGCTCAGCAAGGCTGCTCGAGCGCCATTTCAGTTGCAACTGCTCACGGACAAAGACTAACTTTACGAAAGCTTCTTTCACATCCATTCGTGCCGGAAAAGCAACGCGATGTGCTTTCTCTGGAAGAAATTTTGGCTGAAGGTGATGGCAATGCACGCTCATCGCACGAGAGACAAAATGAAGTTCCGCCTAAGCTGAGCAAAGCACAAATTCGATCTCTGCAGGAAGCGATGTATCACTCTGCAGAAAATAATTATTTAGGTACGATGTGCAGTAATTTTCCGACTTCTGAATGTATAGGATGAAAAAATGCAAACATCCTCCTCCTCACTCCCAGCCACGCCGTACATACCCTCTGTCGAACGGAGAAAATTTTTACTACTGCTACTGCATAAACTATGAGCAGCAACTCGCTCAAGTGATGCTAATGAATTCAAATTCATTCCACACACACAAAAAAATATAAACGTGAATCCTCGTTGCATCAACAAGGAGGAAATTTACCATTTTAAAGTCATTGAAATGTGTGTTTTAAAGTCAATACACTTCATGTCAGCAGTGCACGACTTCGACATATCTAGAGTTCCGGGAGGATTGAATTTTTTTTTCTCAAACACTATGCAAATATATCACGAATAATCAATTTTTCATTTTTTCTTTTCTCTCTTTTTTTTCGCCCCCCATATGTGATTTTGTGTTTGCTACATATAGACATTACAATTGAGCTTCGAGCTTTAGGTGTTCCGTGGACTCTACACTGTTGGATGCATGCACTTGCTGCAGCTCACGAGCTTCGTTTAGATACAGTCATTGATCAATTGCTACAGGATTCTATTCTGCAAGTTTGTCCCGATGACTACAGTCAACAATTTGTAACAGAATGCTTGCCACTGCTCTTTTCTATTTTTCGATACAGCAAAGTATGTGTTTCGAATAATTTTCCTCCTCCGCCTCTTCTAACCTACTCACTTCCCTGTACTTCTTTATGAGCGATCAACAAAGGACATTATTACGTGACGGTATACGTGTGAAAATGTTTTAGTGTGTACAAACGACAAGAGTTCTTAAAAACTTGTCTAACACAATTTTCTCTCGTACTCTTTACATTATTAAAAGTCCAACAGAGAAAAAAACATGGAAGAAGTTAAGTAATTTCTAACGAAAACACTTGTTCATTTTCTGTTAATTAAATTTTAATTCACTCACGAAAAAAAAGTTTGGCAAGTGTGCGGGGGAGGAAAAACAAAAAAGTAGCAACAAAAAATTGAAAGCTCATGGCATTTTCTTTTCTTTTTTTATCGTTCTCTTTTCCGACTGTGTGTGTGCGCGCGCGGAATCACTTCTATCCCAATGCTATTTTACAGAAGGAAGGAACGACACTGCTACTGGCAGATATTTTCAGTACATGTTTTGGCTGGGAGCCCATAAAGCCTATCAAAGAGAGTTCGCTCATGCAACCCGTGAATGGGTCACGCATAGATCCTAAATTTGTCAACAATTCCGAGTTGAGTGACGTAACGTTTCGGTGAGTTTTCAACATGACTATTACAATCCCTCAAAACTGGACGACATGAGGAAGAGAGGGAGATAGTAAAAAGCCCTTTTTCATGCTGCCATGAATATCATTTCCTCTGCTCAACATCCCCAATGTTTTACGTCTTACAAGCTCACACAATTTTTCATTGACACTCTCGAATTTCTCGCTTTTTTTACAGTGTGGAAGGAAAGATATTTTATGGTCATAAAATTGTCCTTGTCACCGCCTCGCCACGTCTTCAGAGCTTGTTAAGCTCGAAGGTCAGCGAAGGAAGTGGAACACCAACTGTTCAAATAAACGACATTCGTTATCACATTTTTGAGGTAAGTCCGTCACATTAATTACATATTAACTAATTAGATTGAAATCAAATTTATTTTTAATGCCAACAAGTGTAAGGATTTAAAGTTCTATACATTAATTAGAGATTATTGTAAACAGGTTTTCAGATTTTTTTTGATATTTTTACTCACTGCATATGATTTTTTTCTCAGTTGGTCATGCAATATCTCTATAGTGGAGGAACACACAATTTGGAATTATCCGGAAATGATGTAGATGTACTCGAATTGATGGCGGCTGCAAGTTTCTTTCAACTTGAAGGTCTCCTACGTTACACCGAGGCTCGATGTGCAGAAATAATTGACATCGATAATGTCGTAGCAATGTACATCCACGCAAAGGTACGAATTGAACTTTATTAGCAGTCGCAAATACATTGTCGCCATTACCAGAAAATTTCATTTCCACATTTAAAGGTTTATAATGCATCAAAACTCATGGAATATTGCCAAGCTTTCTTGCTTCAAAACATGGTGGCACTGCTTACGTATGACGACTCTGTTAAGCGTTTGCTGTTTGCAAAAAAAATTCCCAATCATGATGTACTGAGCGGTTTGCTAACAACATTGCAAAAACGCATTGAGACACGTCGAAATTCACAGGCAAATGTATCGCAGAATATTATGAAGCCAGCAATGAATGGAAAAACAAGCCACAACGCCTCAACCGCAAACAATATCAATAACAACAACAATAACACCAGCTCGGGAGGTTTAAACAAAAGCAGCCAACAAAAATGAATAATTTTACACCATACACAATGCATACGACGATTTTATGCTAAATTCAAATGGTTGAGGATGCAAATGAAACATAATAATTCCTTTTCCAATCGACCTGAATTTTCAAAAGGGTAGAAAATCTCCATTAAATCTTTTCATTCGATGACGAAATTATAGGCAGCTAGGTTGATGTGAACTATAAGAGGAGAATTGGAGAATTTTATGCAATAAATAATTGATTAGCTTCAATATTACAAAAAGCTCCGCTATACACCCACGCCCTCATCATCCTATTGATATATTTTTCATCTATAAAGTTTCAATTATCGACCCTCATTCCACATTTGTAGTAACAACAATAAAATATTACATTATTACTGTGTACATGAGCATGTCGATATTATTGGAAAACACAAATAATCAATTTAATCCTGATCGTTCTCTCTCTCTTTCTCTCGTAATAATTATTATTATGTATTTTTGCAAAAAGCATGAAATTTTTATTGATTTATTTAGTTGTGCTATGAAAAATATTTTATTGCTCATTAAATTGCACAAAGTTTATTGTTTAATGATTTTATTTAATGCAAAAAATTCAAAACATCCTTCCCGCCCATGCCACTCCGCTTAATGAACAAATAATGATGAAAAATCAAATATTATAATTGCGAATCTATAAACAAAGATTTATTTATGCAAGTTGAAAATGAAAAAGATTTATTTTAATGAAAATATTTTTTGCTTACATACAATTTTCTCGCTAAAGACGCAATATAATGATGTAGTCGAGGTATTTTTACATTGTACGTACAATTAATGTTTTGCCGTGGTAAACGGCAATGCTCTTTATAAGAAGAAAGAAAAAATATTTTTGACTTTTTTTTGTTTTGTTGGTGCTATGTAATTTTGTAAATAGTCAAATTTCTATTTATAGCAATTTTTATGCTCATATGATTCTTTAAAACTTTAAGAATTTTTATTTTAATTAAATTTTTTGTTATTGAAAATAAAAATAAAAATATATCGAGCAATTAAACCGTTTTCTTATGACATGAAAAGATAATAAAAATTCACCTGTATAAAAATCTATTTTAAAGTGCTTGAAAAGTGATTGAATGATTTGTTAATTTTTTCTGCAGAATTTAAGCTATTGCAATACATATATTTCATAAATTTTGCTTCGACGGAAAAATTGACTGAAAATAAATTAAAAATATTTTCATTGAAAATCGCATAAATCCAATTATAGCATCTCCAATTTCCTCTAATGCTTTTTTCTGCTAACACAAGCATTTTTAGGAAAGACGTACATGCATGCTGCACTCTCATAATGTTAAAGGAGAAAATATTCTGCACATGCAATATTTCACATGAGTACGCTCACAAAGCAGTTGCATGTACACATAAAAACTAACAATCAATAGATTGATTAAAGAAAGTGAAGCTTCCTTCAAACTAATTAAGTTCTTGCTGTATGCAAACAATTTTTATTGACTATTGATTGCTTTCACGTTTCTTTTATCTGCGTAAATGCACAATAACGCATCGTTTGTTATCTCTGTAGAGCAGAAAATATCAGACATTTAAGTCGATTCATTTGAGTCGAGTGAAGTATTCGACTTTTCGAGTCGATTCAAGTCGATTGCGTTTTTTTGCAATCGGCTCGAGTCGATTCGAGTCGATTGCAAAAAAACGCGAATTCACTCGACTTAAATCCCTGGAAAATATCTCAATAATATCAAAATCACTTTCTGAAAGATTAATTAACAATTTATGTTCCTTCACAACAAAGCTTAATATCTACTCAGAGCAAATAAGCACAATTTTGTATTGTTAATGAAAATAATTATAAAAGTCAACAGAAAGCTTGGATAAAATTTTATCATTAATCATTTTATTAAAGCTTCGCTATATTTTAATTTTGGATTCCTCTAAAACAAGGTTCAGCCCTTAGTGTCAAGACATTACATTGTGCAATATCAAAACTTATCCTTATTATAATTATAAACAAAGAGAGTTGTATGTTGTATGTCCGTAAGGCTCTTTTTGGAAAATCAAAAATCTTTGATTTGATACCTAACTATAGAAATTTGTGAAACATACTATCTAAGGGTTTCGATCTAAGGGCTCGCAATGTGGTTTTCAAAGAAATTAATAGAATGTGGATATTTCAAAGTTTTTATGTTAAAAAAATTAAATTATAGATGACCTTCTAATGTTGATGCTATAGTGTTATTTCAATTTTTTTTTAAATTTTGGATAAGTTAAAAAAAGCTAAATTTAAAAAAAGTTGTGATTGATTTTGAAAAAATTCAAAAAAATCCAAATTTTGAAAAATTTCAAAAAATAATTTTTAGAAATTATGTATCGTTTACTGATCTATGACAGCGAAGCTATTGGAAATGGCAATACCATTTGCAGACCCAACCTGTTTTATTTTACTTTTTTCAGTGATAACCAAGACAACTCGATAGATTTTCCTTTTTTAATTAGCTTGGTGACATTTGCATATAAATTGTATATATTCAATTTAACGCTGTTGATTCTATGTCAGATATAAAATATTTTGCAATCATTGTTGTTTGAAATGAAATCAGCATCAAAATATTTTTTCAAATTAAATTAAAAATTAAAAAATATTGATTAATCATTTTAAGTGATGTTTAATTTTTTCAAGTGTTTCTTAAAAACTTGGTGTCAAAGCATTCAATATTTTTACAGTATTTTTATTCCTTGCAAAATTCAATAAATTCAAATTTATAGTTTGGAATTTCAAATTTGATCGCGTTTGATGTCTTTAAGAACGCTTAAATTTAATAAATCAGAAGAGTAAAGTGAACTAAATCCGCAAGAAATCTGTGTAAAGCCTTTAAAAATGGATTAGCACTTTTAGAGCATCCTAGTTTTTTTTAAGAGAGCAAAAGGTAATATGAAAAAAGAAGAAAGAGAAATTGAGTCACTGATGTGACTTTGAGAAATGAAATCATTAATTTTAAAGCAGATAAAAAAAGAAGAATGTTTTTCAAGCCGACGCTCTAGGATCTACATGTCTTCATACAAAGAGCTGAGAAAAGGTACATTCTTATGCAGATGATTGAGATTCATTGCCTTCAATTTAGAAGGAGAAAGATTTTTTGATTAAACCTCAGAGAGGATGTTGACTTACTGCTGCCATTGTGCCTTGGTGAGGATAAAAATGTCGACTTTGAAAAATTTAATCCAGTCGGTTGTCACATCACCGCATATCGTATGACCTAATAAGCCGAGGATTTTATTTATGACCCCGTAAATTATATTAAAATAAATTTTCACATATATAGCAGAAATGTTTATGTAAAGCAAAGAACTCAATTTTTCTTTGTATTTCCCAATAATTTGAAAAAAATGTCATCAATCACATCAACGCGAGTATTAACCACTTTTTCGTAGTAAAAACCTTGTGAAAATAATAAATTAATTGACTCTTCATTCATAAAGGGTAAGTTTTTCTGCCACACCAATATCACCCCCTTCCTTATTTATTTACGCGGGTATGAAAAGCGGAAAAATTGAGTGCAAAAGTAACGCCATGGAATAAATAAAAGTAATGGACGCACATAAATAAACAAAGCAAAATTGATTTCATGTAATTTTAGCGAAGCAATAAGGAGCTACGGAAAATTCCCTATAGTCATCTGGTATGTGTATTAAATCAGCAAATGGCTATAAATATAAATTCCTGCCTCAGTGAAGTAAGTCAATGCGTGACTGTAATATTTTTTCCTTTATTTCCCTCGAATAAACCGTTAATCTGAATTTAATTTTGACACTTTTCACTGTCACAATGTGGTTATTCTTTTCAAATTAAAATTGAATGATTTTGACTTGAGCTTTGCATTTTATTTATTTTCAAGATATATGTAAATTTGGATTTCAAACTCTAAGGAAGAAAAGCAATCGCTTAAATTAAATGTTACGAAATAAATAATTTCAACTGTTTTTATAGAAATTTAATTTTACAGAACAAACTATAGTCCATATGTTAATCTCTCAAAATTATATTGAACATCAGTTGGAATATTGTAGAATATTTTTTTGGAGGTTACAATTTTCCCGTCCATTGATTTAGATTGCGAGTTACTAAAAAAATAATCATTTATTGTTGTTTCTAAAACCAATTGACGTAAATCAAAAGAGAAAGCATAAACTGTATAACAATAAATCCCATTCAACTTTGAAAGTTTTCCATTTTCCATGACTCAACTTGGAAATTATTCATTATAGTAGAAGTGTGAACTTTTCAATTATTTATAAAGTTCACACGACAAATTATTTTGACAATTTGAAAATTTTCAGCTTAATTGAGTTTTTTGACCCAAAATATATCTTTAAAGCATAAAATATTTTATATAATGGAAAACTGAATATAAAATGCTATAATTGTAAGAAAGTAATTTAATGACTTGTCAATTTCAGCATTTCTCATTAAATTTTCTATTTTGTTACCTGTTGGCGTTGCAATTTAAACGGAAATACATTCTAAAATGCCATTTTATAGCTCGTTGAGTGCGATATAGGGCAAACTCTCATTATACCACTGGCTGCATATTGAATGAAACCCGAGCGAATTGCAACATTCCATTCCACATATCCGCAAAAAAGAAAAGAATTTTTCGAAAAATGAAATAAAACGTGCGAGAAAAACTTGCTCAAATATTTTTTTCGTCCATTTCCGTAGCAGGATTTTTCTCTATGAATTGCAGACAACCAAGAATAGTACAATGACTCAAATGTGCATAATAACTTCAGCACAGGATACTCTTTGACAATTCCAATGCACTTTACGACGATGATGATGATGATATGCAAGCTGAATAACGAAAGCGGAAATTTATGCTTGCAGGTTTTTTGGATCACTAAATTTAAAACATAGCTGAGGAACTCATTTGTTCTATACACTTCCTTTGAATGCATCTTTTCATTGAAAATTAAAATTAAAAAAATTTTGGTCTGCAAAATTCGAGATAAAATTTTCACTTTCAAAGCAAAATCAGAAATAAAATAAATTTTTTAAATTAAAATAAAAAAATCTGAATTTTCGTGAAATCCCGTAATTTGCACAGGACGCAATTTGTTTTTACATAAAGTCATTTTATGAGTTACAATTGTACCACACATTAACCTAACTAAATGTTTCCTTCACAAATCTCATGCTTCACATTCATCGCAATCGGATTTCTCTACAGAGACAGAAGAAGTGGTTTGCTGCCGTAATAACTCACTTTTAAATAATTGAACATGTCATGCTATTGCTGCCATCACATGCAAGAAAAACATAAAAATTTGCATATTTTATGAAGTGAGCTTTTATAGTTTTATAGCAGGATATTCAGGACGCTGACACATAACTATTTTGAAGAAAAAGATAAAATAATATTTAATACAAACAAGGTGGCGTTGCCATTTCCAATAGCTTGATTAGCTCAAAAAATCAAGCAATCATTCAAGAAACAAACAACATATTTTTTGAAATTTTTCAAAATTTTGAGATTTTAGAAATTAAAACTTTTGAATATTTTCAATTTTTTTTAAATTTTGACTATTGAAATTTCTATTTAAATTCTCTTCTTAAATTTCTAATTAAATTTTAAATGTTTTTACCGTTGTTTGAAAGAGCGGAATCAACAATTGGAGAATATCAGTTTTTATAAAGACAAAGACAAGCAAACTGAGACAGAGTAATCGTGTGGTAAAGCTTTGGGGAAATCACTGTTATAACTGCCAATGAGAGCAAAAAAGATATCAAATGTAATTAGAAACGTTAGCGGATGATGATAACGGTATAGCTAAAAATTAGCAACAGAACTCCTTTTTTCACTCTAACCCTAATGCTGATCCGGTTTACAGATTAACATCTGTGTGTCAACTATTCAATGCTCTTTTGATTTTCTTTTACCTCATTAACCCCATTAGACATTATAATGCATATTTTATTTTTTGCTTTTCAATTAACACATACAATAATTGTGAGGAAGTGATGAAAGTAAAAATATTAGAATAATTAGAGTTTATTTTTTTGTATGCTGCTTACATAAAAAGATAATGATACTGTTCATTCGAGCTCAATGTTGAGCTTTTTATGAAGCTTATACATGTCATAAATTAATCCGGCAAGCTCGTAATCGACAACTTCTCCGCCGTCTTTCATTGCTTTCTGAAAACATAAATAAGAATAGCTTATCATTGACTCACGTTTTAATTAGTTTTGACGGTTTTTATAAGTGATTTATGATCTTGCCTGAATAAAATAATCTTTGCCGAGACGTTTTGCTTCCTCTAGGTATGTGCTAAAGTCAAAATCTTTGTGAATTTACAAAAATGTTAATTCAACTTAAACCTCAATTAATTTAATTTTTTTAAAATACCTATAGGATCCCATAGAACTTGTAAAAATTGAGCAGAAATGATATAACCAAAAAGCGAAAGTCTGGTATATTCACGAAGAAAATTGTCATAGCTGTAAATAAATTTATTTGTTTATCAGACCAAATTTTAAAAAATTTCGTCAAACCTGTAAATTTCAGAAATTTCATGACGGAATTTTTTTAAAGAAGACATTAATGTCTTAATGAGTTCCTCATGGTAGGTTTTAAAAATGAAGGAGAAGTGCGTCGAACGAACATCGGTCCCTGTAGAGTTTGCCAAAAAAACTGCTAAATCAATCATAGGTGAAGAGTACCGAAGAGTTTGGAAGTCAAACATCATTGCCTTTATCGGAGCATGTGGTGCCTTTTAAATTTTAAATATTATATTAAAAAAAATAAATATAATATTCTTTTTACCTTTTCATCGTACTGAAAAGCAATGTTGTTTCTTAAATAATCACCATGGCAAATATTTGCAAGCGGTTCTACCGGGATAACAGACTTCTTAAAATATTCCCAAGGATTGTCAGAGAGGGTTTCAATCTTCTGTAAAAATTCTTCTGGTATGATTCGTCTCAGTTCGGGGTTTTCACGAATCGCTTGTGTACCACGCTTAGGTGAAACCTTTAACTGCGCTTCATAAATTTCATCGCAATCGGTTGAGTATCTAGATTCTCTGAATGACTTCGTAATGATGTGAAAAAGGCCTCGATTTGACTCCTTAAGTGCGTAACAGTAACCATGGAACTTTGCTAGCTCACGAACTGAGATTATTTAAGGGCGAAAAAAGAAAGAGAAGAATTGAAAAATTTGTTTTGGTTTCTAGCGCAGTCGTCAATCAATCAATAAGATTTGGGGTAACTAATTTGAAGCACAATGATTTAATTTAGATGAAAATACACACAGTGTAATGTGAATGTAAAGTAATAATAAAAAAAAGTTTGAAGACAAATATGATCATAAAGTTTATTGAATTAAAATTGTGATGATTTTTGAATATTTTGTAATGAAGGTAAAAATAAGGAAAGTGTAATCTTTTTTAACTCATTCAAACACGAAATTCGTGTAACCTGATTTTCAAATATTGGCAATGACATTTTGAAGTCAATGAATTTTCTTTCACGAATGTGAAAAGCTCTTGACATGTAATTTAAATTATATTATTTTGCTTCGTATATTTAAAGTTTATGAAGACGTGTAATTTGAAAATTATAAGTGTTTTCAGAACTTTAAATTTTAACGAATGAAAATTTAATGTATTGAAAATATTTAATTCTTTTTGTAATTTAATTTAACTTTATGTTGAGAAAATAAAATATGTGCAAGCGCTTACGGGATGATCAACAAGTGGTGATGTAAAAGGAAAAGTCTTTACAAATGTTTCTCTTGTTTGCTTGCCAGATCATTGTCGCTTTGCAAATTTTAATTCTTTAGAAACTTTACCTGCAACTAGAATGTGATTTAAATCCAAATTTACTCGAGATTGTGAAAGCTTCCACCCGTCATAGCTAAAATTCCCGAGAACCATTACTGCTCGATTTTTTTCACGTTGCGAAAAAAAATACCTTTTAATGATTTTTTAATTTTTGTTATTTTTGCTTTTAACCCAAAGCATTTTATTTGAACTCACTTTGGAAAGTCTTCCTTACGCCCCATTGCTGGAATAATATCTCGATAAGCTGTTTCTTCGTTTTCAAAGAGAATGTCATACTGAAATGATTTATAAAGCTCTTCAGGAACGGAAGCAGTAATCTGAGAAAAAGTTAATTAAAAAAATATTTCAACAAAAGAACTTTTTATACCTGTTCAAATGATTAAGGTCACATTAATGTAACATAGGAAAAATGAACTAGAGTATGTAAAATTTCTGACAAAGATTTTTTTTTCATCATTCAATTATTTTCATTTTTTTATTTTTTAAACTAAACACTTTGATGTCCTTCCCGATAAGCTTATTGATAGGGGAAAAAAATTTCATAGTGCAAAAAATCACTGACCTTCACAACTAGATGAAATTCATGTTTGATGTCACGCTCACTGTAACGACTCAGCTTGACGTCGACAGCATAAGGCTTAGTTAATGCGAAAGCCTCTGCCAGTTCCTTTACTTCCACTTCGTCGATATTTATAAATTCCATGTCATCAGCACCGTCAATGAAAATGATTTTCTGCCTCAACAATTCCGGAACCAACTTTCCGGCTATGTAATTTTTAGCTTCCATCGCGTTAAGTTAATCGAAAATATCGAAACTTAATTAATTTTTAAAAACTGTTCACAATTTTCACAAACAAAATATTTTAGGCTCAATTCCCAAAGGAATTGTTTTGCACTTTATTCAGGATGTAAAACTGATCTGATATTAGTCAAAATAATTTAATTTGTTGGTATTTGTGAGCCTAAAATATATTACATAATTTTCACTGTCATGACTCGCACTCGATAACAACGATATTATAGAATTACTAAATTACTGTGCGTATGATATTTGCACACTCAGAAATTATTTATTATTGCTCCTATCAATGACTCTGATTGTTTAAAATAAACACTATTAACTTATCAATTGAGTGCAATTTTTTGCTCGGTTATTTCAGAGATCCTTTCTGATTCAAAGCTTAAAGTAAACTAAATCGACTCTTCAATCAAAATGTTTATTTGGTGTGTATAAAATCAATTCTACACATTTGTAAAATAAAACTCTATTAAGATAAAAATTACTCACACATTAATAAGATTTTCGAAGAATTTTTTGAACAATGCAGACAATTTAAAAGCTAAACATCAGCTGATTTTGGGTTTGTTTTTAAAAATTGTGAATTAAATAATTAAAAATTAATAATTTTTTTTTTCTAATATGAAATAATGAATTAAGTTTATATAAAAAACCAATCCATCTAATATCATAAAAACCAGCTACTAAACACATCTTTACAAGATTATTTTTAAACGCGTCTGTACATATTGCACATTTACAAAGATAAACAAATTTCTTAGCAAAGCATAAATAGAATAACAAAATAATTTATTCAAGACCTTGCAAGGTTGTGTAATAGATGTAGTCACATTAGGAAAAAAAAGAATTTTAATTTTTTAAAGAGAATTTATTAAGATCAAAGCATCAGAGATGAATACGTAGAAATTTTTAAACCGATAAATCAAGCGATATCGTTGACAACTGTTCCACTCACAGTTCCGTATCTAATACACTTGACGCGCATTAATGTCTTTTCCCTCCATAATATTCCACCTTTTCAGTGTTTTTAGCTTTCACACGAAACTCCTGCAGACACTTTGCGAAGGAGGTTGAGAGAGATTGCTAATGCAAAACACCACGAGTGCTCAAGTTCCAATACAAAAAGTTCTTGCATGAATTTTAGGCGTACAAAAAGGATTTTGAAAAGTCTTCATGTACATGCATTTTTGGTATGAGAAAAAATAGAAAAATCTAAATTTAATTATTCAAAATGTTTCCGACTCAATTTCAGTTTGTTTACATGCACAGTATGTTTGTTTTTGAAAAACTAAATTATTCATCCTAAGAAAAAATCAACTAAATCAAATCCATTCCTTACGTTTCTACTTTAAATACTCTTTGGTGAAATATGAAACAAAAGAAAATCCTTCGGTAATACAAGTTCAAAAAGAGATTTTTCAAAGCTCGGAAGACAAAGGAACTTTAATTGTTAGCAATATCGTTTAATTGATGTTCCTTTGAATGTTCAAAAACAATTAAAATCAATTCATTGTAATTTCGAAAAAAATCGTCAATCGAAATTGTCTATTTTTATCCATCTTATAGCATTTAGAAGTAAATTAAGTTGAATATTTTACCTATCCTTGATTAAATAAAATTTCTGATGATTTCGTGTTAAAAATTTTAATAACAATTTAATTTTTTCAAAAACAAGGTGGGTCTACAATAGCTTTGTTTTCTTAGATCAGTACCTCTCGATGAACAAATTCTAAAAAAATGAGAAATAATTCAAGAAACAAAATATTGAGACTTTTGAAATTTTTCATCATTTTAAAAAAATTTGAATGTTTTTTGAAATTTTGATTTTTTGAACTTCTCACGCTCTATTAATGAATTCAAGTTCAAGTTAAAATTATTGCTTCGCACGCGTAAACTTCAGTTTTTGAACACGTCTCAATTTAGTTTATTGAATTTCAATTATAGATGAATTATTGCTGCAAAATTTATGATGGTTTGACCGATAAAAATACAATTAAATTTCAAATTAATTTCACATTTTAATTATAAGTATAAATTATTGTCTGCTCATAACTCTCTTTTCCGTTATTTTATATTTGTCTAAATCTGGTTGTTTGCTGTCTCTTAAAGGATCTTCAAGATCATTGAGACTATCTGATATTTCCTTCATTAAGTTGCTAAATATTGTAATTTTGATGAAGAAATAAGAGATCCAAAATTAATATATAGCAAATCTATAACTCACAGAAAATTTTATTTTCTCAAAATCTAAAAAGCAAACAGTTTACATGTATTTCACGTTTGACGAAAACGTTTTAAAGGTACTTCATTGCCATTCACACCTTGCTTAAAGAGAGGGTGATGTAAAGGAAAAATCACTTTGTTTGCATAGAGAAAGAGAAAAATTGTTTTTCAATCCTAAATCAGATTTTCCTTGCGGCTGTTTAGTGTTTTACTTTCGGCTCAGGAAAATTCAATCTCTCTTGTTTGTGAGAGCTTCTGTGAAGATGAAAATATTTTTTCATGAGTCTTGAGAAAAAAAAACTCAAGCTAATCATCAAAATGTTTGCATTTCAGCTTTGTTTTTTTAGTCATTTCTAGGAGACACCCAAAATTCTTTCAAATTTAAAAAAAATTGCTTAATTTATGAGTCAATTCAGACTGGACTGGTAAAAAATTATTTTACCTCAAATATTGATGAGATCGGGTCAGATTTATTTATTCATTTTGTCATCATTGATTTCATGTCGAGAGAGAAAAAAGTCACAAAAATGCAATTGAAAATATGCAAAATACCCACAGATAAAAAAATTTCATGTACAATTTAAAAAAGATTCATTTTTATATGCGTAATATATTCAAGTTCATTAAAATCATAACCCTACAAATATGATAAAAATTAAATTTTTTCAATAATAAATCACATCTTGCACACTCAATTAAACCACATTGGATTTAAATAATAAAAGAGAGGATAATTGGACGTGAATGTAATTTAACATGTTCTCAATTTAATGAGGTGGCAATTTATCATAAAATATTCATCGAACTGATTTAAATTAAACAAAATATTTTATTTTTGATTGTACATTTATTCAATTTAGGTATTTTAAAAATTAATAACACTAAAATGTGTACTTGTCAACATTTTTTCGTATGGTAGTTACAGCTTTTTTAAACTACGAACCCTTTAACAGTCGACGAAAAACATTTGAAATGCTTTTAATTTTTATCAGTTTTAATTCAGAAGCATACGCTCAAAAATCTTCTTTTTATATCAGACATTAAAAATTTTTAAATATCCCTTTTCATAAGCGTGAATAAAAATTCGTTTAATTTTATCATCAACCTCCTTACCACCACACGTTTGTGTGAGTTTTTGTAATTCTTGACTTTGAAAATTAGTAATTGTCAAATTTTCAATTTGTTGACCTTCTTCTTCTGTGCACATAATCATGGGGAGTGCTCCTATTGCTGCCATTACTGCATAAAATGCATTTTGACTGAAATGCTCATGAAACTTTTGAAAACTATAAGGATCCAGCAATGGATCATCTCGCTCGCATTTTAAAACATCAAGCAAACACTCAATGACCGTTTCGTGATAAATCTCTAATAACTTTTCCCACAAAGTAACGCGAGTTGATGCTGACATATTGATATACATGAAGCATGCAATGTCAATGACAGCAGTTCCATATCTTGTTTCCTTAAAAATATATGTATATTTGTATGTATTAAAATTGAGTATAAAAATAAAACTTTGGATAATTAATTAGACAAATTCATTAATGCACTCACTTGAAAATCGAGCATCCGCATGTCTTGTGGATTATCAAAGCCAGTGTCTGAGTCATATTTAAAAAGTACATTCTCTTGACTGTAGTCACCGTGAAGAATCACCGAAAATGTTCCATGGTTTGTCAAAAAGCTCTCCATAATCTTTAATGGATTTTCATAAACGGCTTGTTTCACATTTTTAACTACTTCAACAAACTCTTTATTTTCGCACAATTTTTTGTCTCTTGTGATGCAATTAATGAGTCTGCTAAGTGCAATTTTATAATAATTATGATAAACTTCAAGTTTACTTCCATCGGAAGCCAGAAAAGAGTACGGAACCATACCATCAATCAGTTCATCAAATAACAGTTTATCTTTAATTTTCAGTGCAAAAGAGGTTGCATGAAATTTGGCAATATTTTTAATCATCAAAGTCAAGTGTGCTTTATCATTCAATATGCTTGGACCACATCGAAAATTTTGAGCTATTAAGTTGTCCATCACAAGAACAGCTTCCTCACTATCGCTGAGACCCTCGATAATTTTATAGTCAACAAAGTAAACTCTTGGAACCCACTTTTCAGCATCAATAATTGATGCTTTTGACTCGATTAAAAATTTCTTGAACTTCGGAATTACAGTTTTGTAAATATACAACTCATTCAAAACTAATGCTTCCGCATTTGCTTCTACTTGAAGACGTTCTTCACTTTGTACTAGCTTGACCACCATTTTGTAAGTGACTTCTTCACTAAATAAAAATGTTACATAAAATTATTTTCAAAACATCTTCGATCGAGTTGCTCTTAATATTTTAAGGCTACTGTGGAAGGTTCCCTATTTTTTAAATAATTTTAATAGCATATGAGAAATAAATGCAATTTTTTTGAAATTTTAAAAATTTAACTGTTTTAATAAATAAGCGAACCTTTCTGAGTAAACAAAAAATATTGGTAGTTTCGGAAGTAGTTACCTCGTTGACGGTTGTCTTAATTTTAAATTGAGGAAATAAAGGGACGACATGAAACCGTCGAGTTGAGAACTTGAGGTTGCATTTACTTCCATTATTTCACAATTCTTTAAATCATCGTTGTGTTGCAAAACAATTTTAACAAGAAAATATTTAATAAAGTTTAAGTTTCCAGTTTCTTCTGAAGCTACAGACATGTTTCTGAGAGAGTTGTACACAGACTGATGAGTTTTTAAAATGAGATTAATTTTATCACTTTTTTACGAATGTGTTGAAATTGTTGTTTATTGATAAGATTTTTTCAGTCGTTAATGAAAGAAACATATTTTTATTTGTTGTTTATTCAAAAATTTTCAAATAGCCGCTCTCAAAAGCATGTAAAGCATTCGCAATAAGACGCTTGTCAACCTCCACACCCCCACAGATTTGCAAAAGTTGTCGCATTTTTGGATTTTTCATGTCTTTCTCAAATAGTTCTGCAATTTGTTCGCACTCCTCATCGGGACAGGCGATCCAAGGTAAAAAGTGAATTGTTACCATAATGCCATAAAATGCATGTCTTTCAAAATGGGCAATAAAATTTTCAAAACTATAAGGATCAAGCGAGGAATCATTTGGCTCACATCCCAATAATTTGATTAACGAATCAATGACGGTGTCATGATAAAGTTTCAACAAATCATCCCACAAAGACTTTCGAATACTATTCGGCATATTCATGTACATAAAAAAGGCCAAGTCGATTGCAGGAGTTGCGAATCTTGTCTCTTGAAAGTCAATCATTTTAATTGAATTGGGATTGTTAAAACCACTTGCAGATGGGTATTGGAATAGAACATTGTTACGGTTATAGTCGCCATGCAAGATTACAGAAAAAGGTTCATCAATTTTCAATAAATTTTCCATCAGTAATGAAGGATGTTCACCCAGTTTCTCTTTCATTTTCTTCACAGTTGTAATAAACTCAACTTTTTTTTTTAATTCCCCATTTTCTTCCACAATTCTAAAGAATCTCTCAAGACCAATATTAAAAAGAATTGCATAAGACTCTAATTCATTTCCGTCACTTGAGAGAAATGATAGTGGTATCAGACCACTTGCGAGCTCTTTAAGCATTGCGTCATTTTTGATTTTCATTGCGTATGAAATGGAATGGAACCTTGCAATGTTTGTTATCATCAACTTTAAATGAATGCCATCGAGATCAATTCTTGGTCCCATACGGTAGCCGCGAGGATTTAAGTTTTCAATAGCTAAAATTGTTTCCATCTCGTCACTCAAATCCGGAAAGAGTCCATAATCAGAAAAATATATTTTTGGCACCCATTGATATTCATCCAGCGACACTTTTGAATTGTTTAAAAAGCTCTTGAAATATGGAATGACTTTCTTATAAATGTAAACTTCATTTGAACATTGAATAGTGGATTTTGTTTTGTCTCGAAAATTACGGTCTCCTTTCATAATTTTAACGATAATCTGATGAGACTTTTCACTAAAATTAAGCAATTATTTAAGTGAAATTGACTTTGAGTAAAAATTATTAATTACATTTCGTTCTCATCTTTTAAAATCAGTTTTTGGTTATAAATGGCAGCCATAAATCCATCAATTTGACTGTTGGCACTCGCTTCACATTTAAGTATTTTATGATTTTTAAATTCCTCATTTGACTCCAAAATAAGTTTTGGAAGTTTGTTCTGAATAAAGTCGAGTCTCTTTTGGTCCTCTGACATTCTTAAACTGAGCTCTTTTTCAATGAATTATCTTTTTATGTAGAAATGTAGCAAAACTTATATTATAGCAAAACTTTACTTTGATCTTAGACGAACTTAAACATCTGATAAATGACAAAGGTCTATCAACTGAGAAAAAGCTTTTCTTTCAAGCTAAACATTTAGTGGAAAAATTTTTATGTTTCAAAAATTATCTGCAGATGTCGCTCATCAAAAAAGCGCTTGAAAAGCTCTACTAATGCTTTGAAAAGAATCACTTGATAAAATTTTCTCGAGTGACACACATTTCCTCCAAAAAACACCACTTAATCACATCACATTTGAGAAATGAATGAATGGGTGGGGAAGAAATTTATTTGAGGTCGTTGGATAGAAGAGACCAAGAAATAAATCAATATAAGCAAAAGGAAGGAATTTTTCCCAATTCGGAATTTTTTCACAGTATTTATATAAATTATTGCAATAATATGTCATAATAAATCTATTTGACAATATTATATTTGAGAAGAGGTATAAATTTGCCAATTTAATCTCCATTGACATCCATTTCGTTCATGATGGTAATAAAAGAAAAAGTGAGATTTGTATGCAAAATTTAAAAAAGACAATCGCATAAAAATTCATTTCATTGAACTTTATTGTTAAGTTTTATTTCATAATCAGTACATATGTGTAATTTTATTTTTTTTTAAAATTTTCTGCATTTTAATCAAATGCAATTGAAAATTTTAGAAATTAAGTATCGCTTATTTTCTACTGGCGTTTTTAACAATGATTTAAAAATTATTTTATTCATATAAAAAATTAATTAATTTGTCAATAATTTTTCGTTTGCAACTTGAATTTTAGAAAATTATTTAGGTATTTTGAAAGATTTTTCACCAAAAAAAGTTTAAGTAAAGAAGAATTTCCATCGGATTATTAACTACGTATAGTGTTGTCAATTACATAAACTTTTTTTGTAACTTGACAATTTGCAGACAAATAAAAAGAAATATAATCTGGAAGTATTGTAATACCAGACTTGAACTCACAATTGCAAATAATTCCTGAGTAATTAAAATTGTCTTCTGTTGAGCATTTGGTAAAATGACAACTTTTTAAAGCAATTGCAAATTAGTTTATTTGTCTTCAAAAGTTGCTGAGTAAGAAAATTCTTTTGAAATGACTGACGATTTTTTAAACTCAGGAATTTAAAATTGAAAACGAAAATAATTTTTTTTATTTAGCATTACATTACATGCTATCCAATCTTGACTGTTTCATAAATGTTTGTGTATACTGATATATTAACACAATTGCGGCATCAAAAATGTCAAGAGAAGTGATTGCGTTTTATTTACAATGACCATGCACGAATCCTCTCGGCTATGTACATCATAATTAATCACCAAACTGTCACCATTCTTTTTCTCTAATGTCGAGAAATTAAAAATTAATTTTTTTTCTCACCAATTTTTTTTACATACTCATAACGAACAATTTATTCATGTCATTTTCCTCTTCATGTACAGTGATTTATTACTTTCCCCGCACTCGAGGAAAAACTTTGCTGAGGCTACTCATTTTTATATACACACAAACACACTCGTTTTATTCAATGTCTCCATTACTCTTTTTGCTAACAATGACACTGATGATATGAAAAGTTATTTTTTTCTCTTTTTTCATGAGTCGAGTGAGAGAAGCAAAGTTTGACCAAAACACTGAACTCAAGTGTGCGAGTATGTAGATTTGACAAAAGTTCAGAAGCTGCATTACGGAAAATCAACCCTCAAAAAAGTTGTAGCACTAATTAGCCTTAATTATTTTTCGTCTAAATGTCTATACTAGATGACTTTAAATGACTTCAAGATGTGTATGTGCATAATTAATCATAAATTAGTGAAACTTTTACTGACTCAAGTGGTTCTGAGCCCAGTAAATCTTTTTATTTCTCGCAAGTTTTAGCTACAATAAAATGTAAATAACCCACTAGGATCTTAAAAGAGAGCAAGAAAAGATTATGTTTACAGACTCACAACCGTCGATAGACATAATTATTTTATATGCATCCCTGATGATAATAAATTGTGTAATTTGGTGCTTCCTTAAATGAGCGAACAATAGCAATGAACATGTGAGGGGCTGCAATAGTTAGTATATTGTAGCTGCTTGCGCAGCATGAGAGAAAAAGTTTTACTGCTTTTTAGAACAAAAAAAAATTCGAGGGAGGGCATTGAAGAACAGAAAAAAAAGTTTCTTAACATTTTTCTTTCTTCCCTTCCAACATCGATAAAATGTGCTCATTATTTACATCCACAAATTTTATGTCAGCAGCTGTCAATACATCCACTTTGCCTTCTGAACTTTTTTGCTACTCCCGATGTTGAAGAAAAATCAGAAGTGTATAGAGTTTGTGAATTATTTAAATAGCTTTTTTCAACATTTCTTATTTTCCTTAATAAACTAAAATCATTGGTTTGTTGAGATTTTTTATCATTCGTGAGCGAGAGAGTTGACAGAGCTTACAGCTGTCACCTTGCGATTGTCATTGGGGTAATTAGAGGTAAGTGCAGAGATAAAAATGTCATCTTAATAATCCCCCAAGATACGAGCAACGTTAATAGGACAGCATTTATAAATCTAAAGTATGGCAAATTGGCACAGGAAATTCCTCGACCTCTCGCTGGCTCTGCGATGCCTTTGAGATTATATGTGAAAGAAATAAAAGACATTGAGAGAGGTTATGAGATGATAAGGATTAAGATATTTGCGACATTCACACAGTCATAAATTCAGCACTTATTTCTGATTTATTGCGCTTACACATTTTACAACTTGATTTATACCTAAATTTTACTAGCTTTTTAACTTTTGATTTTCCCCCGCTTCTTAAGAATCATTCGAAACATTCATGATAAAAATCAAATGCTGATTTAACTAAATTCTATTGGCAATGTGCACTTATTAAACTTTGTAAATTTTATCATTCTTTCTCCAACCAGACGTGTTTTGCAAAGCTTAGTAAATTTTACATTTCAGAAGCAGATAATTCGATGAGTGAAAACGTAAAAACTTCATTAATAATGAAAGTAAAATTCATCAGAACACTTTTTTGGTCATTGTTGAGTGCCTCAAAAGTGGTTTAAAGCACTTGAAATGTACAGCAATCATATGAGTCTATTGAATCTTTAATCCTTTTGTATTATGTTGAGTTCAGAAATTGTAGAAACGAGTAAAAATATCATTACTAAACCTATTGTACGACCACTGCCGACATTCTCTCTCTCGAAAATCAGCTTTCGACTCATTCACAACACCACTCACCTCCAATAAAATTTAAATGATCATCATCTGTTGAAACTCTACCTGGATGAATTTTTATCTCTATATAAATTCATGTTGTACAACCATTGTTAAAGTAATGGATTCCAATGTGAGCATAAAAAATATATAGATAAAAAATTATTTTAAAATTGTGAAAAATAGATATACAATTTTGCTGCTGTTTTTGATTTGGAAAATTGATAATGCTTAAAATGTTTATTAATTACCCTATCCAACCTCTAAAGGCATACTCAATATTTGGTATAAACAAAGCTAAAATCAGGAGGAAATCACGTAGCTTTCTAGTGTTAGCAATCACACATAGCTCGTAACTCAATCCTTTAAAAATTTCTGAAAACAATTAGTGCTTCTTTTCTCTTTGATCATCAAAGCATAAAAACTTTATAATTTCCAGAATTAATGCAGAGAAACAATTATAACACTGTATAATAAACTAAACGAACCGTAAAGTATTAAAAATTAAAAACGAAAGCATTAAAAATATTTAGCATCAAAAGATGTTGAAAGTTCATAATTTTTCCCGACAATGCACAAGAATGAAAACGTTGAGAGGAGCGGTAAAAAGTGCAAAGAGAAATGAGTTTGGATGAGCTCATGAAAAAAAGAAGAAAAAGAGATAAAAACACATTAAAAATTCTCTTTACGCGCTCAACCGAAAAATGCTGGCGTTTGGAATGATAATTTAGTGTGATTAATTTTTTCTGAGCTAAATTTGAACATTTGCTTCTTAAACCGTTGTATAAAATTAATCGACAATTTTTGCAAGTCGAAACAATTTTGCCTTTTCCATTTTATAAGCGAACTTCGAATATTTTTGAGAAAAATCTCATTTTTTTAATGTTTTAAAAATTTGAATAAAATTTAAAATTTGCTCACCGTACAATCGGAGAGTACCCTCAGCTTTTCCAAGTGAATTTGTCGACACACAGTGATAAGTCCCAACATCTGACTGACCGAAATTTCTCACAATTAATCGCATTGTTCCACGATAGCCGTGACGTTGTTCTGTTATACCGTATTTCGGCCTGAGTAAGAAACACAAAAATTTATATTTCCTCTTTCTAAAAATTATTTTTTATGACTATAAAAAATATCACAAAACTTACCCGTCGAGTAACATTTCGGGACGTTGTTGGCCTCTTGAATCGTTCCATCGATCCATGCTACCAAAGAAGCCATTAATGGGCACACGTCCTCCTTTTAACCAATAAGACACAGGCAACGGCCAAGCCTCTACTTGACACTCAAGTGCCACATCCGAACCTAAAGGGGCGCCGAGCAGCTGCGAAGGTGCTTTAACCGTTGGTTGAACTATAAAACAATGCGGCGTTAATTATCATCATTACACTCGGCAATTTCATCAACTTACAATGAACGTTTAGCATGACTCGTTTCGACACAGCAGGACGAACATCTGAAAGGATAGGAAAGAAAAGATTTAATTACACCGTGATTTTTTTTAAAGCTGCTCGCTCATCAAGGGATACATATTTTTTTCAATTTATAAAAAAAATCAACGGTTTTCTTTCTTTGCACAGCAGTTGGTGACTTACCATTCTTTTAGAAATTCAGAGAGCAAATTTGAAAGGAAACAAAAGAGTGGAGAATTTGTAAGGAGCTGATTAAAAATTAAAATTTCACGCTGACTTACAGAAGCTATACACAGCATTGCGCCCATTTGCCGCCTATCGAGTTTAAGAAGTCGCAAGGAGCTTCCGTTGTAAGACTCATCTGAAAAGAAAAAATTTGATTAATGAATCAACAGACAATGGTGCACATAAAAAATGCAGCAGCAAACGTTGCAAAATGAAATTTAATGACACGCTTTCAAAGTTTTTCATTCGGCTTTTATTTAATTTTTTATGATAACTTTTTCCAAACCACGGTTTTCTACCTCGATGCAAGAGAGACTTTTTTTTCTTTATTTGTTGTTCATTTCCTCGCTCGACATTCAACAACACTTTGTTATATTTTTCTTTTAACAAACCACAAAAATGTGATACACACATATTCTCATTCAATGAAGGGCACAAACGAGCAAAAAAATGTTTTTCAGAATTCACAACAGCTGTGAAAGCCTTTCTTTCATCCCCAACTTTTTCACGCTCGTTAAATTTGAATCATTATTATTCTCTCAATTTAATAATCGTGATTTTTAGCTCGCATTTAAATCACTTCTTTTTCACATTTGTCATGTTGAAAAATAGTAGTGCAAAAATAAATGTACCATTGAGAATTTTATGCTTAAAATCCTTGTTATTTGCATGTTGCTCGAATGGTTTTATTTGCTATTCAAAGCGCTGTCGTCTTCAAGGATTTTCTTTATCTTAAAGTCATCTTTTACTATTGTCATATTCAAGTGAAAAACGTCAAGATCAGGAAGAGAAATATTTCTCGAAAATGTTCTCATTATTTAAAAACCAACAAACTAAATGTAAAGTAGAAAGTCGGTATGTAAGACGAAAAATGTATACGCCATGTGTGACAACAACAAGATTAAAAATTTGATGCACATTCGGTAAAAATTTTCGTCTGAGTTGAAGTTTTTTACTGTAAAAATAAAAAAGTGAGGGATGAAATAACCCAAAAAGAAATATTTTTTCAGCCTTCACTCAGATAATAACAAGGACGTTTTTCTGAAGAATTCTCGAGTACTCTTTCGTTTTTCTTCATCGTCATTGCCTTCAAGTGGAAACGATTTTCATTTTTGCATGCCATTAGTGTCACTCAAGAATCTCTCGCTCGAAAAGTATACATTTCATTTTAAAGAAATTACACTAAAAGTAAATTTTCAGACAATTGAATCGCTTTAAAATTTCTTCTTTTCAACTGCCACTTACTCATCAAAGCGAAAGATGAGAAGAATATGTGTACTTAAAAGAAAAACTTCCACGTCATCATCATGATCTTTCGCTTAAAATGTCATCATTATAAAAAATGTATATTAGTAAATTCCTGCTCATATTCACATTTGACAGTGTAAAAGATTATTTTTGAAAGAGAATGACAGGAGACCAAGCAGTAGGATGTACATTTTACGAAAAAATACGTCAAATTACATTGAGAGTATCCGGGGAAATACACTTCTAACTCATGAAGAAACGAGTAGCACTTGACTTCTCACATATCATCGCAAGTCATGTGTGAGGGATGATTTTCTTCTCTCATAAGTTATGCATAGCATCAGAATCGTTTATTATACATGCTTTTAACCTTTGACTACCTTTTTCGAGTGATAAATTTTTCAATAAAAGGTAAATAAATTTTTGGAGGGTTAATAAAGGTGGACATAACTGGAAGCATTTCAAAGTTTTCTAAAATCTCCCTCACATTAGAAAAATATTCACACTTCACAAAAAATAATTGAGCTGAATTAAGAAATATCATGTTTCTGAGGAAAAGAGAAAAGAGATTAAAGGTTTGAGGCAAATGTTTGGTTTGAGAGACACATAAATAGCATCATGACTGAGCAACAAGCAAATCGACTTGAGATGGGTCGGTAATTATCACCGAGAGAATATTTTTCAGCTCTTACAAAATTAGGCAATTATGGTAATTAATTAATGTGAGTCATCTTATTTCAACTGAACACTACTAAAATAAGCAAGAAAATAATTTTTATGCATAAGAGGAGTGAAAGCTTTATTTTCTGGAATTTTGCCACTACATTGACCACGGCACTAGGTACATGGCAAACCAACTGTAATTCAGTATCAAAAAAAAAACTTTAAATGTTCAAAGCCACAGCAGACAAAAGAAATTTCGTTAAAAATATTTGCTCCGTAGAGTTTTTGTAAATTTCCAAATTTATCATCCATTTAAATGCATAATGAGTTAGATGTAAACGATTGTAAAGCATTTATTAATTGCTTGAAGAATGCTTATATAATAAGCTTGTAAATAACATTCTCTAAAGCAATGAACGAAACGAAATGTGCTTTTGTGTTCAACCAGCGCATACCCTCTCGCATGTTAAACCTTCTCGCATAAACACTATAATTTACCGAATCACACAATTGTTTTATTCAAAATCCCCCAAAAAGCTATTTTTTCCCCGTTTAACATCCACCGCAAGAAATTGTTAACGAGCATATAAAATTAAATAGGAATTTATTCATGTAAAAATTTGTTATTGAAGCGTTTAAAGTTTAAACCCTTGTATGATAAACATTAAATTTTTAGAGAGAAAGTTTCAGTATAACCTTAAAAAATATTATGCTGTTGATGATGATAGTGGAAGTAACACACAACTTTTAATGACACAAGAGAGTAAACTACTGCAGGAGAGAATATTTTGCACTCGGGTCAAATTTCTTGGGAGAAAGTTGGTTTTCGGTTGTTTAGAAATTTATTGCAATGACTATTCGAACATATTTAATTGCTCCTCCTGACGATATCCTCTTGCATATAGCCCATAACTTTTTCTTCCTTTCAAAGCTTGAATTATTAAGTTGAAAACTTTTTCATCTCTCTTCGTCTTCTTTCGATTGCTTTCTCCGCAAAAACCATTACCATTTTTGTGACTTTTTGTTTCTGACTTATTATCTTCATTTCATGATACAAAGCACGAATGAGAAAATAAAGCACAAAAATTTTTCTCATCTACAATAAAAGTCGTAAAACAAAATTAGTTGAGCGGGAAGAGATGAAAGTATTAGAAAATTGACGCAAAAATGTATCTCTGAAAAGTTTGCTAAATGCAGATGATATCTTCGCCAAATGTTCAATGCAGTACGATGAAAGTGTGAAAAGTTGTTTTAAATTAAGTTTTCTAAATTGAATACTAAACAAAAAAATTAAGTCAAAATTTAAAATTTGAGAAAAATAATGAAAACGACAAGGGAATGAATAATTCGATGTCGCATACCACCAGAATGGAAAAATTTGGTTTATTCTCGGCGGGATTTAAAAGTGCAAACTACATAACTTTTCCATTAACGTAACTTTTTTGAGCTGCTTTGTATTTTTTCCATGAAATAATTTTATACGGTTTGAAAATTTTTGTTCTAGAATAATTGAGACAAGTGAGAATTTAGAAGAACACTAACAGTTTCGAATCATCGTTATATCTTTAAAATAAATAATTATATAAGAATATAAAGATATATGCTTGTAAATTTTTTTTGTATGAATAAGATGTGAGTTCGAAGTTCAAATCCTAAAATTTTTTCAGGGAATATAATAAAAGGAATGAAAAGAAACGTTATTGAAAATCGATGAGAAATTTCTACATCTTTCTCTCCGGACTTGCTTGATGAGCACCATTTAGCAGCTAATTTCCCCCATCATGATAGCAAATTGATGCATATATTCGCCTCTCATTTTGAAAATAGACACAACATCTATTACTTATAATGAAATCATTGAACTTTATCTATTTTTGCTCTTTGCGGAAAAATTTTCACCCTTAGAATGCTTGCTCGACCATTTCAACCATGCACACATACAACATCATTCACTCTCATTCTATTCAAGCACAGCGACGGACGAACAAGTAAGCCGGTAGTAATAGAAGGCATGAAATTGTATATGTATACAAGAAAACAACGATGCTATAATATTAAATGATAATAGAAGCAGATGAAATAAAAACAGAAATATGTAGAAGCATATAGGAGATAGTGGAAGTAATTTTCCGCACAGAATTGTAATAGAAATTGAATTTCAGGTGAAATAGTCACGTACTTTGGCAGGTAGAGGGAGTAATTGCGTTCTCTCCCTTTAGTCTATCTTCCATTTTTGGCGACTTGGTTTATTTCTTCATTTTTCAGCAAAATCTTATCTCGATAAGAAAATGCATTCGTGCATATTTTTAGGGGTTTAAAAAAATTCGTCGACCTCAAAAAGTACAATAAAAAGTTCTAATTCACAACCCTGACCATGACAAGAGATAACCATTGCTTTGCAATTCAGGCCCTCTCTTCTTATCTTCTTATTCAACCCCTAATCCTTTCTTCTCCTCCACAGGTTATTTAATTCAATGTCTCATTTTCTTCTATTTTTATATGCCTTTGTTGCTTCTGCACTATACTCTGTGTGGTAGAAGATGGTGGATTTGTGTGACTGAATCAAGTACATTTAAGTCTCTCTTATATACTCACAAGAGAAAGCTCTCTAGCTTAAAGCCATTAAACAAAAAACTTTGCATTGTTGCTGTTAGCCTCTTCATTTATTTTACTTTGTGAATAGGTTAGTGAGTGAAAACATATAAAATCAAAAAGCCATCAATGAACTTGCCAAAAAAAATTGAATTTAACAAAATCAAATAGTTAAATATGGCATGATGTTGCTGTTGCACTCAACAAGCATTTATTTTATAGACCACATTGGTCACCCCAATTTTATAAAATACGCACGACGCGCTTTTTTATTTTACTTGGCAAAAACATTATGCCACAAAATAAATATTATAGCTTCGGCTTTATGAAACGAGCGACGCGTGTGGAAAATACCCTCAGATGATTTTATTTAAAATTTCATGAACTACTTAATAATGCAGACGGTATCGTAAAATACTTACATTTGGTAAGTTCCTTTCCCGAACTTCCCAGTTTTCGCATGAGAATCGGTTCACCATCCTCTCGTCGCCAAACGACACGTGGAGTTGGATGTCCCGTTGCTCTGCATGTCAATGTTGCATCTTCTCCTTCCTGCACAGCTATATCAGTTGAAGAATCCTCGTTTATTATATCAGGCGGGACTAATGTGAGTTTGAGTAAAAAAATAATATTTTAAAACATATCAGTAAGATTTGAGTCAATGCAATTTAAAATCAGCAATGAAAATTAATTCGGCATTTAAATGTTCTGAGGTATGGAATTTAGAACCTAAATCAAGCAAATGACAGGATATCTATACATGTGTAAACACAGAGTCATGTTACCATTTAAAACAAATACAAATTGAAATCGAAAAATTTAAATATTATTTATAAATCTTTTTAAAATTTGAAGAACAAAGTTTGAAAAAAGAGTTTAAAAATTTATGGAATCTCTTTCAATCATGATAAAAAATAATAACTCTAGGGACTGAGTTATTAAATTATCAATAATGGCTACTACCCTTGAGACCCCCTCTCTCTCTCTCCCTCTTTCTCTCCCTCTCTCTCTCTCTCTCCTGACGGCTTCAATGTCCCACACAGTCGTCAATTATCGATTTTTTGATTTTAAAATTCTGAACACAAAATCATAAAATGCCACCCACGACAGATACAATGTAATTTACGTTAAAGCGACTCAATTTTTATGATTACGCATGTCCGCACTGTTCTCGAGTGTCTTTTGTAAAATTTTCATCGTCATTTTGCTTTTAAATAAAAAATTTCATATTCAAAAAAAATTTTAATGACTGAAAAAAATTTTGTACGGGGGCAAATTCGGCAAGATATTTTGATAAGATTGAAGTTTGATTCATCGATTAATGAGAAAAAAAAATTTTTACACATAATGAACCAAACTTTTTAGTGTTAAACTTTATAATTTACATGGAAAGCAAAAAAAATAAAAATTGGACCCACTTGTGTTTTCTAATAACGATATTCAATAAATTTGTTTTCTCATAACTGATGGAGTTTTTTCTTATAGATAAAAAATTATTAGAGTGAACTTTGTTTACTGCATTGGGAATATTTATCCAGTTTCATATTTGAATTTCATTAAATTAATATTAAATATTAAACCTAATAGTTTTCGTTTATGAAAAGGCTTAATTGATAAACTAATACTTTTCTCATGTTCAAAATCGTTTTATAAAAAATTTTAAATTTGCAGAATGAGAAATATCCACTAATGGAAAAAGTTTCTCTTGCTCATTTTTACCACGAGAAACCTAATGAAAATCGATTCGCTAACTGCTCGTAGAAAAGGTTTTTTTGGAAATTTCTACGTCAGCTGAGCTCATGTTAAAAGTTTTTAGAATAAATATTTTTATTGGCAACTTTATCATTACTGTCTCATCGATTTTATTCCTGAGGGAAAAATGTGTTTGTCACCTTAAATTTTTACTCCAACTTTCACTTAAACAATAAAATTATTATAAATCGATATAGAGACGTTAAAACTATTTTAAAAAAAGCTTGAAAAATAATTTTGTTTTGGAAAATTTTTATTTTGCTAAAGTTTTTAAAAAGTTCATTCGCTCTCTTCAAAATCAAAATGTAAATGTACGTGACTTGAATTTTTATATGATCATATTAAAAATGTCTCCCAAACTATGCACACATTCTCTCTGCCATATTCATATATTTATGTGTTCAATAAAAAACATTTTACTGCGATGCACGCCATTTCACTCCATTACTCAATTTTTGTTGCTTCCTTTTTGCTCTCAAAAATAAAAATAAAAATTGACTTTTTCGAGGCAGGGAAATAAAAGCGCTAGAGATTTAAAATCTAGACATGATTGTTAATACGGTGAGACATCAAAAGCCGAGCTATTGCAATGCCCCGAACACAATAAGAAAATCGAAATAAACCAGGAGACTGCAAACATGACTTTTTTCTCTATTTATTTCTCATAGTCACAACAACAACGACAGTTTTTTATGATGTCGTTAAAATGCCTCTGGATTTATTCATCTGTCACGCTGTGTCGGTACACTTGCACATGTCATGTTTGTTATTAGAATTAAAAGGCATATAAGAGGAGAGATAAATTCCATCTGAATAAACTGTACATATTCTGTTCTGAATAGTGAGAATGAGATGCAAATGATAAATGCCTTCCCAGCAAAAAATGCACGGTTTATTCATCTTTTTTTTTCTCTTTAATACATCACTTACCCTGAACGTCGATACAGCCTATTTGCTTTTTCATGGGACTTGCGTTTATTTGACACATGTAGCAACCTTTATATGAAAGATAATAGAAATTGATTAATGCACGAATAAAAGTGAATTCCTGCACTAATGAAAGCGATAACATTACCCCGATCAGATTCACGAAGTTGTTTTATTCTCAATCGCCATGTTCTTATATCTTCATGTGCGACACTAATTCGAAGGTTGTGTGTAACGACACGTTCTTCTAATGCCAAGACCGTTTGATCACTTGCGCGCAACCATCCAACCTGAGCGAGTAAACAGACATGAAATGAGATTTATGAGGAATGTGGTTAATAAAAATAAAAATTGTGTTTGTTTATCTCACCTTATATCTACCGAGATTCCTCACTGAACACGTAAGCACCGCTTCACGGCCGGCTGGAAATGTGACATTTTGTATCGTGCCCTCAAACTCCGGCTCAACGTCACCTTGAAGATTAATATCTGGCGGTGAAAATGAGAGAGAAAAATTAATTTAAAGGTCTCGCTTTAATAAACGTATTATGGTGATTGACATCGGTGAAAAGGGATGCCAAAACAAACTCATTGTATATTCTCTGTCCTCAAGCAGCTCCATTTTAATAACAATGGAGGCTTCATTCTTTCATTAAGGAAGCGACAAAGGGAAGCCCTTTCGCCTATTTAATTTATTAGCTCTCACACAAACACACGACAAAAATCGCAAAGCAGCTAAAAGTTTCGTCCTTTTTAATTAAAATCTTTCTTTTGTGTTGCAAGTAAGCGGAATAAATTTTTATAATTGTAATTTTTTTATTATTTCATCAACTTTACAGCTAAACTCAAAAAAGTACTTTTCACTATTTTCCCCTTATATGAGCATTCGTTTTTAACCTAGAGCAGTCAGTGTATTGGTGATAATCATCAGAGAATGAATCATTTATATTGATAATGCTAATTATGAGTAGTGTGATGAGCTCGAGGAAAAATATTAATAAGCTCCGCTCATTGCAGTTTTGAGAGGGCTTCGGTAATTTATGCACTGAATTTGGTTATTTAAGCAACAGCTCACAGAATATTATAGTGAATAAATTTTTCGCGCGTCACGGCGGAAATGAAGTATGTTTCCGCAAAGTATTGAAAATGAATTTTCAGTAAAATCCAGACATGAGTGAACATTACGTGATGAGCAAAACACCATGCGCCATAAAAGTTTAAAAAGCCTTAATCATTAATTATTTTGAATTATTGCATACTAAAAACAGCAATTTAATCTGTCTTTTAATTAATTATGTGATTTGTCTTTAGCCCTTAAACCTTGAAAATTTACCATTAAAACAAGGTGGGTCTGCAAACGGCGTTGCCATTTCCAATAGCTTTGTTGTCTTCGAACCGTATGCATAATTTCTAAAAAATCCAGGAATCATTCTAGAAAAAAACAACATATTTTTTTAAGATTTTGCACCCACGGAAAGTCAGATCCGAAATTATTATATATAGCGAAGCTTTAATTATTTTTAAACTAGGCGGTTTAAGCCCGGCAAGCCGCCCGTAATTTAAATGTATGTTTCCTACCAAAAAAATTTCAATTGGATTTTTGATTTTCCAATAAGAACCTTACTGACATACATACATACACACAACTCTCTTTGTTTATAATAAGGATATTTGCTTTTGTCGCTTAAAAATTTACACACAAACGCGAACAAAAAAAAACCCTTGTCAAAAAAAGTTAAATTGAATTATTGTTTTTGTTTCATTGGCACGCATTCCCCGCAAAAACATAAAAAAAAACATTTAATTGTTTTATTAAAGCTCTTTTTCAGCACATTTGTTTATTTTGCGCTCGTTCAGCGGTGCTGCTTGATTATGATGTTCAAACAATAATAATGTTCGAGCCTCAAATTGTTCATTTGCATAATTTTGGGAGCGCTCCTGCGCCTGATTATCACAAAACCATTTTTGTTTTGTTGGTATAAAATATAATTCATACAATTTCATATTTTATTTCTTAATATTCACATTGTTCTTTTCAAAAGGAG
The DNA here is from genome assembly GCA_038502055.1 of Tanytarsus gracilentus. Taxonomy (NCBI): domain Eukaryota; kingdom Metazoa; phylum Arthropoda; class Insecta; order Diptera; family Chironomidae; genus Tanytarsus; species Tanytarsus gracilentus. Next base: position 52,169 of record JAXRKN010000043.1, on the reverse strand, counting down.
AATTATATTTTTTGTGAAGAACAAAAATATAATTTAATAGATTTTTATTTTTAATCCGTAAAATTTCTGTGGCAATTTATGAGATTGTTAAAAAAAATAATGAGCAACATTAAAAGGCAAAAATAAAATATACAAAACCGTTTCCATGTTGAGGCACCACTTGTAACACTCTTTGTAATAAATGTACACGGGTTAACGGGTGAGAAAAAAGGGAGGAAAAACACAATTAAATTACAAACAACGCCAAGGGGAACAGCAACAACAAACCTATTGCGAAGGTTTTTATTTTGCTTTTATTATTCCAACATATTATTTTCATTGCTATCAAAAACCTTTTTTGAATTTTACTCTGCAGTCGAAAAAGTTGTTGTGCAACAAAATTAGTAGAATTTTTTGTGTGTTAAATTTGAAAGTTTCAATAAAAACTGGAAAGATTTCATCAATTGACATTTTTTCTTCCTCATTTCGCGCACTGTTGATATTTTTTCCTTTTCACTCCGCAAACTGAGTATGTGTGAGTGATTTCAATCCAATTTTCCTCCTAATCGCTCAGAGAAGCATTTTTCCATCTTTCAATTACCTTTAATGTGTTTATATTCATTCAGACAAATTCAAAAGCATTCACATCTCTAGGGGAATGCCTACAGTGAACAATTCATGCGAGCGAGACAATGACAAGAAGGTTGAAAATGAAGAAATCATCTGTTCATTTAGAAATCTCTCGTGAATGTTTGTATGCCTCCATTACTCACGTAGAATTGTGCGAGATTCAAAATGAGTTTGGCGCTTCATTGTTATTTTTATCTTTGCAGCTCTTGAAATCAATATCGATTTTCTCTCTCTATGACAACAAAAATTTTCATTCGAGAAAAAAAAATTAAATTGAAAAAACGAAGCTTTAAATTTTAACTCTTTTTTTGAATAAGGCAATAATTTTTAGGTTAAATGTGTATCCACATTTCTTCTGACAATTCACGAATCATGACTTTTATGCTTATTTTCATTCCCTCAACAAGAGGGCCTTTTTCATTCAATTTGCATAATTTTATGTTGATTTCTCTCGAACAGATTTGCGTTTGTGAAAGTTTTCCCCCCATAAACTTGGAACAATTTTCAGACACAAAAGTCAAAAAGTAATTTCTTAAAGAGGAAAATTTCATAGCAGGATGCGCTTTAAAATTATCAAAGAACAAGAATGTGAGCAACATCCAAAGGTTTATTTACGAGATTTAATTAAAAATAATTTTTGCCCATAAATTCGCCGTTGAATGAAACAATTAAAATTTTAAAATGCTTGAAATAAAAATAGAATTTAACTATCTCACAAGTTTCCAATCCTAGAAAAAGGCAAAGGCAGTATGCCGAAGAGCGTCGTTAAGAAATAAACTTTACTCCTTTCTTCTTCTTTAAATTTTCTCTTCTTTTTGGTCCCCAACAAATAGCAAAGTTCTGATTTATTTTGAAAATATTTGAAGCTGATCCTTTTCCGGTTCCGAAACCAATTGAGAAAAACTTGCGTCTTCTTTTTATTCAGGTCATGTTTATTGCTTTTCGCTGTGATTTTTTAGTTGAAATTCCATTTAAAAGTTAACCCGTGAAATGCATTCACGTACTTGAGAAAAAAGGATTAAAAAAATTTATAAACTTTTACCTTCCTCTAAGAACCCTTTAGATAAACTGACTGAAATGAAAGGTTCGTGATATGCTACATCATCGTGAAGGATTGAAATTTTCATCATCTTCATAAAATCTTTGCGATAGGGTTGTATGATCAGAAGGTTACCGAAACGAAATTCTTCCATAAATCATTAAATTATGAGAGTTAATAATTTGGAGAGTAAATTTATCGCTGTTGTAAATAAACTTTTAAATCTCGCTTTAATGAGATCTACAGCGAGCCTAAAGGCTCTCAATTTTTTATGTTTGAATCTTCAACACATAATTAACAAGTTGTGAATTTATACGTTTCTAGAGTCATTATCATGATCAAAAATTACCTGGCAAGAGCTGTTGTGATGAACCCTGAAGACGTTGTAGATTGGCGATATAGATCATGAATATTAACAAATTCTTTCCTTCCATTGTCGATGTGACTGCAAATTTTTCTCCTCCTCTTCTTGACTACAGTTTAATGATAAAACTTTTACTTGATTTTCTTCGTCACACTCCTGTTGCACTGCACCACATGTTATACTTTGCCAAATTAAATTTTATAAAACTGCAAAAAAAATTTCAAATTATTTGCAAATATTATAATTTTTTGATCGTTAAAACATTTTTTTAAAACAGGTGACGCAAATGGAACCGAAAAAAGATTTTATAAATCGCTCGCCATGTTTGATTGGCACCGGAGATTTATTAAAAAAACTAATTTTTGCAATTTTTCTATACATACTTCTTATTTTTTCCCAAATTAATCTTGGCAACATTCATTTATTTACAAGGAGGGTATTTTAAAAAAATTAAAATATTTTCGTACACAATGAGATTTTTAGAAAACAAACAAATGATTAATTGACAAATAAAATTAATTAAGGAAATGGTTTTTTAACTTTTGATTTCTTGTATGACAATACTAAGCCATCCTCAATAAACATTTGAATGGGCGATAAACATATAACTAGTCCCGTCCTTTGTTGTGAAATGATAGTTTAGGAGGGCAAACATTTGCTCAATTGAGATTAAAGATTTCACAGTGAGAAGCTCGCAGGTACTGACAACTTGAGAAAATACCTTTTTTTGCGTATTTTAAAACTTTTTATTATTTTTTCAGAAAAAAATACTGAAAATTAACTATAGGCTGAAGACAGAGATCAAAAACTAGTACGTTTTTTTGGGAAAGGCGATTTTTCTTTAAAAAATTTCCCCAACATAATTTAATTTTTAATTTTAAATGAAAGAATTAATACTGTTTTACATTATGCAAAAAAAATTCGTAAAAATTTAATTAATTTCATTAAAAAAAAAATGATTTTTCACTTTTAATTTTTGTAAAGAATTTAATTTTTTTTTAACAAATTTTTTTTTGCATCCTGTAAAACATAATTAAATGTTTCATTTAAAATAAAGCAATTGAACATGTTGATGGAAAATTTTAAGGAATATTCGATTGATCTGAAAATTTTTAATCTAGTATTGCAATTTTTGATCTCTGTCTTCAGCCTTTTAAAGTGTTGAGAAATGCTTAAATAAATTTAATTTTGTCGTTTATAGGCTATAAGCTGCAAAAAATCCCTTTTTTTTATGTCGATTATAATTAAAGGAACGGAAATATTTTCATCAAAAGAGAAGTAGCTTGTAATTAAAACTTTTTCATTCTTATCAACTTGCCCGCATCAAGTTCATTGCAGTTTTTTCTTTTTCTCAGTTTGAGTGCAAAAGCTCATGAAAAAAGAACACAATTAAAGTACGTTATCAAAGTGCAAAACCCTTTTTTTCACTGCCCAACTCTATTAATGCCAAAAAGGAAATGGTCTATTTGTGTATGTACATGTTGAAAAAAATTTGCACTTTTACAATGTGATTTTTTTCTCGTCTTCCATTCCATTTTGCTGCAGACGACATTTTTAATGGAAATTTTATTCTAACTCGATACTGCCACATAAAAAGAGTTCATGTGAAGAAATTGAATGCCAGATCAAAAGCTTTTAAAGGAGTTCAAAAATTGGCAATATTTTATTTTAAAATTATCGCTTCTTGCAATCTTTTGTAAATGAAATAGAATATTTTAAATACTGTGAGCTAACCCCATTCGAGTTAAATCATTTTAGAGCGCAAAAAACATTTTCAGCTAAGAAATAAGCAGCCATGACATTCGACACAGACAGAAGAGATGACTGTAGCTTCGAGTGAAAGATAATAAAATGCAGGAAAAAGTCTCGAATGAAAATTATGCCAGCAGAAAAAAAACATAAATGAACTTCAAATATTTGTCATATAATTTTCGTAACACGTTGCCAAAACAGCCTGCTACACTTAATAATGATGTTCTAAATAAACAGATGCGAACAATGCACAAAAAAGGAAAGTCTGTGGGAAGGAGAGGAGCAAATGAGCTGGCAACATTGATTTTGTGTGTAGAGCGTGTCAAATTGTTATATGTAATGTGTCAAAGAAATTTACCATAAATAAATAAATTGTTTGGGATAAAGCAAGAGAAAAAAGTGAGCTTAAATGCACATCAATCGAGTGATTTAGTTTGAGATGATGAATTTGAGTTCTTAAACGTGATTACTTGAATATTTTTTGAGCATTGAACTCACGTATATTCCTTTGGAACATTGGACACGATTGTGACGGATTAATTTGAAGAGGTGGATACAAATTAAATACAAAAGACGTTTTTATTGCTATTATGGCACGAGAACAAATTGAAATTCAATAGAAACATCACATGTTTATAGAAAGAGAAGCAATTTGAAAAGACGTCACGTCAACAGGTTTAAAGCATGTATAAAGCTAATATCTCTCCGCATGTATCTTGAGGGAAAGTGAAAATTCTTGAATTTATTTTTCATTATATTCAATTGCTTTTCACTTAACTACATAAGGACACGAGTGCGATGCATCTCAAAAAATATATTTATTTCAATTCAAATTTTTTTAAAACTTTAAATTTTCAATAATTTAAAATTTTTAAGAAAAATAATGAAAAGTGAGAATGTCACCATAAAATTGCTTTCTTCCTTCTTATTGCATGTTAGATATTTTAAATTCGAAACAGATTGTCATTTCAATTTTCATTTCTGTCGCTCTAAATCAGCAACGAACGAACAAAATGCAAAGAGAGGAAAATTTTCCGTCATAAAAACATCATATTTTCCTTTTCTATCATGACCTACTGCGTTTTGTGCTTTATGATGTTCTATGTTGAAAAGAAAAAATATAGAAAGAGGAGGCAAAATCAATCAAAAAGTCATTATCAGACGAAAAATATCGATGTGAGAAAAGAGAGCTTTTAATTTTCAAATTGTCTCACTCTGTTAGCGGATGCATTTCGCATGCAAAATTTTACGACCAAAATCATTTGATTGACAGATATGCTGCCACTAGCAATTTTAACGCATTACTCGATTGGTTATTGAACTTTTTCCCCCATCTCCTCGCATTAATTAAATATCAATCATTCTACGAATATCTGAGTGGTGAAACCCTGATGATTTTGTAGAGAAAAAAATTCTACAATTTTTTAAAAGACACTAAAGCAATGAACAGCTGAGCGATGTAACCACCAAAAGACACATGATGAAGGTTTCATTTTTATATAGACTCGAGAAAATCTAATCACATTTTTCAATTCTAATTCTCAATTTTCTCTTCGTCGTTTAAAGCACAAATTCCAACAAAATATTAGACGATTTTCATTCTGCTTGGAAAGAACACAAAATTGGCTGTTTTATTGTTTTTATGCACTTCGCTACCATAATATGTTGCTCTCCCTATCTTTTTAGATTTTTAGTCTCTATACCATCTCTGTTCCAATTTTCACATCTACTAATCTTTTAAGCTTTTAATGCAATAATCATTTATCTCTCTCTCTCTCTCTCTCTCTCTCTCTCTCTCTCGTCACACTTGTTTTGCCTACTTCCGCATTTCTTGCTTGTCGCTCGAAAGATTAGCATGTTTTTTGAATATGTGCGTGTTTATTTTCATAGCCTTTCGAGTTTAATTTAACTCATTTCGGATTTGCATACTGAGTCGCATATTATGTATTATGCGATTACAATGCTTGAATAGATTTTAAAAGACAAAATTCTGTTCAGTAATGGGCAACAAAAATAATGCTTTCATAGCAATTGTTGATTACTTGAATAGTTTCGTTTAACAAACTGCAATCGAAAATTGTTTCATTTTAGTTTCTCCTTTTAAACAAATTAGTTTTCAGCATGGCATGTAATAAAAAAAATTCATACACACAGGTGGAAGAAATTGCGAGAAAATGAAGCATAACGTGTGAGTGAGTGATGAATGAATTCTTGCCACCCATAACCAAAAAAAACTTGCTCGTGTGCTTAAAGCACATGAAATAATTTTCCATATACATTTTTATTTCAGAAACATTGCAATAGTATGCTCTATTGTTGTGTGTTTAGAGTGCATGGACAATTTTTATGCCCGATAAACATTTTTAAAGAAAATTGTTTTATTTTGAATGAGTTTGTTAAACATGCTTGCAATATTTTTAAGGAAGAAATATTATCAGGGCTTAAGCATGTATTCATAAATTTCAAAAAAGCTAGCGTGCTTTGAGTACTGGCCAGATACAATCCATTTTTTTCACATCTATTAATTTTGTCTTCTTTTGACTGCACTCTAACAATTTATGTATACTTTTTTTCGACATGGGAAGTATGAGAACAAAATGAGAGACAGCAGTATGGTGTGTATGTAAAAGATTTATTTGGAAGGCAGGGCATTTGAAGTTTGCATATTTTTATGCAGTATCTCGTTTTTTTAGGTCAAAAATTTGTCTTCTTTTCATCATCATCGTAATGAAATTATCGGAAATGACACCAAGAGCTTCTATAAAAATAGCAAAATGCTGCATTATCATCATTATTTCTGCACACATGTCAATTTTATTTTTTTAAAAAATAGAAATAAAAGCCTGATTTCAAGAATATCATTTTTCAACACAATGAAATTCTTGCTTCATTTTCTTATTCGTTTGTCACGAGATTGGCAATAATTCAAATTAATGACTAAATGATGATAACTTTTCGCTAAGAGAAATTAAGTGCTAGCTGAAGTATTTAAATGATACTTAATCGCACGCCTCCGCTGATGCTTCATTAAAACAAGTTGAATGTATGGAAATAATTGACTTAAAGGATTTGAATGTTCTTCTCACGTAGCACATGCCGACAATGAATAATCGGTGATTAATTTCTTTGCACTGTCTTGCGAATGACTCCCGAATTTGACGTTAGCAATTAAGATTCAATAAACACTTGACATTTACCCTCCTTCTCTTGAGTGCCCTATAAATACTTTTAATTGTTTGACGGTATTTTATTCATTTCTCACCAAGAAAAATGGGCTTTAATTTTCACGAACAAGTTTTCGGATCTGAATTTAAATATCTCTGACACTTTATTTGCACAAGTAGAGTTCTACTAATCTATTTCATTGCTCAAAATTATTTACATTTAAGTAGAATAATTCAATTTTTCATGACTTGGCATAATTTTTTTCGTCACTTAATTTGACAAAAAATTAATTCTATCGTTTTCATCTTATTCCTCATCATTTAAATGCACTCAAATAATTTAATGCGGCCGTGAAAACTCACTCGAACACAATTTAAGCGTCCTATTCAGCTTAACACACGAACTAAACTGATTCACCTTCCTTTGCAAATATCATGTTGACTCAGAGGTTCATTCACTTCCAGTTGCACATAAATTGTTCCGAATCGAGAGAAATTCTCCCAAAAATATGCTGCGCATGATCACCACTCTGAAGCAGATGTGTGTCGAATTTCTTTTTTACAATTTACACATCACATAGTACATGGCGAGATGGTGGGTGCAATGCAAGCTCTTAAAATTTCTTTAAAGTTTAAATTTTCACTTTTATCGATTTTTCTCATTTTACAAATTTGTTACAACGAAATCTTAATCGCAAAGAAAAATCATAAAGCTGAACTGTAAAAGTCAAGCAATTGCAAACAATTGTTACATTTTACCTCAACAGCTTTTTCATCTACACTTGTCTATAACCGAACGAGAGGGGTTGATTTTATGACGTGTGATTTTTTTCTTCAACGCGAGACACACATCGAGTAAATCATATATAAATATATATATCTGCAACAGCTGACGTGACAACGTTAAGAATTATTGAAAACTTTTCACTCTTCATCATCTCCACATTTCTTCCTCCTACATGCTTGTCGAAAATTTTGTGTCGAAAATGTCTTCATTTTCCATTTTTCGTAAGAGAAGAGCACATATTTGTACGTTCCACTGTCTCACATGTGTCGTCACGATACATTTTACTTATGATTTTGAGTCATTCATGAAGTATAGGTATCAAACTATAAGATTTTTTTGGCAGCAATTCAGATGCTGATTAAATTACTTTTTTCAAAATATTTTTTTAGCAAGCGACAATTATATTTATTTTATTTTGAGTATTAAACTTATCAAAAATATACAAGATGGGTCTGCAAACGGCGTTGCCATTTCCAATAGCTCCGCATAGATTAGTAGTACCCTACTCCGTTGCAATGAGCATTAGTGGCACTCCTGGCCGACCATGATGGACATTCCTCAAAAATAATCAATGTAAATCGATTCCTGATGCAATAATGAGTTCAACGATACCCATGAAGCCATAGTTCTGAAAATGGACATTAGTGGCACTCCTGGCCGACCATGATGGACATTCCTCTAAAATCGTCAATGTCAATCGATTTCTGATGCAATTACGAGTTCAACGACATACATGAAGCCATATAAGAAAAAATTTGTATGAAAAAGGACATTTTTGCACTCAGGGACGGTCCTTGGTGGGTCGGACCTCAAAACTAAATACTTCTTGCACAACTAGAGCCAAAACCCGATCTTTAGCCACAAACCCGACTCAAATCCGACCAGCTGTTCTTGAGATATGGCGTTCACTAAGATCGTGAGAAAGTGAGAAAGTAAGAAAGTAAGAAAGTAAGATGACTTAAATGGCTCTAACTCCTCGTAGAAGCAACTGATTTCAAATCTGTTTTCACCAGTTTGTAGGGTTTGGCTAGGCCTATCATTTGAGTATATGTTTTGATATTGCACAATGTAATGTCTTGGCACTAGGGGCCGAAAACTGGTTTTGGAGAAATCCAAAATTAATATATAGCGGAGCTATAATATACTCACAAGTTTTAGATAAAGTATTAATATTGTTTTACCAAGAAGGGCCGAAAAATAGCAATGTGAATGTTGACAATATGTATGTTGAATTTTCAAGTAGATAAATTGAATTTTCAATTAAATTTGTGGCATTTCAAGCATGGAAATCTGATGCGGAAGACAAACTCATAGGAGGCAAGCGATGGAGGGAGTTCATTTCAATGCATGCAAACAAAAGCAACCGACACACACACCCCTGCTATTCTCGTCTCTCTGACAAATATTTATTAAGCAAATTTTCGATAACATAATATCTGTCGATCGACGTTTCTCTCTCTCTCTATTGAAAAGAGAAGCGTCGAATTTAAAATTAATGATAGTTTCATCCGTCTATGAAAATTTCAGTCGCAGAAAACACATATGAAATTTGAATGTCGTTTCATACCTTTCAAACATGTGTAAATGCGACAATTACTGCTCGTATCCAGCAATTTGTGACTTTCTCATAACATGTGTGCGACTCACTTTACGTTGTAACTGTAAATATGTTGACTATAATCCTTTCAAACCACGAAATGTATGAAACGATTATAATCATCGAAGCTGTGCAATTTTGTATGCACTACATGCGCTTGAATACCTCAAGACCACCACTTTGATCATATCAATTGAAATGTATTTCAAATATTTGTGAATAATTTATTGTTTCAAAAGCTGTTGTGCAAATACTAATAATTTTAGACAGAGAAATTGGAGAAGCTGTCAAATACGAACTCATTAAAACTCATGGCAAACAATATATAAATTTGAACTCAACCACCACCTTTATCAAAATTAATAATTTTGAATTTCTATTGATTTAGATGTACCTCGATACAAACGCATGAAATTCAATAAGCTGCTGCTGCTGCTACTGATGTTCACATAAAACATTTGCATATGAAATTAAATTTATTTTACCTTCGATTATTCACTTAACGAACGAGTGTCGTTGTCACATGCTCAGATCTGTTCAGCAGTGACTGTGTCCACACACGTCAATAGATACCAATAAATAATTTAATTGATCTATTTGATAATCGACTTGAGTAATTTCGCAACAGTTATCTACAGAATCATCGGTAAAATAATTACTAAAATTAATTAAAAGTAATCTGACACTTTTTAAATTTATTTATATATTTGTTATTCTTGTATTTATCATAAATCTTAATAAAAATTAAAATATTAATTAATACTAAAATTTTATTTGAGCAAAAACATTGCTTGACATTCAGGTCATTAAAATAATGATGCACTATAAGAGAGAAGCATGTTTTGGCAACGTTTCAAAAGTTTGAAGAATAGACAAACATCTCCAGCAGAAGAAAGCAATATATTTTTCTGAATGATATTCATTACAATCATGACGTTGTCTTTTCATTTCACAAATATTTCAATTCGGGCAAGCTTAAAAACTTTTAATTTTGGTACACGAGAGTCTCTCATTAAGAATGGACCAAAATAATACAATTTAGAGGTAATAAATTTGTAAATTCGATTATTAAAATGTATGAAATGTGCCAGCCCAGTAAAACAAGGTTTCTGGAAATTGTTTACCATTTTAGGCCTTCAACTCCAAACTCTTTTGCTTTGGAAAAACAAAAATAGAGAATTGCCATAATTTTGCATTTTTGCAATGACACGTAGCATGAGAACAACAGCAATAACATACAGCTCATGGGATTGAATGCTGTATGTACACATCCATGTACATGTTCAGAAAACATATTTATGAATTCATGGTGATAAGAGATTTTAGTGTTCAGAAGCTTTACTGAGAGATCATTTTTATGGATAATCATATCACACTCTAAATGCAATAAGCAAATGTGCTTCACTTAGCAACAAAATGAAGATTTTTAGTGTCATAAATACTTCAATTGAAAGATGTTTATCGCAATTTTCAATTAATTGCAACTTGAGAAAAATAAATTCAAAAAAAAAAGAGTTTTCAAAACTATTTAAATGCACACTTACCTCCGTATTTGTACAGAAGGGTGTGCTTCAATTTTTTTACTAATAACTTTCTACTCCTTAATACGATTACATGCGAACGCAATAATGAAATTTTATAATATTAAATTCCGCTAATTGCCCATCGCTTTTTATATTTTGCGCTGATAATGTAATTAATGGGTGGAGGTTTATAAAATCACGGGTGTAAATATTGATTGTTAAAATTTAATGCAAACGACCGAAACATTTACTCAAAGTATAGATAAGCAAAAATATATAATTGACAAATCGCCACAATAAATGGCTGAATTTTACATTCACAGAAAAATTTAAAATTAGAATCTGAATTGAATTATTTCTGGTGTTCACCGCCAATTAAATTTATTTCTGCTTCATTTTCATGAGAGCACACTCAAAAAATTCCTGGAGACATTAATATTTTAATTATTTTTGCACCGAACGAACAAACGCGTAGTAATTATTGTACAAATTGCAATTTAAAACCATGGAGTGAATTTTTATCGGGTTTTCCAAATTTAAAATTATGTGAAACACTTTTCATTAAAGTCGTTTATAATTTTTGAATAATTTAATTTTATCCTCGCCCGTAATTGCCTCTCATTTTGCGGTTTTGTTTAATTTTATCATCTCCTTCACTCTTCTCTTCGATTTCAAAATGCTTTTAAATAAATTTCTTTCATTGATGCTCTACTAATTTTTTGCCATATTGTAAAAGTTTCAGCTTCAAAGTAATAAAAAGAAAAACATATAAGAGAGCAAGAGAAAGGTAACTAATAATGGATAGAGAAAGCACACGAAACGAAGTAAATTGATAAAGTTTGGCAATAAAATAACTTAAAATTATACAAAGTGCATCAACAACTAGCGGAGAAAAAGTGGCATCTCAAAGTTGTTCGAGGCGAACGGAAAAATTTTATACTTTAGAGAATTCAGTGGACAAAAAGCTGTTGAGAATTCAGTAAAGTGAAAGAGCCAAAGAAAATTTTGCAAAGATAAAGTTTCTAAAACTTTTTAGGGAAAGAGTTGTTTATTTGCAAAAAAAGAAAGTACTATTTTTAGAAAGAACTGTCGATACAACAGCTAATTTAAATATTTGAGCAGAAGATTAAAGTTTTAAAAATAATAGAATAAACAGAAAACTTCTATTTTATTTTTCATCCGCACTCAAGAACTTTTCACAGAGAATTTATTAGGCTCTCACTTCTATACGGTTGTTTGCGAAAGAGATTCATTAATGGAAATTTTTGTTTGTTCTTAAATTTAGCTCAAACTTGTGGGGTTGAAGAATCAGCGAGCATGAAATTGAGGAAGAACTCTTGTTTTAACCACTCGAAAAACCCAAAGTGCACTCAAATGGCATAAAAGAAAAGCGAGAAACGATTTAAGTTTTCGCAGAAACCTTGGAGGGAATGAGACATTAAAACTTATGCATATACATTATTATCTCTCTCACTCTCCCAACCGCCTTTAACACATATATAAAATATGCTCCTCTGAATCTTGTCGTGAAAACCACCATAAATGCTTCGCAATGTACATTTTATGTGGCTTTAATGTGTTTATCATCATTTGCAACAGTCCTGTACGGAGGTAAAAATAATGATGTATATTTTAAACTTTTACAGTTTTTTTGTTCAGCAATGATAAGATGGAAAAGTATATTTTTGGATACGAGTATAAACTTTTTTATGGAGCTATTTTAAGTACAACAGTCATGACTCATAAACAATTAGGTGTTAAATATTAATTTTTATTTAATGAAATAGTTTATCAATAAACATGTACGTATCGCTTTTATCTAGAATTGTGCAAAAAAAATTTATTGTATAGTCGTATAAGATTTTTCTGCAATTTATGATGAAAAAATTTTTTCTTGTTCTGTGGTGCTATATACTGCTGTTGTGCAAAATCTGCCAAAAACCACAACAGGTAAACCATATCAGAAATATTGAAATTTTTTCTCTAAAAAATAAATCATTTCGTGTGAATTACGATGTTTGTGAAAAGTTATGTGTGCGTTTAAAACAAAATGGAATTCAAATATGTGGCTTATGTTTTTTTTGTTTGGTAAAAGGCAAAAAAATTATTTTTAATTCATCCACAACTATTTAAACAAAACTTTTTTAGAAAAATGCAAACGTTTTGCGTTAATTATAGCTTCGCTATATATTAATTTTGTATTTTTCAAAAACAGTTTGCAGCTCCTACTGCCATGTTCAATACAATAAGTTTCATCTCAGCAACCAATTTTTTTCCCAATTACTCAATCGTAGTAATCATTTGTTTGCTATCGCCAACAACTATATATACTGTTTTAGTAACTATATATACTGTTTTTGGAAATGGCAACGACGTTTGCTGAACCAGCTTGTATCAAACTAAATTTTAATAAAGAGAATAAAAAACGCAAAAATTTATCTATTTTAAAATGCTACATTTTAACTTAATTAAAAGTTTAAAATCATCAAATGTTTACTTATTTAAACCCTTTTGTCATTGTTTTTTGATCTTGGCTTTTAAAAATTTTTGACATTAAATTAGCCAAATATCCCTCAAAGGAATTTGATTCTATTTGGAGTTAATCAGCTGTAAAGTAAGCGAAGAATGATTTATTGTGTTCGAGGTTGGGAGAAAATGAAATAATCGAAAATCACGCAATAATGGAAAAATGAGAAAATAATAAGGCGAAAATTGAGAAGAGATTTTAGTCTCGATATTAATTATCATCTTCTCGACTTTGGCAGCTTAAAGGCCTAATAATGTGGAAGCACACCAAGCAATTCATTATTGTGATAGAGAAATCAATCAGCAAAAACACCACCCATTCCACTGATGTCAATTGATTTCTCATCTCATCGAACGTGATGGAAAAACTGCCTAAAAATGATTTCATTTTTTACGGTTACAACAGCATGTTACAATAACATCATCATTCTCATCCACGTGTTTAGAAAAAAACAACGTATTGTGCTGATATATCATCTTTCACACTCATTTTTAGAGAGAGAAAATTTTACAGCACATTTTTTCTCATAGTCCTTATATTTTCGTATTTTTTTTAAATCTTTTTAAACGCGAAATAATTAAAGACGTCATTTGTTATGAGTGTGCAAGACAGTTAAAGAGAATGAAAGTCAAATAATAAAACAAAAAATTCAGGTGAAACAAATATTTGTTCAAGAAATTTGTTTTTCTACTTTTTTATCTCAGTATTTTGCAAAAAAAATTGTAAGAAATTTATTCCACATGCTGTTTCATTATGAAGGAATGTCTTTCTACCTTAACAACATAAAAAAAATAAAAAAATAATAATTCGATAAAATCGGAACAAAATGACTTTTTTCATCTGCAAAATGTGTGAAAAATATTTTAACCCAAATTTTTTATACTCTTCAATTAATTGTTTAATACGTGAAATGTTCATAAAGACTCTGAAAGTTGGGAAGAAACAATTTGTTGCGCATGACAAAGAACAAATTCTTATTAATTTTATTATTATCTTATTATTTTTAAGTTGATATATAGTTTTTAATGACACGACAATTAGGCTTCAGTGCAAATCAGGAATCATTTTTCAACATTAAAATCTAAATTTCAAGTTCATGGTGTACTTTTTAAGTTCATAAACACATTAAGGAGGAATTTTCAAAATAAAATGAAATCACTTGGAATTTTCGTTTTGGTTCACAATAAAAGTGGTATTATTTTCTTTTTTCAAGCCATGGCATTACTTTGACATCGCTCTTTGATTGTTAGAAGAGACGCTTTTCATATGAAAAAAGACTATGTACATTGCCCTCTAATTGGGCAGAGTGAGTTCTTTTCATGAAGCGCAACTCGCCAGAATAAATCATTTCATTGAGATTCTTCAATGATCGAGCACCGAGGTCTTGGCAGCTGTGCTGCAAACCACACTCTAAGTAGGGCAAAAAGCGAAGGACCGAACCCTTATCGACAATATTTCCAGAAACACCTTGTGCCACACGAAGTTTGTCCATTTCAGAATGATAGTAGCGAGACATGGCTGCGCCTTTAGTATCTTTGCGCTCCATAGCTTCTAAACTTCCCATTCCACGATACTTCTTTAAACGAACGCCTTCAGAGAAAAAGTACTCGCCGGGAGCCTCACTGGTTCCTGCGAGTAGTGAGCCCATCATAACTGTCGATGCTCCAAGCGACAGTGCTTTCATAATGTGACCGATGTTTTGGATGCCACCATCAGCAATAATCGGAACACCAAAGTTTCTAGCGTAGGAAGCAACCTGATAAACAGCTGTTGCTTGTGGGCAACCGCACGCCATTACTTCTTGAGTAATACAAATCGAACCACTTCCCATGCCAACACGAAGGCCATCGCAGCCGGCATCTATTAAATTTTTAGCTTGCGCTCGAGTTACAACATTTCCCGCAATAACTTGAAGTTCTGAGTAGGTTGATTTTATGAATTTTATCATTTCAATTTGGAATCGAGAGTTTCCTTGCGAAGAGTCCAAGACGACGACGTCCACACCCGAATTAACTAACAATTGTAATCTCTCCTTGTCATCTTCTCTTGTACTTAACGCAGCTCCCACAAGAAGCTGCTTATTACTATCCTTTGAAGCATTTGGATAGCTGCGAGCTTTCTTCAAATCTGTGCGGGCAATTAATGCCACAAGTTCACCGTTCGAATTAATTATTGGCAATTTTCCTTTTTTGCTCTTTTCAAGTATCTCGTTTGCCTCTTGTAATTTAATGCCTTGCTTTGCAGTCACCATGTCTTTGAATTTTGTCATAACATCCTCAAGTTTCAGGTCAAGATCCTTTTCTCGAAAATCAATATCACGCGAGGTGACAATGCCAACAAGTTTCCCACCTAATTTGCCATTTTCTGTTATCGGGTAGCCAGTAAAACCATTTTTACGTTTCGCTTCCAAAACGTCTGCCACTGTATTAGCGGCTGACATCACAACAGGATCGCGAATGAAACCATGTTTGTATTTTTTAACTTTTAATACTTCGTTAGCTTGATATTCCGGAGTGCAATTATGATGAATAATACCGATTCCACCGCAGAGCTATTTTAAAATTTGTTTTAGAAATATATTTTTCTATATCAAAAAGTAACTTAAACTCACAGCCATCGAGATTGCCATGTCACTCTCTGAAACTGTATCCATTGGAGAGGAAACCAAGGGAGCTTTCAGCGAAATTCTTTTTGTCAACGGTGATGTAAGATTAACTTCTTCTGCCGTAAAATCAATAAAGCCGGGCAACAACAAAAAATCACTAGACAAAAAACCAAAAAACGTGTTGAATGCCACATTTTCTTACAAAAAAATTTAAATGTCTCACTTGTAAGCCATTCCTTCTCCTCTCTCAAACAATTCGCCAATCGACAATCCATCCATTAATTTTTCATCACAACCATTGACATTCATGATTAAATAATTTTCTTTTATCGAAATGTAATTTAATTATAAACCGGATATCTTGTTTTATAAATATTTCGGCTAAAAATAGATTTAATTTGTGTACTTTTACTTTTTTAGGATTGATTTGCACTGGCCAAAATATTCAAAGTTCGTTTCAAATTCAACTAAATGATATTAATTGAAAATTTCAATAAAATGTGGAAGAAATTTACTTTTGGCGTGTATCAAAAACTCCTTGTTTCTTGAATATCTATCACCAAGTAACGTCAGTCGACTGAAAACACATGCTTTTATTTAGAGCATTTAGTAAAATAATTATGTGACAACACTTTTAACCACTACTAAAAATTTTTGTCAGTGTGTGGAAATTGAAAAAATACATAAGCAATTTTTCGTGTAAAAACATAATCAATTATAATAAAAGTTTTAATGGTTTTAACGTGAGTTTAAAGTTAAATCTACCTGTTTTTAAAAAGTTTTAAAATTATAAAGAGCTTTATGATTTTTAATTCCATGCCTTGAGTTTGAAATTTTTATTTGTTTCCATGAGTGAAGCTGGTTGCTTAAGTTTTTTTGCGGGAAATTTGAAAAGTTTATGATAATGTTGAGTTTACATTATGAGTAATGGAATCATATTACTTATGAAATCTTGAAAGCTTTTATCTTCTGACATTTGCAAAGTGCATTTTTATTAACATTAAGAGTAGTTCGCAGTTTTTAGGTACTTAAAGAAAAATTATATACATATAAAATTTACATACAGATATTTATTTTATTAACTGGAGCAGAGAAAGAGTATTACAGGGAAAATCACATTCCCATGCTTTTTGTTTAGTTAATTTATAATATTAATGTTCATGGTTGGATGGTATTTTGAGATAAGAAACACAAAAAATTTTGCGCTCTCCTGGTTTTTTAAATGTGAATGTAAATCATCTCAAATTTAAGGAAAAGAAGACAAGAACGACTAGAGACGTGGCTACTATTTTTTTTTTAAATTTTTATACATACTTAAAAAGGTTTCAAATTAAGTCGAAATCATTTTTTTTTCTTTTCCTTTGACATTCAAAGCATCTGTTCTAGAAATTTTAGCAGGAAGGCTTCATGATGAATTTTCACATTGCATACAAACGTTTTCAGAGTTTTTCTTCTTCACTATAAATACACTAGGCGGTTTAAGCCCGGCAAGCCGCAGTATGTTACATTCGTCACTCTAAAATTTAATTTTTTTAACATGAAAACTTTGAAATATCCACATTCTATTAATTTCTTTGAAAACCGCAATGTAAGCCTTTAAATCGAACCCCCGTACCCAGTATGTTTCACAAATTTCCATAGTTAGGTATCAAATCAAATTAGAGAATTGTTTCCATACTTTTTTTGACGTAATTGATGCGTTAAACTGCATCCATGTAAAGAAAATTTTTTTGGGATATTTTTTAAAACGGGAATTTTGTTTAGTAAATAAAACTTCACATTAGCATTAATCAAATATAAATTTCTTGCCAATTAATTGAGTTAATTATTGTCTAATTTTTTGAGTTTAAAAAATAATAAAATTGCGTTTTTAGCTTTAGAATTTCCTTGGATTTTTTAATAACACCACAAACTATTACTGCTATCGTTTGCTCTACAATTAATTTCCCCCCTTTTAATAAATCGACAAATTAATTGTTACGCAAATAACGCACGAGTGCACAACATTTCTTATTTTTTTATCTGGCACAATCAAAAAGTCTCTCTCGAACAAAACCCGCAATGTTTCTTTCGGTGAAATTCCTTACACAAATTTCTCCGTATGCAATTGACCGGTTCACAAGTTTTAATGCCTTTCTCGACTGACATAACTTCACGTGAAATAAAAAAATCAAACACACTCATTGGAGGTTAAAATGTATCGATTGTTTAATCTCAAGTCATTGTTACCTTCTCTAGCTGCGTTGTTCGAGTCAGTGTGACGACAAGTTAAATGATTTAATTTTAAATTGGGTCAGTTGAGGTAAGTTTACGGATATGCGAGTACATGTTGCGAATTTAATCGTAGTCATGTCACCCATGATTAAGATATAGCTTCTTTCAGCAAATCGTTGGTTGTAGTGAAATGTAACAAGAGAAATGTGAAAAAATTAAATTGTGAGAGAGATAAATTAAATTAAAGCTTTAAATTGAAATAAATTTTTCACATCAAGAATTTTTAAAATTATTTACAAATTTAATCATTCAATTACGAGTGCTCGTGTATTTTTTCTCCATGGTTGCATAGTTTTAGGGGTAAAATTATAATTTTCTGTAAAACACTGAAAATCTTTTTTTAGCATTTCAAAAAATAGTTCAATAATTTTATTTCTATTTCATTACAAAAAATTCATCAAAGTTAAAATCATACCAAATAATATTTTCAGTTGCTGAATTTCCGTTTTTAGTAAAAAAAACCCCAATAGTATTTTGTAAAATCCAAAAAAAAGTTTTCAGCTTATTATTTTTTTAGTTTCACGATGTTTAAAATTTTAATCTTTACTAAATTTTAAACCACGCCCTCAAAATTTTACCTGAGAATTTTAATGTTTTGAAAAAAATGAGTGAAGATTAAAATTTCCTACCAAAAAAATCCAATTGGATTTTTGATTTTCCAAAAAGAGCCTTGCGGATTGTATTAATGAAATAAAGTTCTAATTAGCTTAACAGGATGTCAATTAGATTAAGTAAATTAAAAACTTAATCATCCGAGTCACTAATTAGCTCCCTTAGAGCTTAAAATTAACAATTTTTCTCATGTGGGACCCCTAATAAAAATCTTTGGGGTCTTAGAGTCACTAATTATATCATTTTTAAGTGCTAATTAATAATTTTGAGTCTTAATTAGATGAAATAAAATATAAACTTAATTATTCATATCGTTAATTAGCTCCCCTAGAACTTTTTTTTCTTCAATTTGGTACATGTGAGAGCGCTAATAAAAAAAAATAAATTCGATTCAATTAAAATAATTAATTTTTTAATGAAATAAAGTTCTAATTAGCTTAACAGGATGTCAATTAGATTAAGTAAATTAAAAACTTAATCATCCGCATATTGTTGATCACCCCATAGCTCTGGTAAGTTTTCAAGCATGCTCTTAATCTTAACATTGCCACTCTTGGCCGCCGCCTTTTTACTTTCATCATTTTGATCGATCGAGAAGAGATCTAGTAGATTATTAATTAGCACTTAAAAATGATATAATTAGTGACTCTAAGACCCCAAAGATTTTTATTAGGGGTCCCACATGAGACCGTAACATACAACATACAACTCTCTTTGTTTATAATAAGGATTTTCATCACACATAATCATTAACATAGGAGAAAGAAATTATGTTCTAGAATCCCATTTGTTTTAATACTATATAGAAGAATAATGATGTGTAATTATTTAAATCGCTAAAGCACATGGTGCTATGTGTACAAATGGAGGAGGAAATAATTTCTTCACTTTAAGGTGACACAAATAAAAAAGTGTAAGATTTTCTTAAGTGTTTCTGTTAAAGTTGTAAGAACACGGTAATTTAGAAGATGTTGAAATGAACATTGATTCGTCCCTTTTCATGTTATTTTCAAATGTACTCTTTAACTAAATGTGCATTTCTTACTAGACAATCAAATAATTTTGTCGTCGTTTAGCATCAGCGATAAACCCTTGGTAAGGAAATTCTGCTAAAGTCATTAAATACTATGCTCCATTTTCAAAAAACAACACTCATTAAGCAAATATTTTTCAGTGAAAAATTACGAAAGCAATGGGTTATTAAATTTTTTTTGTCAAGTCTGTAAACTCAAAGGTATGTCTCAAATTTTCAGATTACAATATATCAAAAAATTTACTTTCTCATAATCCACTGCTTGTATATGAGAAAAATTTTGGTTATGAACTAAAATCAAGTTTTATAAAAATTAATTATTATTTGATCAATTTTTGTTGGCAAAATCCAACTTATGCATGAACCAGTGTTATGATTGTGTGTACATTTTTGCTTTTCTCTCTCACTCGGGGTGCGAATAAGTGAACGAGAAAATTTTTCGCTTTGGCTTTATCATCACTTGAGGAAGAGCGCAAAGAGAGTGTGAGGGAAGTCATCAAAGTGTGAAAATATGTAAAAAGATTCATCACCTTCATCATCACATATGTTGAGCCTACAAGCGTGTCGAAAAGGGAATTCAAACAGAGAAAACTTCTCACGCCTTTTATTGTTACTTTCCGCTTCTGCAATTTTCTCGGATATAAACAAATTACATGTGATAAGGAGAGAAATTACGTTATCAAACAGTGTTGACTGAATATAAATTGAGTGTCGTGCTCTCACTTACTAAGAAAAACAAGAAGCTTTCAGTCTAAAACCTTCCGGATTGACTTAAGCCTGTTTATCATAAATATTTTCACTTGTTTATCGACATGTTATCCAAAACATTCGGTTTACATTTTTTCTGCTTAAAATAATGCGCATTATTAGATGATTTAACTTTAAAAACTGAGTCTCCATTTTCTTCTAGTTTTCTGCTATAATTTTCTCTACATAAGTTTAAAGTCAATTGATTCTCATCCCATTTATTTGAAACATATGATTCCATTGGATAGATTTCTTATCCTTTCATGCAAAATTCAGAAGAAATGAGGACTGTAAAAAATGTTCCATAAGAAAAAAAGGCAGAATACATTTAAATAATGTGGAAATTGAGCAAATAGGCCCGACATTCCACACCAACATTTAAGCATCAACAAAAAGGGTCAAAATATTTGGTAAACCCTATCATCATTCTCCTAAATCTATAAATTTTTCAACTTTCTCAATATGTTTCGGTGTCATGTGTGATGTTGCAAATTTTACTATGCAAGTCATCTCTTAAAATGTAATCGAAAAGATCATAAAATGTTTTTATTTTGCAGATGGCTCAAGATGTAAAAATATATTTTTGAATTTAAAGTTTAAAAATTAACGAGAAAAAAGTTATTGCCCCAAAAATTCATTTCCGTTTGCGAGATTTCATTCACATTAAAAGGTAAAGTGCACATATACAAATTTTTACTCTCGTTCTCGTGAAAATCTAAAATTCAAATTTCTTTTTACATCACTTTTTATGTCGACTGTGCTTAACTTTATTGTGCAATGGCGTCACGTTCGCAAGAGTTTTGTATCAATGTAAAAAGCGAGTCAGAATTCATAAAAATATCCCATAGAAATTTTTATGCTTTCAGTGTACCTTTTTTTGTTGTCTGAATGTTTCGTGAGCCAATCGACATTATACAACCAAATAAATAAAAATACTTTTAAATGTATACCGGTGCAGCAACAGCAAAAATTTGCTTCTTTCTAGCGGGAAGTAACGAAAAAAGTCATCAGTATATTTATTAATTTTTTGTAATCAATACTTCTAAGCGTTGACACGGATTTCATCACGAATCTTTCATTGAGTGAAGTACTTTTCAGGAGATAATCGGATTTCGAACAATTGGAAAAATCAGAAAATGGAATTTCGCCTAAGAATGTTGTTTTTCTCCCGGTGTGAATATGTTGATGTTAATTTTCGTCGAGGCACTCTCTTTTTATGTTCACTCGTGAAAGTATGTAAGGCGAAAAAGAATTTCCTTGTACTGAGATTTGCATATTTTTAGGAAAGAGGGTTTGGAATGTTAATGAAAGTGCTTTCATCGTATGCTGTGAACGGCGTAACATTCTAAGACGGTTGATAATATTTTGTACCACTTGATGGAGGCAAGAGAAGATCGCATGAAATATGAATTTGTCGACTTCATTATGCAAAATTACTTTTCACGAGAATTATTTCTATTCAAAGATTTATGAAAAAAAGTATAGTAACAAATGTGTTTCCAAACATAATATGTTTTTACTTTAGTGTAACCCACCAGAGGTAGCTAAAGACTTCAAATTATCGCCAGATGATAGTTCTGTCACTCTAGTTTTGCCTATTTTAGGAATTTTTGGGGTCATGGCTATAGTTCGTGTCATGGACAGCAAAAATATCCATTTTTCACTTTCTAAAAAAGTCATGTCTGTTGTATTTTTGCTCCTCCTAATGACTTTGTGTGCAGAAACGAGATCAAGTTTTGGTATCACGAATTTATGTTTCCTTAAAAAAATTCTTCATTATTGTAAAAATGCCGTTACGAAAGAAACATGCTGGTGTATACTGCAGTATAATTTGTAAGATAAAACCGCATTGAAAGTTGAGAGCTTAAACAAGAGCATGCACTCACTTGAGCTCAAGATGAAATTAATAATGATCTAGTTGTAAAACTTTAAAGCAGCCAACAACAGTTGCAGAAACCTTGCAAATTTCCGATTTTTCTCTCATGAACTTTTTCAATTTTATTATGTTTATTCGGTTCCAGATTTTTCTTCTTTAATAACAATTTTTATGTGCAGTGAAAATCTTTTCTTGTAAGAAAAAATATTAATTTCCATTATTCAATAAAATCGCGATACAATTTATTCAACATTGGCTTATTTTTTTTTCAATGAAGCAGAGAAAAATTGAACAGATTTAAATCAATTTTCCAATGCAAAATGCTAAAAAACTGAACGAGAGAGTTTTGGCTTAAAAGTAGTGGAGGTATTTTAAAGGTAAATTGAAGGTTAATCTGCAAACAGCATTCTTGCTGTCTTAGATCAGTATTTTTTTGAAATTTTTAAATCAAAAAATTGAAAAAATTCAAGTCTCAAAATTTTGAAGAAAAAAAATTGAAAAAATTAAAAAAAAAGTTTTTTGCGTTTTTTTGAAATTTTTAATTTTTTTAATTTTTTTTTTTCAAAATTATCAAAAAATTGAATTTATTTAAAATTCTAAAATTTTGGACTTAATATAAGGAAAAAGGAGGAAAAAAGACGTTGCTTAACTTGCACGTCATAGAAAATAACATATTTTTATGCCATTTCCAATGGGATTTTACGAAAAGACTTTTTGACAAATTCACTGTCACAAGAAGGAAATTGCTTGAAAATTTTGCCGTTTTCTATCTTGGTTAGAGAAAGAGTTTGCACGAGAAATTTCTATTCAGCATTTTAGATTGAACAGAAACAATGTTAAGAACCGCAATTAAAACTTGAAAAGTTTGAAGGAATGCAGATATTTAGTGGTTTTTTGCAACTGAGAGAAAATTATTTGAAATTTAAATTGAGCTAGATAAAAAAATATTTCGTTCCTTGTGGAATAGCTGTCAAGCCTTATCTAAAGCTCACTTTTACTAGAATCATTTTTCACCTGTCGATAGAAGTGTCAACCCGGAAAAAATCTAAAGTGCAATCAAAATGAGAAATGAAAGAAATCTCTTTAGTTTTTTTCCTTTAACATTCGATTGAATTATGTTTGGTAAATTGATTTTCAATGATGGTTTTGTGTGAGCAAATAAAGAGCAAGAATTTCCGAAAGTGAGAAAGGTATCAATTGAATCTTTTTCATCTTCATTCAAGTGAATCATGCGATGTTATAAATGATTTTATTTTATTTTGATGGGATAATAAATTTCATCTGTAAAACTCATTTAATGTCGATAGTGATGCTGTTTTCTATTCATGCCAATTAAAAGAAAGTCCCAAGGAAAAAATAGCCGTCGGAGTTTGATAACAAAAAATATATTGCTCCTCGACAGTGATCTACTTTTCTTTTCAATGCATTATCAATAAGCATTTCTTTATAAGCATTTTGCACTGCACGCAATTAGATCAGTCTCTAACAAGCATTCAAATAGAGATGAAAGTAAAAATCTTGTAAATAATTACATACATTAAAACTTTTAATTTTAGAACGTTGTGGTTGGTCCTCAATGCATTTAATACCAATGGATATCCGGCACATAACTATGACATTCTGAGGGACGAATGTGTTCAGAAAGCTCATCGAAATTTTCAAGCAAATAGAATGAAAGCTCCAAAAATTACCGTAAACGAAAAACTTATGGGTTATTATGGATTTGGAGAAAACTCAGCATCTGCAATTTTTCTTTTACCAACCTCATAATGCTACATGCATCAAATAATGGATTGAAGAAAATCGACGAAATCGGAAATGAAACTTTTCCTTCGCTCAAATTTCTCAATTTATCCCGTAATGCCATTACCAGCATTGCACCGCACGTATTTTTGACGTATTTAGTCATTTGTCGCCTTGTCGGAGGTGGAAGTGCTTGACTTGAGTTTCAACTGTTTTGTGCATTTCAACTATAACCATGCATTTCTTCGCCATGAGCATCTTAAAAAAATTTATCTTCACGATAATATTTTGCACTCTGTTCACGGATCTCCAGGTTTAAATCACATTTTAAACTTAGATCTGCTCGATTTGAGAAGAAACTTTATCGAGAAATTTGATAATTTTAACTTGGAGGTTAAAAATTTGCATTTAAAAAATAACGAAATAAAGACTTTAACATTTTTTTGTTTGAATGTTAATTTTTTTATATATTTTTAATGATAACAACAAAGCCATAACGGTAAAATTTCCTATCCCTGAACAAAATTTTACGCATGAATATTAAAATACAAACAATACACACATATTCTCCTCAACATTAAATTGAAATTATTATAAATCATAATGCAAAATCGATGACATTGGATGCTAGCGAAAATGCCTTGAACGCATTTATATCAACAGGATCATATTTACATCTCGATCTGTCGAGAAATGAGTTTAAACATTAAACGCAAATGGAAATTCGAGAAGCTAAAAAATTAATTCTTGCGTACAATTCAATCGAATCCCTTGACACTGATGAATCAAGTGAGGAAGAAGACTCTGAAATGGATGGAATTCGAATAGAAATTTTAGACATATCCTATAACCGTTTAAACACAATGAAAGATTTAAAAACTTATAAATATTGTGTGTTTATAAATTTGGAAGGAAATCAAATGAAGAATTTGGACTTTGAAAAGATAAGGCAAGACTTTCCACATGTCAAACGAATTAATTTAATTCACAATCCTTTAAGTGAGGTTGATATTAATGAAGCAACATTTCATAATGATACCCGCTTTTTGAAAATACAATTTGACTATGTTGCACAATAGGTTGCATTAAAACCAACTTTAATTCCACCAATTCAACTTTTATTACAACACGTTGATAACTAATTTCAATACAATAAGTTTCATCTCAGCAACCATTTTTTTCCCAATTACTCAATCGTAGTCATCATTTGTTTTTTATCGCCAACAACTATATATACTGTTCATATAACTATATATAGTGTTTATGGAGATGACAGCGCTAATAGAAGAAACTAAGTTTTTATTGTCATTTAACTTTCTGATATTTTTACTCTTCATTGCGTCAGTTTTGGCAGTAATGTATAGTATTTACGGCAAACACAGCTCAGTTCGTTTACGAATCATGAACCGTAAATTTAATGAAGCCGAAAATCCTCTATAGATTTGATGTCCATAAAAGTACTTTGTTTCTGATAATAAATTTTATTTTTACTCTATGTCATGTTTTTCTGTTCGGGAGATTATGAAATTTTTTATAAGCATTAATAACGCAAATTAAATGTAAGGTACTATTAAAGTTTTCATCGCGATATAATTTTAAACACGTAAAAGAAGACTCTGTGACATTTTGCCCCTGTGACATTGTGCCCACACCCACAATCTGTGGGCAAGGGCAAAAAAAATAAGGGTCAATTTGTCCATGGTCAAATGAGGGCAAAATTTCAAAATTTGTGGGCAGGTCAAATCTGTGGGCAAATTGCCCGGACAAATTGACCTAATTTTTTCCCATGGACAAATTGCCCATAAATATTTTTTTTTCAAAATATAAATTAATTGAAATAATTTAAAGTTTTTATCGAGCTAATACGGAAAATTTTTAGATTTACTTTTTGCCTATTTTTGGCTTTTTTCTCTTTTTTCTCTGCATCTATTGATGTATCACATGAACATCTAGCATTCATAGTGTGGAGCAGTCTGCTCTCAAACAGAAAAGAAAAAAATTCAAAAATTTCCGAAGATTCCAGAGGGTATTTTTATTTTGCCATGACTTTTGATTCTTTTAAGATAAAAATCTGCTTGTTGACCTGTTCATGAAGAACATTAACAATTTTTAAAGCATTATAAATTTTTTATCTGCAGGAAGTGCTTAATATCCTCGAAAGAAAAGCAAACAAAAACATTAATAGTTTAAAATTTATTTAGATTAAAAAGCAATTCGGTGTTTTATCACTTTCAGTTAAAAATTTTTAGTATGGATACTCAAGAAGTTCCAATAGGTGCAAAATAAAAATCACTTGTTTCTCTTTAAAATATCATAGTGATTAGTAGACTTAGTATGAAAAATTAAAAAAAAATTAAATTAATTTTCAATTAAATAATTTATGGGCAAATTGTCTGTGGGCAAAAAATATAGGGTCAATTTGTCCTGGTCAGTGAGGGCAAAATTTGCAAAATATGTGGGCATGGTCAAATATGTGGGCAAATTGCCCCGGCAAATGACCCTATATTTTTTTTGCCCTTCCCACGGATTTTGGTGAGGAAAATGTCACAGGGCAAAATGTCCCACCCCGTAAAAGAATAAGGTTTTTTTCAAATTTTTCATCATTTTAAATTTTTTTGGAATTTTTGTAATTTTTAATGTTTTTTTGAAATTTTGATTTTTTGAAGTTTTCAAAACTTTTTTGATTTTTTGAATTCTTGGTTGAATTTTAATTATGCGAATTTATAATTAGCGCAAAATAGACAAAAAGTATTTTTTTTTAAAATCTAGTATTGTCTCGACAATTATTAAAACGAACCCGCCCAATCCACTATGATCCAACAATTAATCACTAATAATTTTTAAACGTTGTCAGACATTTGTTTATTTTTAATCAATTCTTTATTTTTTTCTTCGCTTGAATGTGCACAATTATTGTACGATTTCATGAATGAATATATTCTGTTGAATGAAAAAAATTAATACTAATTATAAGAGCGTGTAAAATTAATTTGTTATCAGTGTGTTGTTTGGCTGAATTTTTGGAATGCACCGATAAACAAAAGCCCCCATCGATAGATTATCCTCACTAAAACTGCAGTCCATAACATCACTGCAAACGCAATGCTTGGTTGGAATTATCAAATCGACCCGCTTGTACTGGTTTTTTCCATAAACCTTCCACTTGCACGCTGTTCGCTCTTCACAAAAACTTACAGTGGTGGTGACCGGTAAAGGTGTGGTCGAGCTCTATATTAAATGGACAAATATTTGAATTGCAAAATTATTCAAAAAATAATTCTGTTTTTAGTGGTTTACAAGTGTCAAGTGTTTAACATGAATGAGACGCAAAATGTGCTTCTCCAAATAAAGAAAATTCCTAATTCAATTTATTAAGCTATGTATGACAAACAAATTCTTCAAATAGCTCTCAATGCTGCCTGGCCCAATAAATTACATAGTGTCGATTCTAATTCTCGACACTTTTCAAGAACGCTCTTTCACTTTAATCAAAAAATATGTTCGCTTTTGTTCGTTACTTGGCGGCGCCAATTTATTAAATCACGCAAGCTCAAAAGTTTTCAATAGTTTTTTTTTGATAAAAAAATACAATTTCTTTTGAGGCCAATAAAATACGAATGACACGAGTAATTTATCTTTAAATTAACTTTTTTGGAGCAATTAGGAAGTGATAATTAAAGATAATACGAATGAAAGATAATACGAGTAATTTAATAAAAACTTTCTTACACTATCGCTCGCTATAATGGTGGCCACCACAAAAATAATTGTTAGGTATATAGGTAAAACAAGTTTATAGTCCATTATATTAATTTTCTGGAGCACTTTCAGGACGACTTGTTGATCTGGTGAAATTTATGAATAAAATGAACAATGATTTAAGAAAGGAAATCATCTCAATCATTCTTATATACATGACACTCGCTCTCTTTCTTTCACTCTCAATTCCAGAATTTTTACTGACATAGACGTATACTATGGAATTGAACATAAATTCTCTCGTAAATATTTGCTGATGACTTGCGTCATTGGAAAAGCGCACTGATTAATAAGCTAAATATGTAACTGTTGAAGTTTACTGTACAAACTAATTGACTCTCATATTTTTCTTCAAAAACATTTTCTACGCACAAATTCTCATCAACAAAAGAGAGAAAGAGAGGGAGAGAGAGAGAGAATGAACTGCAATTTTTCAAATTTTTGGGCATCACATCCTGTCGACAGCGATAACCTGGAGCATAGCCATTATTCATACACATTTAATTGCTCAAAGTCAGATTTTATTGGCGCCTACAAAATGCAGCTTAATCAGATTTTTTTATGAATGATTTTTTAATTTCTCGTTCAAGTAAAAATTTGTTAGTAAGTTGAGTCATGGAGGGTTCAAAACACAGTAAAAATAAAATCACGTTTGACGCCTGCATCATAATGTATGCACTCATTTCTTATCAGCAAAGTGAAACATAGGGTGATAAAGTCAAAATTATGAACATTAATGCGTCTCTACTGAATTGCGTCGTAATTTATTCGACACTAAAGATCAAAAAAAGTCAAATCTACAAACATTTCGTTTGCGCCTACTCGAAAAAGAAAATTTTCAATGCTCTGTTTTGATTCAACGAAATATTTGTGAGGTAATTTTCGTTTTCTCAGCGTTTTAAGTGTCTAGACGGGAATAGTATTTTTCAAAATCTTGTGACTCACAAAAAATCATGTGAACAAACAATAAGAGGTTTACATTGAATTTTTTTAAACAAAAGTAAATTGAGGAAAAACTTGGCATGAAATTTTCACTGTTTTGAAAGGTGAAGCAGTGTAAACTTTTTCTCCTAAAAATAGCCGCGCGACAAAAATTGAAGGGAATATAAATAGTAAGAGAGCGAAGATTCAACGTCTGCCAAAATGTCTACCGAGAAATTAGAGCAGGTGCAAGTTTCTCATCGCGATTTGTGACAAACGCAAATGAGTGAAACTGCAATGAGATGAGTTTTCAACACAACAATTTACTTCAGCTTGCGTAATTATCTGCAAATGAGTACGTTCCGAGCATTTAATTAAGAGATGCTTGTTAATGTTAATTATCCGATTGAGCAAAAATTTAATGATGTTTTTTGAATCTATCTATTTAAAAATAAAGATATTAACTTTATTTTGACATTCGAGACTCGACTTCTGAAAGGAGAGGCGTGCACGATAACATACTAAAAAATAGTGTTTTGGCTAAGACTAAATTATTTAAACTCGACCACGCGCATACAAAAATTTTCAACGCTTCACATGACGCTCTCTATGTGAAAATTATTTTGAAGAAAATTTTAATTACTTGTAACGCTCGGAACATGAAAATGATCTCGCTTCGAAAATTTCTTGGACTAAATAAAAATTAGGAACGCGAATAAGGGTATATCTGCGCTATCGGCTCCGACGTTACGACAATGTAAAAACTAAAGTACGACATGAAATTTCTAAAAATTTAAATAAATTATTTCATGTTATCATTTTGTGCAAACAAACTTATTGACACATTGGAATCAATAATTACATATATATATGAAATATTTATCTATTTAATACATGCAACAGTCAAAGTCTGATTGACTTATTGCGATGCGATGAAAATTATTTTATACACTTTTTCAAAAAATAACAATTAAGTAAAAAGAAGAAGGAAATCATTCATGCAAATTCGAAATAAATTCCTCAATTTGTTCGGTGCACGTTTAATTAAAAGAATATCATCTAATTCATTATATATGCACAACTTTGTATTTAAATTGGAGAAATCAAGCTGTGAGAATTGAGAAAATTTCCGGTGTCACGGCGTCACGAAAAGTGGATGAATGAGTACATACTGTGTTGACAAAGAAAACGTTTATGTTCAGTTTTGTTCAATATGGTATTGAGAAAAAGTCGAGCCCTTAACCTCATAGCTATAGACAATTTGACTTCTCGTTTTCCAATCAGTCGACGTACGTCATTTCGCCGTTATTGGGAGCAACTTAAAAAATCTCCGCAGTAGAAAATTATTACAAAGTCATTTTCGTCGATGACACACACCTACTCATTATCGCGTCATGATCACAAGCCGCAGGGTAATGAAAAATCACTTTTTTCTGGCACTTTGCTATAAAGCTTCCTGATTTTTTCTTTATTTTTAATATTTGCTTGCTTCACACAGAAAAACTGCTCTTAAATATCTAATACACAAAAAAATGTCGCACTATTGTGATGATAATTTCTAGCTCTTATACAGTCTAATCATTTCGAATAAATTAAAAGTGAAGTCTTAAGATTTTTCATGCCGAATTCACATTGAGCGATCGAGGTCAGATGATGTTAAGGATGTTAAGTTGATGCTTTCCTCTCTTTGCAGCTATAGACAAATGCACTCAAGCTTAGATCATCATCATCGAGCAAGCAGCCAAACTCGGGGGGGCATGTACAGGTATTCCTGATGAAATATTTAATTTTCTTTTTATTCTCGCCATAGACGCCCCAGCCACAGGCACCATTGTAAGGACAAGCTTTTGGGGTTGTGGTAGTAATAACTTGTGTTGTCAAATCACTGAATGCTTCTGTTGAAGTCTGATTATCGATCAAGAGATAGAGAAATTTTTTTAATTACATTAATTATTCGATAGTTATGAAATTATTTTTAACCCTCTTTTGCACTTATGACGTTAAAGCGACTTAATTGGATGGTGTGAGTGAGAGTACAAATTTCATAACTTTGCGCAACAATTGGTTAACTCACATCCAACGGATTAGCTTCGGTGTGTGAAATGAGCAGCATAACTACACAAAATGTCGCAATTAATGCGACTATACTCGATCGTTCTATTCTGACCATTTTTTTCTCTTCTTGAATTTGCTTGATTAAATTTCTTCAATATGACTCTACACGTGTTGAATTTTCTTTTAGCACTGAATATGTTTAGATACTTTTCATTAACTTTATACGCATTTTTTGTCTATTCTCCGAATACTTCTTTACGTTTTTTCTATTTCTTCTTTATATTTCTCTTTTCGGGGAGACACACTAGAGAAGAAAAAATTGTGTTGTGCGACGTTTTACGTTTTATGAATGAATGAGAAATTGAAAATGAGCATCGGAGTAGAAGTGTTTATATACACTTATACATGAGCCGAGAGCCGAGATAGTAAGGAGAATAAATGTTGTAAACACACACAAATAAATTTATCGTCTTGACGTTCGATCTATAAGGAAGATTGAGAGGAAAGATCTACTTCCATATTGACTACGACGTTAAAACCCAACTTTCTTTCATAATCATACATGACTCATCACATTATACAATCATGTGAGGTCCTTCTTATTGGTCGTTAAAAACACAAAACGTGCTGCATCGCGTGTAACGCTTTTCATTCAACATTGTATAGCATCATGGCTCTAAGCATGTACTCATCTTTTTCTGCGTGCGCTTAATGATCGTCACATACATAAAATTATTTTATTGTTTTTTAATTTTTAATTTTTTTTTCGTTCATTAAGGTGTCAATTTATACACAACACACACACACACACTTTTTATTCATTTAAAACACTTTTTCACTCTCTTCTCTGATAACGACTTTAATTAAGGGGATAGTTTCTTTTAGAATATCGTACGATAAGCGTGTTACATATGTAAAGAAACTATTTTTTTTGAGACTGTAGTGGTAGATAAATGAAATGCACGTTGCGAGAATTGAATCGTATGATGTAATTTTCTTCGTTGTTGCACGTGAGATAAAATTGAGGGATATATTTGTTAATCATATACGTAATTAAAATAAATATCGATGGTTTAAGTTCTTTTTTTGAAATTTAACAACAAACTATTTAGTACTTGCGTCACTTTGCTTATTTTGTATTTTTAGAAGCATAACCGACTGACGTTCATCTCAAGACTTTCTTTGTTATGCATGTGCGCGCGTGATGTCGACCACGTGGTTGACTCTTTCAAGGAAACATGTATCGTCATCCCCTTAATTTATTTTTTACCTGGCACTTATACCATATGAACACAATAAAGGTTTTGTATGTAGTAAAGTTGCCGGTAATTCAACAGAAATTATCAACTGACACACCTCCCAGAGACATGATGAGCGGCATAGTGTTGTGGTGAGGCCGAGAGGAGAAAATAACTGTAAAGAAATGAACACACTGAAACAGCCTATGCATATAAGTATATAACTACAGCTTACTAAGAATAGTGATCAAAACTGGCTTTAATTATTTGCTCAGCAAAATATTAATTTAAGACGTTCATGTTGGACTGTTGCAAACATTCTTAATTAGGTCTCATTAATTTTTTATATAGTTGTGTTCAACTTTTTTGATTCAAAATTTTTTCAACATCTATGCGTACATTTCTTAGAAGGCTAAAAACATAAGTAAACTGTTTCATAGATACATCACTCTGAATTGTGATGAGCGAGAGCAAAAGTTGTGAATGAGTGATTTTTTTTCTCTTCTGATTATCTTCTTCCTCTCTTTTACTCACATCCATTCATTCATATGTCTTGCAATTGAAACTTGATTTATTGTGCTGCTGTCGGCTAGATTCTTAGGAAAAGAGAGAAACTTTTTAGTTTTTAGCACAACCCACTGCTTATATGCTCACTCTTAGTTTGTACGTTACTTTGCGATCACTAACAATCTTTATAATCTTACATTTTTACCTTCTAAATAAGATAAGTATCTATCAAAGTCATTTTTTAAAAATTAATTTTTCTTTTTTAATTCACGAACTAAAAAAATTGCGCCGCTACACCCAGATAAGGATTTTGATGCAATGATGTCAAAATGAAAAATGATCGCTTTCAATTTAAGAGATTTTTTTCCCTCACAGAAGTTTTTCCCAGATATAAAAAATTTCCACTTGGCTTTTGACTGGAATATTTATTACTAAATTTTTACCTAGAGGCCTAAACAAATTCAAAGTAACCAATCGAAATTTTAATTTGTAACTTAAATAAGATATGAAAAATGGTTCAAATTCTCAGTGCGGGTCAAGATCACGACAAATATTTCTGTCTTCGGATTCCATCATTATTTCGCACTCAAACCCAATGCCGTCACAGCAACCAACCAGAAATAATTTTGGGTTTCGTATGCAAATAAATATTTGCGGTCCAGTGAGTTATTCGCAACCGAAATTATTCGACTTTTTGAGATTGTCAAAAAAAGCAGATGAGAACGATTCCTCGGAGAAGAAAAATAAAGGGGACGAAAATGGCAAGGGACGCTTCATGTTTCTAGTGGACAGTTCGAAAAATATCGATGAAAATTCTCTTGAGATAACTGACAGTGAAAAAACCTGCCGGGCCGTGTTTGTCCAAAACATTATGCTCTCGATTTTGCAGCAAGAAAAATTTCAACCTTAATTTGCGTTTTTCTTATTTGTCAAAAAAGAACCAAAAAGTTTTTCAATAAAAATGTTGCTCCACTCATTAAGAAAACCAAAAAGTTTTACTCTTTATGAAAAAAACTTTTTATTCACCCAAGAGTCTCGGCCTTTTCATTTTTCATAATTTGTACATTTTTTCCTTTTTAATTTATTTAAACTTTTTTTTTCTAAAAAGGCACATTTTTTTATTAGCCTCTGCTCTGTTCAAGTGTTGAAATATTTTTTTTCAAAGTGAACACGAAAATAAGAAATTAATTATTTACTGTACACTTGGTAATTTCCAAGATTCTCAGACTCCACTCTCTCTATCTTATTATTTTGAGCTATTTTTCTTAATTTTTACTGTAAACACTAACATATTGTATAATTTTTTATTTCTTGGAAATTTTATTATAAAAATCGGGAGAGTCCAGGTAAAAATACCGAGGAGATAGACACCTAAATTATTCTCACTATCTATCTTATCGAAATTTCTGATAAAAAATGAAGAAAAAACTCACACTAAAAAATAAAATACGACAGTATTAGCTGCAACGCTTGAAAAGTATTGAGATGTATAGTTTTTTTTCGATGGAAAAAGTTAAAAAAACTTTCATAATAGTCACTATTTTAACTTTCTACAATCACTGCTGTGTCTGGTGAGTCGAACAATTATTTTACACCACAGAATAGAATGAATATGTTAAATGGAATTTAAATTTTTTTTTAGCAATATGATGATTCTGAACAAAAGCAACTGTAATTTAACAAGCATAAAAATCGAGGAGTTGGAGATGTTTGACAATTGGACGAAAATTGATCTCAGCTACAATTTAATAACCTCCATCAGCCCGCCAGACATGCAGGACATCCGGAAGCAGAAAAGCTTGGAAACTATTCAATTGAATTTCAATCCAAATTTTAATAAAATCGGAAATGAGCAGATTTTGGAGCATGAAACTCTGAAAGAGATGTCGTGCAAAGGATGCGGTTTTACAAAAATTCAAAACCGGCATTTCACAGCTATGTCTGAAATAATGTCACTCGATCTGAGCGAAAACCAAATAAACGCAATTGACTCTGATGCTTTCGAATCGAATCACAATCTTCGTTTCTTGAATTTAACCGAAAACAAGTTAAAAATTCTTCATTATCTGACGTTCAGTAAATTGAGAAATTTTGAGGAATTACAACTGTCACAAAATTCAATTGAGCTTCCCAAATCCAAACCATTTTTAAAGTGTGAATCGTTAAAACGGCTAACACTGAACAGCTGTAAACTCGTTGACATGTACCGGGAAACATTCAGCGAGCTGAGAGGAATTGAGAAGTTGAATTTAAACTCAAACTTAATAGAGTTGCTCCCTGTTGAAATTTTCAAAAATAATGTCAAACTCAAAAGCTTATATATTGAGGGCAACCGTTTGAAAGTGTTCCCGGTCAGTATTTTAGACTATTTGTTGCAATTGAGTGAACTTTGTGTCGACAAATACACAATTGCAAACAGTCAGGAGATTTTGACTTTTGGAAAGAAACATGATGGAAAAAGGTTGATAACCAGCAACTGTAATCTGGACGTACAATATTATGTTGAAAATTTATTTAAATCTACAATCTTTTCCGAGGTAACAACAGAAAAGTCTTTAAAGGTAAATGCCCAAGGAATATCAAACTTTTTTCTTGGAAGCTATCTTTCAACCATTCTCTTGGTGCAAGCCGTTTTTCTTGTGCTTATAACTCTTTACTATATTAAAGTTATAAAATATGAAAATCTTGGAAGTGATGGCGATGTCAATTATTCAAATACAATTTTATACGACAATGACATTTATAAAGTTTACAAACTCGATGAGTGATGTGCGAAAATTTAAAAATTTCATTTTTCCTCAAAATATTAATAAAATTTTCCGATTTTTCTAAATTAAATTTTATTCATCCAATGAGAATTTAGGAGAAATTTTAATTTTCACTTATTTTTTTTTAAAAATAATAAAATTTTATTCAACTTAGGTAGAATTTTGTGGCGTGGCTATAAAATTTAATTGAAGATTATTCGAAAAATAATTAGCACTATAAAATCGACTTAAATCTTCAAATTTCAAACAAGAAAAATAAAATGGAACTTATTAAAAGGAGGACAGAATTTTTTTAAAGATGAACCGAAAATTTGGGTTTTGTTTATGAAATGTTTAAAATTAATATTAAATTTATTTAAAGCAGATATCCGTTTGAGATTGACAATGCATAAATACCAATAAATTATAAAAAGTGAAATTTTCAAAATAGTTCCATAATAAGCTTAATGGTTGCGTTTTAGCACAGCCTCCACAGTCATTAGTATTGTACAATGCAAGAATAAATAGCAATCAATTAAACTTTTCGCAACACACGAAAAACTCGGCAACATGAACCATGATGTCCAGATTGCAAGCTTGCTAAAATCTTCCCAGCTTCGTAATATAAGAATTGAATTTTTTTTATTCTTCTCTCGTTTGCTTTCACGAACAAAATCAATTATTTTAATCTATCGATGAAATATTAACTAAAAAATTTTTATTAGGTATCTGGCATAATGCTTAGCATAAGTAAAGTAAAGTGACAGTCTTTTTGGACACGCACTCGTTATTTCTGCTCTGATGAATCATAAAAAAGACACTTTTGTGATGGAAAATTAATGAACACTTTGCTAGTGGTAATATACAAATATTTAGATTTCTCATAGGAAACAAATGTAATTTTCAAATATGAACATTGGGTTCTTAAGGTAAAAAGTTTCCTTTAAGAGCTCAATAAAATGACAGCATAAAATCCTTTTCACCAGTAGACCATCATTTTTTTAAAGCAAACAGAATTCTTACAGTTTTGAAGGACATCGAGAGTAAATTCTTCGATCGTAAATCTTCCTTGCTCTTCGAAATCGCTACTACAAACATTTCAAACTTGTCTCAAGAAAAGCGTGCTCACCAATGAAGAGTGAACGAGAGAAAATCTCTAAGCTAAGACATCATCATCAGTACTGGCCCTCAAACTCTATAGCACATATAGAGAAAAATGCAGTTGCTGTTAACAAGCGATAAGGATTTTGCTATTCAACACTCGATGGCATCGAGTCGATCCAAGTTAAAACGAGACAAATTGCATTGATTTCCAATGGAAATTTTTTATTTTTCGGGTTTTATGAGAACTGAGCATGAGCAATATTGTTAAAGTTTGAGTTAAAAAATTGTTTATTTTTAAAACTTAAGCTTGAAAAGAAAGAAAACTTTTCCTTTGCGCTTTTAAAAATATAGGTAAAACTTTGGTAATAAAACATGAATTTTTTCATCACATCGTTTTGCACTTACACATCAAAATTTGATAAGCTAATGTCCATAAAATTTCTATGAATATTAAATTTTGTATTGACCACTTTTAAAGTTCAAGAAATAATTTTTAAACTTTTCCAATTTTAAACTTTTAATCAAAAATCAGGAAATCGCATATATATGTATACTTGAAAATATATAAAATCGAAAAAAGTTTCTACTTGCATTTTGTTTTTAAGAGCACTACTTTTGACTCAAATAACAAGAGAGAGAGAGAGAGAGAGAGAGATTGTAAGTCAAATATCGAAGAAAAAAAATATTATAAAACTTTGAATCAAAGTTAATGGTTTGGAAAATTTTATAATCGTGACTTTTAATCCCTCTCGTCTTTTCCTTTTCAATTTTTCCCGACAACTTTTTTCCTCGAGATCGCGAATTATCTATGTGGTTTTCTCTCAACATAAATGTCACCATTGATCAGCAAATTACACTGTCGAAATTTTATCTCTTGGAATCAAAAATTAACAACAACTATTGATATTATACTTGTCATTTGTAGCATAAAACTAGGTATATTAAAAATTTGGAAAAGATATTCTCTGTTAAGTTTGAAGAGCGACAATATTAATTTTTAGAGATGTTTTAAAAATAATATAATAAAAAAGTTTTTACTGATTTCAATCGAGCGATTAAAGATTTTTGAAATGAAAATTTCAAGTGCACTTGGCCATTTAACGGAGATGAATAAATTAAATTTATCGAATGGTTTTTCCAGGTCCCTGGGATTATATCAAACGTAAAAAATAACAGTGTTGATGACAATCCTCGAAGCGAGAAGTTGAATTTAGGTTAATGGATTTCAATTTGCGCTTCTCACTTTTTCAATTTCTTTTATTCTTAAATCTCTCAGTTTGAGTCGATACAAGTTAAAGATTTTTTTTATTCTTCAAATGCTACCGGTGTCTGCATATCTGAATGGTCTTATGTATTACCAATTCAATTCAATGAAGGAGAAAATACCAATTGAAACTCAATTAAAATTCAAAGCTGGTAGCCAAAGTCAACATTTTCTGTCCGTCTGACAGTGTGAATGCTCTATGAAAGTTAGATTTTATTTCCTCGCGAAATTTCAATTAGGACTTTGATGACATATTTCTGAATTAACAATTTTCTTTTAATTGATATCAATATGAAAATATCACCACCATAAAAGTTACTCCACTTCGTGTTGCCCAATTAATGAATTCAAATCACGTCTCTCTTTAAACAAGCAAAAGTGGTTGAAATTTTGTGGTGTTTGTTATTTCATTCGCTTCGCATTGGAGGATTCTGTTATTTCAGGTACTCGGCGTTAATGATAAAGTCAGATTATTTAATTTTCTCGGGGACTTTAGGAATTTAATTTCGTCACTTCACTTTTTTTAAAAATCTTTCAATGAATAGCAGAAACATTATAAACATAAATTGCGCGTTTTATCATAAATTCAATTTTCTTTCCATTGTTCAAACGTGTCCTGAAGGAGGCATTTTTTTGGTTGCCACAAAAATGAACTCATTAAAAATAAATTGGAGTAAATGTACCTTTTATGCCGGCAAAAGAGAGAGACAGAGAGAAGAAATAAAACAAATGAAAATTTAACATGGCAATGACAGACAACAAAAAAAAGATGTTTTGAGTACGCGTATTAAATAAATTATAATGCCAATTGGTGGTCATTATTAGTAGGCATCTGCAAGTGTTTTTGAATAAAAAAAAATAATCAAACCATAATTTTTTTTCATCACTCTAAAAATAATCTCTAGATTATCAATTCTTTACTGATATTGCAAGTAAAATCGTGTAAAGTTAAGGGTGAGTGAAATTCAAGCCAAGACGTATTGAATAATTGATGAGTAGCATAGCGACAATATCAGAAGGCAATTTCTTTGGGGTTTTCAACCCACTTTAAAACTTAATAATCAATAAGAACGCTCAGCAAGGCAAAGCAAAAGTTTTTTTTTGGAAAGTTTGCAATCGAGTAAAAATAAAGTGCAACAAACGAAATGGAAAAGTAGTAAGAAAATTAATATTATAAGATAGAATTAACAATTAAAGTTTTCCCTCCTACATTTAACAAAGTTTGCATTATAATCTTCATTTCACAAAAATTTTGTATTATTCGTAGTGAAATTCACAGAAGAGAGAAGCCAAATAATGCTTTTAAGCTTTAATCAAAAAAAGGCTAATATAGGCTTCAACATAAATTCCAATTACTTCCTCATTCGTTCATATATTATCATTAGCTTTTTCATTTTTATATCTCACCAATTTATTTACACTCTACATACATCTTTTTAAAGCAACAGCGTTGCTTCTCAATTATGCAGGGTGATCTAATAAATTTAGATTTATGCTTTTCTAGAATTTTTAAAAAATTCTTGTGCAGTATTTTTTGTCTTTATAAAATCTTAAGGAATCGTACTTGACGAGAATCAAAGATGCATGCTCTTTAGCTTTCTTTGAGAATGTTGGAGATTCTGATGTTGGTTTTTCGTTGCTTCGATTCCTTTATAAACAAAAAGTGCTTAAATTTTTTGGAGAGTGACAGAGACATTGGAATCTTTTAAAGAGCCTAATTTCACAATTGTTGAGTCATAAAATTACGAAAATATTTTTGATAAATTAGGAATCCTTGAAATAAAGCTCACAATTAGAAAGATAAATTGCTTCGAAATTCCTTCCATCTCTCATAAATTTATTTCTCTTCTTTTCTCAACAAATAAAAGGATTTTCTTTGCCATTTCACTCCCAATGATACCAATAAATAATTTTTTTTTTCACTTTTTTCTTATTGTACTGTTGTCAATTGTAAAAGCAAACCGTAAAGCACGCACAACAAACAAATTTAAACCAAATTGACATTTAATAATTTTGCTGTATTGTCACATGCTTCATATACAAAGCTGCATTTAAAGCATCAAAGAATTTACTTTATTAAAAAAATATGATACTTTTACTAAAAATTTGAGGTGAAAATTGGAAACGTAAATATTTCCAGTCTTTCTTATGACCCATGTGTAAAAAAAAATTTTATCAGAAATATTTATTTATTTTTTTCATATTTTTTTTGAATGTAATTTTTTTAAATTTCTTGTTATATATTTTCTGAGAGCATTTTATTGTAGGATCGTAATGACATATCGCTTATGTCACTGTGATAAATATTTTTGGATTTAGCAATGGGTTTCTTATGACCCATGTGTAAAAAAAAAATTTTATCAGAAATATTTATTTATTTTTTTCATATTTTTTTTGAATGTAATTTTTTTAAATTTCTTGTTATATATTTTCTGAGAGCATTTTATTGTAGGATCGTAATGACATATCGCTTATGTCACTGTGATAAATATTTTTGGATTTAGCAATGGGTTTCTTATGACCCATGTGTAAAAAAAAAATTTTATCAGAAATATTTATTTATTTTTTTCATATTTTTTTTGAATGTAATTTTTTTAAATTTCTTGTTATATATTTTCTGAGAGCATTTTATTGTAGGATCGTAATGACATATCGCTTATGTCACTGTGATAAATATTTTTGGATTTAGCAATGGGTTTCTTATGACCCATGTGTAAAAAAAAATTTTATCAGAAATATTTATTTATTTTTTTCATATTTTTTTTGAATGTAATTTTTTTAAATTTCTTGTTATATATTTTCTGAGAGCATTTTATTGTAGGATCGTAATGACATATCGCTTATGTCACTGTGATAAATATTTTTGGATTTAGCAATGGGTTTCTTATGACCCATGTGTAAAAAAAAAATTTTATCAGAAATATTTATTTATTTTTTTCATATTTTTTTTGAATGTAATTTTTTTAAATTTCTTGTTATATATTTTCTGAGAGCATTTTATTGTAGGATCGTAATGACATATCGCTTATGTCACTGTGATAAATATTTTTGGATTTAGCAATGGGTTTCTTATGACCCATGTGTAAAAAAAAAATTTTATCAGAAATATTTATTTATTTTTTTCATATTTTTTTTGAATGTAATTTTTTTAAATTTCTTGTTATATATTTTCTGAGAGCATTTTATTGTAGGATCGTAATGACATATCGCTTATGTCACTGTGATAAATATTTTTGGATTTAGCAATGGGTTTCTTATGACCCATGTGTAAAA
Source organism: Tanytarsus gracilentus (assembly GCA_038502055.1). Classification (NCBI taxonomy): domain Eukaryota; kingdom Metazoa; phylum Arthropoda; class Insecta; order Diptera; family Chironomidae; genus Tanytarsus; species Tanytarsus gracilentus. The sequence goes on along the minus strand of JAXRKN010000043.1, from coordinate 11,049 downwards.
AAAAAATTTTATCAGAAATATTTATTTATTTTTTTCATATTTTTTTTGAATGTAATTTTTTTAAATTTCTTGTTATATATTTTCTGAGAGCATTTTATTGTAGGATCGTAATGACATATCGCTTATGTCACTGTGATAAATATTTTTGGATTTAGCAATGGGTTTCTTATGACCCATGTGTAAAAAAAAAATTTTATCAGAAATATTTATTTATTTTTTTCATATTTTTTTTGAATGTAATTTTTTTAAATTTCTTGTTATATATTTTCTGAGAGCATTTTATTGTAGGATCGTAATGACATATCGCTTATGTCACTGTGATAAATATTTTTGGATTTAGCAATGGGTTTCTTATGACCCATGTGTAAAAAAAAAATTTTATCAGAAATATTTATTTATTTTTTTCATATTTTTTTTGAATGTAATTTTTTTAAATTTCTTGTTATATATTTTCTGAGAGCATTTTATTGTAGGATCGTAATGACATATCGCTTATGTCACTGTGATAAATATTTTTGGATTTAGCAATGGGTTTCTTATGACCCATGTGTAAAAAAAAAATTTTATCAGAAATATTTATTTATTTTTTTCATATTTTTTTTGAATGTAATTTTTTTAAATTTCTTGTTATATATTTTCTGAGAGCATTTTATTGTAGGATCGTAATGACATATCGCTTATGTCACTGTGATAAATATTTTTGGATTTAGCAATGGGTTTCTTATGACCCATGTGTAAAAAAAAAATTTTATCAGAAATATTTATTTATTTTTTTCATATTTTTTTTGAATGTAATTTTTTTAAATTTCTTGTTATATATTTTCTGAGAGCATTTTATTGTAGGATCGTAATGACATATCGCTTATGTCACTGTGATAAATATTTTTGGATTTAGCAATGGGTTTCTTATGACCCATGTGTAAAAAAAAAATTTTATCAGAAATATTTATTTATTTTTTTCATATTTTTTTTGAATGTAATTTTTTTAAATTTCTTGTTATATATTTTCTGAGAGCATTTTATTGTAGGATCGTAATGACATATCGCTTATGTCACTGTGATAAATATTTTTGGATTTAGCAATGGGTTTCTTATGACCCATGTGTAAAAAAAAAATTTTATCAGAAATATTTATTTATTTTTTTCATATTTTTTTTGAATGTAATTTTTTTAAATTTCTTGTTATATATTTTCTGAGAGCATTTTATTGTAGGATCGTAATGACATATCGCTTATGTCACTGTGATAAATATTTTTGGATTTAGCAATGGGTTTCTTATGACCCATGTGTAAAAAAAAAATTTTATCAGAAATATTTATTTATTTTTTTCATATTTTTTTTGAATGTAATTTTTTTAAATTTCTTGTTATATATTTTCTGAGAGCATTTTATTGTAGGATCGTAATGACATATCGCTTATGTCACTGTGATAAATATTTTTGGATTTAGCAATGGGTTTCTTATGACCCATGTGTAAAAAAAAAAATTTATCAGAAATATTTATTTATTTTTTTCATATTTTTTTTGAATGTAATTTTTTTAAATTTCTTGTTATATATTTTCTGAGAGCATTTTATTGTAGGATCGTAATGACATATCGCTTATGTCACTGTGATAAATATTTTTGGATTTAGCAATGGGTTTCTTATGACCCATGTGTAAAAAAAAAAATTTTATCAGAAATATTTATTTATTTTTTTCATATTTTTTTTGAATGTAATTTTTTTAAATTTCTTGTTATATATTTTCTGAGAGCATTTTATTGTAGGATCGTAATGACATATCGCTTATGTCACTGTGATAAATATTTTTGGATTTAGCAATGGGTTTCTTATGACCCATGTGTAAAAAAAAAATTTTATCAGAAATATTTATTTATTTTTTTCATATTTTTTTTGAATGTAATTTTTTTAAATTTCTTGTTATATATTTTCTGAGAGCATTTTATTGTAGGATCGTAATGACATATCGCTTATGTCACTGTGATAAATATTTTTGGATTTAGCAATGGGTTTCTTATGACCCATGTGTAAAAAAAAAATTTTATCAGAAATATTTATTTATTTTTTTCATATTTTTTTTGAATGTAATTTTTTTAAATTTCTTGTTATATATTTTCTGAGAGCATTTTATTGTAGGATCGTAATGACATATCGCTTATGTCACTGTGATAAATATTTTTGGATTTAGCAATGGGTTTCTTATGACCCATGTGTAAAAAAAAAATTTTATCAGAAATATTTATTTATTTTTTTCATATTTTTTTTGAATGTAATTTTTTTAAATTTCTTGTTATATATTTTCTGAGAGCATTTTATTGTAGGATCGTAATGACATATCGCTTATGTCACTGTGATAAATATTTTTGGATTTAGCAATGGGTTTCTTATGACCCATGTGTAAAAAAAAAATTTTATCAGAAATATTTATTTATTTTTTTCATATTTTTTTTGAATGTAATTTTTTTAAATTTCTTGTTATATATTTTCTGAGAGCATTTTATTGTAGGATCGTAATGACATATCGCTTATGTCACTGTGATAAATATTTTTGGATTTAGCAATGGGTTTCTTATGACCCATGTGTAAAAAAAAAAATTTATCAGAAATATTTATTTATTTTTTTCATATTTTTTTTGAATGTAATTTTTTTAAATTTCTTGTTATATATTTTCTGAGAGCATTTTATTGTAGGATCGTAATGACATATCGCTTATGTCACTGTGATAAATATTTTTGGATTTAGCAATGGGTTTCTTATGACCCATGTGTAAAAAAAAAATTTTATCAGAAATATTTATTTATTTTTTTCATATTTTTTTTGAATGTAATTTTTTTAAATTTCTTGTTATATATTTTCTGAGAGCATTTTATTGTAGGATCGTAATGACATATCGCTTATGTCACTGTGATAAATATTTTTGGATTTAGCAATGGGTTTCTTATGACCCATGTGTAAAAAAAAAATTTTATCAGAAATATTTATTTATTTTTTTCATATTTTTTTTGAATGTAATTTTTTTAAATTTCTTGTTATATATTTTCTGAGAGCATTTTATTGTAGGATCGTAATGACATATCGCTTATGTCACTGTGATAAATATTTTTGGATTTAGCAATGGGTTTCTTATGACCCATGTGTAAAAAAAAAATTTTATCAGAAATATTTATTTATTTTTTTCATATTTTTTTTGAATGTAATTTTTTTAAATTTCTTGTTATATATTTTCTGAGAGCATTTTATTGTAGGATCGTAATGACATATCGCTTATGTCACTGTGATAAATATTTTTGGATTTAGCAATGGGTTTCTTATGACCCATGTGTAAAAAAAAAATTTTATCAGAAATATTTATTTATTTTTTTCATATTTTTTTTGAATGTAATTTTTTTAAATTTCTTGTTATATATTTTCTGAGAGCATTTTATTGTAGGATCGTAATGACATATCGCTTATGTCACTGTGATAAATATTTTTTGGATTTAGCAATGGGTTTCTTATGACCCATGTGTAAAAAAAAAATTTTATCAGAAATATTTATTTATTTTTTTCATATTTTTTTTGAATGTAATTTTTTTAAATTTCTTGTTATATATTTTCTGAGAGCATTTTATTGTAGGATCGTAATGACATATCGCTTATGTCACTGTGATAAATATTTTTGGATTTAGCAATGGGTTTCTTATGACCCATGTGTAAAAAAAAAATTTTATCAGAAATATTTATTTATTTTTTTCATATTTTTTTTGAATGTAATTTTTTTAAATTTCTTGTTATATATTTTCTGAGAGCATTTTATTGTAGGATCGTAATGACATATCGCTTATGTCACTGTGATAAATATTTTTGGATTTAGCAATGGGTTTCTTATGACCCATGTGTAAAAAAAAAAATTTATCAGAAATATTTATTTATTTTTTTCATATTTTTTTTGAATGTAATTTTTTTAAATTTCTTGTTATATATTTTCTGAGAGCATTTTATTGTAGGATCGTAATGACATATCGCTTATGTCACTGTGATAAATATTTTTGGATTTAGCAATGGGTTTCTTATGACCCATGTGTAAAAAAAAAATTTTATCAGAAATATTTATTTATTTTTTTCATATTTTTTTTTGAATGTAATTTTTTTAAATTTCTTGTTATATATTTTCTGAGAGCATTTTATTGTAGGATCGTAATGACATATCGCTTATGTCACTGTGATAAATATTTTTGGATTTAGCAATGGGTTTCTTATGACCCATGTGTAAAAAAAAAATTTTATCAGAAATATTTATTTATTTTTTTCATATTTTTTTTGAATGTAATTTTTTTAAATTTCTTGTTATATATTTTCTGAGAGCATTTTATTGTAGGATCGTAATGACATATCGCTTATGTCACTGTGATAAATATTTTTGGATTTAGCAATGGGTTTCTTATGACCCATGTGTAAAAAAAATTTATCAGAAATATTTATTCATTTTTGTCATCTTTTTTCGAATGTAATTTTTTTGAATGCTTTGTTATACATTTTCTGAAAGCATTTTATTGTAGAATCGTAATGACATATCGCTTATGTCACTGTGATAAATATTTTTGGATTTAGCAATGGGTTTCTTATGACCCATGTGTAAAAAAAAAATTTTATCAGAAATATTTATTTATTTTTTTCATATTTTTTTTGAATGTAATTTTTTTAAATTTCTTGTTATATATTTTCTGAGAGCATTTTATTGTAGGATCGTAATGACATATCGCTTATGTCACTGTGATAAATATTTTTGGATTTAGCAATGGGTTTCTTATGACCCATGTGTAAAAAAAAAATTTTATCAGAAATATTTATTTATTTTTTTCATATTTTTTTTGAATGTAATTTTTTTAAATTTCTTGTTATATATTTTCTGAGAGCATTTTATTGTAGGATCGTAATGACATATCGCTTATGTCACTGTGATAAATATTTTTGGATTTAGCAATGGGTTTCTTATGACCCATGTGTAAAAAAAAAATTTTATCAGAAATATTTATTTATTTTTTTCATATTTTTTTTGAATGTAATTTTTTTAAATTTCTTGTTATATATTTTCTGAGAGCATTTTATTGTAGGATCGTAATGACATATCGCTTATGTCACTGTGATAAATATTTTTGGATTTAGCAATGGGTTTCTTATGACCCATGTGTAAAAAAAAAATTTTATCAGAAATATTTATTTATTTTTTTCATATTTTTTTTGAATGTAATTTTTTTAAATTTCTTGTTATATATTTTCTGAGAGCATTTTATTGTAGGATCGTAATGACATATCGCTTATGTCACTGTGATAAATATTTTTGGATTTAGCAATGGGTTTCTTATGACCCATGTGTAAAAAAAATTTTATCAGAAATATTTATTTATTTTTTTCATATTTTTTTTGAATGTAATTTTTTTAAATTTCTTGTTATATATTTTCTGAGAGCATTTTATTGTAGGATCGTAATGACATATCGCTTATGTCACTGTGATAAATATTTTTGGATTTAGCAATGGGTTTCTTATGACCCATGTGTAAAAAAAAAAATTTTATCAGAAATATTTATTTATTTTTTTCATATTTTTTTTGAATGTAATTTTTTTAAATTTCTTGTTATATATTTTCTGAGAGCATTTTATTGTAGGATCGTAATGACATATCGCTTATGTCACTGTGATAAATATTTTTGGATTTAGCAATGGGTTTCTTATGACCCATGTGTAAAAAAAAAATTTTATCAGAAATATTTATTTATTTTTTTCATATTTTTTTTGAATGTAATTTTTTTAAATTTCTTGTTATATATTTTCTGAGAGCATTTTATTGTAGGATCGTAATGACATATCGCTTATGTCACTGTGATAAATATTTTTGGATTTAGCAATGGGTTTCTTATGACCCATGTGTAAAAAAAAAATTTTATCAGAAATATTTATTTATTTTTTTCATATTTTTTTTGAATGTAATTTTTTTAAATTTCTTGTTATATATTTTCTGAGAGCATTTTATTGTAGGATCGTAATGACATATCGCTTATGTCACTGTGATAAATATTTTTGGATTTAGCAATGGGTTTCTTATGACCCATGTGTAAAAAAAAAATTTTATCAGAAATATTTATTTATTTTTTTCATATTTTTTTTGAATGTAATTTTTTTAAATTTCTTGTTATATATTTTCTGAGAGCATTTTATTGTAGGATCGTAATGACATATCGCTTATGTCACTGTGATAAATATTTTTGGATTTAGCAATGGGTTTCTTATGACCCATGTGTAAAAAAAAAATTTTATCAGAAATATTTATTTATTTTTTTCATATTTTTTTTGAATGTAATTTTTTTAAATTTCTTGTTATATATTTTCTGAGAGCATTTTATTGTAGGATCGTAATGACATATCGCTTATGTCACTGTGATAAATATTTTTGGATTTAGCAATGGGTTTCTTATGACCCATGTGTAAAAAAAAAATTTTATCAGAAATATTTATTTATTTTTTTTCATATTTTTTTTGAATGTAATTTTTTTAAATTTCTTGTTATATATTTTCTGAGAGCATTTTATTGTAGGATCGTAATGACATATCGCTTATGTCACTGTGATAAATATTTTTGGATTTAGCAATGGGTTTCTTATGACCCATGTGTAAAAAAAAAATTTTATCAGAAATATTTATTTATTTTTTTCATATTTTTTTTGAATGTAATTTTTTTAAATTTCTTGTTATATATTTTCTGAGAGCATTTTATTGTAGGATCGTAATGACATATCGCTTATGTCACTGTGATAAATATTTTTGGATTTAGCAATGGGTTTCTTATGACCCATGTGTAAAAAAAAAATTTTATCAGAAATATTTATTTATTTTTTTCATATTTTTTTTGAATGTAATTTTTTTAAATTTCTTGTTATATATTTTCTGAGAGCATTTTATTGTAGGATCGTAATGACATATCGCTTATGTCACTGTGATAAATATTTTTGGATTTAGCAATGGGTTTCTTATGACCCATGTGTAAAAAAAAAATTTTATCAGAAATATTTATTTATTTTTTTCATATTTTTTTTGAATGTAATTTTTTTAAATTTCTTGTTATATATTTTCTGAGAGCATTTTATTGTAGGATCGTAATGACATATCGCTTATGTCACTGTGATAAATATTTTTGGATTTAGCAATGGGTTTCTTATGACCCATGTGTAAAAAAAAATTTTTATCAGAAATATTTATTTATTTTTTTCATATTTTTTTTGAATGTAATTTTTTTAAATTTCTTGTTATATATTTTCTGAGAGCATTTTATTGTAGGATCGTAATGACATATCGCTTATGTCACTGTGATAAATATTTTTGGATTTAGCAATGGGTTTCTTATGACCCATGTGTAAAAAAAAAATTTTATCAGAAATATTTATTTATTTTTTTCATATTTTTTTTGAATGTAATTTTTTTAAATTTCTTGTTATATATTTTCTGAGAGCATTTTATTGTAGGATCGTAATGACATATCGCTTATGTCACTGTGATAAATATTTTTGGATTTAGCAATGGGTTTCTTATGACCCATGTGTAAAAAAAAAATTTTATCAGAAATATTTATTTATTTTTTTCATATTTTTTTTGAATGTAATTTTTTTAAATTTCTTGTTATATATTTTCTGAGAGCATTTTATTGTAGGATCGTAATGACATATCGCTTATGTCACTGTGATAAATATTTTTGGATTTAGCAATGGGTTTCTTATGACCCATGTGTAAAAAAAAAAATTTTATCAGAAATATTTATTTATTTTTTTCATATTTTTTTTGAATGTAATTTTTTTAAATTTCTTGTTATATATTTTCTGAGAGCATTTTATTGTAGGATCGTAATGACATATCGCTTATGTCACTGTGATAAATATTTTTGGATTTAGCAATGGGTTTCTTATGACCCATGTGTAAAAAAAAAATTTTATCAGAAATATTTATTTATTTTTTTCATATTTTTTTTGAATGTAATTTTTTTAAATTTCTTGTTATATATTTTCTGAGAGCATTTTATTGTAGGATCGTAATGACATATCGCTTATGTCACTGTGATAAATATTTTTGGATTTAGCAATGGGTTTCTTATGACCCATGTGTAAAAAAAAAATTTTATCAGAAATATTTATTTATTTTTTTCATATTTTTTTTGAATGTAATTTTTTTAAATTTCTTGTTATATATTTTCTGAGAGCATTTTATTGTAGGATCGTAATGACATATCGCTTATGTCACTGTGATAAATATTTTTGGATTTAGCAATGGGTTTCTTATGACCCATGTGTAAAAAAAAAATTTTATCAGAAATATTTATTTATTTTTTTCATATTTTTTTTGAATGTAATTTTTTTAAATTTCTTGTTATATATTTTCTGAGAGCATTTTATTGTAGGATCGTAATGACATATCGCTTATGTCACTGTGATAAATATTTTTGGATTTAGCAATGGGTTTCTTATGACCCATGTGTAAAAAAAAAATTTTATCAGAAATATTTATTTATTTTTTTCATATTTTTTTTGAATGTAATTTTTTTAAATTTCTTGTTATATATTTTCTGAGAGCATTTTATTGTAGGATCGTAATGACATATCGCTTATGTCACTGTGATAAATATTTTTGGATTTAGCAATGGGTTTCTTATGACCCATGTGTAAAAAAAAAATTTTATCAGAAATATTTATTTATTTTTTTCATATTTTTTTTGAATGTAATTTTTTTAAATTTCTTGTTATATATTTTCTGAGAGCATTTTATTGTAGGATCGTAATGACATATCGCTTATGTCACTGTGATAAATATTTTTGGATTTAGCAATGGGTTTCTTATGACCCATGTGTAAAAAAAAAATTTTATCAGAAATATTTATTTATTTTTTTCATATTTTTTTTGAATGTAATTTTTTTAAATTTCTTGTTATATATTTTCTGAGAGCATTTTATTGTAGGATCGTAATGACATATCGCTTATGTCACTGTGATAAATATTTTTGGATTTAGCAATGGGTTTCTTATGACCCATGTGTAAAAAAAAAATTTTATCAGAAATATTTATTTATTTTTTTCATATTTTTTTTGAATGTAATTTTTTTAAATTTCTTGTTATATATTTTCTGAGAGCATTTTATTGTAGGATCGTAATGACATATCGCTTATGTCACTGTGATAAATATTTTTGGATTTAGCAATGGGTTTCTTATGACCCATGTGTAAAAAAAAAATTTTATCAGAAATATTTATTTATTTTTTTCATATTTTTTTTGAATGTAATTTTTTTAAATTTCTTGTTATATATTTTCTGAGAGCATTTTATTGTAGGATCGTAATGACATATCGCTTATGTCACTGTGATAAATATTTTTGGATTTAGCAATGGGTTTCTTATGACCCATGTGTAAAAAAAAAATTTTATCAGAAATATTTATTTATTTTTTTCATATTTTTTTTGAATGTAATTTTTTTAAATTTCTTGTTATATATTTTCTGAGAGCATTTTATTGTAGGATCGTAATGACATATCGCTTATGTCACTGTGATAAATATTTTTGGATTTAGCAATGGGTTTCTTATGACCCATGTGTAAAAAAAAAATTTTATCAGAAATATTTATTTATTTTTTTCATATTTTTTTTGAATGTAATTTTTTTAAATTTCTTGTTATATATTTTCTGAGAGCATTTTATTGTAGGATCGTAATGACATATCGCTTATGTCACTGTGATAAATATTTTTGGATTTAGCAATGGGTTTCTTATGACCCATGTGTAAAAAAAAAATTTTATCAGAAATATTTATTTATTTTTTTCATATTTTTTTTGAATGTAATTTTTTTAAATTTCTTGTTATATATTTTCTGAGAGCATTTTATTGTAGGATCGTAATGACATATCGCTTATGTCACTGTGATAAATATTTTTGGATTTAGCAATGGGTTTCTTATGACCCATGTGTAAAAAAAAATTTTATCAGAAATATTTATTTATTTTTTTCATATTTTTTTTGAATGTAATTTTTTTAAATTTCTTGTTATATATTTTCTGAGAGCATTTTATTGTAGGATCGTAATGACATATCGCTTATGTCACTGTGATAAATATTTTTGGATTTAGCAATGGGTTTCTTATGACCCATGTGTAAAAAAAAAATTTTATCAGAAATATTTATTTATTTTTTTCATATTTTTTTTGAATGTAATTTTTTTAAATTTCTTGTTATATATTTTCTGAGAGCATTTTATTGTAGGATCGTAATGACATATCGCTTATGTCACTGTGATAAATATTTTTGGATTTAGCAATGGGTTTCTTATGACCCATGTGTAAAAAAAAAATTTTATCAGAAATATTTATTTATTTTTTTCATATTTTTTTTGAATGTAATTTTTTTAAATTTCTTGTTATATATTTTCTGAGAGCATTTTATTGTAGGATCGTAATGACATATCGCTTATGTCACTGTGATAAATATTTTTGGATTTAGCAATGGGTTTCTTATGACCCATGTGTAAAAAAAAAATTTATCAGAAATATTTATTTATTTTTTTCATATTTTTTTTGAATGTAATTTTTTTAAATTTCTTGTTATATATTTTCTGAGAGCATTTTATTGTAGGATCGTAATGACATATCGCTTATGTCACTGTGATAAATATTTTTGGATTTAGCAATGGGTTTCTTATGACCCATGTGTAAAAAAAAATTTTATCAGAAATATTTATTTATTTTTTTCATATTTTTTTTGAATGTAATTTTTTTAAATTTCTTGTTATATATTTTCTGAGAGCATTTTATTGTAGGATCGTAATGACATATCGCTTATGTCACTGTGATAAATATTTTTGGATTTAGCAATGGGTTTCTTATGACCCATGTGTAAAAAAAAAATTTTATCAGAAATATTTATTTATTTTTTTCATATTTTTTTTGAATGTAATTTTTTTAAATTTCTTGTTATATATTTTCTGAGAGCATTTTATTGTAGGATCGTAATGACATATCGCTTATGTCACTGTGAT